>CM038682.1:309953296-310659325 GCA_021605205.1 Aegilops longissima
TTATTGGGTTTTTAATGAGTACTTTCATTTTAATTGGGATTGAGGATCTTGTCAACCATTACGAATGTTTAACAACCACCATGATAGTTAAACAAAATTATTCCTTTGCATTGTAGGGACAAATTAGCTTTATGCAAAGCGTAACCGTAGAGCCTTTCCACCAGCCATATATGCATGTAGTATAGGCTTATTGCTTCATTGCTCTCTTTGTGTTACATTGCGGCATATTCCATGTCTGACCCGTTTTAGGGCTGCAACTTTCATGTTGCAGACTTTTTCGAACTGACAGTAAGGTGTTAGAGTCGTGGTTCTATACTCGATGATGCCGATGGAGTTGATGGACTCACTTATCTTCCAAGTCTTCGCTGTTATCGATATTAGATGGCCTTAAGCCATATTTATTGTAATAAGTCCTCTTTTGGACGTATTTGTAATAAGTGTGTGATTGTTACTCTGCTATAAATCCTTGAAATCTTGTGTGGTGTCGGCATTCTTGATCCGAGGATGACGACGACACAGAGACTTGATCCATTTGGGTCTGTAACACCGGATGATTAAGAGCGATAATCACCTCGATTCTTGTGACTAACCTCACGTTGATTCGAACCCGTTCTAAAACAAAATCAAAACAAAAGCAAGCGATGAAAAATTTCAAAAACTAAATCTAAAATGTTAGGGGTTGTCTAAAATAGCAAACCTAATTATGGTGGGGTGCACAAAATTTTGTAAAATGTTTTGGCATTTTAAATAAGCTAAAAAGCAGAAAAGGAGAAAATAGAAAAAAAAAGAAAAGCGAAAGAGAGGAACCCCACTGGCCCAATTGGGCCAGCCCTCCCAGGCCCAGCCAGCCCCGAACCCCACGGCCCCTCACCTGGCCGGTTCCTCCTGGGCGGCCCGGTACGGCCGGCCACTTAACCCCTCCAGGCTGAAACCTAGCCGACGACTCCCCGCCCCCTCTCGCCCACCCGATCCTCTCCTCCTCCTTGATCCGGATCGGGCAGGCCCCCATCGCGCCCCTCATCGCCATGGCCCGCCGCCCCAACCATGGCGCCCTCCTCCCCTCGTCCTCTCCCCGGCCGGACCCCTCCTCCCCTCAAGTCGCCCCACATTAGTTACGCCCGCCAGCAGATGACCCAGCCTCCCAGCGCCGGCGGCCGCTCCCGCCCGCCTCCTCGCGGGGGCCGGCCGTGAGCTCCACCGCGCCCGCCCCTAGTCCCCACGGCCCGCTGTGAGCTTCACCCTCCTCCCCGTCGTTCCCTCTCCCCTCCCGAGCAGCCAGCCGCCCGGAGCTCAGTCTCGGCTCCGACCCTCCCAGCCACGCCGCCCCCTCGTTCCCTCTCCTCCCCTCGCCCGAGCAGCGCCCTCGCCCGACCACGAACCCCGGCCCTTAGGCGCATTCCCGTGGCCTTGCGCCCGTCTGGCGCCCAGCGACGTGTCCCTCCCTCCGCCTTGCGCCCTCCGGCCCGGCCTCGCCTAAACCACGACCGTCGACCAGATCCACAGATTGATTGCGCCTCATGGCGCCTTCGCGGCAGCCAACCTCGCCCGTTTTGCGGCCCTCCGGCCGTCGTCGTGGCCTCGGCCGAACCCGCCTCGTCGGCCCCTCCCACCTGCCGTGGCAGAGATCGAGGCGGGCGCCCAGCCGCGTCCCCACAGGTCGGCCCAAGCAGGCACCACGCCCGCATGCCGTTGCCCCCTGGGCCTATGACATGGGGTCCCACCCCCTGAGCAGGTTTAATAATAAAGCAGAAAATGAAAATTAAGTAAAACTAATTAAGTAATTAATTAATTAAGTAATTAATTAATCTAATTAATCGATTAATTAAACCTAATCACTAATTAACCTAATTAACTAATGTTAATTAAATTTGATTAGGTTAATTAGATATGAAGAATGACATGCGGGACCCACATGGGGGTTGACTCGATCAACCACATTCTTGACGTCGACATGACATCATCTTTGCGTCATAAATACATTTTCGAATTAATTAAATAATTAATTAAATTCGATAATTAATAAAATCTTTTAAAAATCATATCTTTTAATCCGTAACCGGTTAAAATATTTTCAACATGAAAGTTGCTCAAAAGCGGCAAGAGCGAATCCGGATCGCGATCCGTTCGTCGCCACACCCTAACCTACTCAGACCTGCAACTTTTCCCTCGGGCTCCTCTTGAAAACCCAAAACAAGGATTACTTCTGGGATGTTTCCCCCTAACGATACCCCCATACCACGTTAGGAGCACGCCTAGCATCGCTTCTTGGCATGTCATGCATCGATATGCATCTGTTTACCTTGTATTCATTGTTTCTTCCCCTCTTCTCTCCGGTAGACTCTGAGACCAGCTAGCTGCTTTGGCCGATTCGACTACGGTGTTGTGACCCCTCTCTCTTGCGAGCAACCAGGCAAGCCCCCTTGATCACGGATATACGCCTACTCTTCTCTATCTGCTTGCATTAGAGTAGTATAGCATATTCTTGTTTTGAGATACTCCTATAATCTTTGCATGCTTTGTCCTTGTAACCATTGTTACCTTACGCAATCCTAAATGCTTAGTATAGGATGCTAGTACTCATCTGTGGCCCTACTTTCTTGTCAAATGCGCGTGCTATACTATCGGGCGTGATCACTCGGGAGTTGATCACGGGTATATACTATATCTTATACATGATACATGTGAGACTAAAATCGGGTCGTGATGGAGCACCCTGAGTGGATCTTGAGGCGGGCGGACAGGGCAGTTGAGACCGCCTAGGAGAGAGTGGGCACATGCCTGTTAGGCGTTCGCGGTTTGCTTAACTGCAGCAAGAGGTCTTGGTATTTGATCTGAGTTGGCTCTGAGCTTATCGCACTAACCATCTGCGGGGAGTAGTTATGGGTATCCTGCGTCGTGGTATCGGCGAAATACTTGAGCGTCGGCGGATGGCCTTGGCGCCGGATTGGGCTGGGCGCGATGGGCTAGATGCGCTTCGGCGCGTACTGGCGTGCGAGGTGTGCTTTCGAGGCGATGGGCCCGGACCCTGGCGGCAGGTTTAAACCGTGTTGGCCTCTCTGTTGTGCCTAGGTGGGGCTGCGGCGTGTTGATCTTCATGACGGGCATGACCGGAAAGTGTGTCCGGCCAAATGGGATCAAGCGTCTGGGTAAGATGGTGCACCCTGCGAGTGATTAATCTATTGGATAGCCGTGATCTTGGGTAACAGGGCGACTTGGAGTTGTACCTTGAGCTTATGACAACTAGAACCCGGATACTTGATAAAACACACCCTTCAAGTGCGGATACAACCGGTGGTCGCTCTCGCTCGGGGTTATGAGCGAGGGGATCGCCGGGTAGGATTATTGCTATGTGATGTTACTTGGAGGACTTCGATGTCCCCTCCTACATTGTAAGGCGGGTGTCGAGCGTAGTCTTCGTTAAGACTAACTATCCCCTTTTATTACGGCATTACTGCGATTCAGTCCTTGATATGGCCTTTACACATATATCCATGCATATGTAGTGTAGCTCCTTGCTTGCGAGTACTTTGGATGAGTACTCACGGTTGCCTTATTCCCCTTTTCCCCTACCTCTACTTTCGATTGCTGCAACAGGCAGATGGAGCCGAGGCAGACGCCACCGCCTATAGCGACTACTACTCAGGAGGTGCCTACTACTACGTGCAGCCAGCGGCGACCGGGAGTGACCTAGGAGGATCCCGGCGGGAGGCTGCTCCTCTTCGTCTGTATCCCGGTTTGTGCTAGCCATCTTATGGCACCTTGTTTAACTTATGTCGTACTCGAGATATTGTTGCTTCCGTGACTTCGTCTATGATCGAGCACTTGTATTCGAGCCCTCGGGGCCCAGGCTTGTATTATGATGCTTGTATGACTTATTTTATTTGTAGAGTTGTGTTGTGATATCTCCCGTGAGTCCACATCTTGATCGTACACATTTGCGTGCATGATTAGTGTCGCGATTGAATCGAAGCGTCTGAAGATTAATGTCGAGCCCATTGCTGTAAAATCCCCTTCCACACTTCTTGGCGAGTCGAGTCTAGACATTACAAAACTTTTACTAACTTGGCGGTGTGCCTTACGGGCCCCGTAAGCCATCGAATTGATACTAGGATCTTTTACTCCTCGACCTTTACTCACGGGACTCTGAACTCTCTTCTACTCGGGTTAAGCGATTTTACTAACTATCCCTAGGATCCGTGACGCATTCACCCCAAAGTTGGATATAGCCTTAGTTGTTCTTGGAATTGTATTTGAGCAATTTCCGCCTTGTCATTGACTCCTTTGAAGCGTCTTTGTTTCAGATGGAACCCACGAGGCAGGTGGTGCGCCACCTGACGGCCATTGGTGCCTCGGGATCACTGTGGTGCTAGCGAGATGATGACCTATCTGGGTTATCGGCTGGCACCCCAGATACCGTCTATGAAAGTACGGGACTATAACCGGGGGCGATGCCGCGCCATCGTCCACCTCTACTCTCGGGATGCAGAGTCCACTCTTGTCTTTGCACCGCACATGGTGTTGGAGTGACTATCGATATGGCAGTCCACGATGCTTTATATCTTTGCTCGACCGTCTTCGTCTGATATCGAGTTGGACACCTCCCCTTGGGCACATTGCTATCGCGTCGATGTTGGTGAGGAGGTTACTACTTTGCTGCCTACACCACTTTGTCACGGAAGCCTTTCCACCATCGAACTTTGTTACGCATCGCGATCAGGCTGGATCGAGCTAACCGAGCTCTTACGCGAGTTGTACATCACCCGTCGGCACCTCTACCGTGCTCTCGGCTGATGCACCCTTTGTCCGATCCGGAGAGCTGCGGCGTTCTGCGATCTACCCAGCGGAGGACCGTGATGCCCGGGGTGTCGGTTGGCGAGCGTGGGAGGCTACTCTCCGCGCCAGCCCTTTACGCCACGGGCGTCCGGATTCAGCACCGAGAGTATCCATGGCCCCTAGGTCAGCGGCGTGGAGGACTATCCTTTGCCGCACTTTTCAGAGCTTTAGAATCTGACTACCTCCAGCGATGCAGCGTGGGACTGATGTAGAACTTGCTTGTTAGTGTTTGATGTATTCAACACCATCCAAGGTAGACACTGAGTCACATTACTTGCTTTAAGTGCATAAAAGCTGGGCATTATGCAAATGACTATCGAGAAGGCGAGCGGAAATGGCAATGGAAGCTCTAGAAAAGCCAAACCCTTTCAGCAGGGGACAAGTGAACCACATTGATGTGGAGGAGGTTGAAGATCAGCCCGATCACGATGTCGGTAAGTTTTTGGTTAAGTCATTTCTGCGGTTGTTCTTTTAAATCTTGGTGCATCGCATTCCTTACATATCAAGGGGATTTGTGGATAAGTACAAATTACCGACCCAAGCCCTTAGGTCACCCATGCTAGTAACCTCACGGGAGGCGAGAATACATGGCTAGTAAATGGTGTGATCGTTGCCATTGAGGATTGGACACTATGTTTTCCCCTCGGACCTAATAGTTACGGAATCCCAAGGTTGGATGTGATATTAGGAGCAGTTGGTTATCAAGTATGGAGGAACATAGATTGCACCACTAAGTCAATTTTGCTCACCACTCGAGAAGGAAGAAGGATCAAATCGTATCCGACGACGGCGAGGAAGCATAAGTAAATTGCTTATCGAGGAGTTGTGCGGGAAGAAGTACCGGTGGTGAAGGATTTTCTGATGTATTTAGGAAGAGTTGCGGGAATGCCACGGATAGAGACATTGAGTTTTGATTGAGCTGTTGCGAGAACAGGCCCGATATCAAAGCGACCATACGGATGCCGCCATGAGATTTGGCGGAAATTAAAAGCAGATTAAGGAACTATTGGATAAAGGTTTTATCGCCCAAGTTCTTCACCTTGGGGATCACCGTCTTGTTAGTGGAGAAGAAGGATGGATCATTAAGAATGGTTGTTGATTATCATGGATTGAGCAAGTGACAATCAAGAACAAGTACCCATTACCAATGATCAATGATCTGTTTGATCGTTTGCAAGGAGCTAAAGTGTTTTCCAAGATCGACTTGCGATCAGGGTACCATCAGTTGAAGATTCGGGAGCAGGACATACCTAAGACAGCGTTTACCACGAGATATGGACTATATGAGTATACCGTTATGTCATTTGGATGACTAACGCACCAGCCTATTTCATGAACACGATGAACAAAGTGTTTATGGAGTTTTTGGATAAGTTAAATCGTGGTGTTCATTGATGATATTTTAATTTTCTCGAAGAATGAAGAGGAACATAAAGAACATTGCGATTGGTTTTGGAGAAACTAAGGAACACCGATTATATGCCAAGTTCAGCAAGTGTGAGTTTTGGCTAAAAAGAAGTTGGATTTCTTGGACATGTTATATCCGGAGAAGGAATAGCAGTTGACCCACAAAGGTTGAGACCGTAACCAAATGGGAAGCACCAACAGGTTGGAGAGATTGAGAGTTTCCTTGGACTCGCGAGGATACTACCGAAGATTCATTGAAATTTCTCAAGGATTGCAAAGCCTATGACAAATTGTTGAAGAAGGATACCAAATTCATATGGATTTGAGGACTGCGAGGCAAGTTTTCAGGAGTTGAAGAAAAATGGTTACCTCACCGGTATTAATATTGCGGATCAGACCAAGGATTATGAGGTGTATTGCGGCGCTTCACGTCGAGGACTTGGGCAGTGCTTATGCGGGGAAGGAAGAGTTGTTTCATATGCTTCCGACAACTTAAGCCTCACGAGTTAAATTATACCACACATGATTTGGAGTTAGCAGCCGTTGTGCATGCCTTAAAGACATGGAGACATTTTCTCATTGGAAATCATTGTGAAGTATATCACGGATCACAAGAGTTTGAAGTACATCTTCACACAAAGGAATTGAATCTCACCACAGAGGAGATGGTTAGAGCTTATCAAGGATTATGATATGAGATTGCATTATCACCCGGAAAGGCTAATGTCGTAGCAGAGCGCATTGAGCCGTAAAGTCACGTCAATACCCTAATGATGGGAGGAATACCCAATGAGTTAGCGAGGACCTTCGAGAGCTATGTTTGGAAATAGTTCGAGGCTATATAGCAGCATTGGAAATTCAGTCTACAGCGATGGATAAAATCGGAGAAGCCCAAAAGGCGGATAAGGAAGTTGCCTCTATAAAGGAGAAAATGGGCAAAGGAAAAGCTAAAGGATTTCGTGAGGATGAGCACGATACCCTATGGTTTGAGGACCGTGTTTATGTGCCAAATAACACGGAGATCGGGAAGTTGATTTTACAAGAAGCCCATGATTCACCCTATTCGATTCACCGGAAATACCAAGATGTATTTGGATTTGAAGAATACTTTACGGTGGACGGAATGAAGAAGGATATTGCGGAGTATGTAGCGAGTTTGCGATGTATGTCGAGTAAAGCGAACATCGAAGCCGGCAGGATTATTACAACCATTGCGATACCGAATGGAAGTGGGATAAACTAGGCATGGATTTCATCACAGGTTTGCCAAAGACTCGTTCGAGGATATGACTCGATTTGGGTTATAGTCGACCGCAGCGAAGGTAGCTCATTTCATTCGATCAAGACTACCTATAGCAGCGCTAAGTTGGCAAAGATATACATGACCAGAATTGTGTGTTTACGGAGTTCGAGAGTATCGTATCGAGATAGAGAACCCAATTTACCTCAAAGTTTTGGAACCGGTTACACGAAACATTGGGAACGGGCTGGAATTGATACAGCTTTCCACCCACAGACCGATGGACGGGTGAGAGAGAGTCAATCAGATTTTGGAGGATATCTTTGAGAGCTTGTGCACTAGATTATGGATCTAGTTGGGATGATAATTTGCCGTATGCAGAATTTTCTTATAACAACAGATTACCAAACCAGCTTGAAGATGGCACCTTCGAGGCTCTGTATGGAAGGAGATGCGAGGACACCGTTGTCATGGAATGGCGGAGATCGTCGGTTGTTTGGAACAGATTTGATTAAGAGTGCAGGCGAAGGTTAAGCTGATTGAGATAGGCTCAAGGTAGCCCGATCCAGACGAGAAGAGCTATCACGGATTCAAAGCGCAAAGCGATTGAATATGAAGTTGGAGATAGAGTATATCTTAGAGTATCCCGCTTGAGGAGTTAAGCGTTTTGGAGTTAAAGGAAAATTAGCACCACGTTTTGTTGGACCGTATAAGATTTTGCAGCGCATGGGGAAGTTGCTTATAAGCTGGAATTGCGGAAGGACTGTCGGGAGTTCATGATGTATTCCATGTTTCTCGGTGAAGAAATGTCACTCTGAGATAGCGAGATAGCGCTAAAAGATCACGGTGCCACTTGAAGCAATTCGGTTGAAGGATGACTTAACATATGAGGAAAAACCAGTCAAGATTCTCGAGTATGCGGCGGGGTTACTCGCAGCAAGGTTATCAAGTTTTGCAAGGTTCGTGGAGCCACCACCTTTGAAGATGAAGCCACACAGGAAAGAGAGGAAGATTTGCTCAAGGACCACGTTCACCTATTTTCTAGCGAACCCGAATCTCGGCGAGATTCATCTTAAGGGGTAGGTTTGTAACATCCCAAATTTTCAATTTGGAATGTTATACATAAGTCATCATGCATATCATATTTTCTTGCATTTTAGATCCTAGAAAATTTCACGCAACTCAAGGACCCTCGGAGAAAGTTGGAGATTTCATTATTTTCATATTTGGGTTCTCTCAAATTTTGAAAATAGGATCATTTAGTTTATTTATTTTATCTTGAATATTTTCCAATAAAAAAATAAGAGAGAATAATATGACTTTCCCAACATTTAGGAAAAATGAAGATTTAATAAATAAATCAATTTTGGTTTTCAAAGTTTATTTGCTTTAGGGAAAAAATGAGTATTTTAAAAATATGCATTTTGCCCGTTTTAAAGTTCATTTTGTTAGACTCATTTTTAAGTGTAGGGAAAATTAATTTTATTTAATTTGGAATTAGTTTAGTTTTATTTTAAATTCGTTTCGTTTTGTTTAAAAAAAAGCGTCGTCGCCCTTTGAGCCAAGGGCCCAGCCGGCCATGCTTGACCCAGCACCCCCTCCCCTCGCGCGCTCCCCGCTCGGGAGGAGTCCGGCCGCCGCCGAGCCGAGTCCGGCTCGGCCACGCCACCGCCGCCGTTGCCCCCTCCCAAGCAACCCCCTCCCCTTTATATACTCCCCCTCTCTCTCCTCCTCACCCCATGCCCCGCCGCCCCAACCCGCCCCGCCGCCGGAGCGCCCGGAGCCGCCGCGCGTCGCCAGCGCCACCGCCGACCCGCCGCCACCCGCCGACCCGCGAAGCCCGCCGCCTCCCGCGGAGCCGGAGCCCTTGGCGACCTCGCGAGAGTAGCCACGCGCCACCCCGGTCGGTTTTGTTTC
Source organism: Aegilops longissima (assembly GCA_021605205.1). Taxonomy (NCBI): domain Eukaryota; kingdom Viridiplantae; phylum Streptophyta; class Magnoliopsida; order Poales; family Poaceae; genus Aegilops; species Aegilops longissima. Next base: position 309,962,694 of record CM038682.1, read on the forward strand.
CAAAACCGTTCAGTTTTTCTTCGTTGTTCGTTTTTAAAACCTAGATTGGTTTATTTTTTTAGTCGGTTTTGTTAATTAGTGAGCGTTCACGATCCGTTCGTTTTAATGAGCGTGTTAAATCGGTTAGTTTCTGTTAACGAGCGTCCGTTCGGTTAACCGTTCGTTGTTTTTCTTTTAATCGGATTTAATCCGTTATTTTCCGATTCGATTCGATCAATCTTCAAATCAGTTTATTTTCTCGCTCGTTTATCGAATCAGGTGATTCAAGCGCTTGGAGTTTCGTTTGAAACGCAATTCCGACTAATCCACTCAAACCAAGTTTTGCTCTTTGTAAAATTTGACCTAGTTTCAAATTGCTAGAACGAGTCGTTTTCTTCGACATTCAATTTTCGTTGCTTTATTTGATTTGATTCTTTTTGCAACCAGGGTTCTTAAGTTGAACTTTCTGGTTAGATCTTTTATTCGAGATTTACCGTGCATTAGATGAGTACTTATTGTATGCTTGTTGTTTGTCTGCGTTAGATCACCGGTCTTCGCTTGTTACTTGAGTCTCTAGGTTTGCGGATCATCGGCAAGGCAAGTAACACTTGATCATACCTTTTCTACTACCAGTTTTTATGCATTAGATCAATCCTCAAACACTTGCATGATTAGGATCTAATTAAATTGTGGGATGGGAAGTAGATTGAGGTAGTTCCTATTACTGTTTTACTTATGAAACCTTGGGAGTTACTTCTCGTTTGCTTATTATGCCATGCTATGCTAGTAGGCGTGGATTGGGTGAGTGAATATCCATGACAGATGTGAGATTGTTAATTAATGGTTTATCTAAGGTGGCAACAAACACACATCTGGGTGGATTGAGGCACTGGTTTCCATCGAGGACTTGCTGTATTTCTTGGGACCGCCACCGGGCTCTAAGGGATCATAAGATTATTCAAGCTGGAAACTTCCGTGTGCAGCCACAAGCCATTATGGGCTCTGGCATGGTGAGTAAGTTGTGAGAACTCTTCTGGGTAGGCTAGCTGATGTAGGGATGTAGGTTGGTACGGTCTACCCACATGTAAGGTGCTAGTGCTTACGAAAAGGCTGTGTCTCGGTCATCCAGTCTCTCAAACACCATGTAGTCACGAGAACCAAGCGGAGGCGTCGAGTCTTGTGGGGAAAAGTCATAAACCTCTGCGAGTGTATAAACTAATCATGATTAGCCGTGTCCCCGGTTATGGGCGTTTTGAGTATCTAGTACTTGAATATCATGTGAATCTCATCATGTTACTTCTAATTAATGTTATTGGGTTTTAATGAGTACTTTCATTTTAATTGGGATTGAGGATCTTGTCAACCATTCTCAATGTTTAACAACCACCATGATAGTTAAACAAAATTATTCCTTTGAGTAGGGACAAATTAGCTTTATGCAAAACTGTAACCGTGAGCCTTTCCACCAGCCATATATGCATGTAGTATAGGCTTATTACTTCATTGCTCTCTTTGTGTTACATTGCGGCATATTCCATGTCTTGACCCGTTTTGGGCTGCAACTTTCATGTTGCGAGACTTTTGAGAGCGACGAGTAAGGTGTTAGGTCGTGGTTCTATACTCGGTGATGCCGATGGAGTTGATGGACTCACTTATCTTCCAAGTCTTCGCTGTTATCGATATTAGATGGCCTTAAGCCATATTTATTGTAATAAGTCCTCTTTTGGACAACATTTGTAATAAGTGTGTGATTGCTACTCTGCTATAAATCCTTAATCTTGTGTGGTGTCGGCATTCTTGATCGGGGATGACAACGAGCATAGAGACTTGATCCATTTGGGTCGGTCACTACATTCGGATCACATCCGACCGGTGTCCTCTGATGACCTCGTGGGTTTCTTCCCTTAAGCGCGACCCCTTAGGTTCAAGTCGGCTTAGTCACGATTCGGATCACCTCCGACCACTATGCGGTTGGTAGCAGCCTCTAGCAAGGCGTGCCGACCACCAAGTGACTATGAAGCTGGTTAAGCGAACACAGCCTGGCGTGTCACATACATTTCCCTTTGCCGCCTACGATATATGTTGTCGGGCTCAAAGCGAACTGTCATCCTTGTGCTAGCCCGACCTCTTTCTCGTTCGATGATACCGACCACAATCCGGATTATCTCATAATCCTTGTCGCATAGCCATGCTTTCCTGGTCGAGATCACACGAGGGCCCAGTATATCTCTCGATCGGAGGGCAAGTCCCATCTTGCGACCATGTCTCATGACATGGGATTGGACAAACCGAAACCTACCTTTGTAACTACCCGATCCGCGGAGTAGCGTTTGGTCGTCCCAAAGCAAGTCTATCACCATCTCAGTACATCGTCGGCTCGGGTCTTAGGACATAGAGCATTATGTTGTACTAGAGACTCACAGATGACATATCGCTGCGTCTCATAGTTGGGTCTGTCCGGCTCGGACCTTATCTCGACTTCGGATCCGACTATATCGAATCCGACCAGACCTTCGAAGTCCATATTATCCGGTTAGCATCCTATGCTCCATGGCTAGTGAGACCGAGCCATCGGCCAAGTGTCATATGCTAGTCTAGTCGACTCTGGCGTCCACACACCCCTTCGACTAGGGACCTTTTAGGACAGTCATCATACAATGTATAGTCCCACAAACAAGTCATGTACTTGCGATACACATCATTGATAATGTCCAAGGACTATCTTTATTCATAAACACATAGGAAATATCATCAAACATGATTGCCTCTAGGGCATATCTCCAACACCATAGACATCCGTCGTGGGTGCTCGGCGTCCATCCAGAGAGGAAGCTGAGAGAAAGAGTGAAAGGAGGAGCGAGATGAGGGAGAAGCGAAGCGAGTGGGGTTTTCTTCAAGAGAGGTGAGAGAGAAGAGTGAAATGATGGTTGCCGTTAAGTCAACTTCTTCTTTGGAAAGGAGGGGTTTTGTGATTTGTGGCTCTTTGGGCATTACTCGGTGATTCGATCGGGGTAGTCTACCGTCACTCTACTACAGAGTAATTTAGTGCATGGCTGGTGGACCCAGTCTTTGGCTGTCCAACACGTCGGCGAAAGTGAGTAATTTATTGCATGGTGGAGGAGGATCCATACGGTAGGCGTGTCCTTGTTTTCATTACGAAGAAAAAATGAGTTACAACAAGCGTTTCCACTCTTCTGACGGAGTCTGAAACCACGACAGCCACTTGAACATACTCGGTGCTCCTACTACTAGGCGTGTGTAGTGGTTCATACGTCGATACTACACAATCTTGTTGCTAGTGTAGTAAGATATGGCGATAACAAATGATGTTGTGCACATCAACTACTCCTATATGTAACATAGTACCGCTTTTTCATTGTCCGGTTGAGAATGAATGGTGAGATCAATGTTAGAGAACTAGGTCCATAAGCGCTTGCGAGATGCGGTGCTACAGTACTCCATGAAACATGAACCATATGAAGCATGAATAGTGTTAGATAGGGTGTATGAAGGGTGCAGGATGGGAGCAAAAGTTCCCTTCTCGACCCACATTTGGGTGTTTGGCGAGGCGCATGAAGGTGCATGAGTCCACACTAGTAGGTTGACAAAAATACGAAGAGGAAACAACTATATTGAGATGAGAATGCAACCAAACACACCCTGCGCTTTGTGCTCACGATGGTGATCTGCACCGTCTGAGTTTGATCCAAAGGTCATGTTGCGCGAGACATGGACATGCCCATGCGGGCGCCTAAACAACACCGAAGTCCCTCTGCTTCTCGGCGCCCGGCGTTGGTGATGCAGGGTGCAACCGCCGCTCCCGATCAGCGGGAGCCAGGCTAAATCAAAGCGGCGTCAATAGCACGAATGCATTCGGTGGCGGAGCCACGAAAGGATTCGTCCGACAGCGGCGGCGGCAACCGTAACCCCTACTTGTCGCTCAGCCCCCACCATCACGCGAGCGGCTCAGCTCCTCGGAGATATAGGTGAAGAAGGAGACCAGGTCGGAAAGCGCAACTTCGTTGAAGTCGGCCGGGTGGCGAGCAGGTTTAACCCGACGGCCCGGCATCGTTCTTGTTGCACGGCGGTAGGCATCGTGCAGCCGCAACGCGTGCGTGGCAAGTGGCAACTTGGTTCACCAAGTGGCTGGCGATCTGGACCTCGTCACGATCGGCCGCTCGGCGCTCGGCCGGCTCCCTTACGGCCTATCGTATCTCCGCTTTCTGCGCAACGCCCGCGACACCTCGAGCATCTTTGTGGTGGGCGCCTACGCTTTTGAACCTCCGTGAACTCCCGCACATAACGGAGGAGCATGGCACTCCTCTCCTCCTTGAGCTCACGAGCTCCACGTCCTTATTACTGAGCTCCGCATCCTTGGCATGGAGCTCTGTGTCGGCGCCTCACCTCGGACTCCGTGATCTGCTGCGCCGCCATGGCACGGTAGAAGCAATGGGAGAGGAAGCAAAGGGGTGAAATGGCTGAAAAGGTAATGCAATCTACGGGAAGGCGGCGGAGGGCGGGGAATCTTTTGGTTTTCTGCGGTAAAACACCGATCGATGACTTCTCACATCGAGGGAAGCGGTGGGTTTTCTGGTAGTCATCGTGACTAATTGCTGCGCTTTGCTCCCATCAATCAAAAATTAAAAATCCTGCCGCGCTGCTCCGTCAATCAAAAATTAAAAATCCTGCCGCACCCAAACACGAACAACGCCGTCGTGGATATTTAAATTTACATGCGGCAAGTAGATAAAAAAGGGTGAAAAAACAAATGTGGCGGCGGCCTAGCTAATCGGTCGAACTAGCCCAACTAGCTAGCCGTGCTTCCTTGATGTACTCGGCGGGAAAGGTGGTCTTTCGTGATTTGACGACTCATTTACTTGCTTGATTACTTTCTGACCGAGGAGGACCTAGAAAGCAGCGGTAGGCGTCCCACGTCGAGGAAGAATATGAGTGCACCACGGGAGGACCCGAAACAGCGGTAGGGTGTGCCACGTCTCGGCATGGAGGAAAAATGTGCGTGTAAAATATCTGTATCGGGCGTAGTACCTATGGTTTGACCTCGGGACCCAGCCGGTCGATCGAAAACACCCACTAGCCACAGCTTCATCATGCAAGCGTGTACGGAGGATAGGCGTGGTTAGCTCCGTGTCGACCAGCCACAGCGTCTCTTGTTCTGGCGATTCTTCTATTTTCCAAGCTTTTTTAGTTGTAATAACCACGGCAAGCTAAGCGCCGCTCTTACGTGTGTGCCCGTGCAAAGGTTAGATGATGGAGAGAGAGATTGAGATCGCGGACACAGGACCCACCGATAAGTGAGACAACGGTCATGCGTGTTGATGAGGCACTCCTCTACTCTACTCAGCATAAGTCTTGTATAAAATAAAGTTATGGGACAAAGCCAACAACCGTTTGTTTTTTAGGCTATCGACTTACGCTTTGTAGTCCAGGTTGCGATTCGAATCTCGTCTTTCAGATTTGTTAGTTTTAGGTCCAAATTTGATTAATGACAAGTGGGACCCCGTGTGTTGTTCGATATTTCAGTGTAGGATGGTTTTTGAACAAACACTTTGCGGTTAGACAAGTAACGACACGAGTTACACATATTTTGCAAGTTCTGAACAAAAATGACAGTGACATAGAATATCACATCCACCCGCAGCTTAGATACTATGGTGATCTGAGTTTTACACGTTGGAAGTGAGATCAATGGCTTGGGAGTAGTCTTTGTAATTATCGCAATTTCAAACTCTCCAAAGGTTTTTTGCAAATAAAACATTCAGGCCTCGTGTGTGCCGCTGCATCTTGATCAACGGCTCCCGGTGCTCATATTAGTTGCTCCCGTAGCAATTACCGCTACGGTGATATGAGCATCTAGGTCGTATGATCGGTGATCGGATGGCACATCGTAGTACTTGTACTTTCTGCGCATTTCCCAAACTCTATCGATCGTATATTGCAAAAACATTCAAACCTCCTCTTGTGGGCGTTAGATCTCGGTGAACTTCGTATCACCATAGAATCTCTGGCGGGAGCACCTCATACTCTCCGTGCGAGAAAACATAAGGTGCTATCGCAGCTTGGATGCTCTGGTGATCTGAGCTTGGAGGTCATTTGATCTGAGATCAATGGCATCTGAGCAGTCTTTGTGCTTATGGCGGTGGCGAACTCTTTTGGGGCTTTTACGCAAAAACCATTGAACCACCGAGGAGGTGTTGGGTCACAAATCCAAGCCTCTGAAGAGCTTATATCACCAAAGCATCTAAGGTGTGGTAGCACATGATATTCTTACATATAGGAGAATATGATGTCCTCCTTCATCTTAGATGCTACGGTGATCTGACTTCGAGTCGTTGGATATGGGATCAAAGGGCATCTAAGTAGTTTTTGTACAAATTGTGTGCAATTCTCAAACTCATCAAGGTTTCCTGCAAAAAATTAAGACACATCATGTGAGCTGCTATATCTCGGATCTACAAGCTCCAAGCAACTCGTATCGGCATATAGCATCTAAGGTATGGGGGCACATGATATTCTCCGGGAGGAGGGTGGGGGTGCACAACCAATCGGTGGTTGGGAGGTGGGGACAAATATAATCTAAACAACCCTAAGCAGAGCTCCACAATTTTATCTAAGGTCGAGGGTTGACCCCGACAATCATAGCTCCGCCTAAACACAACATTTGCATGTCTTGTAGTACTAGACTTAATATTCATGTTTCAGTTTCATGTTCATTTTAAATATTGAGCCGAGGACCATGGATGTCTTACATTTACTCCATTCATTCCTAAATATTAGTCTTTTAGAGGCTTCAAATGGACTGGCACATACGGATGTATATAGACATATTTTAGAGTCTAGATTCACTCATTTTGCTCGTATGTAGTCACTTGTTGAACTCTCTAAAATACTAATATTTAGGAATAAAAATATATTTTTGATTCGTGTCATACATGCATGGTTTGGAAAAATAGATGCACTATACTTATTGGATTGTTGTTGTGTTCGTGCATGTGTGTCTCTATGTGTGTGTGTGTGTGGTCATATGCTTGATACATATAAAGTTTTCTCACCTCCATATTGTTCATCTTTTAAATTTGAATTTGCATTGGAAAACTTACTAGGGATACCATGAAATGTGAAATCCACGTTGAGATCACTATATCACAAACTCACTCTAATTCAACAACTCGTCATAAATCAATTACCACGTTGAGATTAGTATCTGCAAGGAAAATACGGGTAGTGTAATACACATAGATTCGTTCGACAATTTAAAAGGTTCCTTTCGTATTCTCGAATGGTAGTACCCAACGGCGTACCAGCCAGACCTTGGCTCGTGTTGATCCTAAAAAAAACCAGGCTTGTGTCCTTCGATGGCGTGCGTGGTACGCACATTAGTCAAACCCAACCAGTCGAGCCTCAACATTTCAAGTCGAAATATCTGGCGGCCAGAATTCCAGCCCTAGGAAATTCCTCTCATGTCCCCGGTCCATAATGACTACCGATGAACAACGGAGGATGCTTTAGTAACTAGACAATGTTACCTACCGTGCGAGCACGTTCAATTCCCTCGATGCCGCTCGTCATGGTCACCGTCAACTGCATTGCCTAGTACTACTACTACTACACGGGATGAGCATAGAATTGAGCCCGTTTGTTCGTGCCTAGTACTTGAGTTAATATATCGAGCAATGCCTTTGATGCGGAGGATTATCCTTTTACTATGCATATATAACTTGTCGAAGTCTAACTAAGCAAAATGTTTGGCCAAATCCTTTCTTAAGAAATACAAGCAGAACAGATGTACGGCTTGAAAATTTATTGCATGATGCAGGTTATGATATTGTTTGAATCCTGGATCTTAAATTTCAGAAAATCAAAAGTGAGCATAAATTCTTGAAACCGAGCATGGTCACGTCATATGGCACAAATATTACTTCGTAAGTTTTTCTTCAATTCGAGACAAGCTGCTTATGACAAGTTGCACAAATGAAGAGCCAAGGTATTTTGGAACAAAGACACATCACGTTAAAATGACGCTTTCACTATTGAAACCGTGGGTGTTTACGTGCCGCCACAAGTCCCGCTTCTCATTGGCGAGTGCTGTCCCAAAGCGTGTGATTCAGCGGGGGCGTCGAGCGAGCCGCTTCTTGGCCATTTGTTAGGGAGGCGTCTTGCGGAACAACTATGCAGACTCACGGGGCGAGCCCTTTGACCGAGCTCCGCCGCCCACCCGTCGTCCCAACTGCTCCCACTTTTAATGTCACGGCGCCGCGATTTAAAATCAACCCCGCACTACTACGGTATCGCTACAATCCTCTCTCTTCCTCTCCGATTCTCCTGTCGTCTACCTCCAACTAGCACGACCTAAGCACACCATGCCGCATCATGATGGTCTGCCCTTAGTGTTCGATTTCATGAGGAAGACACCCAGCCGAGTCTCAACAACATAAAGGCGCTTTGGGGACGAGCTTAGGCTGGCCTTGCGGAAGGCGTCACACTGTCCCGCTCCGTTCGGCTCCGTCGCCCCCTGCGCGCGCCCATCCCGTGGCATTGATGGGCTGGGAGCCGCACATTGTCGCCGAGCTTGATGCCACGGGGTTCCACGAGGTCCCGCCGACTTTCATCGCCGTTGAGGAGTCTGGATTAGGGGTATCAGGATAGCGGACTATATACATCATCCGGACTATTGAGCGTGAAGATACAAGACTCAAGACTATGACCCGTGTCCGGATGGGACTTTCCTTGGCGTGGAAGGCAAGCTTGGCGATCCGGATATTATATTTCCTTCCTTGTAACCGACTCCATGTAAACCCTAGCCCTCTCCGGTGTCTATATAAGCGGAGAGGTTGAATCACTAGAAGGCCGATCACAATTACAATCATACCAACATAGGCTGGCTTCTAGGGTTTAGCCTCTACGATCTCGTGGTAGATCTACTCTTGTACTACCCATATCTTGATATTAATCAAGCGGGAAGTAGGGTTTTACCTCCATCGAGAGGGCCCGAACACAGGTGAACATTTGTGTCCTTGTTTCCTGTTACCATCGGCCTAGGCGCGCAGATCGGGACCCCCTACCGAGATCCGCGGTTTGACACCAACATTGGTGCTTTCATTGAGGAGTTCCTACGTAGCCGTTGCTACAGGGCTCGATGGCTCCTCGATCATAAATCAACAACACGATCTGGGTGAGACCTTTCTCCCGGACAGATCTTACGTGTTCGGTGGCTTACGCTCTGCAGACCTTCCTTTCGGCCATCTGGAAGCGGATCAGCTTCGCCCTTAGCCACGGATCAGGTTGAAACCTGAACTACAGCGAGACATTCGCGGAGACTTGATCCTCGATGGATTTGGGCCTATGCCAGGAGCACCGGACAGTCACAACGAGCACGGCTTAGACCTGCTGTCGGACGAAGCTCGGGGTATCACCCCCGTAGTATCCCTAGACCTAAATCCGGAGCAGGCTGCGCTGCCTAAGGACGGAGGGATGGACCCCGCCCCACAGGTCGAACACTCATAGGCGGTGGAGCCAAACACGGGTCTTACCTCTGTGGTGGCCTGTGAATCCGGATCCCCGGATTCGTGTCCGGACGTTGGTTCCAGTCCGCGCACTCCCGAGCCAGTCGAGCCAGGTTGGGCTCCGGTAATGGAGTTCACCGCTGCGGATATCTTCCAGCACTTCGCCCTTTGGCGACATCTTTGAACTCATTAAAATCTCTCTCTTTGTCGGGAGGCTCTTGGCGAACTATGTCGGCTCGAGTGGGAGGCGGCGGCGAAGAATTCGTTGCCCACCACCACCCACTTCATTGCCACGGTCGATGATTTAGCAAAGTCTTGAACCCGACTCTGAAGACATCGCCGGTATGGGCGGCGATGCGGGAGAAAACATGAACCACCGCTCCTTTGGCGGTGGACAACCACCTCTTCCTATGATATAAATATGGTGGACACTCAGAAGAAACAAATGGCGATGAGGCAGCGGAGGATAAAACCTCAGGGAAAAAAGCAAAGAATGGGCGTAATCGGCGCCCTCAAGCCCTCCACAGCAATACCGGCCCGGGAGAAGAAAATAATCCGAATATGGCGAAGAAGAATACAACCTGACCAGCCGCCTTTGAGCAGGCGAGCAGGGAGGATGAGCAGGTCAGCCAGAAAGAGCAGGCGGGGCCGAATACGGAGGAGGACAGCTACATGCCCCGAAGGCGATATTAGCCTCGGTGGCGGCGAGTTGGCGTGCTTGAGGATCCCGTGAAGCGAGGCGCTTCAGCGCCCGGCTTATAGCCGCTGCGAGGAGCTGAAAAAGAAGCAGCAACAACTCCAAGCTGATCAAGACCTGCTCACAGATAGATGGACTGAAGTCCTGGCAGCCGATGAATACAGACTCAAGCACCATACAGCTGACTGGCCACTTCATGGCCGGGATAAAATGGCATACCAGTCCGCATACCAACCAACACCCCCACGCCAACATACCACGGCCCGGGGCAACAAAACAGGACAACCAAGATCGATCTACAGATCGCGAAGCGCCTACCGACGCGGCGGCGACAAATCACGCCGAATACACCTTCAACAAGTTATTGCGGCGAATATAGCCACCGAGCAATTAGACCTGCGTAGCCACATAGCCCGACACACGGCGCGCGCACCCCCTGCTGCAGCGGCGAAGTAATGGATCATGAATTCCCGGAAGGGTTCAAACCGTAAACATCGAATCATCGATGGCACAGCAGACCCAGCGGTATGGATCGAAGATTTCCTTCTCCACATTCACATGGCCCGTGGAGGCGATCTGCGCCATCAAGTATCTTCCCTTAAGCTCAAAGGACCAGCCCGGCCTTTGGCGAAACAACCTGCCGGCAAATTCCATTGGCGTTGGGAAAAAGCGGAAGAGCGCATTCCTCGACAACTTCCGGGGCACATATGTGCGACCACGGCGCCCGATGACTTGAGCCACATTACTCAACAGTCCGGAGAGTCAGCGAAATTCTGGACTCGGTTCTAACTAAAAAGAACCAAATAGTCGATTGTCCAGGACGCCGAAGCCTGGCGGCTTTTAAGCATAATATCCGAGATGAGTGGCTCGCTTTCGACACCTCGGCCAGGAAAAACCAAGTCCATGGCAGCTCTCACAACACTAATGACCCGCTTTTGTGTGGGCGAGGACAGTTGGTTGGCTCGCAGCAGCACTTCGCCACGATTACGGCGCCGGACGACCAGCGAAAATAACGGCAAGCCATGGCGTAACAAACATAGCGATGGAACAACGGCGGCAGCGGCTGAAGACCGGCGATCAGCGCGGATTCAGCGGATCCTAGCCGGTCAGCGGAAGAAGCCGTTCAAAAGAAATAATCGAGGACCGTCAATCTGGACCGCATCTTTGGGCGCTTGTGCCAAATTCATGGCACCGGACAAACCAATAACCACACAATAGAGATTGCTGGGTATTCAAACAGGCCGACAAGATAAATGCGAAGACAAGGACAAGGGTTGCTGCTGCAGCGATGGCGAAGCCCGGCGTCCGAACACGAGAGACGAAGAAATTTCCCCGGTGAAAGCAGTCAACATGATCTCGCCCGCACATCCCCAGCGGGGAGCGAGCGGGCACTACGGGGCGTCTATGCGATGGAGCGATCGCCCCAAATTCAACCCATGGTTAGCTTGTCCGATCACCTTGACCGTAGGATCACCCTACTAGCATCCGTAACGGCGGCTCAGCTGCATTGGTCCTGGACCCAATCATCGGCGGATTCCACCTCACGGCGTCCTCATGGGCGGAGGCGGCAACTGAACCTGCTTTATCATGACACGGTCGCAAAATGGGCATTGACCCCTCAAGGATCAAGGCCACCAAAACCACCTTTAAAGGTGTGATTCACAGGAGTAGAGGCCCGTTGCACGGCTCTATAACGATGGAAGTGGTCTTGGATCTCCGGATAACTTCGAAGCGAAGAGTTAATCTTGATATCATCCCTTTCGCGATGGTTACCACGCCTTTTCTAAGGCGATCCACATTCGCTAGATTCAATGCGGTACCACCTCGCATACCTCAAGCTCAAGATGCGAGGACCACGCGGGGTCATAACGGTGAGCGGAAAAATGGACCGCTCTCTCGTGCAGAAGAACATCTGCAGCCCTCATGGCGGAAGTACAATCTGACCTCCTCCGACAAACCAATCTGGCGACAACAACTTCAAGCACCGTCAAGAGAGTCCGGAGCACCCATAGCAGGATCATCGAGCACGCCAAGGCGCGACTAGCAGTCCGGCCTCCGCTTAAGCCCCATCAAAGCAGCATTGTGCCACGCATACACAATTACGTACTCAAGATACCATGGGCGTGGCGGAGGCACAACAACGACTCAGCCAATAACGCCACATACCTTCATAACCTGTCCTTCTTGTTTTTCGGGACGGTGCTTTAAACAACCTCTTGAGAAGAGCGGTTATCGGACTTACATAGGAGAAAACCAAGGAGGCAACAGGCTTCGTGTCTGAAGGAAACACCAGTGGAATCTATTTACGATCGTTATACCTGTTTTATATATCCATCTGCGGCCTGCCTGGATGGGACATTTTAAATAGTCCTATTTATCTCCGCTTAATGCATTCATTGTAAACATACGCTTAAGCGTATTTTCATCAATGGGAGATTATATATAAGCGTCGACTCATTATTATTATTGAGCGTTTTTCTTATAAATGTTTCTTTGATATTGCACCCGTACACTTTAGTGCAGTCCGTTTACCGAGGGGCTTCCTATGGTGCCCGTTCTATGACAACTAAAGTCGAACACTTTAAACAACTGCGGCACCCGAACTTATAGCACTATATGCATCAGCTCCAAATCATGTCTTGGGTCTCTGATTGGGTTAGCCCGGCTCCCTTGTTTTGGTACCTTACGTTCCGTTATATCGGCTAAGGTAAGCGGGGAGAACTTCTTGTGATTGTGTCCGGTTCTTCGGACAAGCACCTCGATGAAAGCGAAAACGACCGACATGATGTGGCGAGAGCTGATCGCTGTTCGAAGGTCTTAAAACCCTTAAAGATTTTCTGCTTTAGGCGATAAATCGGCCCGTCCGATCTAGGCGTATATAAGCGCCCCAATTGACCTTCCGGTTCTAGGGGCTTCTTGAAATTTAAAATTGTAGACTTCTATGGCTAAGTGAAAGTTATAAAGCTGAATAGTCGATTGCCTTGTTTGTTCTTTGTGTATACCTCCTTAAGGGACAAAACATTTGGATAAAAGTATCCGGGTTTTGAGAACACCCGGCACTAGTTGCATGGGGCGGAAGGCGGACGGTAGCCTACTTCGGTATTCTACAAACAGCCGCACTGAAGGTAATATTTTAAATCAAGCAGTGCTACATAGCACAAGTAACCGTCTTTAAATTACAACAGCGATAGAGGTACATTTTAATCAAAGATCTTGTCCTTGGAACACTCATCGGCCCGCGAAGACGGCGCCTTTCATAACGCCATCATAGTACTTCTCGAGAAGCGATGCTCCTTGCCCTCGGTGGATTGTCCTTCACCGGCTTCTCCGCATCCAGCTTGCCCCAATGCACCTTGGCGGGTAAAGGCCCGCGGGCACCCTCGATACTGCGGATCGCTTGATTACTTCAAGCCCATGACAGACATTCACCATCCGCAGTCGGACCCGAAGTAGCTAGTGGGCGAGGGGCTCACGGGCCACATCCGGACTATGAAATCTTTCATAGCCACTTGACCAACTTTGTGGAGTTCGACCAAGCTGCTTGGTTTGGTCATTGAGAGCATTGGGTGTTCGGCCCCAACATCTTTGGGACGAACAACTTCTCCGTTGAGCTCCCCTCCTCGGCACGGTAGAACTCCGCGGCGTCTGAGACTCTGCATGGCACATCTGCGAATGCCCCTGTAGAGCTCCGAATTTGAGTAAGTAAAAGAAACGCCTCCTCCACATGTTTGCTCTGCACAAAGAATTTCTTACCCGCGCTATCTTTTGGCCTCCTGATCTCTGTTGTGCCTTCTCGGCCCGGCCTTGGCGTCTTTCATACTCACAAGGGCCTTATAGCTCGGCCTCTTTCATCTTGAGATCATGCTCCACGGACTCGAACTTCTTGCCGAGGTCACGGAGCTCTTGATCTTCCTCGCCCACTCTAGCACTTTGCTTCTCGCGCTCTTTGCATTCCAAGGCCGCCTTATCTTGACCTCGGATAAGCGCTTTCTTGAGGATGCCATTTGGTGGACCTGTCACAGATCCACGGCCTTCATCGTAAGACTAAATACTTTTCTCTATCTTTACATACATAAGAGCGGAGAATCACTCACCTTTGCTCTCTTCGAGCTGCCTATTCGTGAGATCGAGCTCTCCCTGCGCCTGCTCCAGGTCCCGCTTTAGTTCGGCAACCTCGGCTGTGCGGGCAGCAGGCAAGCAACCAGCCTTCTTATTCACATAAATGATTATTAGACTCTTGCGGATTATAATTGACCCTCTGTTTGGCTTTTCATTCCGAACACCAAGCAGTATCGAAACTACTACCTATCGGTGGTAATTTCACACATTTTATTACTTACCTTGAAGCCCGTCGGGGAAGCATGCGAGCTTCGGTTAGTCCGCTCTTGGCGGACAGGAACCTTTGAATCACCGCACTCATAAAATGCGGTGTTAGTCATCCATGGAGGCGTGAAGCACTTCCACCAGACTATCGGGCGCCCTGGCATTCTGAAGCCCTCGGCACGGACGGCTCGCCCTTCCTAACGAGGGCTACCGCTAAGTCCGGAACCGTCGAAGGTTCGGGCGATGTTCGATCGAGAATCCGCCTTGTTGCGGCTCTCATCGGCGATCGCGGGAATCTTGAACCCGCATGTCCGCCATCCGAATTCCGCCTTGGGCGTCTCTTGAGTCACCTCCCCTGCTCGGGAACCTTGGGACAACACCTCCGTGTCATCCGCGAGTTGAGGTGGTGGCCGTCGAGCGCAGTTCATCTCTGGCGCTCAGAGACCCATTCGAAGATGACACCTCCGGATGAGCCCTGGCCGGACTGCATATATGTTCGTCGTTATTAAACAACTATGAAGTGAATCACGATAGAGGGCGGACACTTACGATCACGCCAGGGGCTTCCCCCTGGGCAGCCACCCTTCCTCGCTATGAGCGGCCGTGGTGGAGTAGTCCGGAAGGGACGTCTTTCCCTTCTTGGGCGTCCCCCCCCTCAAGGCGGCTTTCCTTTTTATCCTCCCGGTGCGGGGAGGTAGAGTTCTTATTGCTTCTCCCCACCTCTGCGGGAGGAATCTGTTTAAGTCATCATCGGACGGCGTGTGTATAGCGGCCTTGCGT
Organism: Aegilops longissima; assembly: GCA_021605205.1. Lineage (NCBI taxonomy): Eukaryota > Viridiplantae > Streptophyta > Magnoliopsida > Poales > Poaceae > Aegilops > Aegilops longissima. The sequence goes on from CM038682.1 coordinate 309,977,994, forward strand.
CGAGGCCTCTCCCGGCCCCACGGCCCGTCCCTCGGGCCTCTCATCCTTCCGGATGGGGCGGCCTCTTCTTCTTCTTCTTCCTCCTCGTCGAGGAGTGTTCTCGTTGTCTTGAGCGAGGCTTGACACAACCTTCGAGGGACCCTTCACTGGTCCCAGGGGCCTTCTTTGGCCTTCTTCTCGGCACCTTGTAGGCACCGGGACTAGCATCTCCGCCGAGGAAGCATCATTGGATCATCAGCAGCGGGCAGACAGATCAATCTGCTCCGCTATCTCCACATAGTCCTGTTCAAATATACACAAATACTTAAGACTCCCCATGAATGTATTAGGAAAAACCGAATGGTGGTAGTCCCAAAACTCACCGGACCTTGAGGGCCGTCTGCATGAAGTCCGGGTCCTCGTATGTGGGAGGAGGTACTTGAGCCTTAAACAACTCCTTCCGCAGCGTCTTTGTGCTTCATGCCATAGAGCCTCAGGCGTCGGTGTTGGCGGGGACGAACTCCCACAGATTGAATGCACTGCCTTTGGCACGGCAGAATTCAATGAAACGAGCATGACTGGATCATGTTGTGAGCTTAATATTCTTGTCCTTCATGCTCTTGATGCAGATTTGGAGTCCGGTCAGCTCTGTAGGTTCGCCCCAAGTCAGGCCCTTCCTTTCCGAGGAGGTATGCCGCATGGGGGCTCCAGATCGGAACTTCGGGGCGCCGCCCGATTAACGCTGCGGCTCGGTGATGTAGAACCATCCCGATTTCCACCCTTTTACGGTCTCCGCAAAGGAGCCGTCCAGCCAGGTGACGTTAGGCTTCTTGCCCACCATGGCCCCTCCGCACTCCACTTGCTGGCCACGTACAATCTTCGACTTCACGCGAAGATTTGCAGCCATAGGCCAAAGTGAGGCGGATCGGAGAAAGCCTCACATCTGACGATGAGCGCCGAGATGTTGAGGCGAAATTGAGGGCTAGATCATGGAAATCTAGCCCATAGTAGAACTATGAGCCCAGCGGCGAAGGGTGAAAGTGGAAACCCGATCCACGAGACGAAGTGGGCGGCGAACCACGACCCTCTCGTGGGGTCCGGGGTGGAATGACCTACCCAGCGTCCGGTATCCGATGCGCTATATCTGCGGCCAAGTATATGGCACTTAGAAGATTCTTGATGTGCTTCTCCTTGGCGGTGGAAGCCACCCACTTGCCTCTGCTCCGGACATGTTTAGCTGTGCGGAGAAGACTTAGGCTTAGCGCTGGAGCTCGAGGGGCAGAGTGGGCAAAGGAGGAAGAAGGCGTGGGTAAAATGGAAAATCTTATCCCTTTATAGGCGGCAGCGGTCGCCTCCCCACTTGCCGTTGGAATTAAACGCTTCCCAAAGCGCCCACGATTGATGATGTGATGGGATTACCCGTACCGTTGTCGGTGTCAAAACCGGCGGATCTCGGGTAGGGGTCCCGAACTGTCGCGTCTAAGCGGATGGTAACAGGAGACAAGGGACACGATGTTTTACTCAGGTTCGGGCCCTCTTGATGGAGGTAAAACCCTCGTCCTGCTTGATTAATATTGATGATATGTGTTACAAGAGTGGATCTACCACGAGATCAAAGAGGCTAAACCCTAGAAGCTAGCCTATGGTATGATTGTTGTATATTGTATATGAGATTGTCTATCGACTAGCTTTGGCCTCGGTTTATATAATGCACGAGGCCTAGGATAACAAGTCCTAACCCGAATCGCCCGGTGGGGAGAGTCCTTGTCTTGATCGCCAAGTCTTGTGGAATCTTCCTTGTATCGGCAACTGTCGGACTGGCCCATGAGTATCTGACCATGGGGATCCTCGGCCCAATCAAGCGATCGGGAGCGGCGTGGTGAGTACCCCTAGTCCGGAACACGTCGATAGCCCCTGAACGGTCTTCAAGTTGGGGCGCTCCTCGATTCTTCGAACTGTTCTTCATCTTTGGTCGTCGGTCTTGAAAACTGGTTCAACATATCTTCTCATCTTGATCTTGAGGATCGCGAAATGCATTCAGCGAGTTCATCGTCGGGTATCGAGAGCCTTTAAGTTTCGGCCTTTATCAATGCCTTGTTATTTTATGCCACACCTCAGGTTTGAAGTTGTTCGGCGGCAATGTCCTCTTGCGTCCGAGCTCCAACGCGGACTGCATTGAGTATCTTTGCAGCGAGCACAAATGCCGGACTGCTTCCAGCTCTAACGCCGGACTATGTATCCGAGCTCCAGCGGACTGTATCCGAGCTCAACGTCGGACTATGTATCCGAGCTCCAGCGCCGGACTTTATCCGAGGTGTCGTAAATCACCTTGGTTCAAAGAAGTTTGAAGGAGTTTAGCGAGCTTAGTGCGAAAATGCCCTCTAAGGAGCCAGCCACTTGCATCCGAGCTATATGTCGAACTGCTTCGAGGTGGTTAAGCACCTCGGTCATGGGCTGATTTTTGGTCGATGTTTTTATTGATGTAATTTATTCTCTGGCGAGATATATAGCGGTAGCCCTCAAGGTATGTATTGGTCTAAAACCGAGATGCACGAAGGATGACATAAGACCGCTGATCCCGTAGCCGTTGAGACTCGGGTTGATTTGCAAAATCGATCGAGGATCAAGTCCTAACTTCGGCAGAATACTTGGGACACAAAAGCGGCGTGCTCGATCCTCGAGACTCAGGTTGGGTGCGGTCGACCAACTGAGGATCAAAATCTCCTCGGAGGCTGTATTGCACTTAAGATTTTCTGCATATAACAAGCAATGCAGTAGCTCGAGACCTTTGGTCGGGTGGCAACACCAGGATCGGGGATCAATGTGCCCTTCAATATTTGTAAATAATAAGCCCGAAGCCCGGTAGCCCCGAGCCTTAATGCGGGCACGGGAGGCGAATTAGGATCGACATCCATAGTAAAATCACAAATTATGTGTAATGACTCTATGTATCCAAGTACTTTCGTCATTAATGCTCGGATCCGCATTGTACAAAACTTTGTTGACCGACCATCGGCTTCCACCTCCTCGGCCAATAGCGAGGAGTGTTTATCCTACTTTATAAAGCCTTTATAAGGGCAAAGATTTACAACAAACAAAGGCAATCTGGCCATACGGTTTTATAAACAAAGGTGCAGCGGAGACATGTTATATTCTTGTTTAACGGAAGAAATGTCTTCCAAAGAAAATAGTCCGCTATCGGTTCCTTTCTTTGGGTTGTCATGCTAAGCATGATCATGAAACCTCTGCTCCAATGTAAGAGCAAAATATCAAGGATTTAGTTTGGGAGGCCAGTTAATAGCCCCCGATAGTGTTTGGCGACAATTGAGGTCAAGCCGGAAACACTTCGGCCAATGAATGGCCCGTCATTTAATGTAGTCATCGGATCGCTACCAGTTTACACCTATTGTGACGTCGGTTTTGGCTTTCTCCAGAGGTGCTTGACCATGCGAGCTGGAAGCACAATCATGATGGTTCTCCTTTGCACACCTAGCGAACAAAGCGGGCGTAGGAGGCAAGCGGGGAGCTGGGCAACCCAACTATTGACCGAAGACACAATTTGAAACTGATGCATATATAGCAATATCCGAGAATGTTTTGCGAATCTCAAAAGGTGTCGGCGTTGCCTTTGCAAGACTTGTGCTGAAAACACACAAATAGTTTAAAAGTGCCATGGGCTCGAAAAGCCAAAAACTTATTCAAAAGATTAATGTCGAACTAGATCAAGTGTTAGGTGCCAATCAAAACTGGACTTTAGAAAAAAAAGGTGCTACATGGTGCTTTAACTTTGCAGCGACTAAGAAGAAAAAACACTTAGTATAAACGGCTCAAATAAACATAAGAGCCCCCAAGCGACTTAGGGAAAAGTTGACTATAAAATGTAAGGTGACATGTAGAATGCCTTCTAGCGGATTGTAGATCGTTTGTGCGTAGCGGACCTTTTAAGCTTCAACCTCTGGACCCAATAGTCCGGAGTGTGTCGAATACCTTCGTGGTTATATAAGAACCGTGGTATGCATGTAGACAAAGGCGTAGGGGTCATTAGTGCTGTGTCGGACAAGTGCTCAACTAGTTATGTTATATTACATGGGTAGTAAGAAACATCTTCCGGGAGAATAGTTCGTTAAGGGTTCCTTTCATTGGGATGCATGCCCTAAAGTGCATGTCAAAGCTGCTATGAAAGCAGAAAATCATCACGAGGGCAGATGGGTAAATAATTAAAAATCATCTTTTAGTTCACCGACCGAGTATTCTCTTAAAACGCTAGCTTTCGGCTTCACCCGGTCTGAGGTACACATCCGGTGACCCAGCATAACAATCGCAGAGGTGCTCCTTTACCACCTAGCCAAACAATCGGGAGCGTAGGGGTAAGCACAGGAGCCGAACAACCCACTTGGCCAAAACTTAAGTCATATCGATGCATATAATGGTGAATAAAAGGTACATGCGGAAGTGTGACACATGTGTTGGGCATAAAACCGTATTAATAAGCTTCATTAAAGAAGCCCCGAGTATAATGGTAGCGGGTAGCGCGTCAAGTGTCTTGAACAAAGTTTGGACAAGGAAAATTTGTACAAGCAACTTTTTACAAAAAGTATAATTCTTGGTCGAACCGAACACAAGTTAGAAATTTAAAATTTTGAGCATGAAGGCAACTTAGCTGGTTAATGTGTTCGGTATTGGCGGCGGTCCGAGCTTGATTAGGGACAAGGTTCCATCACCAAGCCGGTCCAGGGTGGCGAACAAAACTCGGCACTCGAAGTGGTGACATAGCAGTCAATGCAGGGCTGACAGTGATGCGAAGTACAGGCATGGGGTAATGAAGTGTTGTGAAGCCCCGTCCGGCCGAGGTGACGTCAAGGATATAGTCCGGTGGATCATTTTCACATGCACAAAAATAGTGCAAACCAGAGATAATAGTAATAAAAAATCGTTGCATAATAAATGATTTATGCAAAGTGAGTAATAAAGAAATATGGCTTGGCGCGAAGTCGATGTCGATCAGGTGATGGCGTAATGCAATAAAGGCGTGGCAAAGCACGGATTCCTGAGCGGTCAGGAGTTCGGATGCGGCGTTAAGCGGACTATGTCTGACGGCCGAACCATCGTGCTCTTTGTCGATAATCGGCCACCATTTGATAGACCTATGTACATATGATGGACAAACCAGGTAATAATTCCTTGGAAAAATTAACCCAAACAAGCAAAAAGAAATACTAGGATTAATAGCACCTTGGTTTATTTGTTGTAGCAATCCGAAGGAAGGTGATTCCCGAAATTGGGAGTCGATCCGCACCCATTCCTGGTCGGCTAGTGGCGAAGTGTCGGAGTAGGTTGATGAAGAGATGGCGAAGCCCCTGGTCCAGCCGAGATGTCGAAGTAGGTCGGCGTGATGGACACCAACTTGAAGAAGCAATAGTGCGGCCCTGCCGATGCGGTCGTGGCGTGGTCGATGTCGGCTTGATGAAGCGACCGTGCGGCGATGCGGTATGCCGCTCCGTGTAATCCGTGGGGCGGCGATGTTGGTGATGATTTATCCTTCACGATGCGGACTCTTGTTACGACTTGCCGAGATGATGATCCGAAGAAGTTGAGCTCGGCTCAACAATGTAACGGCGTGTCTAAGCGGTCGTCGGCGTGAGTGAACAATATGGCGGACTGGTTTGACACAAGCATGATCATGTTCAAAAGATCTTAAAGTTAATGGGATGTGTTGAATAAAACACAATACCCCATACAAAACTTCCTTCAAAAGGATGTCGAAATCCCGTTCATAAAAAAAGGCGAACTCGGGTCGGATTCGTTTTCGCGAGAAAACAGATCCGAAAAGTGATGCACTAATCGGAAGGTTCCCGGAGTTTGGGCGGTCGGATCGAGCTGAAATTTTGAGGATGGTAGATATAGAATTCCGCAGCCGATCAGCGGTTGGATCTTCAAAGGAAGTCCGAGCTAAAGCTGGACACCACGCCCTAAACTCGTCCAGATTCTCTCCAGTTTAATCGGCTCCGGTATATCGGAGATTGCGAAGATTCCTCCATCGGAACTCGTGAAATTTTCCAGGGTTGTTGTAGACTCAATTCCGCACAATTCCACGAAGCAATCGTCAAACCGGCGCTTCGAGGCGCTGCGGCGGATTCAAGTTCGCTGTCGAGAAAAAGCAACCGCGATCGCCGGGGGCAATGTTGGCGTTGAGCCCCGGGCTCTCGGATGATTCCTCCATGATCTTGATAGAGATCGGTCGATGTTGATGAAGGCCCTCATCCGAACATGACGATCGGAGATAGGGGGCAGTCCTTGGTGAACCAAGGTGACCGGTCGGTTGGTGACGAATATGCGAAGTCGCGATTGATCTGCAGGCGAGCCATCGACCTTTGCGGACACACGGAGGAACTCTCAATGAAAGCACCAATGTCGGTGTCAAAACCGGCGGATCTCGGGTAGGGGTCCCGAGCTGTGCGTCGGGCGGATGGTAACAGGAGACAAGGGACACGATGTTTTACCGAGTTCGGGCCCTCTTGATGGAGGTAAAACCCTACGTCACCTTGATTAATATTGATGGTATGTATTACAAGAGTGGATCTACCACGAGATCAAAGAGGCTAAACCCTAGAAGCTAGCCTATGGTATGATTGTTGTATATTGTATATGAGATTGTCTATCGACTAGCTTTGGCTCGGTTTATATAATGCACGAGGCCTAGGATAACAATAGTCCTAGCCGAATCGCGGTGGGGAGGAGTCCTTGTCTTGATCGCCAAGTCTTGTGGAATCTTCCTTGTATCGGCGACAGTCTATCGGATGGCCCATGAGTATCTGACCATGGGGATCCTCGGCCCAATCAACTGATCGGGAGGCGGCGTGGTGAGTACCCCTAGTCCGGACACGTCACCCGTATTGATGAGAATCCCGTGATAAGGGGACACGATCTCTGCTTTGACAAGATGTGTCAAAGAAACCGCCTCGCAATATGCGCTGTTGCTGGTTATGGGAAAACGGGTCGAATAATGACCAGACCGTAATAACACATCGTGTTGCCTAAAAAGTTGTCAGCGGATTGCATTTGTGAAATACCATTCTCTCTACGGTGGCGTGTGAAGATCATTTTGTGGATCCGGACACGGTTCAAGTGTTCAATAATTACTTTGGAGTATTGGAGGAGGAACCGCCCTGCAATGTCGAACACAAGGCTGCGCGGGACTCATCGTCATTGAAGCCTGGTTCAGGGCTCTTGAGGAGTCTGGATTAGGGGTATCCGGACAGCGGATTGTATACATCGTCCGGACTATTGAGCGTGAAGATACAAGACTCAAGACTTGACCCGTGTCGGATGGGACTTTCCTTGGCGTGGAAGGAAAGCTTGGCGATCCGGATATTATATTTCCTTCCTTGTAACCGACTCCATATAAACCCTAGCCCTCTCCGGTGTCTATATAAACCGGAGGTTGGTCCTAGAAGGCGATCACAATTACAATCATAACATCATAGGCTAGCTTCTAGGGTTTAGGCTCTCGATCTACGTGGTAGATCTACTCTTGTACTACCCATATCTTCAATATTAATCAAGCAAGTAGGGTTTTACCTCCATCGAGAGGCCGAACCTGGGTAAACATCTGTGTCCCTTGTTTCCTGTTACCATCAGCCTAGGCGCGCAGATCGGGACCCCCTACCGAGATCCGTCGGTTTGACACCGACACCGTGAACCTGCCAGCGCATGCCTCTTGCGCGTCTGTAGCCAGCGCCGCCGTGCGGTGCCGTGCACTGCCAGCGCATGCACTGCGTGTGCAGCAGCGTCGCGGCGCTGTCTTTGATGCCCTTGCACGAATGTCTCCGCCCGCGCCGTTAGCGGCGCTGTCCCAGCAGTGCAGTGCCCCCTCGGCGGCATGGATGGCGCCGTCGACCGCTTCCTTGCACCGCGATCGCCTCCTCCGCCCGATTGACTCGCTCTGAAGTCCGAACATTTGGCCTTCCTAGAAGCTAGGCCAGCGTCCGAAATCGCCAACAACGGTGCAAGGCGCCCGTCACCGTCGGTTAGTGGCCCGGCGACACACGAGCCTGCAGCGGAGGCCGCTTCCCACGAGAGCGCCCCGCTGCTGCGTAATCTAAATTTTCCATGAAAAACGTTCGGATTGCCATGCTTAAAATCCGAGCGTTTATCATTCCGTTTATTTTATATCGATCGTTGTATAATTTAAAATCGGTCGGACTGAGCGAAATGTATGGTTTGATCGATTGAATGTTCTGCTAGAGCCGTATCAAATTAAATATAAAACGTCATCAAGCCACATGTATTCCTTGTCATCCAACGACCTAGAACTGCTTCAATGTCGGCGCTCAACATGTTTAGCGTGCAGTTAATTTCATGCCAAAATATTGCTAATCACATGACAACACGCATAAATAATATCCTACTAGTAGTTAATATCCGCATGCCCTTAATATACTTCCAAATTAACGTGCATTGCCGTACACACTGACTAGTGCTGCTAGTACGTGAAACTGGTGCCGTGACTTGTGAGCGCATCCAGATATGGTCAGCAGCAACATCGCTGCGAGTTCTTCCTGTTTGCCGTCGTCTAAGCGAAGGGAGGAGAGAGAGAGCGCACACATGGAACCCACCAGTAAGTGAGCGAATAGTACTAAAATAATATTACATGTTATCCATTAATTAGGCTGTGGTAATATAAAAACATTATGTGAACAAAGGGGTACAACAAACATTGCTATTCTCGTATGTTGCCTATTGACGTGCGGCTTGAAGGCCGGTCGCATGTTCGATCCTCGTCCTTTATTTTTAATTTGTATATGGGTCAATTTTTTCATGACATGTGGGCCCCTCGGTTGTGTAGTTGTAGCACTTTAATTTGTGGGTGAAATGTGTTTCCATTCAAGTGGACTATCGTGTGTAGTTTTGTAGCTTATTTATAATAATTAAAGAGAACAACATAGTTTTTTCAATAATACCATGGTGCGGCGTTGAAGGCGAAAGGGCGTCGAAAGCGATGACCGAGCAGGAGGAAATCAACTAGGGGAGTTGCATGGGTTGCAGCGGTGTTTGGAGTAGTTGTGGGCGAATGCTACGAAAATATAATCTGAACCGACGGAATAAATGCCTACAAATTAATCCAAGGTTGGAGTGCCCTACATAATGTAAATAGCTCGAACTGCGAGTGATGGAGAGGTAGTAGCTTCAGCGCGTTGAAGATACGGTTAATGAAAGCGAGTCAATCGAGAGACATATAGATAGAGACTAAGTGAGTGTGGTCCGACATTCATTGAACAAATATATATGCTCTGGAGATATTGTCCAATTGAGCTTTTGGCAAGGGTGAGGGCTGTAAGATAGAGCTTGAGAGATGATCCGATCCGAGATGTGTAGATATATTTTATGCGTGGGAGGAAGCAAGGTCAACCGATCACATAGGGTCGCGTCTTGATCGAAAAGAGTAATCTGAGTTGGAGAGAGTGACCTAGATAGGCGATGTGCGTGAGAGAGTATACAATGTGAATAGGTCGAATTGGGCTCAAACATGGTGATATATCGTTTTTATGCGAGAAAAGCGAGGTCAATCGAGACATCGAGAGAGAGAGAGAGAGAGAGAGAGAGAGAGAGAGAGAGATTGAGTGGCGTGGCCCACCATGAGGTGAAAGAGTGGCGGTGGCTTGGATGGACTGACCTAGATAGACAATCTGCGTGAGAGAGTATAGAGTGTGTCGATCGAGGCCCAAACAGGGAGATATATCATTTGTGTGTGAAAGAAAATGAGGTTAAATGTGACTCAGATAAAGAGAGAAAGATTGAGAGAGTGTAGCCCGCTGTGCGGAAGAAAGAGTGAGACAGTCTCGAGGGAGTGACCTAGATATACAACATGCGTCGCGTGCTTGCGCGAGAGGTTGGAGGCTAGATAGGCAATGCATGTATTTAGCATGAGAGGGTGAGAGGGAGAGGAGAGAGAGAGAGCTCGGCATGGGGTGCAATGGCGGGTGTGTGAGGTAAATACATTTGGTAATAGAGTGGAAAAAGGGGTTGTGTAGTTGAGAGACTTAGAGATCGAAACATGGAGAGAAAGAATGAGCGTGTGTTGAAACCGATAGCTTCCTAATGTGGTTAGGAGAGGAAGATTGACCGATACAAGAAGTATGTACCGTTTGTCTTGAGGGGGGGCTAAAACAACATTTGAATGTACATAGTATGAGACTTAATATCGGTGTTTCAATTGATTGTACATTGTAAGATTTGAATCGAGGACCGAGCATACGGGTAATTATTTGAATTAGTGCCATACTAAGTTTTGAAAAGTTGACATTGACTCAATTTGTTGTGCTATTTTGTAGGTCATATGTTTGAATCCATCCAAAAGTTTTCTCACTACCATGGTGTTAATCATATACATATGAATTTGTATTAAAAAAGTAGCATGGATACGGTGAAATCTGAAATCACGTTAGAATTGGAGATATTCGTGACACACTCTAATTCAAATAACTAACTTCGTGACACACACTCTAATTCAAATAACTAATTATGTGACACACTCTAATCCACATTAAGCGTGGGTACCGTTTTGATTTTTTCAAATAACTCCTCATTAATTAATTTATAGTACTCCCTCTGTTCACTTTTATAAGACCTTGAAGACATTTGGACAATGTACAAAACAGTTCCTTTTAAGTTATGCAAGCGACTTACAAAAGTGAGCGGATGGAGTACCTCGTTGAATGACTAATTATTGCAAGGAAAACAAGGGCATGGTAATACATACAGATTCATTTGCAAATGAAAGAAGATTAGTTCGCATTCTCAAATGTAGGCGCACCGAGCAAACTAGGGTCGTAATAAAATTGGGCCTTGCTTGGTGCCTTAAAACAACTGCCACTGTAACATCCCAAATTTTCAATTTGGAATGTTATACATTAGATCATCATGCATATCATATTTTCTCGCATTTTCGATCCTAGAAAATTTCACACAACTCAAGGACCCTCGGAGAAAGTTGGAAGTTTCATTATTTTCATATTTGGGATTTCTCAAATTTTGAAAATAGGATCATTTAGTTTATTTATTTATCTTCAAAAGTTTTCCGATATAAAAATTTAAAGAGAGGAATAATATGACTTTCCCAACATTTAGGAAAAATGAAGATATTATAAATAAATCAAAAATTTGGTTTTGAGGATTTATTTGCTTTAGGCAAAAATGAGCATTTAAAAAAAATGCATATTGCCCGTTTTTAAAGTTCATTTTGTTCGACTCATTTTTAGGAGTCGGGGAAAATTAATTTTATTAAATTCGGAGTTCGTTTGGTTTTATTTTAAATTCGTTTAGTTTTGTTTAAAAAAAATCGCGCCCTTTTTGGCCAAGGCCAGTGGCCAGCCCGCCCAGCCCCACCTCCCTCTCCCCTCGCCCTTGCGCAGAGAGTCTCCCGCGCCGCCGCCGCCGCCGCCGCCGCCTCGAGTCGGCTCGGACCCGCCCGCCCCCCCTTGCCCCCCCAAGCCCAGCCACCCCCCCCTCCTTTTATACCCGGCCACCCCCCTCTCCTCATCCCGCCGCCGCCCCCCTCCCAAACCCGAGCCCGCCGCCCCTCCACCCCGCCCGGTCGCCGCCCCGTCTCCCGCCCCGCCGCCCCTCGCCGCCCCTCGAGCCCGCCCCGACCCTCCCGAGCCATGGGACCCCGCCGCCCCAGTCCGCCGGAGGTAGCCCAAACCGATCCGGTTTTCTTTAAAAACCCGATCCGTTTTTGGTTTTTTTTAAAAAACCCTAGATGGTTTTATTATTTTTTCGGTTTTCTTATTTAATGAGCGTTCACCGAACCGTTCGTTTCAATGAATGTGTTCGTTGGATTAGTTCATTATGAGCGTCCGTTATTTAATCCGTTAATCGTTTTCTTTTAATCGGATTTAATCCGTTATTTTTGATTTGATTTCGATCCGATTTTCAAATCTGTTTATTTTCTCGCTCGTTTATCGAATCGGGTGATTCAAGCGCTGGAGTTTAGTTCTGAAACCGCCGTTCGACTAACCTACTTACACAGAGTTTTGCTACTGTGAAATTTTGACCTAGTTTCAGATTGCTAAACCGAGTCGTTCTCTCTCGAGTTTCGACTTTCGATGCTTTATTTGATTCGATTCTTTTGCAACCAGGGTTCTTAAGTTGAACTCTCTGGTTAGATCTTTTATTCGAGTTTTCCTGTGCATTAGATGAGTACTTATTGTATGCTTGTTGTTTGTCTGCGTTAGATCACCGGTCGCCGCTTGTTACTTGAATCTCTAGGTCTCGCGGATCATCGGCAAGGCAAGTAACACTGATCATACCTTTTCTACTACCCAGTTTTATTGCATTAGATCAAACCCTCAAACACTTGCATGTTTAGGATCTAATTAAATTGTGGGTTGGGAAGTAGATTGAGGTAGTACCTATTACTGTTTTACTTATGAAACCTTGGGAGTTACTTCTCGTTTGCTTATTATGCCATGCTATGCTAGTAGGCGTGGATTGGGTGAGTGAATATCCATGACAGATGTGAGATTGTTAATTAATGGTTTATCTAAGGTGGCAACCTAAACACACATCTGGGTGGATTGAGGCACTGGTTTCCATCGAGGACTTACTGTATTTCTTGGACCGCCACCCAGGCTCTAAGGGATCATAAGATTATTCAAGCTGGAAACTTCCGTGTGCAGCCACAAGCCAATTATGGGCTCTGGCGTAGTTGACTAAGTTGTGCGAACTCTTACGGGTAGGCTAGCTGATGTAGGGGATGTAGGTTGATACGGTCTACCCACATGTAAGGTGCTAAGCGCTTACGAAGACTATGTCTCGGTCATCCGTTTCTCAAACACCATGTAGTCACGAGAACCAAGCGGAGGCGATCGAGTCTTGTGGGGAAAAGTCATAAACCTCTGCGAGTGTATAAACTAATCATGATTAGCCGTGTCCCGGTTATGGACGTTTTGAGTATCCGGTAATTGAATATCATGTGAATCTCAACATGTTACTTCTAATAAAAGTTATTGGGTTTTGATGAGTACTTTTAATTGGGATTGAGGATCTTCAACCATTCTCAATGTTTAACAACCACCATGATAGTTAAATAAAATTATTCCTTTGTTGTAGGGAAAAACTAGCTTTATGCAAAAATGTAACCGTAGAGCCTTACCACCAGCCATATATGCATGTAGTATAGGCTTATTCCTTCATTGCTCTCTATGTGTTACATTGCGGCATATTCCATGTCTTGACCCGTTTTGGGCTGCAACTTTCACGTTGCAGACTTTTGAACGACAGTAAGGTGTTAGGTCGTGGTTCTATACTCGGTGATGCCGATGGAGTTGATGGACTCACTTATCTTCCAAGCCTTCGCTGTTATTATTAGATGGCCTTAAGCCATATTATTGTAATAAGTTCCTTTGTGGACAACGATGTAATAAGTGTGTGATTGCTACTCTGCTATAAATCCTTGAAATCTTGTGTGGTGTCGGCATTCTTGATCCGAGGATGACAACGAGCACGAGACTTGATCCATTGGTCAGGTAAGCTCTGAGAGAATGGTATCGAGCACCACAGTTGTATGAGACCACGACCACTAAGTTAAAGCCATAGATCACTACTCTCTTCCCATTTCTAACTCCTCATCTTTTCTACTCTTTAGGATGATGGACGAGAAGATCAAGTACACCCAACCAGATGAAGGCACACCTTTTGGATTTCACTTGAAGGAAGTCACCAAGTACACGAACATTGGACTACCAAGTTTCACGGGACTTTCAATGCCACTCTGCACTGAAGAGGGCTGGAAGATTCAAGCTCACGTTCGGGAAGGACATTAGCCCCAATCACCAAGCCTATAGATAGTGTTTTGATTGCACCAACTTGGAGTGCAGGAAAGAGCATGGCAGCTCACATCACCATGGGGCGCATTGGAGAAGTTTATCAAGAAGACCTCAAGGACACTATCTACCAGATTTGCGGACGCCGAGATGACAAATGGGACATAGTCGGCACCAAGAAGGATAGGTCCATTGCAGCTTTCATCCAAGAGTTAAATCAGCACATTCGGCGCGGGGAGAACCAAATGTGCAATGATATGTTGGAGTTGCGAGAATGCAAAGGAAGGATCATCGAACTGGAAGGAGAACTAAAGACTACGCAAAGGACTACATGGGCGAGATCGTAGCTCTAGCAAGACACAATAACGATCTTAAGTGCGAGATCGAAGAACTCAAGAAGAAGTTGGCGCTCGGGAATGAAGACCGGTATGTCGGTTGCTCAGCGACTACATCAACATCGGCGACACCGATTCGGATCCAAGTGAACCCGACTTTGAAGGCGAAGCTGGGCGGACATCATGGAGTCTTCCACGGTTCAAATTAGTAGAAGTCCCCCACATATTAGTAGTATTCCCTCCATGTAAACATTATAGTACACTCACTTTTGCGATAGTTAGATCGTTGTAAGCCCTTGTTTGATTGAATGAAGTGATTTTGTGTGCATTTGCTCATGTGCATTTGGGTAGTGATTCCCCTTAGACCTCAATCTATTCTAAATTCTCGTCTTTTCTAAACCCATCAGATGCCTCAGAGGCGCGACCCGGATTCGTTTTCCCTTGCGAGAGATCACCCAATTGATTCAGCAGCGAGAATACCTGATTCAAACATTGGTGCGAGAACCGGGCAACAACAACAACAACAACAACAACCCCCACCACCACCACCACTGCGGATCACTTGACTCGTTTCCTTAGACTGAATCCGCGGTGTATTCGATAACACCGAGCGATTGTGGCGGATGATTGGCTCCATAAGATAGGAAGGAGTTGACCACTGCGGGATGCACGAGATGGTGAAAGAGTGAAGTTTGCAGCACATCAGCTTGAAGGACCCGCAGCGGCATGGTGGGAGAATTTCACAGCCACTTACCCGTGAACAACATCACATGGGATCGGTTTGACAAAGCTTTTCGCTTTGCCCATGTTTCAGCGGGAGCTATGGCCATGAAGAAGCGTGAGTTTAGCAACTTCGCCAAGGAGGAAGGACTGTTGGCGATCGTGGATGACTTTAGTAAATTAGCACGTTATGCCCCGGATAGCGTTACTCTGAGATGCTGCTAAGCAGGAGAAGTTTCTAGAAGGACTGAATGATGAGTTCACATGCCGTTGATGGTAGCAAGTTTCAACAACTACCGGGAGTTGGTAGACCGAGCCCTCATGATTGAAGGAAAGCAGCAGACAAATTGAGAACGCAAGAGGAAGTATGGACGGGGAAGTATAACTCTGGAGCCAATGAAGCCTCGTTATACCCTAAATCAGAATTCAGTTTCAGCATACCCATGGAGGAGGTAATTAGCATAACCATAATGGCACCAAGAATGGGAGCAGGGAATGGAGGAAGCAATGGACAGAACCGCACCAACCCGTCAACACCATCCAAGGTAGACTGAGTCACATTACTTGCTTTAAGTGCCGCAAGGCGGGCATTATGCCAATGGTATCGAGAAGGCGAAATGGAAATGGCAATGGAAGCTCGGAAAGAAGCCCAACCCTTTCAACGGGGGACGGGTGAACCACATTGATGTGGAGGAGGTTGAAGATCAGCCCGATCACGATGTCGGTAAGTTTTGGTTAAGTCATTTCTGCGGTTGTTCTTTTCGATCTTGGTGCATCGCATTCATACATATCAAGGGGATTTGTGGATAAGTACAAGTTACCGACCCAAGCCCTTAGGTCACCCATGCTAGTAACCTCACCGGAGCAGAGTACATGGCTAGTAAATGGTGTGATCGACTGCCATTAAGGATTGGACACTATGTTTTCCCCTCAGACCTAATAGTTCTGGAATCCCAAGGATTGGATGTGATATTAGGAATGGATTGGTTATCAAGGTATGGAGGAAACATAGATTGCACCACAAAGTCAATTTTGCTCACCACACGGAAGGAAGAAGGATCAAGTATGTATCACGACACGAGCGAGGAGAGCACAAGTTAATTGCTTATCGGGAGTGGTGCGGGAAGAAGTACCGATGGTGAAGGATTTTCTGATGTATTTCGGAAGAGTTGCCAAGAATGCCACGGATAGAGACATTGAGTTTTGATCGAGCTGTTGCGAGAACAGGCCCGATATCGAAGCGACCGTCTGGGATGCCCGCACGAGTTTGGCGAAATCAAGAAGCAGATTAAGGAACTATTGGATAAAGGTTTTATTCGCCCAAGTTCTTCACCTTGGGGATCACCCGTATTGTTAGTGGAGAAGAAGGATGGATCGTTAAGAATGGTTGTTGATTATCGTGGATTGAATGAAGTAACAATCAAGAACAAGTACCCACTACCTATGATAAATGATCTGTTTGATCGTTTGCAAGGAGCTAAGGTGTTTTCAAGATCGATTCTGATCGAGGTACCATCGATTGAAGATTAGGGAGCAAGACATACCCAAGACAGCGTTTACCACGAGATATGGACTGTATGAGTATACCGTTATGTCATTTGGACTAACTAACGCACCAGCCTATTTCATGAACACGATGAACAAAGTGTTTATGGAGTTTTTGGATAAGTTAAATCGTGGTGTTCATTGATGACATTTTGATTTTCTCGAAGAATGAAGAGGAACACAAGGAACATTGCGATTGGTTTTGGAGCGAGGAACACCGGTTGTATGCCAAGTTCAGCAAATGTGAGTTTTGGCTAAAGGAAGTTGGATTTCTCGGACATGTTATATCCGGAGAAGGAATAGCGATTGACCCCACAAAGGTTGAGACCGTAACCAAATGGGAAGCACCAACGACAGTTGGAGAGATTGAGTTTCCTTGGACTCGCGAGGATACTACGAAGATTCATTGAGAATTTCTCAAGGATTGCAAAGCCTATGACAGAATTGTTGAAGAAGGAAAACAAATTCATATGGGTGAGGACTGTGAGGCAAGTTTTCGGGAGTTGAAGAAAAGATTGGTTACCTCACGGTTTGATATTGCGGATCAGACCAAGGATTATGAGGTGTATTGCGGCGCTTCACGTCGAGGACTTGGAGCAGTGCTTATGCAGGAAGGAAGAGTTGTTTAAATATGCTTCCGACAACTTAAGCCCCATGAGTTGAATTATGCCACACATGATTTGGAGTTAGCAGCCGTTGTGCATGCCTTGAAGACATGGAGACATTTTCTCATTGGAAATCATTGTGAAGTATATCACGGATCACAAGAGTTTGAAGTACATCTTCACACGAAGAATTGAATCTCGGACAAAGGAGATGGTTAGAGCTTATCAAGGATTATGATATGAGATTGCATTATCACCCGGAAAGGCTAATGTCGTAGCAGAGCGCATTGAGCCGTAAAACCACGTCAATACCCTAATGATGGGAGGATACCCAATGAGTTAGCGAGGACCTTGAGAGCTATGTTTGGAAATAGTTCGAGAGGCTATGTAGCAGCATTGGAGATTGATCGACAGCGATGGACAAAATCGAGAAGCCCAAAAGGCGATAAGGAAGTTGCCTCTATAAAGGAGAAAATGAGCAAAGGAAAAGCTAAAGGATTTCGTGAGGATGAGCACGATACCCTATGGTTTGAAGACCGTGTTTATGTGCCCAATGACCCGGAGATCGGGAAGTTGATTTTACAAGAAGCCCATGATTCACCTATTCGATTCACCGGAAATACCAAGATGTATTTGGATTTGAAGAATATTTTACGGTGGACGGAATGAAGAAGGATATTGCGGAGTATGTAGCAGTTTGCGATGTATGTCGAGAAAGTAAAGCGAGCATCGAAGCCAGCGGTTATTACAACCATTGCCGATACCGAATGGAAGTGGGATAAACTAGGCATGGATTTCATCACAGGTTTGCCAAAGACCCGTTCGGGATATGACTCGATTTGGGTCATAGTCGACCGTTTGACTAAGGTAGCTCATTTCATTCGATCAAGACTACCTATAGCGAGTGCTAAGTTGGCAAAGATATACATGACCAGAATTGTGTGTTTACGGAGTTCGAGGAGCATCGTATCGGATAGAGAACCCAATTTACCTCAAAATTTTGGAACCGGTTACACGAAACATTGGGAACTAGATTGGAATTGATACAGCTTTCCACCCACAGACCGATGGACAGGTGAGAGAGTCAATCAGATTTTGGAGGATATCTTTGAGAGCTTGTGCACTAGATTATGGATCTAGTTGGGATGATAATTTGCCGTATGCAGAATTTTCCTACAACAACGATTACCAAACCAGCTTGAAGATGGCACCTTTTGAGGCTCTGTATGGAAGAAGGTGCAGGACACCGTTGTCATGGGGCGGCGGAGATCGTCGATTGTTTGGACCAGATTTGATTAAGGAGTCGAACGAAGGTTAAGTTGATTGAGACAGGCTCAAGGTAGCCCGTCCGAACAAAAGAGCTATGCCGATTCAAAGCGCCAGCGATTGAGTATGAAGTTGGAGCAGTATATCTTAGAGTATCCCGCTTGAGGAGTTAAGCGTTTTGGAGTTAAAGGAAAGTTAGCACCACGTTTAGTTGGACCATATAAGATTTTGCAGCGCATGGGAGAAGTTGCTTATAAGTTGGAATTGCGGAAGGACTGTCGGGGAGTTCATGATGTATTCCATGTTTCTCGATTGAAGAAATGTCACCCGAGATAGCGAGAGGTACCGTTAAGAGACACGGTGCCCTGGAAGCAATTCAGTTGAAGGATGACTTAACATATGAGGAAAAACCGGTTAAGATTCTCGATTATGCTAGCGAGTTACCCATGACAAGGTTATCAAGTTTTGCAAAGTTCGATGGAGCCACCACTGCGAGGATGAAGCCACACAGGAAAGAGAGGAAGTTTTGCTAGGACCACCCTCACCTATTTTCTAGCCAACCCGAATCTCGAGTGAGATTCATCTTAAGAGGTAGGTTTGTAACATCCCAAATTTTCAATTTGGAATGTTATACATTAGGTCATCATGCATATCATATTTTCTCGCATTTTCCGATCCTAGAAAATTTCACGCAACTCAAGGACCCTCGGAGAAAGTTGGAAGTTTCATTATTTTCATATTTGGGATTTCTCAAATTTTGAAAATAGGATCATTTAGTTTATTTATTTATCTTCAAAAGTTTTCCGATATAAAAATTTAAAGAGGAATAATATGACTTTCCCAACATTTAGGAAAAATGAAGATATTATAAATAAATCAAAATTTGGTTTTGAGGATTTATTTGCTTTAGGCAAAAATGAGCATTTAAAAAATATGCATATTGCCCGTTTTAAAGTTCATTTTGTTAGACTCATTTTAGGAGTCGGGAAAATTAATTTTATTAAATTGGAGTTCGTTTGGTTTTATTTTAAATTCGTTTAGTTTTGTTTAAAAAAAAAATCATGCGCCGCCCTTTTGGCCAAGGCCCGGCCAGCCCAGCCAGCCCGCCCACCCCCCTCCCCTCCCTCCTCCCGCCTTGAGGTCTCCGCCGCCGCCGCCGCCCGCCGCCGCCTCGGGTCCGGCTCGGACCAGCCGCCGCTGCCCCCCCTCCCAAAGCGCACCCCCCCCCCTTTTATACCCCCCCCCCCCCTCTCTCCTCATCCCTTGCCGCCGCCCTACCCAGCCCCCCCCCTCCCCTCCACCCCGCCCGCCGCCGTCCCAAACGCCCGAGCCCCTCGCCGCCCCTCGCCGCCCCGACCCCTCCCGACCCGCCGGACCCTCCCGACCCGGGAGCCCCTCGCCGCCCCAGTCCGTTTTTTTAGAAAAACCCGATCCGGTTTTTCGAGATGTTCGGTTTTTAAAAAACCCTAGATGGTTTTTATTTTTTCGGTTTTCTTATTTAATGAGCGTTCACCGACCCGTTCGTTTCAATGAATGTGTTCGTTGGATTAGTTCTGTTATGAGCGTCCGTTATTTAATCCGTTAAATCGTTTTCTTTTAATCGGATTTAATCCGTTATTTTTCGATTCGATTTCGATCCGATTTTCAAATCTGTTTATTTTCTCGCTCGTTTATCGGAATCGGGTGATTCAAGCGCTGGAGTTTAGTTCTGAAACCGCCGTTCGACTAACCTACTTACACAGAGTTTTGCTACTGTGAAATTTTGACCTAGTTTCAGATTGCTAAACCGAGTCGTTCTCTCTCGAGTTTCGACTTTCGATGCTTTATTTGATTCGATTCTTTTGCAACCAGGGTTCTTAAGTTGAACTCTCTGGTTAGATCTTTTATTCGAGTTTTCCCGTGCATTAGATGAGTACTTATTGTATGCTTGTTGTTTGTCTGCGTTAGATCACCGGTCGCCGCTTGTTACTTGAATCTCTAGGTCTCGCGGATCATCGACAAGGCAAGTAACACTTGATCATACCTTTTCTACTACCCAGTTTTATTGCATTAGATCAAACCCTCAAACACTTGCATGTTTAGGATCTAATTAAATTGTGGGTTGGGAAGTAGATTGAGGTAGTACCTATTACTGTTTTACTTATGAAACCTTGGGAGTTACTTCTCGTTTGCTTATTATGCCATGCTATGCTAGTAGGCGTGGATTGGGTGAGTGAATATCCATGACAGATGTGAGATTGTTAATTAATGGTTTATCTAAGGTGGCAACCTAAACACACATCTGGGTGGATTGAGGCACTGGTTTCCATCGAGGACTTGCTGTATTTCTTGGACCGCCACCCGGGCTCTAAGGGATCATAAGATTATTCAAGCTGGAAACTTCCGTGTGCAGCCACAAGCCAATTATGGGCTCTGGCGTAGTTGACTAAGTTGTGCGAACTCTTACGGGTAGGCTAGCTGATGTAGGGGATGTAGGTTGATACGGTCTACCCACATGTAAGGTGCTAAGCGCTTACGAAGACTATGTCTCGGTCATCCGTTTCTCAAACACCATGTAGTCACGAGAACCAAGCGGAGGCGATCGAGTCTTGTGGGGAAAAGTCATAAACCTCTGCGAGTGTATAAACTAATCATGATTAGCCGTGTCCCGGTTATGGACGTTTTGAGTATCTGGTAATTGAATATCATGTGAATCTCAACATGTTACTTCTAATAAAAGTTATTGGGATTTTGATGAGTACTTTTAATTGGGATTGAGGATCTTGTCAACCATTCTCAATGTTTAACAACCACCATGATAGTTAAATAAAATTATTCCTTTGTTGTAGGGAAAAACTAGCTTTATGCAAAAATGTAACCGTAGAGCCTTACCACCAGCCATATATGCATGTAGTATAGCTTATTCCTTCATTGCTCTCTATGTGTTACATTGCGGCATATTCCATGTCTTGACCCGTTTTGGGCTGCAACTTTCACGTTGCGGACTTTTGAACGACGAGTAAGGTGTTAGGTCGTGGTTCTATACTCGGTGATGCCGATGGAGTTGATGGACTCACTTATCTTCCAAGCCTTCGCTGTTATTATTAGATGGCCTTAAGCCATATTATTGTAATAAGTTCCTTTGTGGACAACGATGTAATAAGTGTGTGATTGCTACTCTGCTATAAATCCTTGAAATCTTGTGTGGTGTCGGCATTCTTGATCCGAGGATGACCAACGAGCACGAGACTTGATCCATTCGGTCTGATGAAACCAAAATGTCCTTCATAAATGTTCACCATCTTTGGTCACAGCTAAACCCTCTGCCGAAAATGGTTTCATATTTTTGGAAGCTATTCGGATTTTTGAATTAATTCATAAGTATTTGAATTTGGACATTTAAATCTTATAAATATTTTCAATGTCCAAATAATCTGAAAGAAAGTACTTGGGGCTATTGGAAATAATTCAAATAGTGCTACAATTTTTGTCAGATTTTATAAAATGAGTTAGTATTTTTTTCTAATTCAAAACATATCAAAAAATAAATAGAAAACAGTAATAGAATTAGAGAGAGAGAGGACCCACAGGCCTTACATCTTGTAGCCCATCCAGGCTAGTCCACTTGGCTGACCCAGACACACGAGAGCACGCTTCGTCTTCTTCCTTGCCGGTATGCAAGCAGCTTTCGGTGGAGAGCGCTGTGCGCCCGCCACCTCACCTTGCTGCCCCCCGCGTCATGCTGAGAGCCACCGCCCCCAGGCCCTCTCAGCCTCTCCCAGAGCTCCCTCCTCCTCTGGCTCTCTCTTGCGCAACCACCGAGCCGTAAATGCGCCCGCCGACGTCTTGTGACCATGACCACCGCCTTCCCCTCGCCTCTCCTACATGCCCAGAAGCTCCGCCACCCTCGCCTACGCCTCTCTGCCGAGCCACGTGGCACCAGATGCCTCCGAACACCATCACCGTGGTCGTCTTCTACCTCGGGCAGCCGAGATCGCCGGCGACCGCACCCCGTCTCCAGCCCGTCCCCGAGCCCGCTGAGACCGCCGTACAACTCCCTGTGAACCCCTGCTCCTTTCCCCTCGCTCTCCCCCTCCGTTTCCGTCCTCCAGCTTGCCTCCCCACCGCAACCGAAGCTCGCCGCCGCCGTGGCTCCTCACCGCCGTGGCCACAGCCACCACACCTTGTGTCCAAGCACACCACCGTGCTCAGCACGTTCTCACGAGGCCGTAGCCACCCGCAGCGCCTCCTCCCGAGCTCTGCAGCGCCACCCCGAGAATGCCAAGCTGCTGCCGCCGCTAAACCTCGTCGCCGGCCCTTTTAAGCCACCCAGCTCACCCGCTTGCACGTTGGATGCGCGGGATCACCAACAACTCATAGATGCTCTTAAATGCGTTGATTTGGGTGCGGAGGAGCGAACCCGAGCCCATCCACCGCTTTGTTGTCGGCGTCGAACCGCAAGCAAGTTGACCCATGACCCGTTTGACCAAGGGTGGGCCCAGTTTGACCCACCTGGGTCAATGACAGGTGGGGCCCGGGCCTGTTAATTTTATTAGGATTAGTACTAATTGGATTTAGTTAATCTAATTACACTGACACGCAGGGCCCATAGGTCAGTTTGACCTGGACCACGCCCGTTGACCGCTGACATCACAGTGACGTCATGCTGACGCAATAACTCATTTTCTGGATTTATTTTAATTCAGAAAAATCCAGAAAATGTCCTAAACTTCTAAAAATCATAGAAAATCAACTGTAACTCCAAATCAAATAATTTATATATGAAAAATGACCAGAAATATCCAATCTATCCATCTGTACCATTTTCATGCATGTTAGAACACCTTATAGCTACTGTTTAGGACAAATCAAGTGAATGGCATTGTAATAACCATATGTGGAGTTTGAATTTGAACCTTGGGTTCAAACCAACTACACTTAATTGTGTTGCTAGTTGCATTAGGCCAAATCACACTCATTTTTCCATGTCACATTCATGCATCATATTGTCGCATTGCATTGATTGTGTTCTTCCTTGTTTGCGGTGTTTGTCCCCTCTCGATAAGCAGCGTCACCGGCGATGAGCTCGATGACACCGATGAAGAACTATATTATCTTGAAGTGCCGGCAAAGCAAAACCCCTTGTTCATTCCGATATACTCCCACTCTCGCTCCTGCTCTCTTTTCTGCATTAGGACAACAACGATTCATCTGTTACTTGCTGCGGTAGCTGAACCCCTTATCCTCTGCATGACTGTCATTCCACGGTAAATAGATGAAACCCACTAGCATGAGTAGGAGTTGTTTGAGCCACATGGTGCCTACTCATTCATGCTTGTTTCTCATGCTGCTCTTGCTTAGAGTTGAGTCGGTCTGATTCATCGAGGGATGAATCGAAGGTGTGTGAACATGTCCTACTGTGTGTGAGCTAAGTGTATGAACACGATTTGGTAAAGGTAGCGGTGAGAGGCCATGTAGGAGTACATGCTGGGTTGTCTCATTGCAGCCGTCCTCAGGAACTGAGTTCTGTGTTTGTGATCCATGAACAGTTACTACCACACATTGGGTTCCGGTAACTCGACCCCCCTCGACTTATTAATCAACTTGATCTCTGTCCAGGAGTTGCAACTAGTTTCTGGTGTTTGTAGGTAGTGCTAGTAGTCTACCAAGTGGCACCCGGTACAGGTGGGCTTGGGACAGACTAGGCACCGTGGCACGGTGTACCAAGCGTAGAACCACCCGTCGAGGTGGGCTTGGGAACCCTGCACACATCGTTTGGGGCCGTGGCGACACCGGCGGATCTCCTTGCGGATGGAACCCGAATAGGCGATAAAACTGGACTAGAGACTTGTGTGGTTAGTCGGTCGTGGCCGACTCCTCGCCAGGCTTCAGCTTGAAGGTTGCCGAGATACACGAGGTGTACATGGCGGTAAGTGGCGAGGCGTGTGTGAAGAAGTACACCCTGCGGGGTTAATATGATCTATTGAATAGCCGTGTCATGGTAAAGGACTTCGGGTTGCCTATAACAGTTCATAGACAAGTGAAAGTGGATACTCTAAAATCGCAAGATAAGCGTGAATGCTATGGATGGCGTTTTCGTGAGGGAGGCGGGGCGGATCCATAGTGGTGTATTGATATGGTGAATATGTGGACTCGTGTGCGCCACCTCAAAGAGTTACTTGTAGTCGTAGTTCGGATAGCCACCGAGTCAAAGCTGGCTTGCTGCGATCAAACTCCACCACCCCTTTGTTGATAATGATGCGTATGTAGTTAGTTACGATGTAAGTCTTGCTGAGTACATCTGTACTCACGTTTGCTTATTTATGTTTTGCGAGAGACGTCGGTCTAGCTAGTAGTTCCGCATGGACTTGACGTTTAGCTTGTTACCTCAGCTACGATCTTGTGCCCTCGGCGAGATCTGGTAGATAGTCGGGCTTCTCAGCCTTTTTCATTTATAGTTGTCTGTACTCAGACATGTTTAGCTTCCGCTTGTGCTTTGACTTGTATGCTCTGAATGTTGGGTCATGAGACCCATGTTTGTAATATCTCGCTCCTCGGAGCCTAATGAATAAATATTTGAGTCGTAGAGTTATGTTGTGATGCCATGTTGTATTTACACATATTGAGCATATTGTGTGTATGTTTGAAATGCTTGGTATGTGTGGGATCCGACAATCTAGTTGTTATCCATGGCAGCCTCTCATATGGGAAATGTTGTCTAGTGCTTCTGGCGATAGTAGTCCGCTTCTGACCGGTTCACGGAGTCCTGCTAGCCCAAACTCTACCTCTGGACACTTGACTGGCGACATGTGTTTCACTTCGTTCACAATATACATTCCTTGAGGAAATGTCACGCGGTGACATCCGAGTCTGCCTAACTGCTACAGCCGGGTTCCCGAAGTCCTGTTAGCCCGATGCTATAGCCCGGATTCACACGCTGGCGACCGACATGCTCGATGTGATTCATGTAAGCTGTCCCCATGGGTTAGCGCCGCTTTGGGTTCCACGACTAGCCATGTCAGCCGGGTTCTCCGTCATATCGATGCTAGCGACACTATCATATCGTGATCAAAAGGCGCCAAATGGTCCGGGCCATGGTAAGGCGACACCCGTAGAATACCATGCATGAGGCCGCAAAGTGATATGAGGTGTTACCGGCTAGATCGATGTGACTTGGAATCGGGGTCCTGACACTTCACCAACAGTCTCGTCCACCGCATCATAGCGCTTCACTGCCACTCAAGATCTTCATCCGTCTTGCGGCCAGATAGCGCCAACGCATCACCCTCAACGGCTCTGAAATGACCCGCAATCTAGGTAGGCGAGCATGCCCAAACGCCGACCGAACTAGGTATCCACATCACTCCCTTGTGCCTTGTTCCGGCGATGTTTGGATATCCTTTCACTTTGCTCTCTTAGCTTACGCCTATGCAACTCGACTTTAACTCTTATTTCTTACGGAGATATCATCTCAAAACAAGCAAATCCATTTTTAGCGAAGCATGGCGGTGCTACGGGATCTGGTACACATCCTACACACCGTATAACCTTGTAAGTATCTGTCCTCCGTACAACATCAAGGTCGATTCCTCTTATTTGATCAACCATTCGCCGTGTCAAAAATGCGAGGGGATGCAAGGAGCACAAGGCCTGCACATCCAAGCAAGTGGTAACATGGACTTGTACATGGAACATCCCAAGCGCAAGCGAGCTGCAGATGAGCCTGTATACAACGAGCTAGCGTAAGTCCCTGCATTTCATTTAATTCGTACTAGCATTCGTGTATGATTTTGTGTGCGATGGCTGATCCACAATTCAAGTTACCAGGCGAACATTTAACTTAAGAAATCTGAAGGCACTTGCACTCGAAATCAACATAACTTGAGAAATGTGAAGCTACATGCACTTTGAAAACCAGCTAATGATCCAAAGTATTTTAGATTATAAATACTAAATGATGCAAGCACCAAAAAACACAAAATGCAACATGGTGTACAAGGACTACAAACATGGTCTGTACCTGCTTGAATTATTCGTTCTCTGGCTGAAAATATCGAAGTGTAATTGCACATATAACCAGTGCGCAAACTACGTATCAATATCTATCATGCACAAGTATGCCAATAGTTTCAAACAACAGATTAGAAAAGTATTTATGCTATGTTGTCATGATACGGGTACTTTCTGGTAGATGGCCTCGACGTTTCCTCAAGCTATGAAAATGCACTATAATTTGCTTGTCATCAATGCCTGCAAATCTCTGTATCTCTCAACATAGTAGATCATCATTAGACACTAAATCCTTCAATGAGCTTGCAAAATGCTTGCATTAGATCCCTCATTAGACACTATATGTTCATCACCAGGAGCATGTAAAATGTTTGCATCAAATCCTTCATTAGCACTCTGTTCATTAGACACTTGGGCTCAAGAACAACATGAGCTTGTATGTTTGCACGGAAACTTGATTAGATACATCAGATTGATCGATTCGGTATTGATTGGGGAGTTATAAAATAAGTAGAAATTGGTTTCATTTTCTCATAGATTCCCTACATACGAGCAGTTTTACAACACGTCGAGGTTTAACTATTGGCCAGAAATTGAAGAGTTGAATTAGATATAATCAGGGATGTGATGTACACTTTCGTTGCATGCTACTCTTGCAAGCTGGGGTTGTCCGTTCATAAGCTCGATGCCATGCCCGTCTTTGCCGCTGCCTCCCATGAGCTACACCCAGGGTTGGATCTTCATCTTCTTGTCCTTCCATTCACTTGAAGCCGGTGACCGCCCTCCAATGAGGGCGCGAGGAAATGCTATGTCGATCTGTCCAGTGGCGGCTAGGTTAGGAGCGAACGGACTAGAGGCTGGAAGCGAATGAATTGGGATTTTCCTGCTGTCGATTGATATGGGGGCGCTCGTTTGGGCCTGAGCCTGCTATAGGGCCTGCCTTGCACTTATGTTATTGGCTCATCCAAATTGAAACATTTTTCTTCATTTTTTACATTGCACCTTTCAAATGCGTTGGGACGAACAAAACTAGCGTGGGCCAACCTGGACGACTCAAACTAGGTGCACACTTTCTAGCCACCTGAGGCGGCCGCCCATACCAGCCCCTATGGTGGCGTCGCCCCTTTTGGCGTGTGTCGTGGTTTTGTCACAGCAGATGTCCTCATGAAAGGACTTAGTCGTGGAGCCATCGCTACGGGTTAGCTTAAAGGGGTTAAAACAGACACAAGGACGCAAGAGAGTTTATACTAGTTCGGCCCCTTCGATGAAGGTAAAAGCCTACGTCTAGTTGTGATGGAATTGATGGGGGTTTCGATAACTAGGGAGCAAACAAGCTTCGCCTAAATCTCGAGTTATTGTCTGTTGTCTGAATCGCCGCGGGTCGTCCCCTTATATACATGGGTGGCGCTGCGTCGGTTTCTGAATCTTAGAGACCGGCTCATAGGCGTGTCGATTCGGTCTCTAGTATTTCTAACTTACAACACAAGTTACCTACTAATGCCGGTTTACGGCTACAACCCTTAAACCGGTTTTGGGCCTTGGGCCTTTATTGAATATCCTCACGGGCTTCAAGCATACTTGACTACTGATGAAGTTAACCCGGCCTCTCCTGGCGGTTTCATCGATAGTAATATCCCCAACATTAGGCCCCAGATTGATTTGAACAGGTTCATGTCAATCTTTAGTAAAAAATTCGTCTTCAATCATCTTCTTTGTTGAACCACCGTGACGTCATCTTCTCAGATTGTGGTGAACCAGCATGACGTTTCATAAAACGATCCACAATACCTCTTTTATTTAATAGACCTGCAACAATCGAGGCGACAGCTCTGTTTCTGAAACTCGCGGCTCCTTGCTTTTCGCGCCTGACACATGTCCTTTGCCTTTATAAATAGACCGAAGGGTCATTTCTTTTTTCCCCTTCGTGCCCTCTGCTTCGTCTTCCTCGCGCCGCCTAGCTTCGGAGCTCCGCCGCCGCCGTCAATCTCTGCACCAGCCTTGGCCGCTGCATCACCCTGAACGCACCAGAGCATCGCGGCGACCTTCCGCTTCTTCCTCCACTCCGGTAAATCTTCTATCCTTTCACCGTAGACCTGTTCTTAGGGTTTCCATGTTCTTCGGTGTTCATCGCTTATTTCTTTCTCATATGATAACTGTCAGTTAAATCTGTGGATCCTTGTTCTGCGTAGCAGTATTTTTTTAGCATCTGCTGTTACCTGCGCATCCCAAGGTCTTAGATCTCCCTGTGTCTTTGCTCATTGATTCAGTACCGCTCCATTTTATACCTTGAATTTTTATTTCTTTTCTAAATACACTCCAGATCCAAAGCTGTAACAAGTTTTCGTGAAACCTGTTTTCGCACATCCACACTTGATTCCTCCATGTTTCAGACCAGGCGGTTTAACTTTAGGGAAATTGACAACTCAGCATATACCATTAGTCCCCTTGTTGAACCACCAAAGTTTTGCTTGTTTATGTATTGCCACCTTGCAAAACTCCGGTTTGTAAACAAAATCTTCCGGTTTAACAATGAACGCATCAATCGATAGCCTTCCCACATGTTCTTGAACTGGTATTACTGCCTTGCAGATTGCATCATGGCCAAGCAAGTATATGAGTGTAACTGGGTCCCTTCTCGAGTGGCTGAAACCCAACTGGAGAACTTAGTTCGCACCGGCGCTTTAGGACAGAAAGAGGTCATTCACTGAAGAGTCCCTGGTCCGGAGAGTTCTCCAGAACCCAAGGATGGAGAAGTTGTCGTTTTTGCTGACCACCTAGCCCGGGGTTTCAGTCCGCCCGGATCAAAATTTTATCGAGACGTCTTGGCCAACTTCCAACTGCGTCCACAAGACATTGGCCCCAACTCCATAACCAATATCTGTCATTTTCAAGTGCTCTCTGAGGTTTCTTTCAGGAGGAGCCCTCAGTTGAACTGTTCAGAGATTGCTTCCATCTAAACCGCCCTTGAATTTTCGTGGTCCCAACACCGAGTTGGGTGGTTTGGCAATTCAAAAGCGGAAAGAGGTCACTTACCCTCACGCCAAACTGCATAGTCATCCCAAAGAGTGGAACTCAACATGGTTTTATTGCAAAGATACCTCTCCTGAAGGAGAAAATCCTTTACCGGGTTACCGTCCGGAACGACTAAGCAATACACACCCTCTCCCTCATAGACTGACTGCTAGGGAAAGAAGCAAACATGCCCCCCAACTATCCAAGCTCCGGGCCTTCATGGCCAACGGGTTGACAGGCGTTGGTCTTGCTCGATGCTGGATATCTTGGAGTATACTGCCCCTGAGCTTGCGCTCCGGTTTGATGTGCAAATACACAGAAGATGTAAAAGACCCTCTGCGGCATATTGAGATCCAACTGACAGATGATGAAGTTACTAAAGCTGTTAAGAGGATGTTGAACGAACCGGAAGCTGCGTGCGCTAAACCGGCTGGCTCCTTTTACGCCATTAACAAACCGCCAGCCGTAAGACTCATATCTTATTCCTTTATAAAATCTGATTATGTTCAAGTACTCTTTTGTTGATGTTAACATATTTCCAATAGGTTGATGATCCATTTTGGAGCAGGAAGACTCCACCAGAGAAACCGGTGGCAATAACCCGGCCCAAGACCAAAGTTGTGAAGAAACCGACTTATAGAAAGAAAACCACTGCCTCCTCCGATCCACCAGCTGACGATGATGTGGGTAATCCGGACCTTGTGGTAGAACTTGACTCACTTGGTCTATTTTTTACACACCTTATTGATAATGATTATTGCCAGGATGATGCTGAAGCTAGTCATGCTGATGTTGTAGAGGTGTCGCTCTTTCTTCGATTCAAACCCTTTACCTTGATACAAATCCGTCGAGCAAACCGGAAAGTTAAGTTTTCTCATCCTCTTGCTTACTTGGATCGAAACTTTCTTATGAAGACACAACAACATGAAGCTCACCGCGCAACCCGGCACAGCAGCCAGGTAGTCACCTCCACCGGTTTACTGAACAGTCCGGTTCGGAAACGCCGTTCAGATGTCTCTAACTGTATCGTCAATGCTTATCCTAAAGCGGGCTGCTTTCGTCAACCTCTTAATCCATCTGACTCCGATTATCAGGTGACTTCTCATTCTTCCTCTAGCGAGTCAACAGGCACCCAACTCCCACCGCTCAAGACAGTGCTTGGGTGAGCCATATTCCTGATAATGCTATTTTGTATAGTACTTTCAATGTCCATTGGACTGATCCGTCTTTGTCCTTTCAGAGCCAAACCCAGGCCAAGTAAGAAAGCTCGCCTGGATAAAGCGGCAGAAGACGAGGCTCCTGAACCGGCCCAAACACCAAACCCTGAGGAACCCATCCATGATGATATACTGACTGATCCACCATTGCAAGGTCATGATGTTGCTGTTGAGGAGGCGTATGTTGATGCCACCGGTCCTCCAAGTCAACCTACAAGCCCTGCTCAAACTGACAAGACAGCGAGTCCACCAAAGCAGACGGATAAACCGGTGACCCCAGTGCGAACCGGCGAAGCCAAGGATGATGATGTTGTGATTACTGGCTTTGGCCATTCCGAGCCAGGTAATCCTGTCGCCTTGTCCAAGCACACTGCCAAGGATGAACTTACTGCCTTTGGTAAAGGCAAGTGGAATGCCGATTTGGCAACAAGCGCTTTAAATCCACAAGAGCTTCATTAGGCTACTTGAACGGTTATATACCAGCCGTGACTATGAAGCGGTTTGGTGAATATGATGAAGGACAAATATGAGGTAAACTCCATAACTCTCTGCTTGTATATTGCAAACTGTCAACCCTGATAGCCCCCAAGGGCCGGTTCAACTTTAATATAGTTAAACCGGGACTTGAATAACATAAGAACCCCAACATTACTTAATGATAGAGCAAATAGGCATTAGCCCCCAAGTGCCAAGTTGAATACTTGTATTGAGCTTGGGACTTTATATATAAATTGTAGGATGAAAAGCCAATATGCATTAGCCCCCAAGTACCAAGGGCATAACCTGTTGTGGGGTTGGTACTTCAACTCTGCATCTTAATCCTTAAATGATTATCTGTATGTAGGCTGATGTGAACAAGAAAGATAGTCAAATTGCTGATCTTCAAGAAAACCTGAAATCCCAGCAAGCTGAAACCTCCAAAGCAAAGGACGAATTAACCAGCGCTTTAAGCGTCATGGAAAAGCTTAAGGAGGTCTTCAACAAGGAGCGGGCGGGTTGGGCCACTAAAAAGGCCGCTTTAACTCAACGGGTAGAGAATGCTGAAGCTGCCCTTAAACCGGTGGTGGATGAACTGACCAGCGTAAAGCGGCAAACATGCCATGACCGCTGCTGTCTTTGGTAAGCCCTTTTTGATTTCTGCCGTAATAAGGCCTTCTCATAAAATTGTCGTTTTAATAATCCTTTGAATGATACAGGGACACGTATTGGCCACTTGGGATCAGACGTGCGGAAAAAGTTGAAAGCTTCTTATACATTGATAGAGCAAATCTATCTTTGATGCGAAGCGGATCATCAGCACCGCTTCTCACAACAACCGGCCCCGACCTTGATCCAGGATACCCTTAAAAGGTTGTCAATGCTTCCTGCCCGGTTTGAAGAATTAAAGAAGTTTGCTGCTAGAACCGGCGCGATAAATGCATTAATCCGGGCCAAAGCGTGGGTGCCGGATTTTGATCCTGCTGAAGCGGCCCAAGGTTTCCCAAGCTTGAAAGAAGACGGGACGGAATTCAACGAAGAAGATCTTCGGACTATAAACCGGGAGGTGCGCCCTTTGGCCTGTCAACTGGTTGAAGAAGCAAATATGTCTCACTATCAGGCCCAGTATGATGGAGAAAACAAACGAGTGTCTGCACCGATTCCTGAAGCGGAGAACCTTATACCGCCAATCCGTAAGCATACTTACGCTCCTGATATTGAACCGTCGTTGCTGATCAATGATGAAGCTGTATTCCAAGCATTAATGGGAATCGACTGAACGACTGTTGATTTCCAGCCACTGGGTAGGGAATGAGAAGTTGAAGCAGCGCAGGATGACCCGCAACCATCTGGCCAAGCTGGCGATCAAGCATAAACCGGTGTCCGGTTTACGTTACTGCTTCATGCTGTTATGCCAAAAAACAATTATCTAATCTGGGCACTGTGTTGCCTTGTAATAGACTAGTTGCCACACTTTATGTTGATATGACTTCGTGCATATTTATTGCAACTTATGCTTTTGTTGAATTATCAACTTTAAACTGTTATCTGCAGCCAAAAATCTTAAACCGCCATTGTGGTTGTACCACCAGACGGGTCATCATATCTATGTATATGAGACTAAAGATAATACTTTAGATTAAACACATGATAAAATATGGGAATATATGATACCTGCCATTATGGGGCATGAAGTTGGCCGTGCCAATCTTGAAGTGGAGTTATAAAAAACCCGCTCTGCTGAAGGAGAAAATAGCTCCTGTATATATAAGGTCGGTCTACCAGGTAAACCGTTTCGGGTTAAGATGAACACCGGTGTTACTCCATAATAGGATGTTTACTAAAAATCAAACCGGGCAAAAGTGTCTCCGGATAAAAACAAACCGTGTCCTGTCAACTGACAGTCGAATCGGTTTAATAATTGTCGGTTTAAGAACACAGCAAGAGAAAAAGACAAACAAATTGCAAGCAAAAGCAAAGACAAAATCTTTTGCGAAAAGAGGCTACTTGAACCGATCAATTGGCATTACCATGGTCGGACACAACCAAGCCCCCAATAGGCGTAGCTATGGTTCATGTCAGCCAGGCCCCCAAATGATGCAGTGGCATTATGCCGATCAAGAGGTGTAGCAATGGTTCGGGTTCGACCAAGCCCCCAAGTGATCTCGTGGCCTTAGGCCGACCAAGAGGCGTGACTGGTTCAGACGTGACCAAGTCCCCAAGTGATCTCGTGGCTTTCGCCTGTCAAAAGGTGTTGCATTGGTTCGGACACGACCAATCCCCCAAGTGACGTAATATAAAGCTTTGTTAAAAAGCTAACTCAAGGGGTAAACCGGAGACCGCTTTAAGATAAAAACTCCGTGTAACCACTCATGATGTAAAAATAACAGAGACCCCACTTTAGCTAAGGCTCCGGTTTATTGTATTGATCATAATATATACATTGTCATAATATGCACATAAGTAAAGCCTATGGCTTAAGTATAGTAGGGCCGAAGATGAGCTATGTTCCACGGCCTGTTGGTCTCCTCCTCTGATGTACGTGAGTCTTTATGCTCTCGAATATCAATCAGATAGTATGACCCGTTGTGCAGATTCTTGCTAACCACGAAAGGTCCTTCCCAAGGTGGGGATAGCTTGTGCATATCAGTCTGGTCTTGAATGAGTCGGAGCACCAAATCTCCTTCTTGAAAGGTTCTGGTTCTAACTCGGCGGCTGTGATAGCGATGAAGATCCTGCTGGTAAATCGCCGAACGGGCAGCTGCAATGTCTCGCTCCTCATCCAAGAGGTCTAAAGCGTCTTGACGAGCTACCTCGTTATCCGCTTCAACATAAGCTGCTACATGAGGTGAGTCATGACGGATATCACTGGGGAGAACCGCCTCCGCTCCGTAGACCATGAAGAACGGTGTATATCCTGTCGATCTGTTGGGTGTAGTGTTGATGCTCCACAACACAGATGGTAACTCCTCGACCCAACAACCCGGCGTCCGCTGCAATGGAACCATAAGCCGGGGCTTTATGCCTCGTAAGATCTCCTGGTTAGCTCTCTCTGCTTGACCATTGGACTGTGGGTGAGCCATTGATGAAACGTCAAGCCAGATGTGCTCACGTTCATAGAACTCCTTCATAGCACCCTTAGACAGATTGGTACCATTATTAGTAATGATACTGTGTGGAAAGCCGAACCGGAAAATCACCTGCTTAATGAATTGAACCGCCGTGGCTGCATCATACTTGCTGACGGGCTCCGCTTCTACCCACTTTGTAAATTTGTCAACTGCCACCAAAAGGTGGGTCTTCTTGTCCTTGGACCGTTTGAAAGGCCCGACCATATCCAGCCCCTAAGTCGCAAACGGCCAAGTAATTGGAATCATTCTCAATTCTTGAGCCGGCACATGAGCGCGTCTTGAGAATTTCTGACAGCCGTCACATCGCCTAACCAGGTCCTCCGCATCAGCATGAGCAGTCAACCAATAGAAACCGTGACGAAACGCCTTAGCCACCAGAGATTTTGAACCGGCATGGTGACCACAATCTCCTTCGTGGATTTCGCGCAAGATCTCACAACTTTCCTCTGGTGACACACAACGTTGGAACGCCCCTGATACAATGCAATGATGCAACTCGCCATTGACAATAGTCATGGACTTGGATCGCCAGATTATCTGTCTGGCCAGCGTCTCATCGTCTGGTAACTCGCCCTGGTTCATGTACGCAAGATAAGGAACCGTCCAATCCGGAATAACATGCAGAGCCGCCACCAACTGAGCCTCCGGATCAGGAATAGCCAAATCCTCTTCGCCGGGGAGCTTGACCGACAGGTTATGGAGGACATCTAAGAAAACATTAGGCGGGACCGGTTTACGCTGGGAGCCCAGCCGGCTTAAAGCATCCGCCGCTTTGTTCTTCTGTCTGTCCACATGATCCACCTGATATCCCTTGAAGTGGCCTGCAATGACATCCACCTCACACCGGTATGCTGCCATAAGCGGGTCCTTAGAATCCCAAGTGCGGACACTTGTCGGGCCACCAGTCCGAGTCACGAAGCACTTAACTCGGCTGAGATTCATCTCCTTAGCCATCCGGAGACCATGGAGTAAAGCTTCGTACTCAGCTGCATTGTTAGTACAAGGGAACATTAAGCGGAGAACGTAACAGAACTTATCACCTCGTGGGGAAGTTAATACGACTCCAGCCCCCGAGCCCTCCAATTGCCTAGACCCATCGAAATGAATAGTCTAGTAGGTGTGATCCGTCTTTTCTTCAGGTGCTTGCAGTTCCGTCCAATCATTGATGAAATCCACAAGTGCTTGAAATTTGATCGTCGTCCAAGGCAGTATTTCAAACCGTGCGGGCAATCCGGCCAGTTGCCTCCCTGTTTTGAATTATATCTCCCAAAGGAGCAGAATTGACCACTGTGATGGGATGTCCCTGTAAGTATTGCTTGAGCTTCCGGCTTGCCATGAAAACTCCATACACCAGCTTCTGCCAATGCGGGTACCTTTGCTTGGACTCGATAAGCACCTCGCTGATATAGTAAACCGGACGCTGAATCGGATATTCCTTGCCCGCCTCCTTGCGCTCCACCACAATAGCTACGCTGACTGCACGAGCATTAGCTGCCACATATAGTAGCAATGGTTCTTTGTCAATCGGAGCAGCAAGAACATGCGGGTTGGCTAGCTGCCGCTTTAGGTCCTCCAATGCTTTATCAGCGGCCGGACTCCAGACAAAGGGATCCGCTTTTTTCAGCATCTGATACAAAGGTATTGCCTTCTCACCTAGGCGACTGATAAACCGACTCAACGCGGCAATCCGGCCTGCCAAACACTGGACATCATTGATACATTACAGTTTAGCCAGAGAGGTGATAGCTGTGATCTTCTCCGGATTAGCCTCAATTCCCCTGTTGGACACCAGAAAACCCAATAACTTGCCTGCCGGTACACCAAAAACACATTTGGCCGGATTGAGCATCATCTTGTATGTCCGTAGGTTATCAAAGGTTTCCTTCAAATCATCAACTAGAGTCTCCTTCTCTCTTGACTTAACCACAATATCATCCACATAAGCATGCACATTACGGCCGATCTGCTTATGAAGGCAGTTCTGTACACACCGTTGATAAGTTGCCTGGGCACTCTTGAGCCCAAAGGGCATAGATACATAGCAGAAGGCTCCAAAAGGAGTTGTGAACACTGTCTTCTCCTGGTCCTTAACTGCCATCTTGATCTGATGATAACCAGAATATGCATCCAGAAAACTCAAACGCTCACAACCCACCGTAGCATCAATAATCTGATCAATGCGGGGGAGGGCAAAAGGATCTGCTGGACAAGCCTTGTTAAGATCTGTGTAATCCACACACATGCGCCAGGTGCCGTTCTTCTTAAGGACCAGCACAGGATTAGCCAGCCATTCAGGATGGAACACTTCAACAATAAAGCCAGCCGCTAAGAGCCTGGCCACTTCCTCTCCAATAGCTTTGCGCCTTTCTTCGTTGAACCGGTGGAGAAACTGCTTCACCGGTTTGTACTTAGGATCAACATTAAGAGTGTGCTCAGCGAGTTCCCTCGGTACACCTAGCATGTCAGAAGGCTTCCATGCAAAAATGTCCCGGTTCTCACGGATGAACTCGATGAGCACGCTTTCCTATTTCGGATCCAAGTTGGCACTGATACTAAACTGCTTGGACGAATCGCCAGGTACGAAGTCAACAAGCTTGGTCTCAGCTGCCGATTTGAACTTTAGAGCCAGATCATGTTCTGTGGTTGGCTTTTTCAACGGAGTCATGTCAGCCGGGTCAACATTATCCTTGTAATACTTCAAATCTTCCGTGGCACAAACCGATTCTGCATAGGCCGCATCTCCTTCTTCACACTCCAAGGCAATCTTGCGACTTCCATGAACGGTTATGGTCCCCTTGTGACCCGGCATCTTGAGCTGCAGATAGATATAACAGGGTCGTGCCATAAACTTGGCATAAGCCGGCCGGCCAAACAAAGCGTGGTATGGGCTCCGGATCTTAACCACCTCAAAAACCAATGTTTCTGACCTAGAATCATGATCATCTCCAAAGGCTACCTCCAGAGCTATCTTGCCAACAGGATATGCTGACTGTCCCGGTACCACACCATGGAACACCGTATTGGACGGTTTAAGATTCTTGTCTGTTAGCCCCATACGACGGAAGGTCTCATAGTACAAGATATTAATGCTGCTTCCTCCATCCATGAGCACCTTGGTGAACTTATAACCTCCCACCTGAGGTGCCACCACCGACGCTAGCTGACCCGGATTGTCAACCCGGGGCGGGTGATCCTCTCTGCTCCATATGATTGGCTGTTCGGACCAGTGTAAATAACGAGGCACAACCGGTTCAACAGAATTCACTGCTCGCTTGTGAAGCTTCTGGTCCCGCTTATCCAAGCTAGTGGTGAATACATGATATTGCCCACTATTCAACTGTTTTGGACGGCTCTGATTGTTGGGGAACGTAGTAATTTCAAAAAATTTCCTACGAACACGCAAGACCATGGTGATGGCATAGCAACGAGAGGGGAGAGTGTCCGTCCACGTACCCTTGTAGACCGAAAGCGGAAGCGTTATAACAACGCTGTTGATGAAGTCGACGTCTTCACGATCCGACCGATCCAAGCACCGAGCGTCGGCACCTCCGAGTTACGCACACGTTCAGCTCGATGGCGATCCCGGACTCCGATCCAGCAAAGTGTCGGGGATGAGTTCCACAAGACGACGCGGCGTGGTGGCGATGTTGATGCTCCACCGACGCGGGGCTTCGCCTAAGCTCCGCGATGATATGACTTCTCCGGCGCAGGCTTCGCCTAAGCTCTCTGACGATATGACGAAGTGGAATATGGTGGAAGGGGCACCGCACATGGCTAAGGAACGATCGTAGATCAACTTGTGTGTTCTAGGGTGCCCCCTGCCTATATATAAAGGAGCCAAGGGGAGGGGCTGGCCGGCCAAGAGGGGCGCCGAGGAGTCCTACTCCTCCGGGAGTAGGATTCCCCTCAATCCTAGTTGGATTAGGATTCCTGAGGGGAAAGAGAGAGGGGCGGCCCACCTTTCCTAGTCCTAATAGGACTAGGGAAGAAGGCGACCACCTAGGGCTGGCCCTTTCTCCTTTCCACCAAGGCCCACTATGGCCCATGTAGTTCCCGGGGTTCGGTAACCTCCGGTACTCCAGAAATTCGATTTCACTCGGAACACTTCCGATGTCCAAATGTAGGCTTCAATATATCAATCTTTATGTCTCGACCATTTGAGACTCCTCGTCATGTCCGTGATCACATCCGGGACTCGAACAACCTTGGTGCATCAATACTTATAAACTCATAATGAACTCATCATCGAAGCGTTAAGCGTGCGGACCCTACGGGTTCGAGAACTATGTAGACATGACCTAGAACCATTCTCGGTCAATAACCAATAGCGGAACCTGGATGCCCATATTGGTTCCTACATATTCTCTGAAGATCTTTATCGGTCAAACCGCATAACGACATCGTTGTTCCTTTGTCATCGGTATGTTACTTACCCGAGATTCGATCGTCGGTATCCAATACCTAGTTCAATCTCGTTACGGTAAGTCTCTTTACTCGTTCCGTAATACATCATCTCACAACTAACTCATTAGTTGTAATGCTTGCAAGGCTTAAGTGATGTGTATCACCGAGAAGGCCTAGAGATACCTCTTCGACAATCGGAGTGACAAAACCTAATCTCGAAATCGCCAACCCAACAAGTACCTTTGGAGACACCTGTAGTACTCCTTTATAATCACCCGATTCGTTGTGACGTTTGGTAGTACCAAAGTGTTCCTCCGTAAACGGAGTTGCATAATCTCATAGTTACGAGGAACATGTATGGGTCATGAAGAAAGCATTAGCAATATACTAAGCGATCAAGTGCTAAGCTAACGGAATGGGTCATGTCAATCACATCATTCTCCTAATGATGTGATCCCATTAATCAAATGACAACACATGTCTATGGTTAGGAAACATAACCATCTTGATTAATGAGCTAGTCTTGTAGAGGCATACTAGTGACTATCTGCTTGTCTATGTATTCACACATGTATTATGTTTCCGGTTAATACAATTCTAGCATGAATAATAAACATTTATCATGGTATAAGGAAATAAATAATAACTTTATTATTGCCTCTAGGGCATATTTCCTTCATCTCCCACTTGCACTAGAGTCAATAATCTAGATTACATAGTAATGATTCTAACACCCATGGAGTCTTGGTGCTGATCATGTTTTGCTCGTGGAAGAGGCTTAGTCAGCGGTCTCGCAACATTCAGATCCGTATGTATTTTGCAAATCTCTATGTCTCCCACTTGGACTTGGTCCCAATGGAATTGAAGGCGTCTCTTGATATGCTTGGTCCTCTTGTGAAATCTGGATTCCTTTGCCAAGGCAATTGCACCAAGATATTGTCACGTAAGATCTTCATCGGTCCCGATGCACTAGGTATGACACCTAGATCGAAATGAACTCTTTCATCCGCACTCCTTCATTTGCTGCTTCAAGCAGCTATGTACTCCGCTTCACATGTAGATCCCGCCACGACGCTTTGTTTAGAACTGCACCAACCGACAGCTCCACCGTTTAATAAAAACACGTATCCGGTTTGCGATTTAGAATCGTCGGATCGGTGTCAAAGCTTACATCGGCGTAACCATTTACGACTAGCTCTTTGTCACCTCCATATCTGAGAAACATATCCTTAGTCCTTTTCGGTATTTCAGATGTTCTTGACCGCTGTCCATGATCCACTCTGGATTACTTTGGTACCTTCCTGCCAAGCTTACAGCTAAGCATACATCAGTCCGGTACACAGCATTGCATACATGATAGAGCCTATGGCTGAAGCATAGGAACATCTTTCATTTTCTCTCTATCTTCTGCTTGTGGTCGGGCATTGAGTCGACTCAATCTTACACCTTGTAATACAGGTAAAAACCTTTCTTTGCTGATCCATTTTGAACTTTTCAAAACTTTATCAAGGTATGTGCTTTGTGAAAGTCAATTAAGCGTCTTGATCTATCTCTATAGATCTTGATGCCCAATATGTAAGCAGCTTCACCGAGGTCTTTCATTGAAAAACTTTTATTCAAGTATCCTTTTATGCTATCCAGAATTCTATATCATTTCCAATCAATAATATGTCGTCCACATATAATATTAGAAATGCTCTGAGCTCCCACTCACTTTCTTGTAAATACGAGGCTTCTCCAAAAGTCTGTATAAACCCATATCTTTGATCACACTATCAAAGCGTTTATTCCAACTCCGAGAGGCTTGCACGGACCATAAATTGATCGCTGGAGCTTGCACACTTTGTTAGTACCCTTTGGATCGACAAAACCTTCTGGTTGCATCATATACAACTCTTCTTCTAGAAATCCATTCAAGAATGCAGTTTTTACATCCATTTGCCAAATTTCATAATCATAAAATCGGCAATTGCTAACATGATTCGGACAGACTTAAGCATCGCTTCTGGTGAGAAAGTCTCATCGTAGTCAACCCCTTGAACTTGTCGAAAACCTTTCGCAACAAGTCGAGCTTTGTAGACAGTTATATTACCATCGGCGTCGGTCTTCTTCTTAAAGATCCATTTATTTTCAATGGCTTGCCGATCATCGGCAAGTCAACCAAAGTCCATACTTTGTTCTCATACATGGATCCCATCTCAGATTTCATGGCTTCCAACCATTTTGCGAATCTGGGCTCACCATCGCTTCTTCATAGTTTGTAGGTTCGCCATGGTCAAGTAACATGACTTCGAAATAAGATTACCGTACCACTCACAGTGCGTATTTTACTCTGGTTGACCTCTGATTCAGTAGTAACTTGATCTGAAGCTTCATGATCATCATCATTAGTTTCCTCACTAATTGGTGTAGTTGTCACAGAACCATTTCTTGTGATGAACTACTTTCCAATAAGGGAGCAGATCTGATTATCTCATCAAGTTCTACTTTCCTCCCACTCACTTCTTTGAGAGAAACTCCTTCTCTAGAAAGGATCCGAATTTAGCAACGAAAATCTTGCCTTGGATCTGTGATAGAAGGTGTACCCAACAGTCTCCTTTGGGTATCCTATGAAGACACATTTTCCGATTTGGGTTCGAGCTTATCTGGTTGAAGTTTATTTACATAAGCATCGCAGCCCCAAACTTTAAGAAACGACAACTTTGGTTTCTTGCCAAACCACAGTTCATAAGGCGTCGTCTCAGCGGATTTTGACGGTGTCCTATTTAGCGTGAATGCGGCCGTCTCTAAAGCATAACCCCAAAGCGATAGCGGTAAATCGAAATAGACATCATAGATCGCACCATATCTAGTAAAGTACGATTCGACGTTCGGACACACCATTTCTCTGTGGTGTTCGGGTGGCGTGAGTTGCGTAAACTATTCCACATTGTTTCAAATGTAAACCAAACTCGTAACTCAAATATTCTCCTCCACGATCAGATCGTAGAAACTTTATTTTCTTGTTACGATGATTTTCCACTTCACTCTGAAATTCTTTGAACTTTTCAAATGTTTCAGATTTGTGTTTCATTAAGTAGATATACCCATATCTACTCAAATCATCTGTGAAGGTGAGAAAATAACGATATCCGCCATACGAGCTTCAACATTCATTGGACCACATACATCTCATATGTATGATTTCCAACAAATCTGTTGCTCTCTCCATACAACCGAAGAGCGGTGTTTTAGTCATCTTGCCCATGAGGCACGGTTACGCAAGTACCAAGTGATTCATAATCAAGTGATTCCAAAAGTCCATCTGTATGGAGTTTCTTCATGCGTTTACACCGATATGACCTAAGCGGCGATGCCACAAATAAGTTGCACTATCATTATCAACTCTGCATCTTTTGGCTTCAACATTATGAATATGTGTATCACTACTGTCGAGATTCAACAAGAATAGACCATTCTTCAAGGGTGCATGACCATAAAAGATATTACTCATATAAATAGAACAACCATTATTCTCTGATTTAAATGAATAACCGTCTCGCATCAAACAAGATCCAGATATAATGTTCATGCTCAACGCGGCACCAAATAACAATTATTTAGGTCTAAAACTAATCCGAAGGTAGATGTAGAGGTAGCGTGCCGACCGCGATCACATTGACTTTGGAACCATTTCCCACGCGCATCGTCACCTCGTCCTTTGCGATGCTCGTCTATTCCGTAGTCCTGTTTGAGTTGCAAATATTAGCAACAGTAACCGATATCAAATACCAGTGCTACTACGAGCTCTAGTAAGGTACACATCAATAACATGTATATCACATATACCTTTGTTCACCTTGCCATCCTTCTTATCCGCCAAATACTTGGGGCAGTTCCGCTTC
Source organism: Aegilops longissima (assembly GCA_021605205.1). Classification (NCBI taxonomy): domain Eukaryota; kingdom Viridiplantae; phylum Streptophyta; class Magnoliopsida; order Poales; family Poaceae; genus Aegilops; species Aegilops longissima. Next base: position 310,020,381 of record CM038682.1, read on the forward strand.
GATGTCGATCGCTTGCGGTAAAAACACTCGATTTCAGGTTTAGGTCCAGACTTGGGTTTCTTCTCTTGATCAGCAACTTTCTTGCTGTTCTTTTGAAGTTTCCTTCTTCTTTCCTTTGCCCTTTTCTTGAAACTAGTGGTCTTGTTGACCATCAACACTTGATGCTCTTTCTTGATTTCTACCTCCGCTGCTTTTAGCATTGCGAAGAGCTCGGGAATTGTTTTGGTCATCCCTTGCATATTATAGTTCATCACGAAGCTCTTGTAGCTTGGTGGCGATGATTGGAGAATTACATCAATGACACTATCATCCGGAAGATTAACTCCCAGCTGAATTAAGTGATTATTATACCCGGACATTTTGAGTATGTGCTCACCGATGAACTATTCTCCTCCATCTTGCAGCTATAGAACTTATTGGAGACTTCATATCTCTCAATCCGGGCATTTGCTTGAAATATTAACTTCAACTCTGGAACATCTCATATGCTCCATGACGTTCAAAACGTCGTTGAAGACCCGGTTCTAAGCCGTAAAGCATGGCACACCGAACTATTGAGTAGTCATCAGCTTTGCTTTGCGAGACGTTCACAACTTCGGCTCAGCTCTCTGCAGCAGTTGTCACCCAGCGGTGCTTCCAGGCGTAATTTTTACGTGCAGCAATGAGGATAATCCTCAAGTTATGGACCCAGTCCGTGTAATTGCTACCATCATCTTTCAACTTTGCTTTCTCAAGGAACGCATTAAAATTCAACGGAACAACAACACGAGCCATCTATCTACAATAAACAAGCAAAATACTATCGGTACTAAGCTCATGATAAATTTAAGTTTAATTAATCATATTAAAACTCCCACTTAGACAGACATCTCTCTAGTTATCTAAGTGATTACGTGATCCAAATCAACTAAACCATGTCCGATCATCACGTGAGATGGAGTAGTTTCAATGGTGAACATCACTATGTTGATCATATCTACTATATGATTCACGTTCGACCTTTCGGTCTCCGTGTTCGAGGCCATATCTGTTATATGCAAGGCTCGTCAAGTTTAACCTGAGTATTCATGCGCGTGCAACTGTTTTGCACCGTTGTAGATGGACGTAGAACTTATCACACCCGATCATCACGTGGTGTCCGGGTACTACTTAACTTTGGCAGCGGTGCATACTCGAGGAGAACACTTCTTGATAATTTTAGTGAGAGATCATCTTATAATGCTACCGTCAATCAAAGCAAGATAAGATGCATAAAGGATAAACATCACATGCAATCAATATAAGTGATATGATATGGTCATCATCATCTTGTGCTTGTGATCTCCATCGCCAAGCACCGCCATGATCACCATCGTCACCGGCGCGACACCTTGATCTCCATCGTAGCATCGTTGTCTTCTCGCCAACTATTGCTTCTCGACTATCGCTCTCGCTTAGTGATAAAGTAAAGCAATTACATGGCGTTGCATTTCATACAATAAGCGACAACCATATGGCTCCTGCCAGATTGCCGATAACTTCGGTTACAAAACATGATCATCTCATACAATAAAATATAGCATCACGTCTTGACCACATCACATCACATCATGCCCTGCAAAAACAAGTTAGGCGTCCTCTACTTTGTTGTTGCAAGTTTTACGTGGCTGCTACGGGCTGAGCAAGAACCGTTCTTACCTCGCATCAAAACCACAGCGATAGTTTGTCAAGTTGGTGCTGTTTTAACCTTCGCAAGGACCGGGCGTAGCCACACTCGGTTCAACTAAAGTGAGAGAGCAGACACCGCCGGTCACCTTTAAGCAACGAGTGCCGGGCGGTGAAACCAGTCTCGCGTAAGCGTCTGGCGTAATGTCGGTCCGGCCGCTTATCTCACAATACCGCTGAACCAAAGTATGACATCTTTGGTAAGCAGTATGACTTATATCGCCCACAACTCACTTGTGTTCTACTCGTGCATATGACATCAACGCATAAAACCAGGCTCGATACCACTTGTTGGGGAACGTAGTAATTTCAAAAATTTCCTACGAACACGCAAGACCATGGTGATGGCATAGCAACGAGAGGGAGAGGTCCGTCCACGTACCCTCGTGAGACCGAAAGCGAAGCGTTATAACAACGCTGTTGATGTAGTCGACGTCTTCACGATCCGACCGATCCAAGCACCGAGCGTCGGCACCTCCGAGTTACGCACACGTTCAGCTCGATGGCGATCCCGGACTCGATCCAGCAAAGTGTCGGGGATGAGTTCCACAAGACGACGGCGTGGTGACGATGTTGATGCTCCACCGACGCAGGGCTTCGCCTAAGCTCCGCGACGATATGACTTCTCCGTAGCGAGGCTTCGCCTAAGCTCTCTGACGATATGACCAAGTGGAATATGGTGGAAGGGGGCACCGCACACGGCTAAGGAACGATCCGTAGATCAACTTGTGTGTTCTAGGGTGCCCCCTGCCCCCGTATATAAAGGAGCCAAGGGGGAGGGGGCTGGCCGGCCAAGAGGGGGCGCGCCAGGGAGTCCTACTCCCTCCGGGAGTAGGATTCCCCCTCCAATCCTAGTTGGATTAGGATTCCCCGGAGGGGGAAAGAGAGAGAGGGGGGCCGGCCCACCTTTCCTAGTCCTAATAGGACTAGGGGAAGGGGGGGCGCGCGGCCACCTAGGGCTGGCCCTTTCTCCTTTCCACCAAGGCCCACTATGGCCCATGTAGTTCCCGGGGGGTTCCGGTAACCTCCCGGTACTCCGGTAAATTCCCGATTTCACTCGGAACACTTCCGATGTCCAAATGTAGGCTTCCAATATATCAATCTTTATGTCTCGACCATTTCGAGACTCCTCGTCATGTCCGTGATCACATCCGGGACTCCGAACAACCTTCGGTGCATCAATACTTATAAACTCATAATGAACTGTCATCGAAACGTTAAGCGTGCGGACCCTACGGGTTCGAGAACTATGTAGACATGACCTATAACCATTCTCGGTCAATAACCAATAGCGGAACATGGATGCCCATATTGGTTCCTACATATTCTACGAAGATCTTTATCGGTCAAACCGCATAACGACATCGTTGTTCCTTTGTCATCGGTATGTTACTTACCCGAGATTCGATCGTCGGTATCCAATACCTAGTTCAATCTCGCTACGGTAAGTCTCTTTACTCGTTCCGTAATACATCATCTCACAACTAACTCATTAGTTGTAATGCTTGCAAGGCTTAAGTGATGTGTATCACCGAGAAGGCCTAGAGATACCTCTTCGACAATCGGAGTGACAAAACCTAATCTCAAATCGCCAACCCAACAAGTACCTTTGGAGACACCTGTAGTACTCCTTTATAATCACCCGATTCGTTGTGACGTTTGGTAGTACCAAAGTGTTCCTCCGGTAACGGAGTTGCATAATCTCATAGTTACGAGGAACATGTATGGGTCATGAAGAAAGCATTAGCAATATACTAAGCGATCAAGTGCTAAGCTAACGGAATGGGTCATGTCAATCACATCATTCTCCTAATGATGTGATCCCATTAATCAAATGACAACACACGTCTATGGTTAGGAAACATAACCATCTTCGATTAATGAGCTAGTCTTGTAGAGGCATACTAGTGACTATCTGTTTGTCTATGTATTCACACATGTATTATGTTTCCGGTTAATACAATTCTAGCATGAATAATAAACATTTATCATGGTATAAGGAAATAAATAATAACTTTATTATTGCCTCTAGGGCATATTTCCTTCACTGATAACCTGACTGCTGCTGCTGCTGGTTGTAACCACCCTGGCTATTCTGGTTGTTTTGATTGCTATGTCCACCCTGATCTCCATTGAAGCCTGAACCGGCGTTTCCTCCACCATGACCCGGCCCATGGAATCCGGATCCTGAGCCACCACCTGATCCGTGATCATACCGGAAAGCATTAGAATTTTTGAACTCCTGCATAATATAACAATCCTTCCAAAGGTGGGTAGCTGGTGCCTCCTTCGTCCCGTGCTTCTGACAGGGCTGGTTTAATAGATAAGTCAGGCGGTCCGGATTGGGACTTGGAGCTTCACCATGATTCGGCGGTTTACCCTTCCGTCGCTGACCCATGCCCTGTGCGTTGGTATTAGCCACAAAGTCCATGTTACCATCCGCTTTACGCTTGCCTCCGTTACCATGACCTGCCGTGTTGTGCTGCTGCCCCTTGGAGTTGCCGTTCTTCTTTCCCTTCCCTATCTTGTCATCATCAGACTCGGGATCCTTGGTACCATCAGAATCAACATACTTCACTAACGCAGTCATGAGGGTTCCCATATCGTTGCAATGGCGCTTCATCCTTCCCAATTTCAATGTCGAGGTTTAAACGGCGGTTGCTTTCAAAGTTATGACCATGAGTCGGCGTTAATCTGATCCGAGGAGTGCAAAATTTCCGAGACTTCGGCGTACCCAGCGGGTTGTTGACTCTCCTTCCTCCACGGACACAGCCGCTAAGTCCACTATAGACATGGGCTGCTTACATGTATCCTTGAAATTCTGGATAAACCGGGCTGCATAATCGGGCCCATGAACTGATAGAATTGGCTGGTAAGCTTTTTAACCAAATACGGGATGTCCCTTCAAGCATCATGGTAAAATACTTTGCACATGCCGCTTCATCTACATCAAGCATCTCCATGGCCATCTCACAGCTCTCTACCCATGCTTCCGAAGACAAATCGGCCGTGTAACTTGGTACTTTGCGCGGGCCCTTGAAATCCTTGGGCAGGCGCACATTGCGCAAAGCCGGGACAAGACAAGGCACTCCCAAAGAACTGGAAGTAACCCCTGGCTCAATTGTGGTGGTTGGACGAACCGGCGTAAGTTGACGATCCTCATGATGTGCCGCTAACTCGGCGTCCCTGCGCGCCCGGGGCCGGTCCACCACTTCCTGAGCATCACCTGCCGGGTTACGGCTACGGGGCGCTTTACGGTTCCGCGCATTACTGGATACGGCCGGTTCATCCATCCGCCTGCTGTAACTCCGGCTTGGACGGGGGTGGAATGAATTCGGTCACGGCTGTATGAATATGCTTCCTGCTGAACCAAAGCTGTTCGAAGTAGTTCCTTAACCCGGCGTGTCTCCACCGCTTGCGGAGAATCACCTTCAATCGGGATGGCCTCCAGCCGTGAAGCGGTGGCAATAAGATTGTCCATCGGATTGGAATAATGACCTAGAGGTGTATGGACAGGCTGAGGCATGATGTTATTCTGTCAAGGTGGCTCCATCAGGCGAGGTTGAACCGGCGCATCCGTCCCAGGTGTCTCCGCCCGGTTTAACCACGGCGGGTTACTAGTCCCTGCTCCTGGGGTGTTAAAGAGGTTTCTGCCATCGAAGACCGTCGGCAAGCGAGATCGATGCTTCCTTTTTAGGATTTCATGCGGCGTTACGGTCGGCATAAGCTTATAGGCTGCGCATCCAGCGGCCCGCTCTGCGGCCATCCTGTTGTTCTCAGCTGCTAGGTCGGCCTTGGCCTGAGTGATCTGTTCCCTCACTTTTGCAATCTCCGCATTGTGGGCGTCCTGATCCGCCAGGTTAGCCTCTGCCATGAGCACATCCAACGCATCAAACATATCAGATAAAACTTGAGCCGGCAGGCGCACAGAGCCTCCAGCCCCTGGCCGCCGCCGCCGCTGCTGATCCGGAGAATATTGCCGCTGCAGTCGAAGAGTGGACCGCCGCCTGTGTACCGGCCATGGATATCCCGACCCGGCTGGGTAGATCAGAGGGGTCCGGAATACTGTCACCATCAGAACATCCCTCAATCCGGCCGTCTTGTAACTGATACAATGACTCGGTTTCTCTGGTCGAGGACTCGTCGCCGGAATAAACGACGGTATTGCTACCAGATCCCTATCCAACATCATATTCTCCTCCGTGGATGACTCCCACGAAGGCACGCTTCATGGCCGGTTTACCCTAGGCAGATCTCGCACGCTGAGCCGTTTCGACGAGGTCGGTGCAGATGTCCGGCTCAGGCCCTGGTTCACCGATCTTGCCAATGAAGACGTGTATGCCACCAAAGGGGACCCGGTATCCGTACTCAATAGAGCCGGCCTCGGGGCCCCAGCCTGAATCGTCGATGTAGAGCTTGCTGCGACGACTCTTAGTCATCCGGCCCACAACGTAACCCTTGAGTCCTTCGAAATTTCCCTCCGAGAACTTGAAACCATCGTGCGATAGCCCCACGGTGGGCGCCAACTGTCGTGGTTTTGTCATGACAGATGTCCTCGTGAAAGGACTTAGTCGTGGAGCCATCGCTAAGGGTTAGCTTAAAGGGGTTAAAACGGACACAAGGACGCAAGAGAGTTTATACTAGTTCGGCCCCTTCGATGAAGGTAAAAGCCTACGTCTAGTTGTGATGGGGGTTTCGATGACTAGGGAGCAAACAAGCTTCGCCTAAGTCTCGAGTTATTGTCTGTTGTCTGAATGCATGCGCCGGTCGCCCCTTATATACATGGGTGACGCCCGTCGGTTTGCAGAGTCCCAAGACCGGCTCATAGACGTGTCCGGTTCGGTCTCTAGTATTTCTAACTTACAACACAAGTTACCTACTAATGCCATTTTACGGCTACAACCCTTAAACCGGTTTTGGGCCTTGGGCCTTTATTGAATATCCTCACGGGCTTCAAGCATACTTGACTACTGATGAAGTTAACCCGGCCTCTCCTGGCCGGTTTACGCCCAGTAGTAATATCCCCAACAGCGTGTATTATTGGATAGTGTAAAATATTCCAGTGGCGCTTTTGATTTACCCACAGAATGGTTGAATTGCTTGTTTCTATGAACTGAGTTCGCCAATAATATGAAGGATGCCAGTCTTTTCATCCTATTGTAGATTGCTTAGATCTCGATATGCCAAAAGTAATCACATGAAATATAAAGTAAAAGCCAGTGTGATGTGTTTGGCTACAACTAGTCTGACTACACGTCCTCATATAACATATCAAGGACGCACCATCTTACCAGATTAACCATTCGACTTACCCATGCAGTGTGGGAAGAAAGAAGTATTGGGACTGCGTATCCAAGCAATTGATGCCATGGACTCCTTTGTACAACCTTGTAAGCAAAAAAGAAGTTGCAGTGTGCCTGTACAAAGAACTAGCATAAGTTCATTACACCTTCTCGGAATTTTAGTTAGCCACTTATTGCAAAATTGTTCAATTCGTTGCTTGGCTTAATTTAGTTTGCTCTGATTACATAATGGCACAACCTGTTAATCATATTGTAGGCTCGCCTATCTATGTGTTTGATACTTCTGTTAAGAATTACCTGTTTGCCTTAACTTAAATATCTACTTGTTTGTTTAAGCGCTTTGCTGCTGCAACAGCGGGTTACAATGATGTTAATAACTACTTTTCAGCATCCAATTGAAACTCTTTAATTCCTTGTTTGTTTAACTGATTTGTTGTTATAACTCCAGATTGAGATGTTTTGCTAACTTCAAATTTTCTGAATCAATCGAACTTTAATGGCAAAACAGGTTAGCCCAAGATCAAAGAGCGAGGTCCCCATGGACGTTGCATCCTCCCACAAAGATGGCACCGGCTCAATTGTGCATTATGAATTGCCAACTGCTGATACTCTAGAGGCTAAACTAGTGGTAGAAAGAGATTACGCTTCGCACTTAGAGATGAAGTTGACATGTTGAGGAAGCAAACAGCACAATCACAAGCAGTACTCAAGACAACCATTAAATATTTGGTGAATTTCAAAACGAAGCAAGCTGAGACTGACCAGATTGTTAAGGTCCTGAAGGAAAAAAGGAAATAAAATTCCTACTTGGTAAATCATAGGTGAAATGTTCTTTCCATAATTGAATAACCTTTGTGTTGTCTGTTCATGTAATCAATCAAACCATTTGTTTTAGAGATCATGTAATAATTATTATTTTTTGTTTTTTCGTTTGTAATTTTATTTGAGCACAAGTCTGTATTAATTGATAAGACTCGGAGACATTTCATTTGGATTGTTGTGCCAGACCTACAAATATGCCAATTGGGCTGAATGTGCATTCAACAATAGTAGTAGTATAGATGGACCATAAGTGGCACGCATCGGAAAGGGCCAAGATGCTGGCTAAAAAAAGGATGCTGTTGTAGCCAAAAAAATGTACAACGGCCTGGCTTATGTATGTTAGTTGATATTATTGATCCATATACTCTATAAGTGTTTATATGTCTGTTAGTTGTGCACATTCTTGGTTGATTGACTCGGTATATGAATCTTGATACATCGCTTGTGTATACATATCTAAATGGGAGTACACATTATGCTGCTTGTGACATTTGAGTTGGACATGAAGTGTTCCAAATATTCGAATTCACCTTAAACTGGATTCTAGTGTCTGAATTTGAGTATCGGCATTTGTAAACCATATTCATATATGACAGTGGAATACATCTTTGTCGTCCTTTTGAAGATATATAAAAACACATATAATGATTTATAAAGATCCATATAGGAATACAAAATGGATTCGAATTTAGTTGCCAGGGTAAACGTGGATGCTTATTGTCCCAAAATTCGAAAGAAGCAGCAAAATGTTCACTTCCATGTCAGCTGCCCGAAGCCAAGTGTTTGGGAGATGGAAATTACTGTCTACCCATTACACGAACAATCCATCGGCCCGATTTCCACTACTCTAAATAGGGGTAGGTTAGTAACTTCAATTAGACGTGACACGATCGCCTCTGAGCCCATTCCGACACGGCGGGCGTCAAACATGGGCGGCAAAACACATTTGATTCAAGCTCGTCCGAAAGACCTCTGTTTCTCCCTCCATTCCCCATTCATACACGGTGGGCGGCAAAACAAACTCGACTCGGCCAAAATCGATGTAGGCAAATATTTTCAATAGGGGCAGGTTTGTAACTTCACTCAGACGTGACACAACCGCCCTACCTGTTAGCCCCGTTCATACACCGTGGGCGCCAACCATGGGAGCCAACCACCCTCTCCTCGCCCGAAATCGCTCTAGGAAAATATTGGCGAGATGCGAGATTACCGTCCTATCCCCAACCGACGAGACGTCCAAATTTTAAACGGGGGCTAAGTTCAGAACTTTCCCATATTTCAGACAGTAGCGTCCCAAAACATGGTTCCTGTACCTCTCCTCCATTTTCCCATTCATACATCGTACGCGCTAGAACACCCCATCCCCACACCAGCCTCTGTCCGCCACCCCATCCATCGCTGCCGTCCTCCACCACATCCATCGCCATCGTCCTCCACCATGCCGGAGCGCCTACCAAGACCGCGTCGTCCACTGCTAGAGATGGACGTTTATCATCCACGACGACGGACCAATAGCCTTGCATCGCATCCTCTCGCTTCATCATCACCGTCGTCCTCTTTGCCGGGGCCGCTCACACGACCTTCTCTTCCACCGCAACGGGACTTATCCCCCGATGCACTCGTCTATCGTTGCAGATCTGCTTCAACGCTACCGACAGCCATCGCAACCCCGATGCCTACATGGCGCCACAAGAGAGGTGGTACTTCATATCTCCTCAACTTTTTGATCTCAACCAGAAAATAGATCTTAACTTGGTTACTCTACTTTCTTTTCAGCTCTTAGAATTTAGTTCTTAGTTCGAAGCAAACAATGGATGCTAAATATCATTTCTCCGGTTTGCAGCTTCAAATCTGCCATGGCACAGCCATAATACGGTTTAATTGATCATGCTTAGGGTTTAATTGATCATGTAGGTTCCGTGGTGGTTTCTTTAATAGAAATCGGAGGAAACCCTATTTTGCTAAAAAATATGCTTAGAGTTTCCCCTTTTATGATCACTATCTGATCGAATCGTGCTTCGTGTCATAATAACACTGCTCCACCCATCAAGCTAAACAAGCTTAGTTGTTCAAATACGAATATGATATTATTAAAACAGAGTTGTTTAATTGGTCAGCTAAATGTTCCTAAATTAGTTTCGAAAATGCATGTTCACCGCTCAGGTGTGTATCTCTACAGGGTGCCCACGGTGGGCCGGCCCACCCTAGGATTTTGGGTCGTCCCAGGCCTCGATTCCCCTCTGTTCTGCTGCGCGCTTTCGATCTCTACTCGCCCCCAGCCGCCTGCCTCGCCGGCGACTTGCCGTCCCCGAACGGCATGACTCTAGGAGGAGACGCCGGACTAATAGGAGGCCAGGAGCCGGTCGCCCAACAGCGTCACCGCTGCCCGGGCGCGCCGCCGTGCCTACCTTCCCAGTCCGTTCAGGGCTCAGGCGTGCAGCACCCACCAAGCCAACCCGATTTATCCTGAGATACGTCCTCAACACTCAGCAGCCACTCCTCATCACCCATTTTCTAATTGATTCATTACTCATTAGGCAGGACTGTCATTAGGGTTTGTTGTGTGCTCAGTGTTACCTACACTTAATGGTTTAGATGTATTTGGTAATCTTTAGTACCTCTAAAGTTCACGGGGTTTTCAAAATTCGGCCCTCGATGCGAAACTAGTCATTTTGGATTGTTGGTCGTAGTGACATTGACCCAAATTACTACTGCAAGCCAGGTTTGTTGACAATTTACTTTTCTTTCTTACTCATTCGATATAATATCCAATTATTCGCGTCGATTAGTTGCAAACAATAAGTGCTAGACAAACTTCTTCATTCAGATTTTGGGCGGTCTCTTCTGCGAGTTACAATTCTGCATACTTGTCCTAATAAGCTCACAAGTAAATGATTCATTCACTACATCTATGCTTGCCTTGTCATATTTGTTGTCAATATTCTTTTAGGGTGGACCACCTGTTTCTAAATCTTGGAACCGTAGACATGAGTGAATAGTATTTCTCTATGTGATCTCTTCCATCATGTGTGGTAACTAACACTTCATTGTATAGAAAGAAAGTGTCATTTCCAGCTTTTACATAGGTTTCGATCTTTTACATGGAATACAATCTGCCTACTTGCTTTGTGTCGCACTACCAACACTCCACCCTTGAAGCTAAACATTCGCCATTCATAATTGCTTAGTTTATTTGTTCAAATCTGAATTTCATATGATTCTAATGTTCCTACTTTGGTTTTGAAATGTGTGCCTGCACATTATAGAGACATAAGGGGTTTGTATTTACGTGTGTGCAGTCTGTCAAGACGGTTGGGGAGGTGAACTTTACATATGCAGGGGGTTTATAGGAGACACTCTCGAGTTGAATCCGCAATGCATTCCATAGATAATCTGACTACTTTTATGTTTTCATGAATCTCAGATTCTGAACAGCATCATAATGATTATGAGCTTGCGGCATGAAAAGAATAAAGCGTAACAATGCCATGGCTGTCAAACTTGGCATTAAGGGAATGAAATCAAGTCTGGATGCAATGCAATGCAAACGCTCTCCACCTCTGATTCATGCTCGAATATGATCCTAACAGTGATTACGAGCTAGAGGAGACCTAAGTCAATGTAGCTCCCTAGTGGAGGAGTCGAGGAAGATGCCCTATCTTATTCACCCATCAAGGTACTTGCTCTAACTTTCCAAGGTTACATTGCTCGCATATCTTGCAACCGATGCTTTGCATTGCTTCTACTTTGTTGAACTGCCATTAGCTTAGTTTACACATCGTGTATGTGAATACGCCCTGCCTATCCATTTTCAAGACATATTCCATCTGTCATCATACCATATTTATCCATTCAAATGTTGTTCTTGTGTATCAGACGTTCAAAAGGAAGAGGGAGATTGCTGATCGTGGAGGAGCACAAGCAAAGTATTTGGAAAAGGTAGTGGCACCGATAAATCAAATAGCCCATTAGGTGTAGTTGCAATATCACGACCCACAAAATACCCCAACTCTAGCAGACTCTAGCCCTACTACCTGGTCATTTCGATGCCCCAACTCAGTGAGACCCCAAGCTGCAGCAAACAGTATGATCATGCCAGTTGACATAGCACCAGTTGACTGACGCAAAAACCCATTCCGACAAAGAGTACACCAAATCCAGTTGCCAAATCCCTTTTCGAACCAGAGAGAGCCCCAATTGCAGCAAATAGGACCCCTGTTCCATTTCTTCCTAGTTTAGAAGACGAAGCTTATGTTGTTGTCAGGAACTTTGTGCGCATCTTTCCTTCATGGAAAGATTATACATGAGCACACGAACAATTTCAATCTTCCTCCACAACTTACGCGTAAGTAATGTACTAATGTTATTCATGGTCATTACTGCATATGTTTCTGCTGACAGAAGACACAAGATTTCATTCTTTTAAATAGGCGAGGAGCAAACTGGATTGTGATGACGAGCAAGGGTTGGTTGCACTTTTCAAGCACTCGTTGATGAAGTATCGTTCCTACCTGAGGCAAGCGCACTTCGATGGCAAGCCTCTGAATGAAATTTCTGTAAAGTCTCCGGTGCTACATTTATCCGATGATGACTGGAATAATCTTGTTACACATTAGTCTCGGCTGCAGCGTAAGGTACTGTCTATGATATCACATCACAATTTGAACTACATTTCTGCATTTGCATTAATGTCTCACTTGTACGAAAACTGTTAGCAGAAGAACATTCGTTCTCAAGGGACCACAGAATCTCGCAACTATACTGCACACTGCATTGCTCTTGTGAGTACCTCTTGCCCTGTATGCCCATACTTACTTTCATAGCTGTTTGATTATGTAGCATCACTGCACATTTTAGCCTCGTAATCGTCCATTTGGTGGACATTATAAGATCCGTATGGACTCTTAAACAAATTTAGAATCAACCCAATGCTTTTGAAGAGGTTTAGCTCTGCAGTCCTCTTGTAAGGTCTGAATGTGGTCTATCACTGTACTTACATTAACAGCTACTCCCTCCGTCCCATAATATAAGAACGTTTTGTACAGTAAACCAGTGTTCAAAACACTCTTGTATTATGGGAAGAGGGATTGTTCATTGTAGCATTCGCATCTTATCTCCTCGCCCACCATTTACTAAAAAGATCAGATCTATATTTAATCTTACCAACAAGTAGAATACATGAGACAATGCCGGTCTGAAGTGTAGCCCATTGCTCTTGTCGAGACATTTTGTCTGTAATGCTTGTACTTCCAGTGATTGGTAGTTGATTATGTAGCATCAATCTGCATCTTATCTTCATTATCCTCTATCCCTTCGGTATTATCATATCTATAATTACTCTCTACAAAATGTAGAGTCTGCACAATGCTTATGAAGAAGATTACGTGCTGAAATTCTTGAGTTATCCTTCCCTTGACATGGAGAAGGGCATTATAAAGCCGGTGTTAACTGTTAATGTAAGTCAGTCCTTCTAAAGCCTTTATCCTCAACTGCCGTTTAATTTGCTCATACTCCCTATCGTTTACTCCCGTTTAGTTTGCTGTTTCTACCAAAATGCATGTTCATAAGAACCGTAAGTTCTATGTTTTACTTGTAAAACCAAATTCCTTATTCATACCATGCACATTACTTAATACTCCCTATATGTATGCTTGGTTTTGTGGATCTATAATCCAGTGTGTGGTGAAGCAGCCCACGTTTGCACCTTGTCATCTCTGTTTTATCTTCTTGATGTGGTGATGATATGAACAACATGCCATGCACATTATCCAAAATAGATACAATGATTTTCTTTGCCCTTCATCTATGCTTGTTATGTTGACATGGTAATCCGAAGAGTGTGGTGAAGCTCCCGCATTATGAACAATGCCAAATTATGCTATTGATATTTTGAACTTACTCTTTATTTTCTAATTTGAAATTGGATAGAATTGATGAGCAGTTATCATCTTTGTTTATACACGCAAAAACCTATCATCTCTCTACTTTGTTTCAGGTGATATGCACGATGGCATGCACAAGTCTGCTAAAGGCTGTGAGACAAACCCAACATATATTGCAGCAAAGAAGGCAAAACATCTTGAAGATAGCGAGACAACCCCAAAGTCTTGTCTTGATGCGATGTTCAAGTTACTTGAGACCAACGATCGAGACAAGCTCACGAAATTCGTTATGCGAATCAGTTCGACTTCTTGATCTCAAGTTCTAGCGAAAGGCATTACGCAACTCAACTTTGACTTGAAGTCCTATCTCTAAGAAAGATTGCGGAGAACACCAATGAGAACCTCATCACTAAACAGCTACACTGGAAGCTATGACCGACATGCTAGGCGGTCTCACAGCCTTGCTTCAAGAGCTCTTGCAGCAGTTCCCCATAAAGGCTAACCTTTCTTGAACTGTCTTGGAAGTGGTCTCGGTTAAGTATTATTTTGTTATCTTTTGCAATGGTGCCCGATTTTTGTAATCTGCTTCTTCGTTGCGCTTTATGATCCTTGGTGGCGAACTTGATGCCTAGTGGATGTAATATACCTTAAATCCTTTATTGTATAGTGTAGGTTTGTTCTTAGTTACTATGTCGTAATTTCTTTATTGTATGAGTAGGTTTGTTCTTAATTCCTACTAGTTAGTGCCATCATTAAGCTATCTGAAAAAAATCAGATGTAGTCGATCGGGCCGAAACATTCGACTCTAACGGGCCAGGTTTTTATCGAGCCACAATTGGGCCGGCCTGCGTCTTTCTTGGGCCCGAATGATTGGGGCCTTCAAACATTGCGCCAGGTCCAAACTTACACCGGCCTATATTTTAGTTGAGCCTTTTGTCGACCCAGCGCTTAGTTTGGCCTAGGTAGTGTTGGGCCATTAACAGGCTGCATATTGTACTGGCCTCTTACGGCCGAGATGAAACCACGGTCCTTTAGCAGGCCAAAATGCATGTTGGGCCTCAATTTTCACTAGTCGTCAACGGGCCTTCAGCATGCCGAAATGTAGACCGGGCCGTTTTGGGCCCAGTTAACTCACGGGCCGTTACCAGGCCAAAACATATTTCGGGCCTTAGTTGGCCCACTGATATCATGGGCCTTTAAGAGGCCGAAAGCTTAGTATAGGCATCAACAGGCCGAATTACGCGACAGGCCTTTAACAGGCCCAAAGTCACGTTGGGCTTAACTGTTTCCACCTTTAGCACGGGCGGTTAGTGGGCCCGATGTCCCGTCGGACCATATATGGCCCATGGGCAGCACGGGCCATTCCCAGGCCGAAAGTCACACCGGGCTGAAATGGGCGCATGTCTAGACCAGGCCTCTAACAGGCCAAAAGTCACTAGGCTGTGGTTGGGCCCAAATATTCGGCGAACAATTAACGGGCCAGATCTGGCTTCGGGCCGCAAATGGGCCCAAATATTGGGCGAACAATTAACGGGCCAGATCGGCCGGCCGTAAATGGGCCCAAATATTGGGCGAACAATTAACGGGCGAGATCGGCTTCGGACATAAATGGGCCTTTATTAAGCGAGGCCGTTATTGGGCTGGCCCACTAGTACTGATTAAGTTCTACGGGCCTTTGGTGGGCGGCCTTTTTAACCTATATGGGCCTCTGTTGGGCCCAGCCACATGTCGACGTATCATAGGCATGTCTCCTCCAATGCGGGCGACATCCGCCCATCGACGGTGACAGTGTTCCCTTGACCAATCAGAATTTTACACGTGGAAATTTCCCATTGGTCAGGGCTGTTAACGGGTTATCGGATCCAAAATCTGACCCGATAGCTTAATGACGTTCCGTTACGGTGGATGCCACGTGTCGGTCACCCTTGACGAAAGCACTTCTGTGACACGCGATTTATCGTCATGGAAGTGGACACTTCTGTGATGATAATTTTGGTAATGTCATGGAACACTTCTACGACAGCACATGTATGACTATCTTGGTTTTGTCATAAAATCGTCATGGATGTACATGCATGACAAAAAACGCGACCTACTGTGTCAAACACGTATCATCACGGAAGTGTATTTTTTTTGTAGTGATGGCAATCCCTACTCACTCACATTGATATCTATTGATGGGCGTCTCCATAGCCCATTGATACGCCTAGTTGATGTGAGACTATCTTCTTCTTTTTTGTCTTCTCCACAACCACCTTCTATTCCACCTATAGTGTTATGTCCATGGCTCACGCTCATGTATTGCGTGAAAGTTGAAAAGGTTTGAGAACATTAAAAGTATGAAACAATTGCTTGGCTTGTCATCGGGGTTGTGCATGATTTGAATATTTTGTGTGATAAAGATGGAGCATAGCAAGACTATATGATTTTGTAGGGATAAGCTTTCTTTGACCATGTTATTTTGAGAAGACATAATTACCTTGTTAGTATGCTTGAAGTATTATTGTTTTTATGTCGATTTTGTTTTGAATCATACGGATCTGAACATTCATGCCACAATAGAGAAAATTACATGGATAAATATGTTAGGTAGCATTCCACATCAAAATTTTGTTTTTATCATTTACCTACTCGAGAACAAGTAGTAATTAAGCTTGGGGATACTTGATACGTCTCCAACGTATCTATAATTTTTGATTGTTTCACGCTATTATATTATCTGTTTTGGATGTTTTATATGCATTATTATGCTATTTTATATTATTTTTGGGACTAACCTATTAACCGAGAGCCCAGTGACAGTTTCTGTTTTTTCCTTGTTTTAGAGTTTCACAGAAAAGGAATATCAAATGGAGTCCAAACGGAATGAAAATTTCGCGATGATTTTTCTTGGACCAGAAGACATCCAGAGGACTTGGAGTACACATCAGGAAAGCCACAAGGCACCCACGAGGATGGAGGGCGCGCCTGATACGTCTCTAACGTATCTATAATTCATGAAGTATTCATGCCATTATATTATCATTCTTTGATGTTTTACAATCATTTTATAACAACTTTATATCATTTTTTGGGACTAACCTATTGACCCACTGCCCAGTGCCAGTTGCTATTTTTTGCTTGTTTTTTACATCGCAGGAAATCAATATCAAGCGGAGTCCAAACACCGCGAAACTTTTTGCAGATTTTTTATGGACCAGAACACCCATGATGGGCCAGAGCAGCACCTAGAGGTGCCCCGAGGGGGGCACAACCCACCAGGGCATGCCTGGGCCCCCAGGCGCGCCCAGGTGGGTTGTGCCCACCTCGGTGGCCTCCTGCACCCCCTCTTTACCCTATAAATTCACAAATATTCCAAAACCCTTTGGGGTAGACCTAGATCAGAAGTTCCGTCGCCGCGAGGCTATGTAGCCACCGAAAACCAACCGGGAGCCCGTTCCGGCACCCTGCCGGAGGGGGAGATCATCACCGGTGGCCATCTTCATCATCCCAGCGGCCACCATGATGAGGAGGGAGTAGTCCACCCCCGGGCTGAGGGTTTCTACCAGTAGCTATGTGTTTAATCTCTCTCTCTCTCTCATGATCTTGAGATGTTACGATCTTGATATATCATGGGCTTTGTTAACATAGATGGATCATATGATGTGTCTCCCCTCTCCACTCTAGTTGTGATGAATTGAATCTTTACCGTTTGAAGTTTTGTCTTGTTGGATTGAATGTTCAGATCTGAGAACACATGATGTATGTCTTGCGGTATGAATACTTGAGGTGACAATGGGGTATCATATTGATGCACTTGATGTATGTTATGGCACACAACTTGCGGATTCCTGAGGGGACATTGGGGTAATCTATGCATAGGGTTGATGCACATTTGTATTATCTTTTCTCCGATAGAAACTTTGGGGTCTCCATGTAGTTCTTTGAGTGGATTGAATATTATGATCATGAGTTGTTTGATTCATATCGTATAATTAACTCACTAATACTCGTGGTGACATTGGAGTATCTAGCTAACATTAGAGTTGGTTTATGTGTGCCATATGGTGTTATTTTAGTACGAACTCTTGATTATCGATCGGAAAGAATAGCTTGTGTTATTTTAGTACGAACTCTAGGGTAGATCGAACGGAAAGAATAGCTTTGAGGTGGTTTCGTACCCTACAAACAATTTATATCTTTTGTTCTCCGCTAATAGGAACTCGGGAGTGATTCTTTATTGCACTTTGAGGGATAATCATATGATCCAACTATGTTAGCATTGTTGAGAGATTGCACTAGCGGAAGTACGGAACCTAGGCCTTGTTTTCAAGCATTGCAATACCGTTTTTGTGCCCATTTACTATTTGCTACCTTGCTGTTTTTATTTATTCAGATTATAAAAATATGTTTCTACCATCCATATTACACTTTTATCACCATCTCTTCGCCGAACTAGTGCACCTATACAATTTGCCATTGTATTGGGTGTGTTGGGAACACAAGAGATTTCTTATATTTGGTTGCAGGGTCGTTTGAGAGAGACCATCTTCATCCTACACCTCTCACGGATTGATAAACCTTAGGTCATCCACTTGAGGGAAAATTGCTATTGTCCTACAAAACTCTGCGCTTGGAGGCCCAACACGTGTCTACAAGAATAAAGTTGTGTAGTAGACATCAAGCTCTTTTCTGGCGCCGTTGTCGGGGAGGTGAGTGTTTGAAGGCATATCTTTAGATCTTGCAATTGAATCTTTTAGTTTCTTGTTTTATCACTAATTTGGTTTATTAAAGAAAACTACATAAAAATGGAATTGAGGTTGCATCATATTATTGATCATCTTTATAATATCTTTCTTGAAAATGATGCAAAGGAAAATTGTGCTCAATTGATAGACGAAGAATTCAATAGAATGTTTGGTATAAATGATGAGCATGATTGCAATGTTGTTAGTATGAATTCTTTGAATATCCAAAATGCTAATGATGATTGCACAAGTCATGACAAAAATGTTTGTTATAAGCATGTCAATTTTTGCGGAGTGAATTGGGAGTGCGATTGCATACCAAAAAGGGAAGATAGATTTTGTAAGAAGCATAAATATTTTGAAACTAAAAAGTTACAAGAGAGGCTAGATGATTGTGTTGAAAGATGTAATTTTTCCGCCATCCTTGTGAACTTTGCAATGAACGTGGTCATTTAAATCTCCAATGCAAATTATTTCATGATCAAATCGTGTCCAAAGATTGTGATAACTTGATTACCCTTGAGCATCATAAAGAGCTTAGTCTTCTTTTGGGTATGAAGAAATGAAACGTATAACTAAGGGTTTTCCAAATCCCGAGAGGTTTCTTGATTTTGATCTAGAAGAAATTTATATGTTTTGTGCGGTAAATTGCATTGAGAATCCTTATATTGCCAACTACCTAAAGACAAGAAAACAAATGGAATATGAAGAGAGTACTAATGAAAGGGAAAATGCTCCTAGTGTTTATTATGATGAATCAGGTAATGAGGAGGAGCTTCCTATCCAATCAATGTCTTCAACAAGAAGCTTGAAAAAATTAATTAAACCCACACATGATGTGGTGAAGAAGAAAAAGAAGAAAGAATAAAGGTAAAAAGGTATCTCTCCCAAATAATGTTGCTCCTATCACCATTGTGCCACATGAAAGTGAATCAAATATGTCGATGAAGGATGATGATATTGAGTATGATTTTGTACCTACTACTTGTTGTAATGATTATGATTGGGAAGACAACGATATCCCTTATGATCTTGAAAATCTTTTTAGCACTTGCTTGGAAGAATATGATAATAATGTTTGCTATACTATTAGTGCCATTCATGCTATTGATAAGAATGATTGTGATGATATGCAAAACCACAAGCTTGGGGATGTTATGTTTAATGAGTATGATATGTTTGAAGATTTATTTGCTGAAATAATGCTTGTCCTATGCTTGGGGATGCTTTTCTTAGTGAATATGATCCTTTGATTCCTTCTACTTTTGATAAGAAGATTTATTATGATGATAGCATGCCTCCTATTTATGATGACTACATTGATAAAAGTGGGTTTGGAAGAGTGTCAACTCTAGGTAGTAGTGATCCCACTATTTTGGAGGGTGTTGAATCTTGTTACAATATTGACGAAAGTGGATTTGGAGAGGTCATGACTTTATTTAGTGATACATCCACTATTTTGGAAGAGGTTTCAATTGACTATGACAATAAAGTTGCTATCGATGATGATTATTATGATGACATGTATGCCATAAAGAGTGATAAATCTTCTATGCTTGTGCATCATGATTAAGATTGTTGTATGCGATAGTTATATTGTTGAATCCATTCATGATGTTTCTGAAAATTATTATGAGGAAGGAACTTATGCTCTTACATATCTCAATAATATCAAGTTTCTTCTCTATGTGTTGATTGTTTTGAAGTTGCACTTGTTTTGCCTTCCTATGCTAGTTGATTCTTGTTCCCATAAGTTGTTTTCTCACAAAATCCCTATGCATAGGAAGTGGGTTAGACCTAAATGTGGTAGTCATATGCTTCATGATGCTCTCTTCATGTTTCAATTCTTATCTTTTATGCGAGCATCATTGAACTCATCATGCGTAGCTAAAAGGCATTAAAGAAAAGCGCTTGTTGGGAGACAACCCAACACTTTTACCTACTGTTTTTGTGTTCTCACATTATTATGCTACTGTATTGATCATGTTTATTTCTTTTGTTTCAAAAAAGTGCCAAGTAAAGCCTTTAGGATCTTGTTGGGTGATAGTTGCTTTGATCTTGCTGAAAAACAGAAACTTATGCGCTCATGAAAATAATTCTTATTTTTAACAGAAGAGTTCTTTTGACATGATTCCTTTTGAAGAAGATTAATATACAAATTTCTCACGTGGTCCAAATTTTTTCATAATTTTTGGAGTAGCAGAAGTATGGTTATTCTGCAGATCACTACAGACTGTTCTGTTTTTGACAGATTATGTTTTCAATGCATAGTTTGCTTGTTTTCTAGTTTCTATGGCTTATATTGCTCAATATAAATTGTGGAAATGATATGATACATTAGTAATTGTGTGAAAACAATTATGAATCTTGTCTTTGGCAGTACCAAAGTGGAATGGTTTGCTCTTTATCATACCAACCTATCTCACAAAGTTCCGTTAAGTTTTGTGTGATTGAAGTTTTCAACTTTTGGGTGAGATATCGATATGAGGAGAATAAGGAGTGACAAGAACCTAAGCTTGGGGATTCCCAAGGCACCCCAAGGAAATATTCAAGGAAGATCCAAGCAACTAAGCTTGGGGATGCCCCAGTAGGCATCCCCTCTTTCGTCTTCAACATTATCGGTAACCTTACTTGGAGCTATGTTTTCATTCGTCACATGATATGAGTTTTACTTGGAGCGTCAATTTATTTTGTTAGGATTTTCTTTATTTTATTTATAATAATTTTTTCCATATTTTATTTCAATAAAAGTGGCATTGATAGCCTTTGCCATGCTTATTTTACAAGTCTACATGTTGCTGTTTGAAAACAGAAAGTTTAGCGTTGTTGCAAAAATTCCATAGAAAATTCAGAATGTGATAAAATGTTGGAACTTTTTGCAAAATAAGCTCTGATAAATTTTGTAACATCCCAAATTTCCTATTTGGAATGTTTTACAATTATAGCTAAGCATCCTATGCATCCTGTTTGAATTTGAATGCCATTTGAAGTTTCAGAGAATTTTGAGTTTTGAATTTGAATTTCAAACTTTGGCAAGTGGGAAACATTTCAAAAACTAAGCCTGATAAATACTTGATCAAAAGTATGAGAGGAGTAAACATGACACTCCAAAAATATCAGAAGAAAACATTTCCAAAAGATTTGGATTCAAATCTGAATTTTATTTGAATTTGAAAAAAATGGATTTTTATAAAGTTTGGATTTTGCCTTTGGAAAAATGTTCAAATGAAAGGGAATATTTCCCTGATCATTTTGGTATATATATACCCTATATAAAATGTTTATAGATATTGTTTTATTTCTGTTTTTGTTTTATTTAAAAAATAAAATTTTAAAAGAAAAACCCCAGGCGCCAAATAGGCCACCCAGGCCCAGCCAGTGCCAGCCCAGCCTTTGGCCCGGCCAGCCCCCCACTGACCAACAACCCAGTGAGCCACCGACCAGCTCTCCCTCACCCCTCGCCGCTCGCCGAATCCCTTTGGCCTCGGCCACCCGCTCGACCCCCGCCTCTCTCTCTCTCTCGACCCGTGGGCCCGCCCATCTTCTTCCCCTCGCCCACGCCGCGCCTTGGAGATCGCGGATCGAGGATCCGGATTCCGATCCGCCCGATCGACCCAAAAGCCGCCCGAGGCCACAGCTATAAAGCCGAACCCTCCGCACCCCATTCCCCCTAGCCTCATGGAGCCCTCTCCCTCTCTCTCCAGAAAGCACGCTGGAGACCCGAGCTCACACCGCCGCCAAAGTCGCCGCCGTCGCCACCCTAGTCCACCCCGACCCCCAACGACCCCACCAAACCCCTCACCGACCTCCCCCGCATCCTCCCGACGACTTCCCCGAGCTCACCGACGCCTTGAAGCCCAGCAAGATCGCCGCCGCCGCCGCCGTCATGGGACTCCGGTAAGCCACCGAAACATCCCCCGCCCGATCTCCAGCAGACGGCTCGATTAGAACCCCGAAGGGTATGTTTTATTAGAAAACCGGCGGTTCATTCGGTTTATTATTAGGTTAGGTTTATTTCTTTTAGCCGGTTCGTTTAGTTTAAACCTAGGCCCATTTAGACTATTTGACGCTCAGGGCACAGATATAGGCCCATTAGGCCTTTTCTTTTATTTTGATTTTCTGTTTTAGCGAATAGTTTCATTTTCAAAATTGATATCTTTTATTCTATTTATTATTTTTAGATGATTCTTTTTTGTTAGTTTGCAAATTTTATGTAGTTTCTGTAGAATATATATTTAGCTATGTTAAAATAATTAAAATTGCTTTAATTTAGTTTTAGCCAGAATAGTAAATCTGCTATAACTTGAGTTAGAAAAATTATTTTGCATGATTCTTTTGTCCCAACTTTATTTTAACATTGCCAAACCCTAGAAATTAACTTGGGTATTTTAGGATTAATAAATAATTAGTTTTAAGCAGAATCCTATTAATCCTAATTAATTAACTAGTTCTGTTTTCCTAATATTTTAATTAGTAAATGAATTTATTTTTAACTTGTGATTAGTTATTCTAGGTTAGTTTCTGTCACTCTAGTAGATGAACTTTTATTTATAATTAATAAAAGTTTTAATTTATTTTCTTAATAGAAATTGGATTAGGCCTAAAATGAGTTTTATAATAGCTTTTTAATTAATTCTTTTTGCTCCTAGTTGCTTAGTGAAACCTTTTACTGTTAAGTTAACTTAAAACCATGATTAGGTTATATTAAGGAATTTTTGTATATAAAAACTATTTTAGTTATTGTTTGGAGTAGGGAAAACTTTGAGTGGTTTTCTTTGAGTTTTCTTTGGATTTGGTTTTGGTTGTTTTGTTGTGTTATGTTACTTTTGTTATGTTGTGTGATCCTATTGCTTTGTGCTTATTGTGTTATTGTTTGTCTCGGTAGAGTTTCCGAGTCTGAAGCTTGCAACTCGACTCTTTAGCTTCGAGGATCATCGGCAAGGCAAGTTTTGATCATGTTATTTCTATACCTATGTTTTTGTGCATTAGTATTGTCACCACCCCACCATGCATGCAGTAGTGAAATCTTGAAGTCATTAAACTTGAGTAGTATCATGTGGTAGGATGAACCAATCCCTTGTTACCATGACCCGGGCGTAGTAGTTACTTTGCTATGCTCGTGAGACGGGTTTTGGGTTGAGTGAAATTCATAAGCAAGATGTGAGAGTCAATGATGATGACAACCCCATGAACTACAATGATCAAGATGGACTTGGAAAATCACTCTTTGGGTGGAGGGCGGTTGGCGGGCACCTGGAGCACCAGTGGTGGCGGGATGCATGGAGAAGTGCCATGACATCTTGCGGAAAGCTTCACCCAGCCACGAAGAGAAGGATGGATGCCCCATGACCGAAGCTTACATGCAGCCGCAAGCCATTATGGGCTCTGGCTGGGTTGACCCTAGTAGTGACGCTGGCTGGGCGGTACTACGAGAAGTAGAAGAACGGTAGGATTGGATGGGTACGGCGGTGGCGGAAGAACTCTTTGGAAGACCTGTTTCATTCGTCCGTCTTCAAACACCATGAAGTGCGAAGACTTTAAAGGAGGAATGATTCTTGCGGGAAAGTCGCAACCCTCTCTGAGTTAAAGATCTAATCGATTAGCCGTGTCCCGATTACGGACATTTGAGCCTCTGGAACTTGGAAGTATTCGGATATCTCAACACTAAAACTAATGAATTAATTTGAGGGTTTTATGGCTTAATAATTTGGGAGCGAGATTTTGGTTGGCGGAACCATCTCAATAACTACCAACAATTGTAGTAATTTGCAAGCAAGTCCTTTGTAGTAGGATAAAATTTGCTTTTCGCAAAATGATGAAACTTAGAGCTCCACAGCCAAAATGCATATAGAGTTAGTAACTTTATTATTGTTATTCTTCATGACTTGCCACTTATTCCAAAAGCTGACCTACATGGCTGCAACGTATTATGTTGCGTAGATATATTCGATCGGAGTGAGGCTACGCTCCGCGCTTAGCGATTGCCCTTTGAGTCGGATGGACTCGCTTATCTTCGACGCTTCGCAGTGTTATTAGTCTATTTCTCATGAGTTGGCCTTGAGCCAAATTTATTCTCTTGTAATAAAGACTCTATATGAGAATCGTTTAATGATATTCAGGTGTGATTGAACTTTGATTACTTTATCGATGTCTTGTGAGTACCAAAGATGATCTTGGGATGAATGCATACGTACGAGATTTGACCGATTTTGGGTCAGTCGCTCTGAGAGATGGTATCGAGCACACGCTGACCGTAGGATCGTAACCCCTAGGATCGGAAAGCCATAGGAAGAGACCATTTACTTTGAATCCTTTTTATTCCATAATTTTCCCTGTTCAATTCGACTCTTCTCCCATTTGCAACATTCTAGATGGCGCGAGTTCACCCAGTTTGCTACGGAGTTACGCCACCCCGATGAGGCGATGCCCTTCGAAGAAAGCTGGTCCAGATGGTGAAGCAGCTAAAGATTGCTCTGCCCTCGATCACCGGAAGCCAACTAATGCACTTCCGATGGACACCGCTTCTGAGTTGAAGTGCATATCCGTGGAGAACCTTCGGAGGACACACGGAGCCTATCAACTTTGAGTTCACGAGTTCAACTGGATCATCGGAAGGGCGTGGCGATCTATCGAGCACTTGGACATCTCCGAGAGAGTCTGAGGCGAGCTCGATCACTCGAGACCTCGCCATGGTTTTCGCAGGGCAAGGAATGGAGATATCATCCGTACCATTGAGGACGATTCCACTCTCTCGACATCCAGACTTGGAGTGTCTTCTCGAAGCGGGAGATTCAGACTCGCCGTAACTCGAAGACACACGGAAGCTTTTGTTCCGTGAACTGGGCTGGAGGAGAAGGCACGCGAGACTTCCTTGGCCATGAGGAAGAAATCACGGACTTCATGGAGATAGTCGACGACCGAAGATGAAGCTTGCGCGATAGAGGAAAAGATGGACTTGGGAGAGGACCTTTACCCGAGTGGAGATGAAGCACCCTCGTGAGCAATGATCAGGATTTCGAGGGAGTACCATCAAGGAAACCCCAAGAGGAGGCGCCATCGATGAAGACTTTTAGTCGACCACCATGTTATCTTTTACTTTTAAATCGATCAGTTAGGCGATGTTTTCCTTCGATTAGTCATGAGCTTTTGTAATCGAGTTTGAACCATGTTTGAGTGGAATGAATAAATGATTGGTGTGTTATGATTGTGCATTCATATGGGTAGTGTTATTCCTCATAGACCATTGTTCTATCCTAATTTTCTCATCCCCTCCAAAACACCAGATGCCTCAGGGACGTGACCTTTGGTTTCCCGCGGAGCTCACCCAGCTGCTCCAACAATGAGAATGCACCGATGCAGCTACTTATTCAGAATCAGAACAACAACGCCAACAATCCACCGCCACCGCCACCACCCACTGTGGACAACTTGACTCGATTTCTGAGGTTGAATCCGCCAGTGTTCTCTAGTAGCACCGAGCGATTGTGGCTGATGATTGGCTCCGCAAAGTCGGAAGAGAGCTAGTCACCATTGGATGCACCGATCTTTGAGAAGGTGCGCTTTGCAGCGCATCAACCTGGATGGACCTACAGCTTCTTGGTGGGAGAATTACACGCCACTTTTCCCATTGGTGCCATCACTTGGGACCAATTCCAGAGCCTTCCGCACCGCTCATGTCTCACCGGAGCCATGAGTGCGAAGAAGCGTGAGTTCCGCAACTTGCGCCCGAGGGGAACCGTCTTGTGGCACGATCGTGGATGAATTCAGCAAGCTCGCTTCGCTATGCCCTGATGATGTGGCCACAGATGCCGCCAAGCAGGAGAAGTTCCTTGAGGGACTCAATGATGAACTGAGCATGCAGCTTATTGTGGCTACTTTCAACAACTACCGGGAGCTGGTAGACAAGGCCACCATTCTTGAAGGCAAGCAGCAGCAGATAGAAAGCATAGCGGAAGTACAGCCGGGGAAGCACAACTCAGGGAGCTCGGCGAAGCCCGCTATGCACCGTACTCGGGAGGACACACCCATCATAACCATGGAGGTCATAACCATGGAGGAAATGGGAACAACCGCAGCCAGGACAACAAGTCGAGCCATGGCAATGGCAATGGAAATGGTAATGGCAATCAGCACCGTTCTGCCCGGCTCAAGGATCTGAGCCACATCACCGCTTCAAGTGCCGGAAGACGGGGCACTATGCCACCGACCGACTGCCGGAAGCCAAGCGGAGGAATGGAAATGGCAATGGAGGCTCGTGAAGAAGCCCAATCCGTTCCCTCGTGCTCGGTGAACCACATCGGCGTGGAGGACATCTATGATCAGCCGGAACCTTTGTGGTTGGTAAGTTTTATTGAATTCACGTTCAGTTTTGGTTATCTTTGATTACGGTGCAGCGCATTCATTCATATCAAGGGTAGTTGTGGAAAAGTGCGGGTTGCGCACTAGAACCCTTAGAAGCCCCTTCGGCGTCGGTTCGCAGAGGAGAAATGATGGCGGCGTGGCTGTCATGCAACCCTCAACATCGGGAATCATAAATTTCCGTGGACCTCATAGTGTTGGAAACCCAGACCTTGGATGTAATCCTAGGCATGGATTGGTTGTCAAAGTTTGAAGGAACATTGATCGTGCCAAGAAGTCTATTCTGCTCACCACCCCGGCGAAGAGGATCAAGTATGTAGCCGAGCACAGCCGGATGAAGAATCAGGTGCATTCCCTCACGGGAGTTGTTCAGAGGAAGTGCCGATGGTGCAAGACTTTCCGATGTGTTCCGGAGGAATTACCAGAATGCCACGGATAGGGACATTGAATTTCTGATTGAGCTATTGCGGCACAGCCCCAATATCCAAGAGACCTTATCGGATGCCACCGAATGAGTTGAAAGAGATCAAGGATCAAATAAATGAGTTATTGGAGAAAGGATATATTCGTCCAAGCTCATCACCTTGGGGAGCCCAGTTCTTTTGGTAGAGAAAAGGATGGAAGCTTGATGATGGTTGTGGATTATCGTGCATTGAACGAAGTAACCATCAAGAACAAGTACCCTCTGCCGATGATCAATGACTTGTTTGATCAGCTTGTTGGAGCCAAGGTATTCTCTAAGATCGATCTTCGATCAGGGTATCATCAGTTGAAAATTCGTGAAAAGGATATACCCAAAACAGCATTCACTACCAGGTATGGTTTATATGAGTATACCGTCATGTCATTTGGATTGACTAATGCTCCTGCGTACTTCATGAATTTGATGAACAAGGTGTTTATGGAATATCTGGACAAGTTTGTCGTGGTGTTCATCGATGATATATTGATTTTCTCCAAGAGCGAGGAAGAGCATAAGGAGCATTTGCGTCTAGTTACGGACAAACTTGAGAACATCGGTTGTATGCCAACTTCAGCAAATGTGAATTTTGGTTGAAGGAAGTTGGATTCCTCGGACATGTTATTTCAGGGAAGGAATAGCAGTTGATCCCGCCAAGGTTGAATCGATCACCGATTGGCGATCACCCACCTCGATCAAGGAGATCCGCAGTTTTCTCGGACTCGCGAGGATATTATCGGAGGTTCATTGAGAACTTCTCGAAGATTGCCAAGCCCATGGTGAGCTGTTGAAGAAGGAAGCCAAGTATGTTTGGACCGAGGAATGTGAAGCCAGTTTTCAGGAATTGAAGAAATGGTTGGTCACCGCCCGATGTTGATTTTGCGGACATACACAAGGAATACCAGGTTTATTGTGACGCTTCTCGTCAAGGACTCGGAGGAGTATTGATGCAGGAAGGTAAGGTTGTAGCTTATACCTCCGCACAGCTACGGCCTCATGAGATGAATTATGCCACGCATGATTTGGAGTTAGCAGTATGTAGTGCATGCACTCAAGACACAGAGACATTTCCTCATCGGAAATCGTTGTGATGTCTACAGATCACAAGAGTTTGAAGTATATCTTCACGCAGAAGAATTGAACCTCGGCGAGAGGAGATGGCTAGAGTTGATAAAGGACTACGACATGAGATTGCATTACCACCCCGGTAAAGCTAATGTTGTAGCAGATGCTTTGAGCCGTAAGAGTTATGTGAATACTCTTACAGCAGGAGGATTACCCCAGGAGTTAGTCGATGACCTCAGAGATCTCCGACTGGAGATAGTTCCGAGAGGATTTGTTGCAACTCTGGAAGTTCAGTCCACCTTGACCGAAAGGATTCGTGAAGCCCAGAAGTCGGACAAGGAAATTGATGAGATTAAGCAAAAGATGGATGAAGGAAAAGCTAAAGGATTCCGTAAGGATGAACATGGAACTATATGGTTTGAGGATCGTATTTATGTGCCCAATGATCCCGAGCTCGAGAAGCTAATTCTTCAGAGGCTCATGATTCACCATACTCGATTCATCCGGCAAGACCAAGATGTACCTAGATTTGAAGCAAAGTTTCGGTGGGCGGTATGAAGAAGGATATTGCTAAATGCGTAGCGATGTCGATGTTTGCCAACGTGTAAAGGCGAGAACATCGAAGCCAGCGAGGTTACTTCAACCTTTGCGATTCCCGATTGGAAATGGGAGAAACTTGGTATGGATTTCATCACAGGATTACCCAGGACCCGTTCAGGTTATGATTCTATCTGGGTAGTGGTTGATCGTTTGACTAAGGTAGCTCACTTCATTCCGTGAAGACTACCTATACCAGTGCCAAGTTGGCCAAGATATACATGACCAGGATCGTATGTCGCATGGAGTTCCGAGGAAAATCGTGTCGATAGAGGAATAATTTACCTCAAAGTTTTGGAAGCAGTTGCATGAAACTTTGGAGTGCGAGGCTGGAATTGATCAGCTTTTCATCCATGAGCAGATGGACGGACCGAGAGAGTCAATCAGATTACGGAGGACATGTTGAGAGCTTGTGTACTAGACTATGGGTCTAGCTGGGATGATAATTTGCCATACGTGAGTTCTCATACAACAACAGTTATCAATCCAGTTTGAAGATGGCCCCTTCGAAGCTCTATACGGAAGGAGGTGCGAACACCATTCTTTGTGGGATAGTGTTGGAGATCGATCACTTTTCGGTTCCGACCTTATCAAGGATTCGAAGAGAAAGTCAAGCTGATTCGAGACAGGCTCAAAATAGCACAATCGAGACGGAAGAGTTATGCCGACAAGATGGCGCAAGGAAGTGACTTACGAAGTGGGAGACCGAGCATATCTTCGTGTGTCTCCACTTTGTGGAATCAAGAGGTTTGGTGTCAAGGAAAGTTAGCACCCGATTCATTGGCCCTACAAAATCCTCGAGCGTCGTGGAGAAGTTGCATACAAGTTGGAATTGCGGAAGGATTGTCCGGAGTTCATGATGTCTTTCACGTTTCTCGGTGAAGAAGTGCCATGCCGACATGGCCGATGTTCCGTTGAGAGACACAAAGCCCCTAGAGGCCATACAACTTGCGGTGATCTGACTTACAAGGAGAAACCCGTCCGAATTCTCGAGACTGCAAGCGAGTCACCCGCAGCAAGGTCATCAAATTTTGCAAGGTCTTGTGGAGTCACCACACCGAGGAAGAAGCCACACAGGAGCGCCAAGAAGACCTTCTTGAGACCACCCGCACCTATTTGCTAGCCAACCCGAATCTCGAGGGCTAGATTCATCTTAAGGTGGGTAGGTTTGTAACATCCCAAATTTCCTATTTGGAATGTTTTACAATTATAGCTAAGCATCCTATGCATCCTGTTTGAATTTGAATGCCATTTGAAGTTTGAGAGAATTTTGAGTTTTGAATTTGAATTTCAAACTTTGGCAAGTGGGAAACATTTCAAAAACTAAGCCCGATAAATACTTGATCAAAAGTATGAGAGGAGTAAACATGACACTCCAAAAATATCGAAGAAAACATTGCCAAAAGATTTGGATTCAAATCTGAATTTTATTTGAATTTGAAACAAATGGATTTTTATAAAGTTTGGATTTTGCCTTTGGAAAAATGTTCAAATGAAAGGAATGTTCCCTGATCATTTTGGTATATATATACCCTATATAAAATATTTATAGATATTGTTTTATTTCTGTTTTTGTTTTATTTAAAAAATAAAAATTTAAAAGAAAAACCCAGGCGCCAAATTAAGGCCACCCAGGCCCAGCCAGCAGCCCTGACACCCGCCTTTGGCCCGGCCAGTGGCCCACACACCAACAGCCCAGCCAGCCACCGACCGCCCAGCTCTCCCTCACCTCGCCGCTCGCCCAATCCCTTTGGCCTCGGCCACCCGCTCGACCCCGCCTCTCTCTCTCTCTCGACCCGTGGGCCCGCCCATCTTCTTCCCCTCGCCCACGCATTGCCAAGACGCTGAGATCGCGGATCCCGGGATCCGGATTCGATCCGCCCGATCGACCCCGAAGCCGCCGAGGCCACGGCTATAAAGCCGAACCCTCCGCACCCCATTCCCCCTAGCCTCGCGGAGCCCTCTCCTCTCTCTCTCCGAGCACGCCGGAGACCCGAGCTCACACCGCCAAAGTCGCCGCCGTCGCCACCCTAGTCCACCCGACCCCAACGACCCCACCAAACCCTCACCGACCTCCCCGCATCCTCCCGACTACTTCCCGAGCTCACCGGCGCCTTGAAGCCCAGCACTCTGCCGCCGCCGCCCGCCGTCGCCGACTCGTAAGCCACCGAAACATCCCCCCGTTCGATCTCCAACGGACGGCTACGATTAGAACCCCCGAAGGGGTATGTTTTTATTAGAAAACCGGCCGGTTCATTCGGTTTATTATTAGGTTAGGTTTATTTCTTTTAGCCCGGTTCGTTTAGTTTAAACCTAGGCCCATTTAGACTATTTGACGCTCAGGGCACAGTATAGGCCCATTAGGCCTTTTTCTTTTATTTTGATTTTCTGTTTTAGCAGAATAGTTTCTGTTTTCAAAAATTGATATCTTTTATTCTATTTATTATTTTTAGATGATTCTTTTTTTGTTAGTTTGCAAATTTTATGTAGTTTCTGTAGAATATATATTTAGCTATGTTAAAAATAATTAAAATTGCTTTAATTTAGTTTTAGCCAGAATAGTAAATCTGCTATAACTTGAGTTAGAAAAATTATTTTTGCATGATTCTTTTGTCCCAACTTTATTTTAACATTGCCAAACCCTAGAAATTAACTTGGGTATTTTAGGATTAATAAATAATTAGTTTTAAGCAGAATCCTATTAATCCTAATTAATTAACTAGTTCTGTTTTCCTAATATTTTAATTAGTAAATGAATTTATTTTTAACTTGTGATTAGTTATTCTAGGTTAGTTTCTGTCACTCTAGTAGATGAACTTTTATTTATAATTAATAAAAGTTTTAATTTATTTTCTTAATAGAAATTGGATTAGGCCTAAAATGAGTTTTATAATAGCTTTTTAATTAATTCTTTTTGCTCCTAGTTGCTTAGTGAAACCTTTTCTGTTAAGTTAACTTAAAACCATGATTAGGTTATATTAAGGAATTTTGTATATAAAAACTATTTTAGTTATTGTTTGGAGTAGGGAAAACTTTGAGTGGTTTTCTTTGAGTTTTTCTTTGGATTTGGTTTTGGTTGTTTTGTTGTGTTATGTTACTTTTGTTATGTTGTGTGATCCTATTGCTTTGTGCTTATTGTGTTATTGTTTGTCTCGGTAGAGTTTCAGAGTGCTAAGCTTGCAACTCTGACTCTTTAGCTTCGAGGATCATCAGCAAGGCAAGTTTTGATCATGTTATTTCTATACCTATGTTTTTGTGCATTAGTATTGTCACCACCCACCATGCATGCAGTAGTGAAATCTTGAAGTCATTAAACTTGAGTAGTATCATGTGGTAGGATGAACCAATCCTTGTTACCATGACCCGGGACGTAGTAGTTACTTTGCTATGCTCGTGACGGGTTTTGGGTTGAGTGAAATTCATAAGCAAGATGTGAGAGTCAATGATGATGACAACCCCATGAACTACAATGATCAAGATGGACTTGGAAAATCACTCTTGGGTGGAGGGCGGTTGACGGGCACCTGGAGCACCAGTGGTGGCGGGATGCATGGAGAAGTGCCATGACATCTTGCGGAAAGCTTCACCCAGCCACGAAGAGAAGGATGGATGCCCCATGACCGGAAGCTTACATGCAGCCGCAAGCCATTATGGGCTCTGGCTGGGTTGACCCTAGTAGTGACGCTGGCTGGGCGGTACTACGAGAAGTAGAAGAACGGTAGGATTGGATGGGTACGGCGGTGGCGGAAGAACTCTTTGGAAGACCTGTTTCATTCGTCCGTCTTCAAACACCATGAAGTGCGAAGACTTTAAAGGAGGAATGATTCTTGCGGGGAAAGTCGCAACCCTCTCTGAGTTAAAGATCTAATCGATTAGCCGTGTCCCGATTCACGGACATTTGAGCCTCTGGAACTTGGAAGTATTCGGATATCTCAACACTAAAACTAATGAATTAATTTGAGGGGTTTTATGGCTTAATAATTTGGGAACGAGATTTTGGTTGGCGGAACCATCTCAATAACTACCAACAATTGTAGTAATTTGCAAGCAAGTCCTTTGTAGTAGGATAAAATTTGCTTTTAGCAAAATGATGAAACTTAGAGCTCCACAGCCAAAATGCATATTGAGTTAGTAACTTTATTGCTGTTATTCTTCATGACTTGCCAGCTTATTCCAAAAGCTGACCTACATGGCTGCAACGTATTATGTTGCAGAGATATATTCCGATCAGGAGTGAGGCTACGCTCGCGCTTAGCGATTGCCCTTTGGAGTCGGATGGACTCGCTTATCTTGACACTTCGAAGTGTTATTAGTTTATTTCTCATGAGTTGGCCTTGAGCCAAATTTATTCTCTTGTAATAAAGACTCTATATGAGAATCGTTTAATGATATTCAGGTGTGATTGAACTTTGATTACTTTATCGATGTACTGTGAGTACCAGCATGATCTTGGGATGGTACAGACACAGAGATTTGACCGATTTTGGGTCAGGTCGCTACAAATTTTCTATAGTGTGGCAAATTTTAATAGCTTTTGGAGTTAGGGAAGTATTGATAATCGTGCATTCTTTACAGACTGCACTGTTTTGGCAGATTGCAGTTATGTTTTCATTGTTTGCATATGTTTGCTTGTTTAATGATTCTATTTGAGGATAGGAGTATTAAATATGCAGATGCATTTAGTATACTATTTTGAATAATAATTTTAGTTATTTTCTACAGTAGAGAATGATAATTTTTTTGCATTGGTTTATACTAACTTATCTCACGAGTTCTTGTTGAGTTTTGTGTGGATGAAGTTTTTAAGATTTAGGGAAACCGTGATATAAAAGGAATTAAGGAGACACAAAAACTCAAGCTTGGGTATGCGCAAGGCATCCCAAGATAATATTTGAAGAATTCTCAAACATCTAGGCTTGGGAATGCCCGGTAGGCATCCCCCCTTTTTTCAACAACAATTATCGGTTAGTATCGGTTGAGCCTAAGTTTATGCTTCTTCACATGAGTTGTGTTATCCATGAAATGTCATTTTATTTTGTTTTCGCTTGATGTTTTAATGAAATACTTAGATCTGAAAGTTTTTAAATAAAATAGAGACCTCAAATAGTTTCCCGGGAGGCTAGATAAGCGGCATTCACATCCCGTCAACGAAGCTCTTTTTCTATGGAATTACTCTTGTGCTTCACTTATATGCTATTAGTAAATTGTTGAATAAATTGAATGTCATGAATTTGAAATCATATCATGCCTAGTGGTAGCTTCACATTGGGTTTATAAAGTGAAATCTTTTGAGGCTTGACAATCACAATATTGGTCATACAAGCAATTTACGAATAATTAGTATAAGGAAGAGAACTTTCACATGCAAATATACTATCATGGAAATGTGATTGTGAGCCCCCATCAAAATATTATATGCCAAAATTGTTGACGTTGGACTAGGAAGACAACGTAATGGTTTATGTTTGTTCATATTCACATGGAAGTTATATTGTCATAGATCCTTCAACATGTGGTCCTTGCCCCCCATCTTTGCTAGCCAAAAATTCCGCACCAAGTAGAGATACTACTTGTGCATCCAAGAACCCTTAAAGCCAAATCTTATTTTCAAGAGTCCACCATACCTACCTAAGGATTGAGCAAGATCCTTCAAGTAAGTTGTCATCGGTGCAATAAGGCAAGAGAAAATTGAGCGTTGTACGAACTTGTGATGGTAAATAATAAAAGTGGCAGGCTGCATAATAAAGGTTGCTATCAGAAGGGGCAATATAACGTGACGTTCTTTTGCACTAAGGGGTTGAGCATACAAACAAATAAGCGCATGGCAACCTATGCTTCCCTCTGCGAAGGGCCTATCTTTTACTTTTATTTATTTACTTTTATGCAAAGAGTCAAAGTTTTTCTGTCTATTCCTTTTTATTTTTCTCTTTTGGCAAGCATCATGTGGTGAGGAAAGATCTAGGCACATATGTCTAGTTGAATATGGGTAGCATCAGTTATTATTGTTGACATCACCCTTGAGGTGAATACGTTGGGAGGCAAAACAATAAGCCCCTATCTTTCTATGTGACCGGTTGAAACGTTTTGCTCATGCGTTGTTCCACCAAAAACCAACGGGACCTGTTCCGACACCTTCGAGGGGGGATCCTCACGGTGGCCATCTTCATCATCCGGTGCTCTCCATAACGAGGAGGAGTAGTTCACCCTCGGGGCTGAGGGTATGTACTAGTAGCTATGTGTTTGATCTCTCTCTCTCTCTCTCTCTCTCTCTCTCTCTCTCTCTCTCTGTGTTCTTGTTTTGTACGATCTTGATGTATCATGAGCTTTGCTATTATAGTTGGATCTTATGATGTTTCTCCCCTCTACTCTCTTGTAATGGATTGAGTTTTCCTTTGAAGTTATCTTATCGGATTGAGTCTTTAAGGATTTGAGAAACACTTGATGTATGTCTTGCATGTGCGTATCTGTGGTGACAATGGGATATCACGTGATTCACTTGATGTATGTTTTGGTGATCAACTTGCAGGTTCCGTGACCTTGGGAATCTATGCATAGGGGTTGGCACACGTTTTCGTCTTAACTCTATGGTAGAAACATTGGGCACTCTTTGAAGTACTTTGTGTTGGTTTGAACAGATGAATCTGAGATTGTGTGACGCATATCGTATAATCATACCCACGGATACTCGAGGTGACATTGGAGTATCTAGGTAACATTAGGGTTTTGGTTGATTTGTGTCTTAAGGTGTTATTCTAGTACGAACTCTATGATAGATCGAACGGAAAGAATAGCTTCATGTTATTTTACTACGGACTCTTGAATAGATCGATCAGAAAGGATAACTTTGAGGTGGTTTCGTACCCTACCATAATCTCTTCGTTTGTTCTCCGCTATTAGTGACTTTGGAGTGACTCTTTGTTGCATGTCGAGGGATAGTTATATGATCCAATTGTGTTATTATTGTTGAGAGAACTTGCACTAGTGAAAGTATGAACCCTAGGCCTTGTTTTGAAGCATTGCAATACCGATTGTGCTCACTTTTATCACTTGCTACCTTGCTGTTTTTATATTTTCAGATTACAAAAACCTATATCTACCATCCATATTGCACTTGTATCTTCATCTCTTCGCCGAACTAGTGCACCTATACAATTTACCATTGTATTGGGTGTGTTGGGAACACAAGAGACTCTTTGTTATTTAGTTGCAGGGTTGTTTGAGAGAGAC
This sequence comes from Aegilops longissima, assembly GCA_021605205.1. Classification (NCBI taxonomy): domain Eukaryota; kingdom Viridiplantae; phylum Streptophyta; class Magnoliopsida; order Poales; family Poaceae; genus Aegilops; species Aegilops longissima. Next base: position 310,056,526 of record CM038682.1, read on the forward strand.
CATCTTCAACCTACGCCTCCCATGTATTGATAAACCTTAGGTCATCCACTTGAGGGAAATTTGCTACTGTCCTACAAACCTCTGCACTTGGAGGCCCAACAACGTCTATAAGAAGAAGGTTGTGTAGTAGACATCAAGCTCTTTTTTGGCGCCGTTGCCGGGGAGGTGAGTGCTTGAAAGTATATCTTTAGATCTTGCAATCGAATCTTTTTGTTCTTGTTTTATCACTAGTTTAGTTTATAAAAAAAAACTACAAAAAAATGGAACTGAGTTTGTCTCATACGCTTCATCTTTTTAATATCTTTCGTGAAATGATGGAAAGGAAAATTGTGCTCAAGTGCTAGGAGAATAAATCTATAAAATGTTTGGCACTAGATCTTTGAATGATGATCATGATTGCAATTTTGTTAGTATGAACTTTTTGAATATCCATAGTACTAATGATGATTGCACTAGTCATGATGAAAATGTCTCTTATAAGCATGTCGATTTTTGTGGAGTGCATAGAGTTTGCAAGTACACACCAAATAGGGAAGACAGATTTTGCAAAAGGCATAAGTATTTAGAAACTAAATGGTTACAAGAAAGGCTAGATGTTATTGCTGAAAATTTAAAATATCTTCGCCATACTTGTGAACTTTGCAATGAACATGGTCATTTAAATATCAAATGCAAATTGTTTCATGATCGAATCGTGTCCAAAAATTGTGATGACTTGATTTGCCTTCCACATCATAATGAACTTAGTTTGCTTTCGGGTTATGAAGAAATGAAACGTCAAACTAAGCATATTCCAGAATATAACCTTGAGAAATTCCTCGATATTGATCTAGAATAAATTTATATGTATTGTGCGGTGAATTGCATTGAAAATCCTTATATTGCCAATTACATAAAGAAAAGAAAACAAATAGAAGATGAAGAGAATACTAACAAAAGGGAAGAGAATCCCCAATATTCTCCTATTATTTCTTATGATGAATCAGGTAACGAGGAGGAGCCTTCTATTCAACCAATCTCATTAATAAGGAGCTCCAAAAAGAGGATTGAACCCACACATGATGTGAAGAAGAAAAAGAAAAGACGGAGAAGCAAAGGTAAAAAGGTATCCCTCCCGAATGATGTTGCTCCTATTACTCATTGTGATGATGATAATTGCTATACTATTGGTGCTATTCATACTATTAATGATGAGAGTGATTATGCTTATGATATGAAAAGGACCAAGCTTGGGGATGCTATGTTTAATTAGAATGATAAGTTTGAGAATATATCTGCTGAAATTAATGTTTGTCCCAAGCTTGGGGATGCTATGTTTAATGAAGATGATGTTATTAGCCTCCCAAGTTTTGATATGCAAATTTGTTATGATAGCATGCCTCCTACTTATGATGATTATGTTGATGAAAGTGAGGTTGGAAGAGTGTCAACTTTAGGAAGTAATGATCCCACTATTTTGGAGGGTGTTGAATCTTATAATATTTATGAAAGTGGATTTGGAGAGGTCATGACTTTATTTAGTGATGAATCCACTATTTCGGAAGAGGTTTCAATTGATTATGATGAGAACAAAGTTGCTACTTATGATGTTTATTGTGATGAAACTTATGCTATAAAGAGTAGTGATAATTATATTTATAAAACTTGTCATGATTATGATTACCCTTTTTCTGAACATTATTCTTTTAATATGGAAACAATTTATAGTATTCTTGTCTCTTATGGTACTCCCACTATTCCGAATAAGAAGAATTTTGCTTATGTAAAGAGTAGTAAATTTTCTATGCTTGTAGATCATGAAAAGGATGCTTTAGGTGCTGGTTATATTTTTGAATTCATTCATGATGCTACTGAAAATTACTATGAGGGGGTAACATATGCTTGTAGGAATTGCAATAATATCAAGTTTCCTCTCTATGTGCTTTAAGTTTCAAAGTTATACTTGTTTTGTCTTCCTATGCTAGTTGATTATTGTTCCCATAAGTTGTTTGCTCACAAAATCCCTGTGCATAGGAAGTGGTTTAGACTTAAATGTGCTAGTCATATTATTCATGATGCTCTGTTTATGTTTCAATTATTATCTTCTATGTGAGCATCATTGAAAGCATCATGCCTAGCTAGGGGCGTTAAACGTTAGTGCTTGTTGGGAGGCAAACCAATTTTATTTTTGTTCTTTGCTTTTTGTTCCTGTTTAGTAATAAATAAATCATCTAGCCTCTGGCTATATGTGGTTTTATGTTTTATTTAGTGTTTGTGCCAAGTAAGACCTATAGGATCTTCTTGGATGATAATTATTTGATCTTGCTGAAAAAGACAGAAACTTTCTGCTCACGAAAACAATTGTTAAAGATCACCAAAAAGTGATAAAATACTGATTCAAATTGCAGTAGATCAATAATCAAATTATATAGGACGTCCTATTTTGAAAGATATTTCTGAGTTCCATAAGTTTGCGTTTGATGCAGATTACTACAGACTGTTCTGTTTTTGACAGATTCTGTTTTCTATGTGTTGTTTGCTTATTTTGATGAATCTATGAGTAGTATCGGAGGGTATGAACCATAGATAAGTTGTAATACAGTAGATATTACACTAATATGAATTTAGATTGAGTTCACAACAGTACCTAAGTGGTGATTTATTTTCTTATACTAACGGAGCTTACGAGTTTTCTGTTAAGTTTTCTGTTGTGAAGTTTTCAAGTTTTGGGTAAAGGTTCGATGGACTATGGAATAAGGAGTGGCAAGAGCCTAAGATTGGGGATGCCCAAGGCACCCCAAGGTAATATTCAAGGACAACCAAGAGCCTAAGCTTGGGGATGCCCCGGATGGCATCCCCTCTTTCGTCTTCGTTCATCATTAACTTTACTTGGAGCTATATTTTTATTCACCACATGATATGTGTTTTGCTTGGAGCATCATTTTATTTTATTTTGTTTTGCTTGCTGTATGAATAAAATACCAAGATCTGAAATTCTTAAATGAGATAGAGTCTTCACATAGCTACATAATTATTTAACTACTCATTGATCTTCACTTATATCTTTTTGGAGTAGTTTGTCATTCACTCGTGTGCTTCACTTATATCCTATGAGTAAATGGTTGAATGATTTGAATGTCATAAATCTGAAATTATATATGTTTCATATGCCTTTCCCATGGGGAGTAATGCCCTCACATATAAGAAGTAGAGGTGGTAATTTTTTTGAAGGTTAGCAAACATTGTATTGGTCACTTGAACAATTCATGAAAAAATATTGAAGGAAGAGAGATTCCACATATAAATATACTATCTTGGACATCTTCTATGATTGTGAGCCCCATTAATTATTTTCAAACCTGAGCAAATTAGTTGAAGTTGGACAAGGAAGACAACATAATGAGTTATTCTTGGGTATATTTGTATAGAAGTTATATTGTTATGGATCCTCTAACATGTGGTGCTTGCTATCTAGAATCCTTTGCTAGCCAAAATATCTGTACTAAGTGGGAATACTGCTTGTGCATCCGAAATCCTTGAACCAAGTTCCTTCCATGGGTGTCCACCATATCTACCTATATGCGGTATTTACCTGCCGTTCCAAGTAAATTTGCATGTGCCAAATTCTAAACCTTCAAATAATAATCTGTTTTGTATGCCTGAATCGCTCATGTAGCGAATAGGGGCTGTCGGTATCTTCCATGCTAGGTGGGTTATTCTCACGATGAGTGGACTCCGCTCATCATTCACGAGAAAATGGCTGGTAACTGGGATGCCCAGTCCTATGATCAAAAGATCAAAAACAAATTCGCAAACAATTTAAACAAACACCCCCAGGATTGTTGATAGTTGGACGGCACCCGTTGTTTCGGACAAGCCGTGGAGTTTGATTGTTGGTAGAGGGGGAATAAGATCTTTACCTTTCTATTTGGGAACTGCCTATAATGTATCTAGTATGGAAGATATTGGGAACTCTTGGTCGTTATGTTGACAATGAAAGCATACCTCTCAAAATTATTTTCATTTCTGTTTTAGCTTCGAGCTCTGGCACCTCTGCAAATCCCTGCTTCCCTCTGCGAAGGTCCTATCTTTTACTTTTATGCAAGAGTCAGTAGTATTCATTCTCATTCCAACCCACTCTTTAGTTGGCTAGCATCATGTGATGGAAAGATCTAAGCATATATGGCCATTCAAATATATTTGAGCATGAATTATTACTGTTGACATTACCCTTGAGGTAAAAGGTTGGGAGGCGAGACATTAAGCCCCTATCTTTTTTTTTTAGAAACCTGAATAGAATTACTCAGGATGGTTGCTACACTCCTTAAGCATCATTGCACGCAGTCTTTCTGGAACTCCGCCGACAATATGCGGATCTCCCACCTTTCTTGCTTCTGTGGCTAGCTCATACGCAAGCTTGTTGCACTCTCTCCCAGTATATGATAGTTTGTACGACGCAAACTGGCACAGGGTCGCCTTGATGTCCTGAATCACAGCATAGCAGGGATACAGGCTAGGACCAGCAGCTGACAATTCCTTGATAACTGATTGACAGTCCAGTTCCATCTCGACAGGACCTGTATATCTTGACGCCAACATTTGCAGCCCACACAGGGCGGCCTTGGCCTCTGCCTCTTCCACACTATTCGAAGTGAGCATCTGTTTCCCCATGCACCACATGATCTGCCCCCTGTAGTTCCTAGCAAGAGCTCCTGCCCAACAATTTCCTGTGTCAGGCAAGTAGGACGCATCGGAGTTAATTTTGATGGTTCCTTCTGTCGGAGCAGCCCACTGTTTGCAGTCCGTTGCGATAGCATGTGGTGTTTTAATGGCCAGGGGCCATAGATCCTTTCCTGACTCAGAACCTTGCGTCAAGGATGCCCTTGCCATGTCGTCCTCATACTGCAGTAGGAACATAACAGATTTTGTAATGGTCTCTCTCCCGTTCCCGTGCACAATATCATCACGCAGATGCGAGCTTCTCCAAAGCATCATGAGAATTCTTGCTCTAACTTCTTCAGTTTCAGAGCATAGTAACATCTGAAGCCAATCCGGACCCGTATGGCGGAAAGCAATCTCAGGAGGAAGGTCCCAGACTTTCCTTAGCGCTTCTCTCAGGGCTCTGCTTTTTGTGCATTCCAGTACGGCATGGAACTCATCCTCCTCAACGACGCCGCATATATTACAAATAGCATCTAACTCAAGTGTTCTTCTGAATTTATTCTTTTTTGTTGCAAGTGAGCTAGTTGCAACCCTCCATCCAAATATTTTGACTTTCGGTGGGACTTTTGCCTTCCATATGTTATCCCAGATGCTCCGGTCATGCACCTCACCTGAAGAACTGGAGGGTTCTTGTGCAGCATGTGTTTTTAGCGAGGCAGCTAGCTTATATGCACTTCTCACCGAAAACACTCCATTTCTCTCATGGTGCCAGGCTACATGATCCTTTGTGTCCGTACGAGGGATGTTAATCTTGATAATTTCCTCCGCATCAAAACTATGAAAAATCTGACGAATAAGCTCTGTATCCCATTCCTTCCTATTCGAGTGCATTAACTGGTTCACCCATCTCAATCTCGAACGCCTAATGAAGGCAGCCGTCCGAAGGCCCTCTTTTTGAGGGATCCACTGGTCCCTCTGTATCTGTATGTTCCTTCCATCTCCTACTCTCCAAATTATGCCCTTCTTGAGAAGTTCAAGCCCTACTTCTATACCCCTCCAGACTGGAGACGCGTCCGCTGCAAAGACCGTGTCAATCAAATTCCCGTGAGGGTAGTACTTAGATTTAATTACCCTTGCACATAGGTTGTCCGGGTTCTGCAGTAGTCTCCACCCTTGTTTAGCAAGAAGGGCTAAGTTAAATAAGTGCATATCTCTGAAACCAATGCCTCCTTCTCACTTGGGTCTCGTCATGTGTTCTCACGACAACCAGTGAACTTTTCTATGTCCAGCCTCGTCCCCCACCAGAAGTCTCTCACCATCTTCTCATATTTCTCACAGAAACCTTTGTACAGGAGGAAAACACCCATGGTGAAGCAAAGGAGAGCCTGCACCACAGATATAACATGCACTTCCTTTGCCGCGTATGACATAAATTTTTCAGAATAGTCATTGCATCTCTTCCCACACTTATCCGTAATTGGCTGAAAATTTTCATCCTTCATTCTCCCTTCCGGTGTTGGCAATCCCAAGTACTTACTTTCAAAAGTTGATGCCACAACACCCAGGCAGTTTTTTATTTGGTTTCTTACCTCTTTCGGGCAAGCTTCACTGAATAACAGCGAACATTTGCTCTCACTCAACAGTTGTCCGGTGCACTTCTGGAAAGTGGACATCACCTTCTTGATAATCCTGGCTTGCTCAAGTGTAGCCTTGAAGAACAACAAACTATCGTCCGCAAACAGAAGGTTTGATATGCCTGGACTGTTTCTAGCAATTTTAATAGGGCTCAGGTTTCCAGACTCAATCTCCTTGTTTATGAGGCCGACCAGGCTATCCGCAACAAAGAGAAATAAGTACGGGCTTAATGGGTCGCCCTGCTGCAATCCCCTAGACGGGATGAACGGTGCCAGCAAATCACCATTGCATCTCACTGAATATCTGACTGATCTTACACATTGCATTACCCAATTAATCCACTTTTGATCAAAACCTGTCTTCCGAAAGCCCCTATCTTTCTCTGTGTTCGATGAATACTATTTGTTCTAAAAATATGCTTTGAATGGTAGCAATCATGGAAGACTAAATGATAGTTGAGTATGTGAAGTTTGTTGAATCAAAGCTCTGACATAGACCCTTCCTGAAAATAAGATGAATTGTAATTGTTTGATGATTAATAACACAATTTGTTAATTTTCAAGAAAGTTTATGATCTATACTTTAACATGTGAATAGTTTGTTACTTGATCACGAAAAGTTCTATGAGTTGAGCTACTGTTATGACATATGATAATGCTAGAAAAGTTGATTGAAATTATCATTGATCAAACTTATGCACGTACTAGCATTCACACTTCATAAATTATTTCTTTTATCATTTACCTACTCGAGGACGAGCGAGAATTAAGCTTGGGGATGCTGATACGTCTCCAACGTATCTATAATTTATGAAGTATTCATGCTATTATATTATCCATCTTGGATGTTTGATGGGCTTTACTATGCACTTTTATATTATTTTTGGGACTAACCTATTAACCCGAGCCAGTGCGGTTTACTTTTTTCCCTTGTTTGATGTTTGCGAAAAGGAATATCAGCGAGTCCAAATGGAATGAAACCTTCGGGAGCGTGATTTTTGGAACGAACGTGATCCAGGAGACTTGGAGTTGAAGTCAGGAAAGCTTCGAGGTGGCCACGAGGCAGGGAGGCGCACCTGCCCCCTGGGTGCGCCCCCACTCTCGTGGGCCCCTCGTGGCTCCCCTTACCGACTTCTTTCGCCAGAATATGTCCATATACCCTAAAAACAACAGAGAGCAGAATAGATCGGGAGTTCCGCCGCGTCAAGCCTCTGTAGCCACCAAAAACCAATCGGGACCCTGTTCCGGCACACTACCGGAGGGGTGATCCCTCACCGGTGGCCATCTTCATCATCCCGGCGCTCTCCATGACGAGGAGGGAGTAGTTCACCCTCGGGGCTGAGGGTATGTACCAGTAGCTATGTGTTTGATCTCTTTCTCTCGTGTTCTTGATTTGGCACGATCTTGATGTATCGCGAGCTTTGCTATTATAGTTGGATCTTATGATGTTTCTCTACCTCTTCTCTCTTGTAATAGATTGAGTTTTCCCTTTGAAGTTATCTTATCGGATTGAGTCTTTAAGGATTTGGGAACACTTGATGTATGTCTTGCATGTGCGTATCTGCGGTGACAATGGGATATCACGTGATTCACTTGATGTATGCTTCGGTGATCAACTTGCGGGTTCCCTGACCTTGGGAATCTATGCATAGGGGTTGGCACACGTTTTCATCTTGACTCTCCGGCAGAAACTTTGGGGCACTCTTTGAAGTACTTTGTGTTGGTTTGAATAGATGAATCTAATATTGTGTGATGCATATCGTATAATCATACCCACGGATACTCGAGGTGACATTGGACTATCTAGGTGACATTAGGGTTTTGGTTGATTTCTGTCTTAAGGTGTTATTCTAGTACGAATTCTATGATAAATCGAACGGAAAGAATAGCTTCATGTTATTTTACTACGGACTCTTGAATAGATCAATCAGAAAGGATAACTTTGAGGTGGTTTCGTACCCTACCATAATCTCTTCGTTTGTTCTCTGCTATTAGTGACTTTGGAGTGACTCTTTGTTGCATGTTGAGGGATAGTTATATGATCCAATTGTGTTATTATTGTTGAGAGAACTTGCACTAGTGAAATTATGAACCCTAGGCCTTGTTTCGAAGCATTGCAATACAGTTTGTGCTCACTTTTATCACTTGCTACCTTGCTGTTTTTATATTTTCATATTACAAAAACCTATATCTACCATCCATATTGCACTTGTATCTTCATCTCTTCGCTGAACTAGTGCACCTATACAATTTACCATTGTATTGGGTGTGTTGGGGACACAAGAGACTCTTTGTTATTTGGTTGCAGGGTTGTTTGAGAGAGACCATTTTCAACCTACGCCTCCCACGGATTGATAAACCTTAGGTCATCCACTTGAGGGAAATTTTCTACTGTCCTACAAACCTCTGCACTTGGAGGCCCAACAAGGTCTACAATAAGAAGGTTGTGTAGTGGACATTAGTGCCCACCTCGGTGGCCTCCCGCACCCCCTCTTTACCCTATAAGTTCACGAATATTCCAAAACCCTTCGAGGTAGACCTAGATCAGAAGTTCCGCCGCCGCAAGGCTCTATAGCCGCCGAAAACCAACCGGGAGCCCATTCCGGCACCCTGCCGGAGGGGGAGATCATAACCGGTGGCCATCTTCATCATCCGGGTGGACACCACGATGAGGAGGGAGTAGTCCACCCTCGGGGCTGAGGGTTTGTACCAGTAGCTATGTGTTTAATCTCTCTCTCTCTCTCTCTCTCTCTCTCTCTCTCTCTCTCTCTCTCTCTCGCGCGATCTTGAGATGTTACGATCTTGATATATCATGGGCTTTGTTAACATAGATGGTTCATATGATGTGTCTCCCCTCTCTACTCTTGTTGTGATGAATTGAATCTTTACCCTTTGAAGTTTTGTCGTGTCGGATTGAATGTTCAGATCTGAGAACACATGATGTATGTCTTGTGGTATGAATACTTGAGGTGACAATGGGGTATCATATTGATTCACTTGATGTATGTTATGGCACTCAACTTGCAGATTCCCGAGGTGACATAGGGGTAATCTATGCATAGGGGTTGATGAACGTTTTTATTATCTTTTCTCCGATAGAAACTTTGGGGTCTCCTTGTAGTTATTTGAGTGGATTGAATATTGTGATCATGAAGTTGTTTGATGCATATCGCATAATTAACTCACGGATACTCGTGGTGACATTGGAGTATCTAGGTGACATTAGAGTTGGTTGATGTGTGTCATATGGTGTTATTTTAGTACGAACTCTTGATTAGATCGATCGGAAAGAATAGCTTGTGTTATTTTAGTATGAACTCCAGGATAGATCGAACAGAAAGAATAGCTTTGAGGTGGTTTTGTACCCTACAAACAATTTCTATATTTTGTTCTCCGCTAATAGGAACTCGGGAGTGATTCTTTATTGCACTTTGAGGGATAATCATATGATCCAACTGTGTTAGCATTGTTGAGATATTGCACTAGCGAAAGTACGGACCCTAGTCCTTGTTTTCAAGCATTGCAATACCATTTTTGTGCCCGTTTACTATTTGCTACCTTGCTGTTTTTATTTATTTAGATTATAAAAATATATTTCTACCATCCATATTAAACTTTTATCACCATCTCTTCGCCGAACTAGTGCACTTATACAATTTGCCATTGTATTGGGTGTGTTGGGGACACAAGAGATTTCTTATATTTGGTTGCAGGGTCGTTTGAGAGAGACCATCTTCATCCTACACCTCTCACGGATTGATAAACCTTAGGTCATCCACTTGAGGGAAAATTGCTACTGTCCTACAAAACTCTGCGCTTGGAGGCCCAGCACGTGTCTACAAGAATAAAGTTGCGTAGTAGACATCAGTGCTCACGGGTAGGGCGCGCCCCCACCCTTGTGGGCCCCTCATGACTCCACCAACATATTTCTTCTGCCTATATATTCTCAAATATTCCAAAACCTACCAGGAGAGCCACGAAAACACTTTTCCACCGCCGAACCTTCTGTACCCATGAGATCCCATCTAGGGGCCTTTTCCGGCGTCCTGTCGGAGAGGGATTCGATCACGGAGAGCTTCTACATCAACACCATTGCCTCTCCGATGAAGCGTGAGTAGTTTACCTCAGACCTACGGGTCCATAGCTAGTAGCTAGATGGCTTCTTCTCTCTCTTTGATTCTCAATACCATGTTCTCCTTGATGTTCTTGGAGATCTATTTGATGCAATACTCTTTTGCGGTGTGTTGGCCGAGATCCGATGAATTGTGGATTTATGACCAGCTTATCTATGAATATTATTTGAATCTTCTCTGAATTCCTATATGCATGATTTGATATCTTTGCAAGTCTCTTCGAACTATCAATTTGGTTTGGCCAACTAGATTGATTTTTCTTGCAACGGGAGGAGTGCTTAGCTTTGTGTTCAATCTTGCGGTGCTCGATTCTAGTGAAAGAAGGGGAACCGACACGTATTGTATTGTTGCCATCGAGGATAACAAGATGGGGTTTTCATCATATTGCTTGAGTTTATCCCACTACATCATGTCATTGATGTCTACTATGCAACTTTATTCTTGTAGACACTTGTTGGGCCTCCAAGCACAGAGTTTTGTAGGACAATAGCAACTTTCCCTCAAGTGGATAACCTAAGGTTTATTAATCTGTAAGAGGTGTAGGATGAAGATGGTATGTCTCAAATGACCCTGCAACCGAATACAAGAAATCTCTTGTGTCCCCGACACACCCAATACAATGGCAAATTGTATAGGTGCACTAGTTCGGCGAAGATATGGTGATAAAAGTGTAATATGGATGGTAGAAATATAATTTTATAATCTGAATAAATAAAAACAGCAAGGTAGCAAATAGTAAACAGGCACAAAAACAGTATTGCAATGCTTGAAAATGAGGCCTAGGGTCCGTACTTTCGCTAGTGCAATCTCTCAACAGTGCTAATATAATTGGGTCATATAACCACCCCTCAAAGTGCGATGAAGAATCACTTCAAAGTTCCTATCTAGTGGATAATATAAGAATAAATTGTTTGTAGGGTACGAAACCACCTCAAAGCTATTCTTTCCGTTTGATTTATTCAAGAGTTCGTACTAAAATAACACAAAGCTATTCTTTTTGTTTGATCTATCCTAGAGTTCGTACTAAAATAATACCAAAGCAAATTCATATTCATAATACTCAATCCAACATAAAGAACTTCAAAGAGTGCCCCAAGATTTCTATCGGAGAAACAAAGACAATAACGTGCATCAACCCCCATGCATAGATTATCCCAATGTCACCTCGGGAATTCGTGAGTTGAGTGCCAAAACATATATCAAGTGAATCAATACGATACCCCATTGTCACCACGAGTATTCAATTGCAAGACATATATCAAGTGTTCTCAAATCCATAAAAGCATTCAATCCGATAATAACGAAATCTCAAAGGGAAACACTCAATTCATCACAACAAGATAGAGAGGGGAAAACACCATATGATCCAACTATATTAACAAAGCCCGTGATACATCAAGATTGTGACATCTCAAGAACACGAGAGAGAGATTAAACACATAGCTACTGGTACAAAGCCTCAGCCTCGAGGGTGGACTACTCCCTCCTCATCGTGGTGGCCGCCGGGATGATGAAGATGGCCACCGGAGATGATTCCCCCCTCCGGTAGGGTGCCAGAAAGGGTCTAGATTGGTTTTCGGTGGCTACAGAGGCCTGTGGCGGCGGAACTTCTGATATAGGGTTATTTCTGATGGGTTCTATATTTATAGGATTTTTTGGCGTCGGTTTCACGGGAAGATGGGCCTCGAGGTGAGCACAACCCATCGGGGCAAGCCAGGCCCACCAGGCGTGCCCCGGTGGGTTGTGCCCTCCTCGTGGCTCTTTTGACCCTCCCACGAAGCTTCTGGGGTCTCTTTTGTTCCAAAAAATCATCAAAAAGTTTCAGCTCATTTGGAGAACTTTCATTTCTGCAGAAAAAACAACACCACAGTAGTTCTGCTGAAAATAGCGTCTGTCCGGGTTAGTTCCATGCAAATCATACCAAAACCATATAAAATTGTTGTAAACATGGCATGAATACTTCATAAATTATAGATACGTTGGAGACGTATCACTCATCTTACTTAATGCGTTACTCTGTTCTATGAACTTAATACTCTAGATGCAGGCAGGAGTCGGTCGATTTGTGGAGTAATAGTAGTAGATGCAGGCAGGAGTCTGTCTACTTGATATGGACGTGATGCCCATATTCATGATCATTGCCTTAGATTCGTCATAACTTTGCACTTTTCTATCAATTGCTAGGTTGTAATTTGTTCACCCACCGTAATAATTTCTATCTTGAGAGAAGCCTCTAGTGAAACCTATAGCCCCCAGGTCTATTTTCCATCATATAAGTTTCCGATGTACAAATTTAGTTTCTTATTTACTTCTTTTGCATTCTTTTGCTTTCCGATCTATAAACCAAAAATACCAAAAATATTACTTTACCGTTTATCCATCTCTATCAGATGTAGCGACCCGACCTGAGACGGTCAAGTCTCTGTGTTGGCGGGTGCGGGGTTGTAAGAAACGACACATATGGGATCACTGGAATCCCTTCTATGGTTGGCGGGCGCGGGGTTGTGAGAAGAGCAGGTTTAAGAGCTAGCACAAAGATCGTTTACCCAGGTTCGGGCCGCGAGGATGCGTAATACCCTAGTCTTGCTTTGGTGTGTATTTCAGAGTGTTCTTGAGCTCTCGAACTAGCTATGGTGGCTGCATAGTTCCAAAGAGCCGAATCCTTCTCTTGGTCGCCTCGGGCCTCCTTTTATAGGCAAAAGGGGTTGCCACAGTGGCACACAGGGGGTGGAAAGGTGTACAGTGCACGAGCTTATCGCCCGACATTACGGGACAAAGCGCATTAAATGCGCTACTTAGGTGTCCATTAGCTTTATCGGGGACGAGAACGAGGACCGTCCCGTCCGTCGCCGCTCTGCCTCGCTTCGACACGCGCCCAAGCCAGCGATGTGTGCCGTGCCATGTAGGCAGGTGGGCTGCTGAGGTGGCGCGGTGGTGGATCCTTCACGAAGATCTGCATGCGACCACGCAGGTGCTTGCTGGGTCGGTGTAGAGGCCGCTCGTTGCCACGCAGGTGCCTACCCAGCTGGTTGAGCTAGCAGCTGCATGGGGACGGCGATGGAGTCTTGGCTAGTGCGGGCCTAGCTATGGCCCCGCTGGTGTCCTCGGCAAGGGTCTTGTCGGCGTCTTGCCATGGCGTTGCGGTCGTCCCCGGCAAGGCGCTTGCCAGGGGTCTTGTGGATTTCCTCGACTAGAATCGCACTGAGGGTCGTCGTCTTCTGGTTCTCATCTGACCTCATGTTTTTATGATCTTGACAAAGATCTGCATGCTACCATAGAGGTGCCTCCCGAGCCCTGGTTCCAATGTAGTTGTTGACGGTGTTTGGAACCCTTGGGATCATGGGCGGCTTGCTCTGCTGGCGTTGGGCAAGTTTCCCCAGCAAAGCTCTTGCCGGGGCCGCGGAGGTCGTCCCGGCAGGGGTCTTGCCGGGGTACCTCGCCCTTTGCTCTTTGTTTTTCTGGTATTGGCGTTGCCTCGGTTGTCTTGTGCTTTGGCTTCTCTCCGGCTTCCCTCCTCTGCTTTATTAAGTGTGGCCGCGGGCGCGGCTCTGACTGCCCGTGCACAAGTAAAGGGGTCAAAAGGAGAGCCCCTACTTTTGTACACCGACAGGAGCCCCCGGGCCTGAGTCACACATAAGCGCGACGCGTTGTTGGGCTAGGCCCAGAACGATGCGCGGGCAGGTGGGGCGGATTTTACCGCAGTAACTTTTCATCCACTGCGCTTCCCCACGACCCGCGTTGAACGCGCGACGTGGAGGGTCATGCGTGACGTGGGGGTCATGCGTGGGGCGGTTCCCGCACGCATGCGTCACATCGTGGTAAAGAGGCGGCTCACTCCTTCCCCAAAAAAGAGGGAGGCCCCGAGGCGCGGCTCATTTACTCGGATGGACTCGGGTCGTGGCCTTCAAGGCGTCCGTGCCCCACGATCACGGGGTGGGGAACGGTCGCCTCACCCGTCCCCTCAATTCTGCTTGCTCGCCACGTGTCCCCCATGCAGGTGGCAGGCGGTGGAGGCACGAAGTCGGGCCGTCGCTGATTGGGGCAGCGGGTCGGTCTCGATTCCCTGCGCCCCCGATGGCCGGATTGGCCGAGCGGGGCGGCCGAGCCCCGATCCCACCCCTTTATAAGAAGGGGGAGGGGGATGGCATCCCACATCCTTTCATCATCCATCCCCATTCACTTCGGCTCCTTTCTTCCGTCTGCCATGGCGAGAGGAGGCGTCGGCCCTTCAACGGTGGCGGCGAGGGTCGCTGCTCGACAGCGCATCCCTCCTTCCCAAGAACTCGTGGCGGCAGAGCCGGCCACGAGAGGAAGGGGGAGGGGGCGAGGCCGAGGTCACCATGGCGCTCGGGGAAGAGGGGGACGGGGCGGCGCTCCGGCCTCGCCCCCGCCAGCGATGCCTCCCCCGATGGAGGGCGCTACCTCTTGAGCACTGCTTTGGGTTTCCCTTGAAGAGGAAAGGGTGATGCAGCAGGGAATCAAGGGTGCTACCTCGCCCCGCCAGCGAAGCCTCCCCTGATGGAGGGTGCTACCTCTTGAGCACTGCATTGGTTTTCCCTTGAAGAGGAAAGCGTGATGCAGCAAAGTAGCGTAAGTATTTCCCTCAGTTTTTGAGAACCATGGTAACAATCCAATAGGAGGCGACCCACGAGTCCCTCGCACCTACACAAACAAATAAATCCTTGCAACCAACGCAATAAAGGGGTTGTCAATCCCTTCACGGTCATTTACGAGAGTGAGATCTGATAGATATGATAAGATAATATTTTTGGTATTTTTATGATAAAGATGCAAAGTAAAATAAAAGGTAATAAAATAGCTAAGTGTTGGAAGATTAATATGATGGAAAATAGACCCGGGGGCCATAGGTTTCACTAGAGGCTTCTCTCGAGAGCATAAGTATTACGGTGGGTGAACAAATTACTGTGGAGCAATTGACAAAATTGAGCATAATTATGAGAATATCTAGGTATGATCATGTATATAGGCATCACGTCCGAGACAAGTAGACCGACTCCTGCCTGCATCTACTACTATTACTCCACACATCGACCGCTATCCAGCATGCATCTAGAGTATTAAGTTCATAAGAACAGAGTAACACTTTAAGCAAGAGATGTAGAGGGATAAACTCATGCAATATGATATAAACCCCATCTTGTTATCCTCGATGGCAAAAATACAATACAATACATGCCTTGCTGCCCCTCATCCTTTGGGAAAGGACACATAAGATTGAACCCAAAGCTAAGCACTTCTCCCATTGCAAGAAAGATCAATCTAGTAGGCCAAACCAAACTGATAATTGAAGAGACTTGCAAAGATAACCAATCATACCTAAAAGAATTCAGAGGAGATTCAAATATTGTTCATAGATAAACTTGATCATAAACCCACAATTCATCGTTCTCAACAAACACACATAAAAGAAGATTACATCGAATAGATCTCCACAAGAGAGGGGAGAACATTGTATTGAGATCCAAAAGAGAGAAGAAGCCATCTAGCTAATAACTATAGACCCGAAGGTCTGAGGTAAACTACTCACACATCATCGGAGAGGCTATGGTGTTGATGTAGAAGCCCTCCGTGATCGATACCCCTCCGGCGGAGCTGCGGAAAAGGCCCCAAGATGGGATCTCATGGGTACAGAAGGTTGCGGCGGTGGAATTAGGTTTTTGGCTCTGTATCTGGTAGTTTGGCGGTACGTAGGTATATATAGGAGGAAGAAGTACGTTGGTGGAGCAACATGGGGCCCACGAGGGTGGAGGGCGCGCCCCCTACCTCGTGCCCTCCTGGTTGATGTCTTGACGTAGGGTCCAAGTCCTCTGGATCACGTTCGTTCGGAAAATCACGTTCCCGAAGGTTTCATTCCGTTTGGACTCCGTTTGATATTCTTTTTCTGCGAAACTCTGAAATAGGCAAAAAACAACAATTCTGGGCTGGGCCTCCGGTTAATAGGTTAGTCCCAAAAATAATATAAAAGTGTATAATAAATCCCATTAATGTCCAAAACATAATATAATATAGCATGGAACAATAAAAAAATAATAGATACGTTGGAGACATATCAGAGGGCCACGTCGGGGACCAGCCCCGCGAGTTTTTCATGAGGCTGCGCCGGCAACCGCGTCGCCGCCTCCATCTCCCTACCCCATTTGCTCGGGAGATGGAGCTCGATCCACCCCAGACCCTCAGGTTGCACATGAGGTGCTGCGAGAACGGCGGCATGCGGGTCGACGTCGACTTCCCCGCTCCTCACGTCATGTACCTCCGTCGCGGATGGAAGACGTTCGCTCGCAACCACTGTCACATCCCTAGTTCTGGTATGCACTAGGCTAGCCCTTCATGTGAGCATCATGTTTAATTTCAAATGAAATTTGAATTGAGGAATTTTCAAAAGCCTCAGAAGACCTCTAAAAATAACCAACATTTAAATCTCATCAAATGAGTCCAAGAAAATGTTCCCGTTAATCTCTGGAAATATTGGCAAGGGATAAAATTCAAACCAATATTTCTAGAATCTCAGGAACAATTATTTTGGGCCTTTGAATTAATCCAATAAATATTTGAATTGGATATATATTCATTACATCATAAATATATGTTCAATAATTCTGGAAAAATTGTTGTGTAGTTTTGGATAAGTCCATTTAGTTCACACAATTATTTTCATGAATTTTGAAAATGGTTTGGTCTTTGAACTAAATGAAAACATAATAGCAAAAATAGAAAAACAGAAACTAAATTAGGAGAAAGAGAGAGAGAGAGAGAGGAAGCTTACCCGGACCACCTACGGTGGGCGGCCCACCCCCGTGCGGTAATCACCTACCTTTGCCAAGAGGCGGAGGAGGAGACAACACACGCCACCTGCGTCGCCACCTCCTGCCTGCACCGGCGAGCTCTCCTTCCCCCTCTCGCCACGGAGATGCCCGAGACCTCCTCCCTCCCCTCACTCGCTGCTCTCTCTCCCCTCCTCTGTTCCTCTCCCCGCAGCACACCCGAGCACGGTCGTCGTCGCCGTCCACTACCACCGCAGCCAGCGCCGTCGCTTCGCCCTGCTAGGTAGTCCAACGGCTCCGCCTCCTTACGCTGGTCACCTCCACCAACGGACTCGAGCGAATGAGCCTCAAGACGACGCCATCGATCCCTTCTTCGCCCTCCACCCACAGAGATCGCCGGCGACCCCACGCTCGCCTCATTGCCTCCCCGAGGCTCCTGAGCTGCTCTCCTGGACCGCTGTGAGCTCCTGCTTCTTTCCCCCATGCTCACCCCTCCGTTCCCGTCCGTTAGCCGCCGTCCTCGCGAGCCCCGAGCTCCGGTCACCGCCATGGCCGACGAGCTCCATGTTCCTGAGCTCTTACGCTCGCCCCAACGTCACCAACGTGCGCGCCTCGTCCCCGGGAACCTGCAGCACCCATGGGTTTACCCTGCCGTTCCCTATAGCGTCACCTCCTCCGTCGCCTGAGCTCCGGCCGCCGCATCACTCATCGCCGTCGTCGTTGTAGGCCACCCTAGCCGACCCCACCAGCTCCGCTGGACGCGGGTCCAATCCAGCTACCAAACGCGTCTGCCCGCGCGTCGTTTGGTTGCCGGGCGGCGTTTTCTGAAGACCTCCGCCGCGGTTTTGGTCACCGGCGGCTAACCGCCGGCATGTTTGACGTGGTAGCGTCATTAGCAGCTAATGGCGCCACTAATTGAACCAACACCCACTGACATATGGGCCCCACTGCCTAACTAACCATGGTTTAGTTTTTGTTTAGATAAAATTAACCCCGCTGGTCCCACGGGTCAGTTTGACTTGGCCACGTCACGTGTTGACCCGACCCACCTGTCAGCTACACAAACAACGCTGGTCAGCGACGGTGGACCCCAGTCGGTCAGTTTGACCGGGAACCTGTTGACTTCTCTGAGGTCAGCATGATGCCATGCTGACGCAATATTCCTTTTCTGGAATTTAGTTTATTTTTTAAATATTCAGGAAATTCCAGAAAATAGTATAAATTTTTAAAAATCATAGAAATTCAACCGCAACTCCAAATGAAATAAATTATATATGAAAAATGATCAGAAAAATCCAATCTATCCATATGTACCATTTTCATGCATGTTAGAACAACTTGTAGCTGCTGTTTAGCACAAATCATATTAATGGCATTTAAATATCCACATATGGAGTTTGAATTTGAATCTTGGATTCAAACCAACTCCATTTAACATGTTGCTAGTTGCATTAGCTCAAAACACAACATATTGACATGTCATGATCATGCATCATGTTGTGCACTGCATTGATTGTGTTCTCCTCCTCTGTTGCCGGTATTTGTCCCCTCTCGATAGACGTGGTTCCGACGATGACTTCGATGACACCGATGAAGAACTATACTATCTTCAGAAGTGCCAGGCAAGCAAAACCCCCTTGTTCATTCCGATACAATCCCAATATCTCGCTCCTACTCTCTTTTATTGCATTAGGACAACAACGTTTCAACTGTCACATGCTGCGGTAGCTGAACCCCTTTCCTCTGCATGACCTGTCATTGCCACAGTAAATAGATGAAACCCACTAGCATGAGTAGGAGTTGTTTGAGCCCTGATGTGCCTACTCATTCATGCTTGTGTTGTCATGCCTGCTATTACTTAGAGTTGAGTCAGGTCTGATTCATCGGGGATGAATTGGAATGTGGTGAACATGTCCTACTGCTGAGAGCTAAGTGTGTGAACATGATTTGGTAAAGGTAGCGGTGAGAGGCCATGTAGGAGTACATGGTGGGTTGTCTCATTGAAGCCGTCCTCAGGAACCCGAGTTACGTGTTTGTGATCCATGAACAGTTACAACCACACATTGGGTTCGGTAACTCGGCCCTCTCGGCTTATTAATCAACTTGATCTCTGTCCGGGAGTTGCAACTAGTTTCGGTGTTTGTAGGTACTGCTAGTAGTCTACCAAGTGGCACCCGTGCAGTGGGCTTGGGACAGACTAGGCACGATGTACGGTGTACCAAGTGGCACCGGATGGTGGGCTTGGGAACCCTGCTCACATTGTTTGGGGCCGTGTCGACACCTGGACGGATCTCCTTGCGGATGGAACCGAATAGGCGATAAACTTGGGCGAGAGACTTGTGTGGTTAGTCGGTCGTGGCCGACACCCTCGCTGGGCTTCCGCTTGAAGGTTGCCGAGTACATGTCGTGTAAACGGTGATAAGTGGTGAGAGCGTGTGTGAAGAAGTACACCCCTGCAGGGTTAATATGATCTATTCGAATAGCCGTGTCCGCAGAAAAGGACTTCTGGGTTGCCTGTACAGTTCATAGATAACTTGAAGTGGATACTCTAAAATGCGCAAGATAAGCGTGAGTGCTATGGATGGCGATCTCGTAGGGAGACGGGAGCGGATCCGTAGTGGTGTATTGATATGGTAAATATGTGGACTCGTGTGCGCCACCTCAAAAGAGTTACTTGCAGTCGTAGTTCAGGATAGCCACCAAGTCAAAGCTGGCTTGCTGCAGTTAAACCCCACCTTCCCCTTTGTTGACAATGATGCATATGTAGTTAGTTCTGATGTTAGTCTTGTTGGGTACATTTGTACTCACGTTTGCCTATTTTATGTTTTTGCAGAGAGACTTTAGTCTCACTAGTAGTTCCGCGTGAACTTCGACGTTTAGCTTGTTACCTCAGCTATGATCTTGTGCCCTCGGCAGGATCTGGTAGTTAGTCAGACTTCTCAGCCTCTTTCATTTGTAGTTGTCTGTACTCAGACATGTTAAGCTTCCGCATGTGCTTTTACTTGTATGCTCTGAAAGTTGGGTCGTGAGACCCATGTTTGTAATAGCTCGCTCCTCAGAGCCAATTGAATAAATACTTGAGTTGTAGAGTCATGTTGTGATGCCATGTTGTATTTGCACATATCGAGCATATTGTGTGTATGTTGTCGAAATGCTTGGTATGTGTGGGATCTGACTATCTAGTTGTTTATCCTTGGTAGCCTCTCTTACCGGGAAATGTCTCCTAGTGCTTCCACTGAGCCATGGTAGCTTGCTACTGCTCCGGAACACTTAGGCTGGCCGACATGTGTCCTTCTTCGTTCCTGTGTCTGTTCCTTCGGGGAAATGTCATGCGGTGTCTACTGGAGTCCTGTTAGCCTGCTACAGCCCAGATTCTCTGGAGTCCTGCTAGCCCAGTTGCTACAGCCCGGATTCACTCGTTGATGACCGACACGTTCATTGCTGGGTCATGTATGCCTGACCCTGTAAGTTAGCGCCACTTTGGGTTCATGACTAGCCATGTCAGCCCGGGTTCTTTGTCATATGGATGCTAGCGACACTATTATATACGTGAGCCAAAAGGCGCAAATGGTCCCGGGCCTGGTAAGGCGACACCCGTGGTAATACCGTGCGTGAGGCCGCAAAGTGATATGAGGTGTTACATGCTAGATCGGTGTGGCATAGGATCGGGGTCCTGACAGCTTTGGTATCAGAGCCTGACTGCCTATAGGATTACCAAGCCAAACTCGTCAAAGTTGAGTCTAGAAATTCTTTAGTTATATAAGGGAATTGATTGTGGAAGGGAACATAAGACTCTTTTTACCCTTTTACCTTATGTCCTTCTGATCTGAGTCAACCTCTTCTTTTCTACGAGGATTAAGAACTAGGCTTCTCTTCTCTCTATCAGGTTCACGTGTTACTAATCCGTAGAATCTTAGGATTGTTGGTTCCAGGCCTCAGTTCAGTTTCTACTACTTTTAGTATGATGTCAGCTGAACCAGAACCTTGATATGATGTTGTTAAGTGACTATGCAAATCCTTGTGAACGTCTCAAATCTTTTTCTGAGCATTTACAGCCGTTATGTTGTCTGAGTCATCCCAGGTTTCTAAATAGTCTGATGCATTTGCAAAATCCTTTCCCTCTGGTTTTGATGTTCCTTTAGGCCAGGTTAATCACACTAATTGCTGAGTTGAGGTATTCTATTGCCTCGACGTATATGTTGGAGCTATTATTATGACCCTAGGGGTTTTAGGGAGTCACGTAGTAATCTATCCATGCTTTGTGTTCCCGATGTGATGATTTTGGCCACCATTCTCGAAATCATCCCGTGATGCCATTTAGTAGTAGGTATTCTATTCCTGGGTTCTTGAACCCGAGATTCACCCTATTTACCTAATGTTGATAGTGTTGCTAGTTCCTTTAGGATATTAGTAACCTTTGCGATAGTCCTCGAGGTTCGTGGTACATCCTTCTTCCAATTACCATGAACCATTCTTGGCAGGAGTTCTTTTAAACCAAAAGATCACAATCAGAGTACTCTTGAGGAGTTCCCCATTCATAATTGTGACTCTGCCAGTCCTACCTCTTTGCATGAATTGTCGGGAAGAAATATGTTGAACTCGTTCGACATTCTAATCCATGCATCCACAACTCAAAAAATCATATGTTCTTTTGACTTGTCCCTCTTAGTTGTCTTCTGACCCTTTTCTATCAATTGATATGCAGGAGTAGTTGTGCAACCATGTTCATCGATGCCTATTACTCTTGTGGTCCGTCAAGCCATTCTATTCCAGAATGACTAGGAGAAACAAACTCCAGTACCTTATCCATTTCCAGGATTGGGTCAAAGTAGTTGTACTCTGCAGATCAAGTTGCTAATCCAACTTTTGTTCTGTTCTACCTTGGAGTGTTGCCCTCTTTAAGTCAGGATTGTCATGAGAATTGCACCACCTCTTATGAATTCTTAACGTAGTGATACTTCTCGCCATCATTATTCATTCCTCGGTTCCGTGTTGTCGCAACCGGAATGCCGACAAGTGAATCGTGATGTGTGAAATCTATACTCCTAGAAACCCCGTTGCTTGGTAGTTAAATATACAATAACCTCACTCTTAGCGTGTTGATTATTGAATCATCACCCTAAGGTTAATCGTGCTACCTAGTCCTTATTTCTGGTGCACTTTTCGATCAATGAGTTAGGATAGTGCTAATCCTTGCTTATTTGATCATATCGTCTTGCCTGAGAAGCAATATTGTTCTTGAGCTTAGTAACATACCAGTGGTTCGTGATTTTCCGAATATCTTCTCGGAAGTATTACCAGGTTATCCCCTGACTGTTATGTTGAGCTCATGATCAAGTTGGTTCCTTGTAACCACCCCTTCTCCAAGAATCTGTGTTGGATACCCCTGAGCTAGTTGGTTAAGCTAAACCACAACTTGGAGAGTTGGAAGATAACAGCCTGTCCGACTCAGTTCATTCCAAGGGATATCTTTGTGTGTGTGTGTGTTGAAGAAAGATGATATCTTCATCGATTGATCCTCGTGACCAGTTGTTGGACCTATTGTCTTGCCAAAACTTTGATTTGAGTGTGGGCTACCCTCAAATGAAATCAGAACCAACGATGTTCGTAATGTTGTCTTACTCGTGGTTTTTCCTCGAGCATACACCATTATATCTTTTGGTCTGACAAATGCTATCACTGTGTTCACATAGTTGTGGAATTCCATCTTCATGGGAATCTCGATGACTTGTTGTTGAGCTCATCAGCAGCATTTTATCCTCTCCATGATTCATGTTGAACATCTAAGTTAGCATTGGAAACTTGTGTAAGCATTTTCTTCATGACCGTTTGTGAAGCATATGTTTGGATGAAAGAAGTGACTTCCCCTAACTCATGTGCATCTGATGCAAGTTGCCGCCGTGAGTTCGAGAAAGATTGTTTTTGATTCCTCTGGAATCATCCCAAGTTAGTCATGCATGTGCGAAGTACTCTACGGTTTGATAGGTTGGCCACCTCCATTCCATATGTGTTTCCTAGCACACCAAGCCACTGATTGATTTGTTCAAGGAGAAGAAGTTCCTTCTTAAGAGAAAGACTTATGCAAGGACTTCGATATCCTCGATGATGGTTCCCCTTCTGAACTCGGTAGCGTTTTATTATAAGACTACTATGTGTTCATGCTTGTCTCGGACAACATGTTCACATGTTTTAGCAGAACCAACTCATGTTTTGGAGCTTGCTAGCGTA
The DNA here is from genome assembly GCA_021605205.1 of Aegilops longissima. Taxonomy (NCBI): domain Eukaryota; kingdom Viridiplantae; phylum Streptophyta; class Magnoliopsida; order Poales; family Poaceae; genus Aegilops; species Aegilops longissima. The sequence goes on from CM038682.1 coordinate 310,079,944, forward strand.
GTTCACTCCCCGAGAATCTCGTAACGTCATATCGTCGATTTGTGTTGCAAACTTTCTTTTCCAGACACGTTGTCTGAATTACCCTGTTACCAACCAGATCTGAATCTCAGGCAGATATATATGATGGTTGGAACTTCTCCCAAGAACTATGATATAGGTTCCAGTGAAGTGGACGCACCTAGCTGGATGCACTATTATTGTAGTATCTTATTTAAGCCGTTTGGTCACTTCCCATGAGGATTTCGCCTGACTTAATCTAGAAGTTGTTCCTTATGGATTTTGTGCTCCCGAAGTCTGATCTTTACTTGATGGCCATGTTGATGCTTGTAAGCATGACCGTGGTAGCTAGCACATCAAGGGGAACATTAGAAGCGGAGTGCTAAATGTCTCTTGGTCGATCATCCAGATTTTGTTCCTTGGCCTCGCTAAGGTGAAGTCTGAGAAGGTGTTATCATCCTTTGCATCTGCATTCCCCACCAATATCCATCATGGTAGTATGTTGTGTTGCCAGGGTCCTTGTCACGGATGTTGGTAAAACCTTGATGAATATGGAAATGCTCAAGTTCTTGAGAGCACGCGCAAGCAAAATCATTCCTTACATTGTTTTAGTAAGGTAATCCACATCATCCATCCTAGTTTGAGTATGCCATTCTTCCGAGCTCCCTCAAACGATCCATTATGATTTGCCTTAGGCTGGTATAAAGAGTTTCAATGATCTCTGAATCAAAAGTAATTCTTTTTGCCACTTAAGGGAATAGTTCTACGAGTCACCTCCCCCAGGTGTCTCGTTATGGAATCATGGCAATTATTCCTCGCTACTCTGAAACCTTGCACCATCTTACCTAAGTGTTGTGCTTGCCAAATTGAACCCTCGTCATCTGTTACTATCCACCTCTCTCGATGTATGTGTTTGAGTCTCAGCTCAAGAGATGATCGAATGTCTCACTCCATGAGTTGATCCTGAGTGCTCGATCTTCGAGGAGATCAATTCCTGTAGAGTTTCTCTCTGTCGCCATCATGCTGGATGAAGATCACGAAAGCAAAGATATCAAAATAAATTGGAGCAATAAATCAACATCTTCGAGAAGGGCTTTTGGATCATGAAGATCGTGTTAGCTTGTGACCCCTCTGACTTCTTACCTCACGACTTGAATCTCGGGACGAGATTCTTGTTTAATAGGGGTGAGTGTCACATCCCTAGTTCGGTATGCACTAGGCTAGCCCTTCATGTGAGCATCATGTTTAATTTCAAATGAAATGTGAATTGAGGAATTTTCAAAAGCCTCAGAAGACCTCTAAAAATAACCAACATTTAAATCTCATCAAATGAGTCCAAGAAAATGTTCCCGTTAATCTCTGGAAATATTGGCAAGGGATAAAATTCAAACCAATATTTCTAGAATCTCAGGAACAATTATTTTGGGCCTTTGAATTAATCAATAAATATTTGAATTGGATATATATTTATTACATCATAAATATATGTTCAATAATTCTGAAATTGTTGTGTAGATTTTGATAAGTCCATTTAGTTCACACAATTATTTTCATGAATTTTGAAAATGGTTTGGTCTTTGAACTAAATCAAAACATAATAGCAAAAATAGAAAAACGAAACTAAATTAAAGAGAGAGAGAGAGAGAGAGACCTACGGTGGGCGAGAGAGAGAGAGAGAGAGAGAGAGAGAGAGGAAGCCATCTTGACCACACAGCCGTGCAGGTCATCACCTACCTCCTCCGCCAAGAGGTAGAGGAGGGAGACAGCGCCTGCAGCAGCGCCGTCGCCACCTCCCCTTGTTGGCGAGCTCTCCTCCCCCTCGCGCCACGGAGACGCCCTGAGACCTCTCTCCCCTCCCCCTCACTCGCTGCTCTCTCTCCCCTCCTCTGTTCCTCTCCCCGCAGCACACCCGAGCACGGTCGATGTCGCCGTCCACTACCACCGCAGCCACCTCCATCGCTTCGCCCTGCTAGATAGTCCAACGGCTCCGCCTCCTTATGCTGGTCACCTCGACCAACGGACTCGAGCGGACGAGCCTCAAGACGACACCATCGATCCCTTCTTCGACCTCCACCCGCCGACATCGCCGGCGACCCCACGCTCGCCTCGTTGCCTCCCCGAGGCTCCTGAGCTGCTCTCCTGGACCGTTGTGAGCTCCTGCTTCTTTCCCCCATGCTCACCCCTCCGTTCTCGTTCGTTAGCCGCCGTCCCCACGAACCCCGAGCTTTGGTCACCGCCATGGCCGACGAGCTCCATGTTCCTGAGCTCTTCCGCTCGCCCCAACGTCACCAACGTGCTCGCCTCGTCCCCGGGAACCTACGACACCCATGGGTTTACCCTGCCGTTCCCTATAGCGTCACCTTATTTGTCGCTGAGCTCGACGCCGCATCACTTCGTCGCCGTCGTCATTAGGCCACCCCAGCCAACCCACCAGCTCCGCTGACAGCAGGTCGATCCAGCTACCAAACGCGTCTGCCCGCGCGTCGTTTGGTCGCCGGGCGGCATTTTCCGAAGACCTACGCCGCAGTTTTGGTCACCGACGGCTAACCGCCGGCATGTCTGACGTGGCAGCGTCATTAGCAGCTAATGGCGCCACTAATTGAACCAACACCCACTGACATATGGGCCCCACTGCCTAACTAACCCTGGTTTAGTTTTTGTTTAGATTAAATTAACCTGCTGGTCCCACAGTCGGTTTGACTTGGCCCGTCACGTGTTGACCCGACCCACTGTCGACTACACAAACAACGTTGGGTCAGCGACGGTGGACCCCAGTCGTCAGTTTGACCGGGAACCTGTTGACTCTCTTTGAGGTCAAGATGACGCCATCTTGACGCAATATTCCTTTTCTGGAATTTAGTTCATTTTTTAAATATTCAGGAAATTCCAGAAAATAGTATAAATTTTTAAAAATCATAGAAATTCAACCGCAACTCCAAATGAAATAAATTATATATGAAAAATGATCAGAAAAATCCAATCTATCCATATGTACCATTTTCATGAATGTTAGAACAACTTATAGCTGCTGTTTAGCACAAATCATATTAATGGCATTTAAATATCCACATATGGAGTTTGAATTAGAATCTTGGATTCAAACCAACTCCATTTAACATGTTGCTAGTTGCATTAGCTCAAAACACAGCATATTGACATGTCATGATCATGCGTCATGTTGTGCACTGCATTGATTGTGTTCTCCTCCTCTGTTCTTTGGTATTTGTCCCTCTCGATAGGCGTGGTTCCGGCGATGACCGATGACACCGATGAGGAACTATACTATCTTGAAGTGCCGAACAAGCAAAACCCCTTGTTCATTCCGATACAATCCCACTCTCTCGCTCCTTCTCTCTTTTACTGCATTAGGACAACAACATTTCAACTGTTACATGTTGCGGTAGCTGAACCCCTTTCCTCTGCATGACCTGTCATTGCCACAGTAAATAGATGAAACCCACTAGCATGAGTAGGAGTTGTTTGAGCCCTGATGTGCCTACTCCTTCATGCTTGTGTTGTCATGCCTGCTATTGCTTAGAGTTGAGTCAGGTCTGATTCATCGGGGATGAATTGGAATGTGGTGAACTTGACCTACTGCTGAGAGCTGAGTGTGTGAACACGATTTGGTAAAGGTAGCGGTGAGAGGCCATGTAGGAGTACATGGTGGGTTGTCTCATTGAAGCCGTCTCGGGGAACTGAATTACGTGTTTGTGATCCATGAGCAGTTACAACCACACATTGGGTTCGGTAACTCGGCCCCTCTCGGCTTATTAATCAACTTGATCTCTGTCCAGGAGTTGCAACTAGTTTCTGGTGTTTGTAGGTAGTGCTAGTAGTCTACCAAGTGGCAGCAGATGCAGGTGGGCTTGGGACGGACTAAACCTGATGTACGGTGTACCAAGTGGCACCGGATGGTGGGCTTGGGAACCCTGCTCACATTGTTTGGGGCCGTGTGCGACACCCTGGACGGATCTCCTTGCGGATGGAACCCGAATAGGCGATAAACTTGGACGAGAGACTTGTGTGGTTAGTCAGGTCGTGGCCGACACCCTCGCTGGGCTTCCGCTTGAAGGTTGCCGAGTACATGTCGTGTAAACGGTGATAAGTGGTGAGAGCGTGTGTGAAGAAGTACACCCTGCAGGTTAATATGATCTATTGAATAGCCGTGTCGCGGAAAAGGACTTACAGGTTGCACATGCAGTTCATAGATAACTTGAAGTGGATACTCTAAACTGCGCAAGATAAGCGTGAGTGCTATGGATGGCGATCTCGTGAGGGAGGCGGGAGGCGGATCCATAGTGGTGTATTGATATGGTAAATATGTGGACTGTGTGCGCCACCTCAAAAGAGTTACTTGCGATCGTAGTTCAGGGATAGCCACCAAGTCAAAGCTGGCTTGCTGCGATTAAACCCCACCTTCCCCTTTGTTGACAATGCTGCATATGTAGTTAGTTCTGATGTAAGTCTTGCTGGGTACATTTGTACTCACGTTTGCCTATTTTATTTTTTTCCAGAGAGACTTCAGTCTCTCTAGTATTTCCGCGTGAACTTCGACGTTTAGCTTGTTACCTCAGCTATGATCTTGTGCCCTCGGCAGGATCTGGTAGTTAGTCAGACTTCTCAGCCTCTTTCATTTGTAGTTGTCTGTACTCAGACATGTTAAGCTTCCGCATGTGCTTTGACTTGTATGCTCTAAATGTTGGGTTGTGAGACCCATGTTTGTAATAGCTCGCTCCTCGGAGCCTATTGAATAAATACTTGAGTTGCAGAGTCAAGTTGTGATGCCATGTTGTATTTGCACATATCGAGCATATTGTGTGTATGTTGTTGAAATGCTTGGTATGTGTGGGATCTGACTATCTAGTTGTTTATCCTTGGTAGCCTCTCTTACCGGGAAATGTCTCCTAGTGCTTCCACTTAGCCATGGTAGCTTGCTACTGCTCCGGTACACTTAGGCTGGCCGGCATGTGTCCTTCTTCGTTCTGTGTATGCATTCCTTGAAATGTCACGCGGTGTCTCTTGGAGTCTGTTAGCCTGCTACAGCCCAGATTCTCTGAGTCCTGCTAGCCCGGTTGCTACAGCCGGATTCACTCGGCGATGACCGACACGTTCGTTCTTTGGGTCATGTATGCTGTCCACTGTAAGTTAAGCGCCACTCTGGGTTCATGACTAGCCATGTCAGCCGGGTTCTTTGTCATATGGATGCTAGCGACACTATCATATCGTGAGCCAAAAGGCATAAGCGGTCTCGGGCACAGTAAGGCGACACCCGTGGGAATACCGTGTGTGAGGCCGCAAAGTGATATGAGGTGTTACATGCTAGATCGGTGTGGCATAGGATCGGGGTCCTGACATCCACAGCTTGACGGCGGGGCTCGTCCTCTACTTCAAGTTAATGGAGGATGGCTTGCTCTCCGTCAAGGTCTTTGGAGATCTTGGAACTCGCCTGAAGTGTTGCATGGAGAGCTCCTCCGACGATGAAGATTCCTCCTCGAGCGGGAGTGACGAGGAGGACAGCGACAACGACGACGAGGGCGTCGAGCGGCGGGACGCCGACCCCGACTCCGACTAACCGCGTCGCCCCTCACTCGGCCATGCGCCCTGCCGAGGGCCTTCCTCGTCAAGCTCTCCATCGGCTCGTTCCCCATTGCCTCCTTGGGCGGCTGGCGTAGGAGGGCTGGAGAAGGCGAAGAAGGCGGGCGGCGGCCGTCAAGTCGAATCTGTGAACACCGGCGCCTTCGTCGCGTATTGTCGGGCATTGCCTCATCTTCCGCTCCGGCACAGGATGCTCTCTTGGTGCCTTCCTTTCTGCACCTCGCCTAGGTGCTCCTTTCGCCCTCCTGCTACCTTGTTCCATCTCCTGAGGAGAGGGACAAGAAAGGGATTACCGGCATCTTATATTTTTTTAGTTTGTAAGCCTGCGGGCACTTATTAGATTTTAAACTTGAAATCCCCTTGCTCATGTTTTTCATCCCGTATGAACTGTACTTGTATGGGACGTTTTTAATGAAAAAGGGTGTTTCCCGGGGTCTTTGTGCATGAGGGAGGCCCATGCCAAGGAATGAACACTTGTTATTCTTAAGATAAACATTGTCGCCCGGCAACAGACTTGCCGTCCCCCTACTTCAGTCGACCATTCTCACGCCCTCGGCGGAGGCAGGGGCGAAGTAGAGTTAGGCTCCTCGTTCATTTTCTTGCCACCGCGACTACGACCAAGTTCCGACCTAGGGGATAGCTCTTGGGTACAGGAAAAGGGGAGCACGGTGGTTTAAGAATATAAACGAGGTTTCACCTGTCCCATTTCCATACGGAAATGCATAACAGGGGATGAAAGACTTATCTGAATCCGCAGCCGCCGGCAACCATGGCTTGCCGTGGTTGGATCCTTGTGTCTTTAGCCCCCGGTAGTCTTGGCTTGCCGGGACCGGAGCACCCGTTCGTTCTCTTTCTTCCAAGTGGCTTAGCAGAAGTGTCCACGTGCCCTATGAACTAAAGAGGACAGAAAGATGCACACTCGACCTCTAGGCTAGGGGTTAGTCGCCGCTAAGCACTATCAACCCTAACCGAGGGAGAGACTTAACCGAGCATGCATGCTATAACTTAGGGCGCCAGCGCTTCATTTATTTATGCTCAGGGTCTGCGCCTGGCTTTGTACAGAGGGTTACATGCCCTGTTGGCAAGACTTGTACAAAAGGTGGTTTGCCGGGGGGCCCGGCAACCGCGCCTTATGGGTAAAACTTGCGAAGATGTTCAATGTTCCAGGAGTTGCTCACTAGAATAGCATCTTCGGTCTCCAGGCAGACTGCGCCGGGCCAGGACAAGGTCGCCTTCCTCAAAGCTTCGGGCATGAACCTTGCGGCTATGGTAGCGGCGCAAGGCTTGCTGTTAGCGTGCTGCCCTCACAGCCGCCCGAAGACGATCTTCCTCAAGGAGCGTTACGTCATCTTTCCACAATTGCTCTTGCTCAAGCTTGTCGTAAGTGAGCACTCGAGGTGACCCGTATATGAGTTCCGTGGGGAGAACTGCTTCTGCCGTGTATACCAGGGCAAAGGGTGTTTGGCTGGTGGCTCGATTTGGCATCGTCCTGATCGACCAAAGAACTGCCGGCAACTCATCAATTCAGCGCCTTCCGCTCTTGTGCAGCCTGTCAAAAGTCTTTGTCTTCAGGCCTCGCAACACTTCAGGATTTTCCCTCTCCGCCTGGCCGTTGCTCCGTGGGTGTGCCACGGAAGCGAAACAAACCTTGTTGCCGAGGTCTTGGATGTATTGCATGAAGGTGTGGCTTGTGAACTGCGTGTTGTTGTCGGTGATGACTCTGTTTGGCACACCAAAATGGAAAACTAGCCCCTTGAAGAACTTGACGGCTGATTGTGGTATCACCTTCCTCACTGCTTCCACCTTCGGCCACTTTGTGAACTTGTCGATCGCAACGTACAAGTACTCAAAGCCCCCGACAACGCGGGGGAAAGGGCCCAGGGTGTCGAGCCCCCAGACCGAGAATGGTCAGGAAAGAGGAATTGCTTGAAGGGCTTGAGCTGGTTGATGAAGCTTCTTCGAATGGAACTGACACGCTTCACACTTGGTTACTAGTGTTGTTGCATCCTGGAGGACAGTGGGCCAGAAGAAACCCTGCCGGAAGCCTTGCTGGCAAGGGCCCTCGACCCTATGTGGGAGCCACATATGCCTCTGTGTATCTCCGCCAACAGCTCCAGTCCTTCCTCCCGGGGAATGCACTTCAATTTCACACCGTTCGATCTCTTCCTTTACAGGACGTCATCGACGAACTGATACATAGCAGACCGACGATCTACTTTCTCCGCTTCTGCCTGCTCCTCAGGAAGCTCCCCTGTTTGGAGGAATCGGACGGTATGCTGTGCCCATGCCGATGCCTGGGGCTCGAGGCAAGGATCAAAGGTATTTCTTCTGCCATGGGAGCGGCCGTCTCTACGGCCAGGGCTTGACGGCCTGCCGGATTCAGTCGCTCCTTGTCAGGCTCAGAATCCACGGCAACACCCTTGCCGGCGGCCCCTGGGGGCTCAGCAGGAAAGTACTTGCCGAGGCCTGATTTCCTCCGTTTGTTCTGCTTCGTTGATGGTTTGACGGATGGTTGAGTTAAGCGAAGCAAAAAAGTACCTGGTTCCACATGTAGCTTGAATGCAGCGCGCTTTGACAGGTAATCGGCGATGTCGTTCTCCGCTCGGGGAACGTGCTCCACTTGTATACTGTCAAAGCGCTCCTCCATCTTCCTCACCTCATCTACGTAGGCCTCCATCAACGGGCTCTGATAATCTTTGTTGACTTGTCTGACGACAAGCTGCAAATCACCCCTGACGATGAGCTTCTTAACCCCGAGGTCTGCCGCGATCCTGAGGCCGGCAAGCAACCCCTCATACTCAGCAGTGTTGTTGGTGGACATCTCCCTGGGAAAGTGCATCTAGATTACATACTTGAGGTGCTCTCTGCGGGTGCGACGAGCAGCACATCAGCACCGGCGCCTTGCAGCAAGAAAGCCCCGTCAAAGTACATGATCCAGTTGTGACTTGCTCCCTTGCTGGGGAGAGTGGTCTCCTGGATTTCCTCGTCAGGCGTTGAGGTCCATTCTGCAATGAACTCCGCCAAGACTCTGCTCTGTATTGTCGAAGTACTTTCAAACTTCAACCCAAAGCTTGATAACTCCAAGGCCCACTCCACAATCCTTCCGATTGCGTCTTGGTTGTGCAGTATCCGTTGCAACAGGAGGCGGGTGATGACGGTGATCTCGTGGGCTTGGAAGTAATGAGCAGCTTCCTCAAGGCCATAAGGAGGCCGAAGAGCAATTTCTGCACACCGGAGTACCTTGACCTAGCCCCACAAGAGGCGACAAAGTAAACCGGGTGCTGCATCATCTTCTTCTTCTGCACCACTTCATTTGGCTGCGCGGGCCCTGTCCCGATGGTGTCAGACTCCGCCGGGGGTCTTGCCTTGCCGGCACGAGGCCCTGCCGGGGGAATCTCTGACTTGCCATCCGCCGGTCCTGCCGTTGCCACTGCCTCTTCGTCGACCTCCCTCTGCGCCCGGCAACGCCTTGACTACTTGATTCGTCGGCGCCGGATCTGGCAACAACGGCTCTTGAGGTTTAGCGCCACCGATGCTGGTGTAGAAGAGAGTATTTCTTCAGATCTGCGGTGCTGCTTGACCTCGGGGTCCACTCCATTGGGCCGCCTTTTCAAAATCTTGAAAAAGGAAAGGGCGCTTCAGCGGAACAGGAGATGAATCGGCTCATGGCGGAAAAGCAGCGGTGAGCGATGCATCCTTGATCCGCTTGGGCGCCTCAATCTGCTCGATAGCCTTGATCTTGTCTAGGTTTGCCTCGATCCCACGCTACGACACAAAGAACCTGAGAAGTTTGACGGACGGAATGCCGAAGACACACTTCTTAGGGTTCATCTTGAGGTTGATCTTGCACAGGTTGGCAAAATGTCTCTTGTAAGTCTTGTGCGAGAGTTGCCTTGTCCTTGGTTTTGACCACTGTGTCATCCATGTAACCATATTTCTATGAAGTTGGGGCTCAAAACCAATTTGGACTGCCCTTGCGAACGTCGAGCCAGCACTCTTCAACCCGAAAGGCATTCGTAAAAAGCAATACATACCACATGGGGTGATGAATGCTGTCTTCTCTTCGTCTTCTCTTGTCATGAAGATCTGGTGGTAGCCCGAGTAGGCGTCGAGGAATGATAAGAGATCACACCCGGCCGTGGAGTCAACAATCTGGTCGATCTTGGCAGCAGGAAGGGGTCATAGGACAAGCCTTATTGATATCTGTGTAGTCAATACACAGCCTCCACTTCCGTTTGCCTTGCGCACCACCACCGGATTAGCCAACCACGTTGGATGGAGCACTCCCTCACCAGAACTGTTGCTTCCAACTTCACGATCTCCTCTGTGATGAACTCCTGCCGTTCGAAGCTTGCTTCGACCTTCCTTGGCCGGGTCGCGCATGGGGCGGAACAACAAGATGGTGCTCAATCACTTCCACAGGAGCGCGGGGATGTCAGATGCTTTCCATGCAAACACATCGACATTCGCCCGCAGGAAAGTGACAAGCACGCTTTCCTATTTGCCGTCGAGGGTGAAGCTTATTGTGAAAGCCCCTCCTGTGCCATCCTCCTTGATGGACACCTTCTTGGTCTCTGGTGGCGCAGCTCTGGATTTCTTGCTCTTGCCGGTGGAGCTCTCTGGCACGTCCTCGACGGTAGCACAACACTTCGAAGAGGTGCGCTTGCCGGAGTGGGCACGAGAGGTCTTGCCGGTCTTCTTCTTCTCTCCCGGGGCTTCAGTGGCCGGACAAGTGCCTTGGTGGCAGCTGCTGCAACTGCTTCCCGGTAGAGTAGGTCGGCGCAGATCAACGCATCCTTCTTGTCGCAGGGGAACGGTGATGATGGTCATCAACCCAGGCATCTTCAGCGTGTTGTAGGCGTAATGCGCCGCCGCCATAAACTTGGCTAGTGTCGGGCGACCGAGGATACCATTGTAGGGCAAAGGGATCTCGGCTACATCGAAGACAATCCTCTCCGTCCTGTAGTTCAACTCGCCTCCAAACGTCACAAGCAATGTGACCTTCCCCTTCGGCTGGCTCCTTCCCGGGTTGACCCCTTGAAACATGCCCGTCTCCTCGAGGTCTCTATCAGGAATTTGCAGCCTTTTGATCACAACAGGTGAGATCAAGTTCAGACCGGCCCCGCCGTCAACCAGCATCTTGTTCACCTTGAGGTTGTGAATCCTTGGTGAAACCAACAACGGCAAACACCCGACCGCAATTGTGCGATCAGGGTGATCCTCGGCGTAAAAAATGATGGGTGTGCTGGACCACTTCAGCGGCTTCTGAGCGTCGAACGATGGCTCCACTGCTGTGATCTCACACGCCCACTGCTTGAGCTGGCGGTGAGAAGTGTGCAGCGAGGCGCCACCATCGACGCACATGGCGTCCGTAGCCTTCTGGAACTCTTGCTCGCCGGACTCGTTGTCCTTGTCATGATCGTCGTCTTCCTGCTTCTTGTCGCGGCCCCGAGCGGGCCTCTCTTGTTGGTTATCCTTGCCGCGGCGGCCTCCTTGGCTGCCATGCTTCATGCCGGATCGTTCGACACCATCCTGACCCTTCTCCTTGTCCCGCCTCTCATACTCAGCCTTTTGCTTCTCAGCAAGCAGCTCGACTTGTCGGCAGTTCTGGAGGTCGTGGCCCTTGGTGTGGTGGATCTTGCAGTATTGCTTGTCGGAGCCTCCCGGCTTGTTGGCAGCCGCCAAGGCCCGGCAAGCGGCGCACCCGGCAATATCCTTGCCGGGGTCGTCTGTCTTGGCCTTCTTGGCAGCGCCGGTGTCGTCGGATCCCTCGACGGCAAGCACGACCTTGCCCTTGCGTTTCCTGTTGCGACACCGACCCTTCTTCGTCGGGGCGGTGGTGTCTTCGTCGGTAGAGTCGGCTTCCATGCCGGCGTCCTCGCCGGGGTACTTCCTCCCCTCTTTAGCCCGAGCGCATCTATCACCAGAACATAGAGTTCGGCCACATCCTTGACCTTGTTCATCGCCAGCTCTTCACGCATCTTGCGGTTGCGCACATTCTGATGGAACACGCTGATCACGGCGGCAGGATGAACATCTGGGATGTTGTATTGCACCCGGCTGAACCTCTATATGTACTTGCGCAGGTTTTCACCTTCCTTCTATGGAATGATGTGCAGATCACTCGCCTGGCCATGAGCTTGGTGGCCTCCGGTGAAGGCACCAACAAACTCTTGACACAGATCCGACCAAGAAGAAATGGAATCTGCCGGCAAGTGCATCAACCAAGACATGACATTGGGTTTCAGGGCCAACGGGAAGTAATTGGCAAGCACCTTGTCGTCGCGAGCTCCAGCGGCTTGCATCACAATGATGATGCATAGGACTCTTCCCACGGCGGCGTCCGGGGTCTCCAGCGTGGTGGCGCTGCTCGTCGCGCACATCCTGGGAAGAGCGCGCTATGGGCGCCAGCGTAGGCGTCTTGGAGGTTGCTGCACCGCCCGTAGGTGGCACATCGACACCCCTGGAGGGCCCCGCGCCGCCTGCGGGGGGCCCAGCGCCGTCTTTGGATTTGGCGGTGTGCGGCCCGTCGTCTGGCGCCTGAACGAGCGGCCTTCGCCGAGCTCGATTGCGAGGCGATCTTTGGTGCTTTCGCGGGCCGCGGCTCAGGTTTTGTCCGTGACAGGCCCGCTGCTTGCCCGCACTGGCACGGGCTGTTCGGCTCCCGACGAGCAGATCGCTGTGATCGTCTTCTTCTTGGTAGCCATGGCGATGAAGAACTGGTAGGTTAACTGCTAGGCCAGATTCTCACAACTGCGCCCCCTACCTGGCGCGCCAAAGATGTCGGGGAAACGACACCTATGGGATCACTTGAATCCCTTCTACGGTTGGCGGGCGCGGGGTTGTGAGAAGAGCAGGTTTAAGAGCTAGCACAAGGATCGTTTACCCAGGTTCGGGCCGCGAGGATGCGTAATACCCTAGTCCTGCTATGGTGTGTATTTCAGAGTGTTCTTGAGCTCTCGAACTAGCTAGGGTGGTTGCGTAGTTCCAACGAGCCGAATCCTTCTCCTGGTCGCCTCGGGCCTCCTTTTATAGGCAAAAGGGGTTGCCACAGTGGCACACAGGAGGTGGAAAGGTGTACAGTACGCAAGCTTATCACCCGGCATTACGGAACAAAGCACATTAAATGCGCTACTTAGGTGTCCATTAGCTTTATCAGGTACGGGAACGAGGCCCGTCCCGTCCGTCGCCGCTCCACCTCGCTTCGACACGCGCCCAGGCCAGCGATGTGTGCAGCGCCATGTAGGCAGGTAGGCTGCTGAGGTGGCGCGGTGGTGGAGCCTTCACAAAGATCTACATGCCACAACGCAGGTGCTTGCTGGGTCGGTGTAGAGACCGCTCGTTTCCACGCAGGTGCCTACCCAGCTGGTTGAGCTAGTAGCTGCATGGGGACGGTGGTGCAGTCTTGGCTGGTGCGAGCCTGGCTGTGGCCTCGCTGGTGTCCTCGGCAAGGGTCTTGCCGGGGGCCCGGCAAGGGTCTTGCCGTGGCGTTGCGGTCGTCCCGGGCAAGGCGCTTGCCGGGGGTCTTGTGGATTTCCTCGGCTAGAATCCCGCCGAGGGTCGTCGTCTTCTGGTTCTCATCAGATCTCATGTTTTTATGATCTTGACAAAGATCTGCATGCCACCACGGAGGTGCCTCCAGAGCCCTGGTTCCAATGTAGTTGTTGACGGCGTTTGGAACCCTTGGGCTCAAGGGTGGCTCGCTCTGCTGGTGTTGGGAAAGTTGCCCCGGCAAGAGCGAGGTCGTCCCAGCAAGGGTCTTGCCGGGGGGGTCCACCTCGCCCCTTTGCTCTTTGTGTTTCTGGTCTTGGCGTTGCCTCGGTTGTCTTGTGCTTCAGCTTCTTTCCGGCTTCCCTCCTCTGCTTTATTAAGTGTGGCCGCGGGCGCGGCTCTGACTGCCCATGCACAAGTAAAGGGGTCAAAAGGAGAGCCCCTACTTTTGTACACCGACAGAGGTATATTGAATTCTTGTCTCGAGTCTTGAAGTCTTGAGGTCTTGAATATGCAGTCCTTGCAGATGCCATCATGGAGTTATCGTCATTGACGTAGAGTCCTCCTTCACACCACTCCCGAGCACTCATACCAAACCCCGTCTAGAATAGCGTAGCATTAAAACTATATACGTCATGGGCTTGATACCAGGGAGATGGGTTCCTACCTCATGCATTCTACTCAATTACAAGAAGTCAATATAACTATTGAGGGATTATGAATGGTGACACTAAATGCAATAAAAACATAGGTATGAAAAGCACGGTCAAAGTGAACTTGCCTGGTATTACTTGATGAAGATAATATCGCTCTCGGAATCTTTGATAAACTATTTGTCACTCCGAGAAAATCTATATAGTCAACCATTGTACTCACATAAGCAATAATCCTAGCAAACAATACTAGCAATCAAAATAACAATAAAAAGAAATAAATAAAACAATAATGAAGTCAAAGAAAACCAAATAGAATTCCAAAGAAAACAGGGGAGAAACCAACTCACACAATAACACTCAGTACTCTCATAGCAACACTAAATTACTCTAATAACTTTTCTACAACAAGAAAATATAATTCTAATGCAACAACAAAAAATAATTTACTAAATTAAGAACTAATATAAAAACAACTATAACTATCTAGTTAACACTAGAAAAACTATAACAACTAACAAAGCATTAGGACAATAATAAACAATACTAAAATAATTATGAAAACTAATTTACTTCTAAATATAGAATCAATAACACCATATATTGAAGTGGCAAAAAGAATTACTTTAAAACTAATAAAACTATTTTTATCAACTATCACTATGAACTAAATAAACTAATACTAAAATAGTAGCTAAACACTAATAAATAACTACAAAATTATCTACTGTAGTCTAACAAAAACGTATGACAACATGTAAAAATCTACAAAAAGAATTAACTAAAATAATTAAAAACACTAATTATATGACTAAAACAACTACATAAGCAAAACAGTACTGTTTTCACAATAAATCTAATTTAAAATTAACTAGAAATAAATAACTATATGCTACTGGATAGACAAAACCATAACAAAACAGTAGCAAAAAGAATCAATCCAAAATATTTTATAAAACTCAAAATATGGCCAAAATAGTGATTTGAACAAATTCATGCAAACTCAAATTTAAACTACTAAAATTTGAAATCGAGTTCCACTAACAGAAACTTCAAGAAATTTTGAATCTAATGCAAAAAGAATCACTCAATTTGGATCAAAACCTAAAAGATATAAGCAATCTAAATTTGAAACTATTTTTGTTTTTAAAACAAAAACGAAAATAGACAAAAAAAACAAGTCGGACAAGTGCTACATGCTAGGCTGCTATTGGCCAGGGAGGTGGGCGAGGCGAAGCTGAACGTCGCTCGGCCGCGACTTAACGGAAACGTGCATGTGCGTTTTAAAAACAAAACCGGCAACCCGGTTCGACATAAACCACAATAAACCGTATAAAAATGATCTACTAAAATATAAAAAAAACTAACCTATTCGTTTAGATCTAATCTAGGCCGTGCGTTGAAGATCTAACGGAGGGGAGGTCATCGGAGCTTACAGCGGTGGTGGTCACCGGCAATACGGCTCGGACGTCGTCGTAGGCGGCGCTCCGGTCGTCGGCGAGTTCCGGAGAGGGCACGGGCGGACGCTGCGTTCGACGACGAGTCCAGCGGTGGTCGAGGTGACGTCATAGGTGGACGGATTAGGTCGGCGGCGAGGTTGAGGCGGCGATGTCGATCGAGCGTCGGCGGTGGCGGCGCTCCAGTGGTGCTAGAGCTCCGGCGAGTGCACCAGGCAATGTGGAAGTAGACGGCGGGACGTTCGGTGATGGTGGGAGGGGTCGAGGTGGTCAGAGACGGACGAGGCATGGGCAATGGCGCGGCGGTGGTGCTCAGCTCCGGTGAGCAATTGAAGAGGAGGCGGGGGTTATCGGTGCGGGGAAAGGAGGGGTACGGGTCTAGGGCGGAGGTTTATATAGAAGGGGGGTTTGCTTGGAGGAGGGGCGAGATAGATTCAGGATTCCCGAGACGGGGTTTCTGGCGGCGCGGCGGCGGTGGCTCTGGCGTGGGGAGGAAGAAAAATCATGGCGGCTTGAGCGGGATCGGCGGTGGTGCCCTTTAAATCGTGAGGCGGGAGGGACAGCGGATCGGCCAGCCGATCCGTTGGGGATTTGCTCGGGCGCGTGTGAGGCGGTGGTGGGCTGCGGGGCGCTCCTGCTGGGCCGGTTCGATGTTGGTGCGTAGGTGGGCCAGGGTGAGGGAGCTGGGCTGGCTGGGAGCAGAGGGCTTCGACCATTTAAAAAAAGGTCTTTTCCCTATTTAATTAAAACAGAGACAGAAAACTAAAATAAGTAAAATAAAATAATATTTAACTTAGCCATTTTATATACCGAAATTTTCAGAAAAAGATTTTCTAAAACATGAACATATTTGCTGGTACAAATAAAATCCCCAAAAATTTAGATAAAGCAAACAGTGCTACTTTTGCAATAAAAACCAATAAAAATCATTTTTAAAATACCAAAATTATTTTCTCTAATTTTCCATTGAAGGGAATCATTTTATCCTTATTTCCATTTATTTATTTATTTGGATAAAAGCCAAATAACTCCTAAATGGTTTTGAAATTGAAATTCAAACCACTTCCAAATCTTTTCTGTTTTTCCTCATTCAAATATATTTCAAATTTGCCCTTGGTTTGGAGTGTCATATTGCTCCTCTCTTTATTTCGTAATGGGTCAGAGGAATTTGAAACTATTCAAATGGGAAGGATTCCAAATGGAATTCAAAAGTGGTTTAACTCCCCACTCTCTTTCATTTAAACTTTGGAGAAGTCATTTCATCTCCTCTCTTGAAAGTCCTTGAGTGGCATGAAGTTTGCATTACTTTCAAATAAGGTTTCAAATCATTTCAGATGGAACATTTTTTGGGAAAGTCCTTTTATTCCCTCTCATGCAACTTTCAAAAAGTTTCAAATTGCACTCAATTTCACACAATCAATCACACAACAAACAAATAATCAATCAAAACTATTTATTTAATATAACATCCCAAAATTTAGAATTTTGGGATGTTACAAACCTACCACACTTAAATGAATCTCGTCCTCGAGATTCGAAGAGGCTAGCAAGAAAAGGTTAGGGTTTGGGGGTCTTCCAGCAAATCCATCGACCAGAGAGGTCTGGGGTGCTACCATACTTAAAAGCATGGTTATGGTCTCGACCAAGACTCATGTACTCCATTCCTTTGGGTTGACGGTGTCGGTCTTCTCATATCCTCTGGAATAACTCCTTCACTGAGGCTCTTCCGGTAGGGGCATAACCTTTTCCTCAAACACGTGTCCTTTCATCCTCGTGAGGTTCTTCCGAGACTGGGTCTTCATATCTGACAGGTCTATCGCCAATACTAAACAACTATCAAAACCTCCTGGTGGTCAACAATTTATGGTTTCCCCTGCAGGAAATGGGTCTAGGTTGAATCTCATCGTATAACCTACGATTGGCAACGGTTGCGTGTGCATGGATCAATCGTCCTACCATTCTAAGGTTTAAACAAGGTTTTGGTATCGTCGTCTCTCTACAATGGGTAAGTCACTCAGATTTACCATTCCAAATAGCAAGGGCGAATGATGAGAGTAAGTCGGTATGGTGATCAATCCATTCCGCACCCAAATTATTACCCTGTATAAGGTTTAGCGAATCTCGCAATTCTAACACCCGGTCATTCTCACAAGCATTGCAGAATTTCTCTTGTCCTCGAACTAGGTTTGGGTAATTCTATTATTTATGCAAGCTGAACCAAACATCTATCATTCTTCACGACTCTCATGTTTTTTTGTATCCTCCTAGGAAACGTATGCTGATTGAATCACCGATTCTTCCAAATTTCTTCCTTCATCAAGGTTATGTCTGTTCCTTTTCCAATCTTGGGCCTGTGGGTTATGGGCCCACTTCAATACTTGTACAACTTTAACTCATCCTTGGAGTAACTCTTGTTCCATATTACACCTACTTTAAATCCAATAGTACTTCGTTTCTTCATAACCATCGTATCAAAAGCAAAACTGCAAAAAAAATTGTCCGAACTCCAATCCATGGAATATATTTTTCCTATCCATTCGTCTAGTGTTCTTCACAGGGTACTACAACCCTTAAATGAAATTCACAAATCCATCCATAGACCATATTTCTCATATCCTCGAAACTGGTCCAAAATCTTTGTTCATAGAGTAAAAACTCATATAATTCAACATATGAAAGCATGACACAATAATTTTATCGATTCATGAATTCATGGCAAAGTCTGAGGCTTCCATTACGTAATTTCAACTCATCGAACTTATGAAAATAAATTTTGCTTCCTACTACACTTATTACCAATATCAAAATTTCAACTACTCAGCTCCAGCTTTCATCTGATCTGAACATTCCCTAGCAAAATGTCCTGCTTGCTTGCAGTGAAAACAAATGACTTCCGATAAATCTTTGGGCTTCTTGGGGAGGGTGTCGGCTCTTCGGGTTCTCGGCTTGTTCTTTGGACATTTATCATCGCAATGACCTAAATCCTTGCACCTGTAACACGTGATATGACTCAGGTCCTTCTGTACAGAAATTGAGTTGTTCTAGGGATGACTTCGTTTTCTCTTCCTGAATTTCTCTGTACTGATCAGAGCTTCTATTTCCCGAGGATCAAACTTCACTTCTGCTATCTAGAAATCTCCTAGATACTCTTTGTCCGTGTCAAAACCAGCGGATCTCGGGTAGGGGGTCCCGAACTGTGCGTCTAAGGCGGATGGTAACAGGAGGCAGGGGACACGATGTTTACCCAGGTTTGGGCCCTCTCGATGGAGGTAATACCCTACTTCCTGCTTTATTGATCTTGATGATATGAGTAGTACAAGAGTTGATCTACCACGAGATCGTAGAGGCTAAACCCTAGAAGCTAGCCTATGTTATGATTGTTGTTGGTCCTACGGACTAAACCCTCCGGTTTATATAGACACCGGAGGGGGCTAGGGTTACATAGAGTCGGTTACAATGGGAGGAGATCTACATATCCGTATCGCCAAGCTTGCCTTCCACGCCAAGGAGAGTCCCATCCGGACACGAGACGAAGTCTTCAATCTTGTATCTTCATAGTCCAACAGTCCGGCCAAAGGATATAGTCCGTCTGTCCGGATACCCCCTAATCCAGGACTCCCTCAGTAGCCCCTGAACCAGGCTTCAATGACGATGAGTCCGGCGCGCAGATTGTCTTCGGCATTGCAAGGCGGGTTCCTTCCTCCGAATACTCTGTAGAAGATTTTGAACACGAGGATAGTGTCCGGCTCTGCAAAACAAGTCCCACATACCACCGTAGAGAGAATAATATTTCCACAAATCTAATCTGCTAACGCACTTGATATCATGACATCATACCATGGCCCGATAATTATTCGAACCGTTTTTCTCAACCAGCCTTGGCGCATATTGCGAGGCGGTTTCCTTGGCATGTCTTGTCGAAGCAGAGATCGTGTCCCCTTATCGCGGGATTCTCATCAATACGGGCGTGGGTAACCCAATCGTGCCCGTTGGTATAACTCCTGATTGTAGGCAAGCCCCAAACGGTCACGAGGAGGACGCTTGGTATTCACTCTCTTTATAAAGAGACCAAGGCCTATCCTTTTTACTCCTCGAACTCAATCGAATCCTTCCCCCGCCTCGAGTTCCAACACCCGAAGCTCAGGTCAGGCGCTTCGGACCTTCAACCATGTCCGGATCCGACCTTCAAGGTCGGCGGATGCCTTCCTCCGTCACGGAGGAGGACGTCAAAAAGTTAAGAGAGGCCAGGTTTCTGACCGGCGAGATCCCGCACCGGCTGCCTGCTCGAGGGCAGGTCATTCCCACTCCCAAACCCGGCGAGAGCATTGTGTTCGTAGCTCACTTCCTCTGAGGGCTAGGCCTTGCCCTAGATCCCTTCGTGAGGGGGCTCATGTTTTACTATGGGCTGGATTTCCATGATCTGGCTCTGGATTATGTCCTCCATATCTCGTCGTTCATCGTTGTGTGTGAAGCTTTCCTCCGTATTACCCCTCACTTCAGCTTGTGGCTCAAGACCTTCAAGGTGGAGCCGAAGATGATCGAGGGGTGGCACGCAGAGTCTTGAGGCGCATAATAAACAAAAGTACCAGCGCCCCATGGCGGAGGTTCTTTCGGGAGGTGTCGACTTATGGCAACGAGAATGGTTTTATATCACAGCTCCTAGGGGTACCAAGTGGGTGGCTCCCCTGTTTTTCGCTCGGGCCCCATACAACTAAGCGTCATGGGTCAACAAGGGGCTGGGTGGGGGCGATAAAGGATGTGCCAATATTGCGAGCCGTATCCAGGATCTCCTAGAGAGAGACATCGGTATAATCACGGTAATGCAAGTCATATTAATTAAACGAGTCTTGCCCTGCAAGCGTCGTCCCCTCCGCATGTGGGAGTTCAACTTTGGAGGGACCATGAGCTATCCATCATTTCCTTGGCATGGCCTTGAGGAGATGTATAAATTGTTCTTGGACCACAAATAATGTGTCGGACTCCACCGAGGATCTTGGGTTTAAACTGCAATCGTCCACATACCCAAGTAAGTAGTCCACCTAACCGAACACGCTGTATCTTTATTTATCACAACATCATTCTGAAAAGTCGCTCTTTGACCAGGACTGGGTAACAAAGGCGAAGATGATCAGTGTCTGGCCCCCTCCTAAGGTCTCACGGATCCTATACTAGCCAGATCTTGGAGCTCGCGCTTACCAAGCGCCCTTAGGGAAGACAAGGGGAAGAAAGAGGCTAGCGCCTCTGCGAAGGAGGATAATCGGGGGGAAGAAACTGAAATTCCCCCTTCCCAAGGAAGGAAGAGGACCGCCTCTGAAGACCCGGAGACAATGGTCTCTAAGCGGGAAGAAATCTTCGCGGAGGGTCCTGCCGGGGGTACCTGGCATATAATGCCCGCAAGGGGTTAGCCCCAGCCGAGCTGTAAGTAGAAAGGGACCTAATAGTAAAAATGTCTGCTTTGCTACGAGGAAAATAATCGAAGCAGCTTATCTTGTAGTCGGATCATAGCCATTCTCGGCGAGTTCGTCTTGAGGATCTTCTTCCAAGATGATGGAGAGCGAACGCCTCCCCATGCCCTCCGCCTTCTGGCGGGCGACCCCGAGTGTCATCGCGGAGGGCTTCTCCTGATCCGGCAAGGCGGAGGGTAATCCTTTGGCCACCCAAAGTCCTCGATATCCGGCTCTTGAAGAGAGCAACGGAAGGTCCGACACCGCATTATGCGGTCGGACGTCTTGAAGGATCTGCTAAAGCGGCGGCTATCTCGAAGCGCATCATACGCTAATGGATGCGGTGGTTGAGAGGATTTCATCGGCGGCGGGTTGCATGAAGCATTTATGAGTCTGCTGAAAGGTTTTGAGGTATGTGAAATAGTGTGTATTTTGACAAGATTACCGCTACGTTAAGGTGTGTCCTATGCGAGATAGTAGCCCTGAGACTCTGGTTGCTATCAGCGGTGGCAAGCAGAGGATCATAGTCGAGTAACAATCCGGCTGTCCTCATATGCGGTGGCGGAAGGTCCGGTGGCTAGCGGATGGTGAGTTTGCCGAGCTGAAGCGGCAACTTGATCGGCGGATGCCGACATCGTGCTTGTCAACAAGCGGCAGCGAGGCACATGGTATGTGATTTCTCCGATGATCGGTACATAGTAAGAGGAGCATGATGCGGTATCTTTAATATGTTGCGACTTGAGATGGAGCTACGGCCATGGAGACCCTTCGAGCGGAACTTGCCCGGGCCAAAGAACAAGCCAGGAAAAGTGATGCGGCTGCCCTGAAGGCGGTCGAGGAGCTGAGAGCCGAAAAGGCTGCTCATTGCCGAAGCAAGGAGGAAATAGCCAAGATGGCCCTGGGAAGGATGCCGCCGGCCGTTACGAGCTTCTCAAAAGGGAAGATCGAGCGAAGATGACGAACCTGGAGAAGGCCACGGTGGCGGCCAAGGACGCCCGCTCTACAATTAGAGCGATGAAGGAGGAGCTGCGTCACGCTGGGGATATCGCTGCTGGGAAGCCCTTTATGCTGCGGATGAAGTTCGTAGATCCTCAGTACACTCCGCTGCATCGGCTGTGGAGTTCTGCGGACGCTTATCTAGATTTGGCAGCAAGTGCCGCTGAATCGGCTGAATACTTCAAAGATCAAAAAGATCGCGAAGTGGAGAAGCTGTTCTGGTCACAATTTAATGTACCAGCGCGTCCACTTCCTTTGAATGAGCAGATGGCCGAATGGGCCGAGCTCCATAGGTTGTCCGGGCTCGCCATGAGGTCTGTTGTGGATTATCTATGGCCGGAAGGGACAAGGCCGAACAGTTATTTTAGTTTGGTGCAGCAATTTCTTGGTACTGTGCCGCGCATCGACGCTGTGAAGAGGTCGGCGTGCATCGAGGGTGCGCGGATGGTGCTTGCCCGTGTCAAAACATACTGGGCGGAGATGGAAGGCACCGCAATTGCAAACCCGAGTTCAGCCATTAGCCGAGTAGCTGCCGAGCACTACTTTGACGAAGTCCTTGAAGGTGCTCGTTCAATAGAAGCTCGATTAACTCAAGAATATTATGTTCTAGTGACATGTATTCCCATTGAAAAACAATGCTTTGCTGAATTGTAAAGGCTATTTTTATACTTTTGCCTGAAAGTATGATGATGCCTCCTGTGCGGCCGTTTATGTATATATGTATATAACCTAAAAGTTTGCGATCGTGGGCTTTTCCACGCGTATAATGTGGGGGTGTTCGCAGAAGACGCGTGTTCACACTTGATCCAACGTCTTGGCCCATTAAGGAGGTGATAGCGCAGCAAACGATGCAACCGGACTATTTTGCTTTAACACTTCCACTTAGCCATAGGAGTTTGATAGTGGGGCTACTATATAGCCCCTGGTGGCTCCGCGCTCATCCGAATACGGGGCACGTACATGCCTGGCCAGGAAACATCCCTTCGTTAATGCGGAGGAATCTTGAAGATTCCTTTAGGTCATCGAGTGGTTGACCAGTCTCGCGCTTTATCATGACAGTCAGTTTTCGGCTTTCTCTACTGAGGTGCTCGTCCGGCGAACCAGGGCACAATCACGGTAGTTCTCTGGTGCCACCTTAGCCGATGAGCGAGAGCGTAAGGTAGCAAAACACGAGGGCAGGAAAACCCAACATTTGACCAAAGACATGATTGAAGCTGATGCATATAAGGCCAAACTTCATGACGCTGAACACTTCCTAAGGTATTGGTCTTTGAGATATATACCGGGCTAAATGATGCCCTTAGATAATGAGCCTCTAGTGTCCGGGTACAAGCAATATTCTGACGTGGCCACATGCCAAAACGTCGGCATCCTTCTCGGTTGTATTGACAATCCAGAGGATGTGAACAACAAAAGACAGTAAAAAGGTTTACGAGGTCTTAATCTAAAGAGAAACCTTTGAGCGGGTCCCTCTTTGCACGCGTCTGCGCTGTGTCTCCGTTGTGCCGTATCACGGGCCGGGTGTAGTATGATTGTCATCTGTAAAGAGAGAACTTAGTTGAAAGTTGTCGTATAAAAAATTGGCTATTATAAATAAACCATTTAAAAGTTAAGATCGTAAAGTTGAGCGAACTATCATTTGAGAAGCCCTGGTACCGTCTACAAGGGTATAACCATCAAACCAATCTATATTCAATGATTAGCGGACTCGTCTAAACGTGTCCGTGGTCATAACGACCGGTCATCTGTTCTGGTGGTGAGGCCGTCTAGTTTTGGCTATTAAAGCAACTGTACGTTCTTCTGCTCGTAAGGAGCACTCAACATTTCCATGTACTGTGATGATGCCACTCGGACCGGGCATTTTAATCTTAAGAAAAGCGTAATGCGGTATTGCACTAAAACGTGCGAAAGACGCTCGTCCGAGTAGTGCTTGATAGCCACTTCGGAATGGAGCAATGTCGAAGGTTAACTTTTAAACCGGTTGTTGGGCGGGCGAACACAACCTCTAGTATTCTGAGCCCGTGCAGTGACCTCGGTGCTGGTATTACTCCTTGAAGGTAGTATTACTGTGGCTGATTTTTGTTGGGTTTATCCCCATTTTGCGGATGGTGTACTGATATATCAGATTTAGACTACTGCCGCCGTCCATAAGGACTCGTGTGAGGTGCTATCCGTTTATTATTGGGTCCAGCACCAAGGCGGCTGATCCTTCATGCCGAATGCTTATTAGGTGATCCCTGCGATCAAAAGTGACCGGGCAGGCCGACCAGGGGTAGAACTCAGGGGTGACGGGCTCTACGGCTTGTGTATTTCGGAGTACATATTTGTTTCTCCTCTTTGTCGCGTGGATCACGTTTACTGTCTTGACTTCTGGTGGGAATTTTTTCTGTCCCCCAGTGCCTTGCTGGCGAGGCTCATCCTCGTCTTCACTTGGTGTGTCCTCCCCCTTGTGTTCGGCGTTTAGCTTGCCGGTCTTCTTAAAGACCCAGCATTCTCTGTGGGTATGATTTGCAGGTTTATCGGGGGTGCCATGGATCTGACATAGTTTGTCTAGAATCTTGTTTAGGCTGGTCGGTCCATCTTTGTTGCCTTTAAAGGGCTTTTTCCGCTGACCCGGTCGAGAGCCCCTGAATCCGGCATTTACCGCCGTGTTATCTGGGTTGTCTTCTTTGTTCTGGCGCTTGTTTTTACTGCGTCATGGTTTTCCAGTGCCATCCCTGACTTCGGATGTGCTTGGGTCGCTGGTGCTGCTTCGGGCTAACCATTGTCCTTGCCAGCATAAGCGGGTCATAAGGCTTGTTAGGGCTGCCATTGTTCTTGGTTTTTCTTGGCCGAGGCGTCTGGAAAGCCATTCGTCTCGGACGCTGTGCTTGAAAGCTGCTGAGGCTTCGGCGTCCGGACAGTCGACAATTTGATTCTTCTTAGTGAGAAACCTGTTCCAAAGCTTTCGGGCTGACTCTCCGGGCTGTTGAATTATATGACTCAAATTGTCTGCGTCCGGAGGTCGGACATAAGTCCCTTGAAAATTAGCCCGAAAAGCATCCTCGAGCTCCTCCCAACTTTCGATGGAGTTTTCGGGGAAGCTTTTTAGCCAGTGCCGAGCTGGTCCTTTGAGGTTGAGGGGCAAGTATTTGATGGCATGGAGATCGTCTCCACGAGCCATATGAATATGGAGGATGAAGTCCTCAGTCCGCACCCAGGTCTCGTTGTCCCTTCGTCGCCTCTATGTTCCTTTGGTTTGAATCATACGGAAATTCATGGTCTAATACCTCGTCGGTGAAACATAGGGGGTGTGCGGCACCCCTATATTCAGTTGCACCATGGCGTTCAGACGGTTGTGATATTTGGTTTTGGTTGATTGCTGCAGCGCGTTTCCTTGATCCGTAGATGGATCTGGTTGCGCCGGTCCTTTGATGCGAGTCCTCGCGTGGGTCATGTACTGACTTATGTGCGGCCTCGTTGGCCGCTCTATCGCGACCACGAGGTCGTCGATCCGACCGGTCGGCAGTTTTATTTTTTGGCTATGGAGGCTCTAAGGCCTCATCGTCGAATTCAGGCAGCAACTTTCGCTTTGGGTAGCTCTTCGTGTGGCGACTGCCACCATACTTTTCTGCCGTATCGAGCACCATGTTCCATCTACTGTTGAGTGTGTTTTGTGCGGCCTTGAGCCTTTGCTTCTACTTCTTTACACTCCTCGCAGTGGCGATAAGCCTTCTATGGAGGTTCTCTTGCTCCAGCTGCCTTTTCGGGATGATGTCTTCATCGTCATCCGGAGTGTTCTCTTCTCTGGAGACGGGTTGATTAGCTTGACGCTCGGCGTCGCCGTGTTCGGTCAGCGGCTCCGTACTTTGTTCATCGTCCGCTGGCTCACCCTGCTCTATCGCTGGGTCTATTTGGTCGTCGTTTCCTCCGGAGCCGACCGTGGTATTGTTTTTTCTTGCGCTGTTATCGTTGTTTTTGCCGAGGCGGGATTTGGAGCGGCGCCTACGGCGCCGCTTTGGTTGCTTCTCGAGGATCTATCTTTCGCTGCATCTTTCCGTTCCTCATCATCATTTTCTTTGGGTGTATCCACCATGTATATGTCATGTGATGAAGTGGCGGTCCAGCGCCCTATTAGCGGTGGTTCCTGTTCGTCTCCTGCATCGTTGTCCATACCATCGATGTCTTGGTCAATCGAGCATGTCGGTTAAATCATCGGCAGTGGCTACTAAGTGGGTGGTGGGTGAGGCGAATTTCTTCATCATCCACATCCCATTCTAGCGAAGATAGTTCACCAAGGTTCTCTGACGAGGAGAGACCTTAACAAGTTTAGTACATCGCCAAAGGCGAGTGCTAAAAGATATCATGAGGTGAACTCCATGATCGGCGCCGATCGGATTCAATAGGCATGGGCGCGGCGGTTGGTCCGTGGCGAGGCGAGTCGATGGTTGGCGTCACGGTTCTCGTTAGGGGTAAGGTCAGTATTCGGCTCTATCGCCACTGAGGGTGTAGCCTCCTAGGCGGGGTCTATCCGCCCGTCCTCGGATGGCGCAGTCTGTTCCGAATTGAAGGCCAGAGTGGTTGCTGGCGTGATTTCCCGAACACTGTGCGACGGCAGAGCTACATCGTGCTCGTCGTGATCGTGTGGCACACCTGGCATGGGCTCGAATCCGTTGAAGATTAAGTCTCCGCGGACATCGGCAGCATAATTCAAGTTTCCAAACCTGACCTGGTGGCCAGGGGCGTACCTCTCGATCTGCTCCAGATGGCCAAGCGAGTTGGCCCGCGATCTGGCGGTCCGCCCGAATCTGAAGATCTGTCCGGGGAGGAAAACCTCACCCTGGACAGCATCGTTATCGATGATCGGAGGAGCCATCCAGCTTTACGGTGACTGCACAGTGGAACTCTCAATGGAAGCACCGATGTCGGAGTCAAAACCAGCGGATCTCGGGTAGGGGGTCCCAAACTGTGCGTCTAAGGCGGATGGTAACAGGAGGCAGGGGACACGATGTTTACCCAGGTTCAGGCCCTCTTGATGGAGGTAATACCCTACTTCCTGCTTGATTGATCTTGATGATATGAGTAGTACATGAGTTGATCTACCACGAGATCGTAGAGTCTAAACCCTAGAAGCTAGCCTATGGTATGATTGTTGTTGGTCCTACAGACTAAACTCTCCGGTTTATATAGACACTGTAGGGGGCTAGTGTTGGGGAACGTAGTAATTTCAAAAATTTTCCTCGATCACGCAAGACCATGGTGATGGCATAGCAGCGCGGGGAAGAGTGTCCGTCCACGTACCCTCGTGAGACCGAAAGCGAAGCGTTATAACAACGCGGTTGATGTAGTCGTCGTCTTCACGACCCGACCGATCCAAGCACCGAGCGTCGGCACCTCCGAGTTACGCACACGTTCAGCCCGATGGCGATCCCGGACTCCGATCCAGCAAAGTGTCGGGATGAGTTCCGTCGACCTGACGGCGTGGTGGCGATGATGATGCTCCACCGGCGCGGGGCTTCGCCTAAGCTCCGCGACGATATGACTTCTCCAGCAAGAGGCTTCGCTAAGCTCATGACGATATGACGAAGTGGAATATGGTGGAAGGGGCACCGCACACGGCTAAGGAAATCAACTTGTGTGTTTTGGGGTGCTCCCTGCCCCGTATATAAAGGAGCCAAGGGGAGGTGGCGGCCAAGAGGAGGCGCGCAAGGAGTCCTACTCCTCCGGAGTAGGACTCCCCCAATCCTAGTTGGAATAGGATTCCCGAGAGGAGAGAGAGAGAGGGGGGCGGCCCACCTTTCCTAGTCCTAATAGGACTAGGGAAGGGGGCGACCACCTAGGGCTGGCCCTTCTCCTTTCCTCCAAGGCCCACTATGGGCCCATGTAGTTCCCGGGGTTCGGTAACCTCCGGTACTCGATAAATTCGATTTCACTCGGAACCTTTCCGATGTCAAATGTAGGCTTCAATATATCAATCTTTATGTCTCGACCATTTGAGACTCCTCGTCATATCCGTGATCACATCCGGGACTCGAACAACCTTGGTGCATCAATACTTATAAACTCATTATGACCGCCATCGAAGCGTTAAGCGTGCGGACCCTACGGGTTCGAGAACTATGTAGACATGACCGAGACACCTCTCGGTCAATAACCAATAAGCGGGACCTGGATGCCCATATTGGCTCCTACATATTCTCGAAGATCTTTATCGGTCGAGACCGCATAACAACATCGTTGTTCCTTTGTCATCGGTATGTTACTTGCCCGAGATTCGATCGTCGGTATCAATACCTAGTTCAATCTAGTTCTTGGCAAGTCTCTTTTCTCGTTCCGTAATACATCATCTCACAACTAACACATTTAGTTGCAATGCTTGCAAGGCTTATGTGATGTGCATTACCGAGAGGGCCGGAGATACCTCTCCGACAATCGGAGTGACAAATCCTAATCTCGAAATATGCCAACCCAACATGTACCTTCGGAGACACCTGTAATGTACCTTTATAATCACCCGATTCGTTGTGACGTTTGGTAGCACCAAAAGTGTTCCTCGGGCAAGCGGGAGTTGCATAATCTCATAGTCATAGGAACATGTATAAGTCATGAAGAAAAGCACTAGCAACAAACTATACGATCAGGTGCTATGCTAATGGAATGGGTCATGTCAATCAGATCATTCAACCAATGATGTGATCCCATTAATCAAATAACAACTCCTTGTTCATGGTTAGGAAACATAACCATCTTTGATTAACGAGCTAGTCAAGTAGAGGCATACTAGTGACACTCTGTAGGTTTATGTATTCACACATGTATTATGTTTCCGGTTAATACAATTCTAGCATGAATAATAAACATTTATCATGATATAAGGAAATAAATAATAACATTTATTATTGCCTCTAGGGCATATTTCCTTGATCTCCCACTTGCACTAGAGTCAATAATCTAGATTACACAAGAATGATTCTAACACCCATGGAGTCTTGGTGCTGATCATGTTTTGCTCGTGGAAGAGGCTTAGTCAGCGGTGCGCAACATTCAGATCCGTATGTATCTTGCATATCTCTATGTCTCCCACGGACCAAATCCGGATGGAGTTAGGCGTCTTTTGATGTGCTTGGTTCTCTTGTGAAATCTGGATTCCTTTGCCAAGGCAATTGCACGATATTGTCACAAAAGATTTTCATTGGACCCGATACACTAGGTACAACACCTAGATCGGATATGAACTCCTTCATCCGCACTCCTTCATTAGCTGCTTCCAAGCAGCTATGTACTCAACTTCACATGTAGATCCATAGCGGCGCTTTGTTTGGAACTGCACCAACCGACAGCTCCACCGTTTAATGTAAATCGTATCCGGTTTGCGATTTAGAATCGTCCGGATCGATGTCAAAGCTTGCATCGGCGTAACCGTTCGATGAGCTCTTTGTCACCGCCATAAATGAGAAACATATCCTTAGTTCTTCTCAAGTACTTAAGGATGTTCTTGACCGCTGTCCAATGATCCACTCTGGATTACTTTGGTACTGCACTGCTAAACTTACAGCAAGGCACACATCAGGTCTGGTACACAGCATTGCATACATGATAGAGCCTATGGCTGAAGCATAGGAACATCTTTCATTTTCTCTCTATCTTCTGCGGTGGTCGGGCATTGAGTCTTACTCAACTTCACACCTTGTAATACCGGCAAGAACCCTTTCTTTGCCTCGATCCATTTGAACCTTTTCAAAACTTTATCAAGGTATGTGCTTTGTGAAAGTCCTATTAAGCGTCTTGATCTATCTCTATAGATCTTAATGCCCAATATGTAAGCAGCTTCACCGAGGTCTTTCATCGAAAAACTCTTATTCAAGTATCCCTTTATGCTATCCAGAAATTCTATATCATTTCCGATCAATAATATGTCATCCACATATAATATCGAAAATGCTCTGAGCTCCCACTCACTTTCTTGTAAATACAGGCTTCTCCAAAAGTGCATATAAAACCAAATGCTTTGATCACACTATCAAAGCGTTTATTCCAACTCCGAGAGGCTTGCACCAGTCCATAAATGGATCGCTGGAGCTTGCACACTTTGTTAGCTCCTTTGGATCGACAAAACCTTCGGTTGCATCATATACAACTCTTCTTCCGAAATCCATTCAGAATGCAGTTTTAACATCCATTTGCCAAATTTCATAATCATAAAATCGGCAATTGCTAACATGATTCGGACGACTTAAGCATCGCTTCTGGTGAGAAGGTCTCATCGTAGTCAATCCCTTGAACTTGTCGAAAACCTTTTGCAACAAGTCGAGCTTTATAAACGATAACATTACCATCAGCGTCGGTCTTCTTCTTGAAGATCCATTTATTCTCAATTGCTTGCCGATCATCGGGCAAGTCAACCAAAGTCCACACTTTGTTCTCATACATGGATCCCATCTCAGATTTCATGGCCTCAAGCCATTTTGTGGAATCTGGGCTCACCATCGCTTCTTCATAGTTAGTAGGTTCATCATGTTCGATAACATGACTTCCAAAACAGGATTACCGTACCACTCAGTGCGGATCTTGTTCTGGTTGATCTCTGAGTTCTGAGAAACTTGATCTGAAGTTTCATGATCATCATCATTAGCTTCCTCCCTATTTGGTGTAGGTGTCACGAAACTGTTTTACGTGATGTACTACTTCTCAATAAGGGAGTAGATACGATTATCTCATCAAGTTCTACTTTCCTCCCACTCACTTCTTTCGTGAAAACTTTTTCTCCAAAAGTTTCCAATTTAGCAACAAAAATCTTGCCTTCGGATCTGTGATAGAAGGTGTACCCAACTGTCTCCTTTGGGTATCCTATGAAGACACATTTCTCCGATTTGGGTTCGAGCTTATCAGGTTGAAGCTTTTCACATAAGCATCGCAGCCCCAAACTTTCAAAAGCGACAACTTTGGTTTCTTGCCAAACCACAGTTCATAAAGCGTCGTCTCAGCGGTTTAGATGGTGCCCTATTTAAAGTGAATGTAGCCGTCTCTAAAGCATAACCCCAAAATGATAGCGGTAAATCAGTAAGAGACATCATAGATCGCACCATATCTAATAAAATACGATTCGACGTTCGGACACACCATTACGTTGTGGTGTTCGGTGGCGTAAGTTGCGAAACTATTCGCATTGTTTCAAATGTAGGCCAAACTCGTAACTCAAATATTCTCCTCCACGATCAGATCGTAGAAACTTTATTTTCTTGTTACGATGATTTTCCACTTCACTCTGAAATTCTTTGAACTTTTCAAATGTTTCAGACTTGTGTTTCATTAAGTAGATATACCCATATCTGCTCAAATCATCTGTGAAGGTGAGAAAATAACGATATCCGCCACGAGCCTCAACATTCATTGGACCACATACATCGGTATGTATGATTTCCAATAAATCTGTTGCTCTCTCCATAGTTCCGAGAACGGTGTTTTAGTCATCTTGCCCATAAGGCACGGTTCATAAGTGCCAAGTGATTCATAATCAAGTGACTCCAAAAGTCCATCGGCATGGAGTTTCTTCATGCGTTTTACACGATATGACCTAAGCGGCGATGCCACAAATAAGTTGCACCATCATTATCAACTCTGCATCTTTTGGTTTCAACATTATGAATATGTGTATCACTACTATCAAGATTAAGTAAAACAAACCATTCTTCAATGGTGCATGACCATAAAAGATATTATTCATATAAATAGAACAACCATTATTCTCTGATTTAAATGAATAACCGTCTCGCATCAAACAAGATCCAGATATAATGTTCATGCTCAGCGATGGTACTAAATAACAATTATTTAGGTCTAATACTAATCCGAAGGTAGATGTAGAGGTAGCGTGCCATTGCGATCACATCGACTTTGGAACCATTTCCCACGCGCATCGTCACCTCGTCCTTAGCCAATCTTCGCAATCCGTAGCCCTGTTTGAGTTGCAAATATTAGCAAGAACCGAGATCAAATACCAGTGCTCTGCGAGTATTAGTAAGGTACACATCAATAACAAGTATATCACATATACCTTTGTTAACCTTGCCATCCTTCTTATCCGCCAAATACTTGGGGCAGTTCCGCTTCGAGGACCAGCCTGCTTGCAATAGAAGCACTCGATTTCAGGCTTAGGACCAGACTTGGGTTTCTTCTCTTGATCGACAACTTGCTTGCCGCTCTTTTGAAGTTTCCTTTTCTTTCCTTTGCCCTTTTCTTGAAACTAGTGGTTTTGTTAACCATCAACACTTGATGCTCCTTTTGATTTCTACCTCCATGCTTTCAAAGATCGCGAAGAGCTCGGGCATAGTTTTGGTCATCCCTTGCATATTATAGTTCATCACGAAGCTCTTGTAGCTTGGTGGCGATGATTGGAGAATTCATCAATGGCGCAATCATCCGGAAGATTAACTCCCAGCTTGAATCAAGTGATTGTTATATCCGGACATTACGAGTATATGCTCACCGACAGAACCATTCTCCTCCATCTTACAGCTATAGAACTTATTGGAGACTTCATATCTCTCAATCCGGGCATTAAGCTTGGAATATTAACTTCAACTCTGGAACATCTCATATGCTCCATGGTGTTCAAAACGACGTTGAAGTCCCGGTTCTAAGCCGTAAAGCATGGCACATTGAACTATAGAGTAGTCATCGCTTTGCTTTGCGGACGTTCACAACTTCGGCGCAGCCCTTGCACCAGGCACGGCACCTAACGGTGCTTCGGGGCGTAATTCTTCCGTGCAGCAATAAGGATAATCCTCAAATTCGGACCCAGTCCGTGTAATTGCTGCCATCATCTTTCAACTTTGCTTTCTCAAGGAACGCATTAAAATTTAACGGAACAACAAAGACGAGCCATCTATCTACACATCATAGACAAGCAAGATACTATCGGTACTAAGTTCATGATAAATTTAAGTTCAATTAATCATATTACTTAAGAACTCCCACTTAGAAAAATATCCTCAATTCTCTAAGTGATTGCGTGATCCATATCAACTACACCATGACCGATCATCACGTGTGATGGAGTAGTTTCAATGGTGAACATCAATATGTTGATCATATCTACTATATGATTCACGCTCGACCTTCGGTCTCCGTGTTCGAGGTCATATCTTATATGCATAGCTCGTCAAGTATAACCTGAGTATTCGCGTGTGCAACTGTTTTGCACCGTTGTATTTGAGCGTAGAACCTATCACACCCGATCATCACGTGGTGTCTCAAAGACGAAGAACTTTAGCAGCGGTGCATACTCGGAGAACACTTCTTGATAATTTAGTAAGGATCATCTTATAATGCTACCGTCAATCAAAGCAAAATAAGATGCATAAAGGATTAACATCACATGCAATCAATATAAGTGATATGATATGGCCATCATCATCTTGTGCTTGTGATCTCCATCTCAAAGCACCGTCATGATCACCATCGTCACCGGTAGCGACACCTTGATCTCCATCGTAGCATCGTTGTCGTCTCGCCAACTATTGCTTCTCGACTATCGCTACTGCTTAGTGATAAAGTAAAGCAATTACATGGCGTTGCATTTCATACAATAAGCGACAACCATATGGCTCCTGCCATTGCCGATAACTTCGGTTACAAAACATGATCATCTCATACAATAAGATATAGCATCACGTCTTGACCATATCACATCACAACATGCCCTGCAAAAACAAGTTAGGCGTCCTCTACTTTGTTGTTGCAAGTTTTACGTGGCTGCTACGGGCTGAGCAAGAACCGTTCTTACCTCGCATCAAAACCACAACGATACTTCGTCAAATAGACTCCGTTTAACCTTCTCAAGGACCGGCGTAGCCACACTCGATTCAACTAAAGTGAGAGAGCAGACACCCGCCATCACCTTTAAGCAACGAGTGCTCACAGCGGTGAAACCAGTCTCGCGTAAGCGTCTGGCGTAATGTCGGTCCGGCCGCTTCATCTCACAATACCGCTGAACCAAAGTATGACATGCTGGTAGGTAGTATGACTTGTATCGCCCACAACTCACTTGTGTTCTACTCGTGCATATGACATCAACGCATAAAACCAGGCTCGGATGCCCTTGTTGGGGAACGTAGTAATTTCAAAAATTTTCCTACGATCACGCAAGACCATGGTGATGGCATAGCAACGAGGGAAGAGTGTCCGTCCACGTACCCTCGTGACCGAAAGCGGAGCGTTATAACAACGCGGTTGATGTAGTCGACGTCTTCACGACCGACCGATCCAAGCACCGAGCGTCGGCACCTCCGAGTTCTGCACACGTTCAGCCCGATGGCGATCCCGGACTCGATCCAGCAAAGTGTCGGGGATGAGTTCCGTCAACCGACGGCGTGGTGGCGATGATGATGCTCCACCGACGCGGGGCTTCGCCTAAGCTCATGACGATATGACTTCTCCAGCGCAGGGCTTCGCCTAAGCTCATGACGATATGACGAAGTGGAATATGGTGGAAGGGGCACCGCACACGGCTAAGAAATCAACTTGTGTGTTTTGGGGTGCTCCCTGCCCAGTATATAAAG
Source organism: Aegilops longissima (assembly GCA_021605205.1). NCBI lineage: Eukaryota > Viridiplantae > Streptophyta > Magnoliopsida > Poales > Poaceae > Aegilops > Aegilops longissima. Next base: position 310,114,116 of record CM038682.1, read on the forward strand.
GAGCCAAGGGGAGGTGGCGGCCAAGAGGAGGCGCGCAAAGGAGTCCTACTCCTCCGGAGTAGGACTCCCCCAATCCTAGTTGGAATAGGATTCCCGGAGGGGAGAGAGAGAGGGGGGGGCCCACCTTTCCTAGTCCTAATAGGACTAGGGAAGGGGGGCGCGCCACCTAGGGCTGGCCCTTCTCCTTTCCTCCAAGGCCCACTATGGGCCCATGTAGTTCCTGGGGTTCGGTAACCTCCGGTACTCGATAAATTCGATTTCACTCGGAACCTTCCGATGTCCAAATGTAGGCTTCAATATATCAATCTTTATGTCTCGACCATTTGAGACTCCTCGTCATATCCGTGATCACATCCGGGACTCGAACAACCTTGATGCATCAATACTTATAAACTCATTATGACCGTCATCGAAGCGTTAAGCGTGCGGACCCTACGGGTTCGAGAACTATGTAGACATGACCGAGACACCTCTCGGTCAATAACCAATAAGCGGGACCTGGATGCCCATATTGGCTCCTACATATTCTCGAAGATCTTTATCGGTCGAGACCGCATAACAACATCGTTGTTCCTTTGTCATCGGTATGTTACTTGCCCGAGATTCGATCGTCGGTATCCAATACCTAGTTCAATCTCACTTGGCAAGTCTCTTTTCTCGTTCCGTAATACATCATCTCACAACTAACACATTTAGTTGCAATGCTTGCAAGGCTTATGTGATGTGCATTACCGAGAGGGCCCAGAGATACCTCTCCGACAATCGGAGTGACAAATCCTAATCTCGAAATATGCCAACCCAACATGTACCTTCGGAGACACCTGTAATGTACCTTTATAATCACCCGATTCGTTGTGACGTTTGGTAGCACCAAAAGTGTTCCTCGGGCAAGCGGAGTTGCATAATCTCATAGTCATAGGAACATGTATAAGTCATGAAGAAAAGCACTAGCAACAAACTATACGATCAGGTGCTATGCTAATGGAATGGGTCATGTCAATCAGATCATTCAACCAATGATGTGATCCCATTAATCAAATAACAACTCCTTGTTCATGGTTAGGAAACATAACCATCTTTGATTAACGAGCTAGTCAAGTAGAGGCATACTAGTGACACTCTGTAGGTTTATGTATTCACACATGTATTATGTTTCCGGTTAATACAATTCTAGCATGAATAATAAACATTTATCATGATATAAGGAAATAAATAATAACATTTATTATTGCCTCTAGGGCATATTTCCTTCAGCTAGGGTTACAAAGAATCGGTTACAATGGGAGGAGATCAACATATCCGTATCTCCAAGCTTGCCTTCCACGCCAAGGAGAGTCCCATCCGGACAAGAGACGAAGTCTTCAATCTTGTATCTTCATAGTCCAACAGTCCGGCCAAAGGATATAGTCCGGCTGTCCGGATACCCCCTAATCCAGGAATCCCTCACTCTTCCCTTTCCTTTGTGAAATACCGTGAAAATTGTCCTTCTTCTCCACATGAATAGCAGGCATGAGCGTAAAATCTGTTTAGGCCTTCTCCGTCAGTGTCTTCAACAGCTTCCTTCATCACAAGCTCTTCTAAAATTTCCCCGAGGGCTTCTTTTTTATGCTTGGTAATTTCTTGTACCTTGGGGTAAATGTGACACTGAGCAGGGTAGTGCGTAGTTCCTTCACATAGGAAACAAGTAACCTTCCCAGCCGGGCATTCTTTGGCTGGGTGATTTTCCTCACAATGAGGGCACCCATCCTTGTGTTCTTCATGGGTGTGTCCTATTTCTCCGCAACTCTTGCAGGCACAAGGTTTCTTCACCGGGTTATCATAGTGCTTCCGGATGAGACGTGATCTCAACAGAGACTTCTTGAATTCCTCCCAAGTTCTTGCTCCGTTGCATCCTTGTATGGCTTGATGCATTTTCCACCAGGTTGTAGCACTTTCGGTAAAGTACTGAAGTGCGTATTGAACCTCATACTTCTTTGTAATCAAAATTTTCCCGAAGAGATCCTCCATGTTTTGAATCCATAGCTCTGCCTCCAACTGATTCATCGGTCCAGACAATACCAGTCCAACTTCATTCATCATCTATGGGGTTCAAAGGTTTTGGGATGAGATACAAGAGAAGAATGGAGGGATATACACACAATAGAAACAATAGTTAAAAAAATGGTTTTCATTTTGTGGTTGTCGAAAAAACATCAAACAAATGACAGCTCACAAATCGTCGCATCTAACGTAAATATATAACAGGGGTTTGGTCTTCTAAAGGTCAAATAATTCTTCAAATTCTTCAAACTCTTCAAGTCTTCGGAGTCTTCAACTGTTGTAGCTTCAACTCTTCTAATGCATGGTGAAATCCACTTTACTCTGAAGAGGTCATTATTTGTCCGATACGTTGTCCTTTTTGGAGCGGCTTCAGTTGATCCTCCGTGTGGTCAAAAGGGAATGGGGTATATTCCAACTATTTGAGGTAAGAAGGACTATTTGATAAAATCAGAAAAGAGGAGAAGTAAGGATCTTTTTGAAAATAAAGTTTTAGAGATATCCTGTCCTAAGGGCTTTCCGATTTCTAAGGTCACGTCCTACAGTCAACATGTGCTCTCATACCATCTCTGTAGCGACCCGACCTCAGACGGTCAAGTCTCTGTGTATTTGTGCCATCCCTGGATCAGTATGCTGGCACAAACAGTACATCAATGTATATATCAAAGTGCAATCACATGTATAAATAGCGTAAAACTGATATATACCTCATAAGTCTCAGCGGAAACAAACAATCGGGTGTGGAGTCCCATCAACGCCATCGGGAGGTGATACGTCTCCAACGTATCTATAATTTTTGATTGTTCCATGCTATTATATTATCTGTTTTGGATGTTTAATGAGCTTTAATATGCACTTTTATATTATTTTTGGGACTAACCTATTAACCGAGGCCCTAGTGCAAATTGCTGTTTTTTTGCCTTTTCAGTGTTTCACAGAAAAGGAATATCAAACGGAATGAAACCTTCGGGAGAGTTATTTTTGGAACAAACGCAATCTAGGAGACTTGGAGTGGACGTCAAGGAAGTAACGAGGAAGCCACGAGGCAGGGAGGCGTGCCCAGGGGGTAGGCGCGCCCCCCACCCTCATGGGCCCCTCGTGGCTCCACCGACCTACTTCCTTCGCCTATATATACTCATGTACCTGATACGTCTCCAACATATCTATAATTTTTTATTGTTCCATGCTATATTATATTCTGTTTTGGACATTATTGGGCTTTATTATACACTTTTATATTATTTTTGGGACTAACCTATTAACCGGAGGCCCAGCCCGAAATTGATGTTTTTGCCTATTTCGAGTTTCAGTGAAAAAGAATATCAAGCGGAGTCCAAGCGGAATGAAACCTTCAGAACATGATTTTGGAACAAACGTGATCCAGAGGACTTGGACCCTACGTCAAGACATCAACCAGGAGGGCACGAGGTTGGGGGCGCGCCTACCCTCCCTGGGCGTGCCCTCCACCCTCGTGGGTGAAAGGATCGAGAAGAGGTGTCTAGAGGGGGGGGGGGTGATTAGACACTAAGTACCAAAAGTTGCAGTTTTTAAATTCTTTAAGTTGAAGTGGATTTTGGCACAAGTTTAACAAACTCAATACATATCAAGCAAGCATGCAAAGAGTATATGAGCAACGGAAAGTAAAACATGCAACTTGCAAGAATGTAAAGGCAAGGGTTTGGAGAATTCAAACGCAATTTGGAGACATGGAGATTTTTGAGACGTGGTTCCGATAGGTGGTGCTATCGTACATCCACGTTGATGGAGACTTGAACCCACGAAGGGTAATGGTTGCGCGAGTCCACGGAGGGCTCCACCCACGAAGGGTCCATGAAGAAGCAACCTTGTCTATCCCACCATGGCCGTCGCCGACGAAGGACTTACCTCACTAGCGGTAGATCTTCACGAAGTAGGCGATCTCCTTGCCCTTACAAACTCCTTGGTTCAACTCCATAATCTTGTTGGAGGCTCCCAAGTGACACCTAGCCAATCTAGGAGACACCACTCTCCAAGAAGTAACAAATGGTGTGTTGATGATGAACTCCTTGCTCTTGTGCTTCAAATGATAGTCTCCCCAACACTCAACTCTCTCTCACAGGATATGGATTCGGTGGAAAGAAGATTTGAGTGGAAAGCAACTTGGGAAGGCTAGAGATCAAGATTCATATGGTAGGAATGGAATATTTTGGCCTCAACACAAGTGTAGGTGGTTCTCTCTCAGAAAATGTAGGTTGGGAGTGTAGGTTCGTTCTGATGGCTCTCTCCACGAATGAAGAGGAGGTGGAGGGGTATATATATCCTCCACACAAAATCTAACCGTTACACACAACTTGCCAAACTCGGTGGGACCGAATTGGTAAACTCAGTCGGACCGATTCAGCAAATCTAGTGACTGTTAGGATTTTCGGTGGGACCGACATGCAACTCGGTAGGACCGATATGGTTAGGGTTAGGGCATAACGTAATCTCGGTGAGACCGATTACACAAACTCGGTGAGACCGATTTTGGTAATAAGCTAACCAGAGAGTTGGTCAGGTAAACTCGGTGGAACCTATTCGCTCATTTTGGTGAGACCGAAATGTTACAAAAAGGGAACAGAGAGTTTACATTGCAATCTCGGTAGGACCGATTATGCAAACTCGGCGAGACCAATTTTGGTAATAGATCCATACAGAGAGATTGCAATCCCATCTCGGTGAGACCGAGATCCCTATCGGTGAGACCGATTTGCCTAGGGTTTGTGGCAGTGGCTATGACGTCTGAACTCGGTGGCGTCGGATAGAAAGAATCGGTGGGGCCGAGTTTGACTTTTGTTTTAGGTCATATGTGGATGTGAGAAGGTAGTTGAGGGATTTGGAGCATATCACTAAGCACTTTGAGCAAGAGCCTCATTAAGCAACACCGCATCCCTCCTTCATAGTATTGGCTTTTCCTATAGACTCAATGTGATCTTGGATCACTAAAATAGAAAATGTAGAGTCTTGAGCTTGGAGCTTGAGCCAATCATTTGTCCTTAGCATCTTGAAGGGGTTCCACATCCTCTAATCCATGCCACTTCAATGTTGAACTTATCTGAAACATACTACGTAAAAGTGTTAGTCCAACAGGAGATATGTTGACATTAATTACCAAAACCACCTAGGGAGGACTTGTGCTTTCAATCTCCCCCTTTTTGGTAATTGATGACAACATACATCAAAGCTTTAGATAAAGATATAGAGAATAGCAAGTAAAGCTTTGGAAAGGCATGTAACATGCATAGGCTCCCCCTACATGTGTGCAATCATGTGATATGAAATATAGGAGTATGTGAATGCATAAACATGACAGAGTAGGCAATGTGTTAAATGTATCTTGGCTATATGCATCAGAGCAAATGATGTGAACATGATAAATGTACCTTCATGCTCATGAGTCCTTCTTGCAAACAGTATGTACATCAGCAAGAGTTTCTCATACACATGATTGTGATGCATATTCTTACCTTGTGGTCTTGAGCTGGCTTAGGATGGGATGAACCTGCGTAAACAAGGTTAGATAACACAGATACACCTACTGGCCAGAGCAAACAAGAGAAACCACAAGAGTACCAAGACTGACATGTAGAGTGAGTACTAAGTGCCACATTGGATATAGACATGTCCCCAAAGGTAAAGATGTGCAATAAGTTCAAGGATTTTATTCCCTTAGATGTCTTGCTCCCCCTGAATCTAGCATGGGATATTGGGAGAAGATAGGGAACATAAAATAAGAGCAAAATTAGAGCTCAAAGAAAATAAACAGAGTTAATGCAAATGAGCAAATATGAACATGTCTTTCCCCTCTTGAAGACATGTGACTTCTCTCCTCTTGAATACCAAGCATCTAGGGTCTCTTTCTTCCCTAGAGTATTATCTCCCCTATAGATATGATTAAGCTTTGATGTGATCTCTCTCTCCCCCTTTGACATCAATTTCCAAGAAGGGTTCTTCTGGATTTTTGTCATGATGGGTGTGGTCCTTGAGTCACAGAACAAAGCTGCAAGTTGAATGGGATGCTGGTCGAGGAAAAGATTCATTGAGTGGATCTGGATAAAAAAGAATGCAGAAACAAGCGGCAAGATGTCTTTCCTGTAGTGAAATCGGTGACACTGAGTTATATGGTTCGGTTGCACCGAGAGGATTCGGTTGGACCGAAAGCATCAGACCGGTGAGAAAGAGTTCATCACAGAGAAAACACTTATCACCTCAGCTCACTAGACAAGTAAGATCTCACAAGGATTTGCAAGGAATTAACTGAAAGATTTGCAAAGAATTGGATGCAAGGAATGCAGAACAGAAAATAACAGAGAAGAAACTAAAAAAGGAGTCTAGATGAAGTTTTTTTTTGAAGAGGGAAACAAATATGCATGAGACAAATGCAAGTGCACAGAAAAGAACACAAGAGAACTTCATCTAGAATTGGTCGGTGACAATGTCACCTATGTTAGAGTATATTGACTTAGGAGTCAAGTGAGATCACTTGATCGTAGGTCATACTCATCGTTTAAGCTCAAAATGGGGTTACCATTTTTGTTAAAGCATGTTAATGTATTCACATCTTGTTGAGTTGCTTTATCCCATGACTTGGAGTAAAGCTTCGCTAAGATGGAATAACATACCTTGGGTGGTGGTGTTGATCCTGATCATGTAGTTGAACTTGTGTGGGTTGCTCAAGGTTGATATAGCTTATCAAGAGTTGGGAGCACCACTTGGAGTTTGAGTTCATCTACCTACATGGGTTAGTTTTTGCAAGGAAGAGCACTTGTGTATCCAAAATGACAATCGTGAAACACAACATAAAATTTGTCAAAGGATATGTTTGAATGGTTGCATGCTTCCTTGTCTTCATCCACCATTGTGTAGAGACTTGGTGATATAGAAATTGCTCAAGATGTGAGTGAGTTGCAATCTCATAGATTTAGATTCATCCAAGTACCTACACGGGTTAGATAACATGCAAGGTGCAAATATATCCAAGACATACGATAGTCAACATAAGAGAAATATCAAGGATTAGTCATAGGCTTATGCCGTGCATGTATCAAATGGAGTTTCTACTCCAAGTTTGAAGCATCAATGATGTTCAATTCACCTCTTAACCTGCAAAACACTTTCTCATCAAGCGGTTTGGTAAATGTACCCGCTAATTGCTTATCGGTGCGAACATGCTTAAGATTGATGTCCCCTTTGGCAGCATGATCTCGAATGAAATGATGACGAACTTAAATATGCTTAGTTCGAGAATGTTGCACGGGATTGTGAGAAATCTTAATAGCACTTTCATTGTCACAAAGCAATGGAACATGTTTCACATATATTCCATAATATTTAAGAGTTTGGGTCATCCAAAGCAATTGAGAACAACATGATCCAGCGGCAATGTATTCCGCTTCGGCGGTGGATAAGGATACCGAATTTTGTTTCTTGGAAGACCAAGACACAAGATATCTACCAAGAAATTGACAAGTACCCGAAGTGGACTTTCTATCAACCTTGTCACCGGCAAAGTCCGAGTCGGAGTAGGATACCAAATGCCAAAATTTGGTGTATGGATTAAGTATCTTACTATCCTTTTCACGGCCTTAAGATGACATTCTTTAGGAGCGGCTTGATATCGTGCACACATGCACACACTTAGCATAATATCGGGACGTGAAGCACATAGATATAACAATGAACCAATCATAGAGCGATAAACCTTTTGATCAACCGGTTCACCATCTTTGGTTAAATCAAGATGTCCACTAGTAGGCATGGGTGTAGTCATACCTTTGCATTATTGCATATTGAACTTCTTGAACAAGTCCTTGGTGTACTTCGTTTGAGAGACAAAGGTACCTTCCTTAGTTTGCTTGATTTGCAAACCGAGAAATAATTTGAGTTCACTCATCATAGACATCTCAAACTTTTCCGACATTAGCTTTCCAAACTTCTCACTAAAATGAGGGTTAGTTGATCCAAATATAATATCATCAACATAAATTTGGCACACAAATAGTTCTCCATTAACCCTTTTAGTAAAAAGAGTAGAATCTATTTTTCCAATTTCAAAGCCTTTTTCAATAAGGAACTTGGTCAAGCATTTATACCATGCTCTAGGACCTTGTTTAAGACCATAGAGAGCTTTGTGAAGTTTGTAAACATGATTAGGTTTCTTAGGATTGACAAATCCGGGAGGTTGCTTAACATAAACTTCCTCCTCTATTTCACCATTTAGAAAAGCACTTTTAATGTCCATTTGGTACAAGGTGATATCATGATGATTAGCATAGGCAAGTAAGATGCGAATGGACTCAAGTCTAGCAACGGGGGCATATGTCTCACCATAGTCCATACCTTTGACTTGAGTGTAGCCTTGGGCAACTAGGTGTGCTTTGTTGCGGACGACTTGACCATCTTCATCTTGCTTGTTGCGAAACACCCATTTGGTGCCGATGATGTTGTGGTTGTTGTTGGGCTTCTCTACCAATGTCCAGACTTGATTTCTCTCAAAGTTGTGTAGCTCTTCATGCATAGCGTTCATCCAATACGGATCTTCCAAAGCTTCTTCAACCTTCATAGGTTCAATGCTAAAGATGAATGAATAGTGTTCACAAAAGTTAGCTAAACGTGTTTTAGAGTGAGTGATTCTCCCGGTTTGGATATCATTGTAGATTTGCTCAACGGGATGATCTTTAGCAATTCTTGCTCGAACTCGTGAAAGCTTTTGCTTGGGTCTTGGTTGAACATCTTCTTCATCTTGTTCTTCTTCTTGGCCTTCTTCATTGTTGACGTTGTCATTCTCTTGTTGTGGTGGAGAAGGAGGTTGTAGATGTTCATCTTGGTGTGCTTCCTCGTTTTCTTTGTCTTGATGTGTCCCACTCGTGGATGCTTCCGTATCAATTCTTGGTTCACCTTGTCGTGAGGTAGAAGCTTCCACTTGGACTGACGAGGTACTCTCCTTTACCTCCGTTGGACGAATCTTGTCAATAGACAAGTCTTGAATTGCTTCCGAAGGGTCTTTGTCTCCTACATCAATTGGCAATTGCTCTACTTGCGAGCCGTTAGATTCATCAAACTTCACATCTACCGTCTCTTCAACCTTTCGGGTGAAATTGTTGTAGACACGGTAAGTGTGAGAGTTTGAGCCATAACCAAGTAGGAAACCTTCATGAGATTTAGAAGCAAATTTAGAACGACGATGCTTATCAAGAATGTAGCACTTTCAGCCGAATACTCGAAAGTATCCAACTTGTGGTTTGTTACCGGTGAGGAGCTCGTATGCCGTCTTGCCGAGTAGCTTGTGAAGATACAAGCGATTTGTTGCATGACAAGCTGTCTCAACCGCTTCCGCCCAAAAGTGCTTTGGCGTCTTGTACTCATCAAGCATCATTCTTGCCATCTCAATAAGAGTCCGGTTCTTCCTCTCAACGACTCCATTTTGTTGAGGTGTGTACGTAGCTGAGAACTCATGTGAAATCCCTTCCTCATCAAGAAAGGTATCCACATTTGCGTTCTTGAACTCCGTTCCGTTGTCGCTTCGACCTTCTTGATCTTCACGTCAAATTGATTTTGGGCCTTCCTAGCGAAGTTCTTGAAGATCTTTTGGACCTGCGATTTGTCATCAAGAAAGAACACCCACGTAAATCTTGAAAAATCATCAACTATGACTAGTCCAAATGAGTTACCACCGAGACTCTTGTAGGCATTTGGACCAAAAAGATCCATGTGAAGCAGCTCGAGTGGTCTTCTCGTGGTCATGATGTTCTTCGCGATGACTTCCTCCAACTTGTTTCCTGCGACAAGCACTACAAAGTCTATCCTTGTCAAATATGACATCTTTTATTCCAAGGATATGCTCACCTTTGATAAGCTTATCAAGATTTCGCATACCCACATGACCTAATTGTCTATGCCATAACCAACCTTTATATGATTTAGCAATTAAGCAAGTTCTAGGTTGAGCCTTTTTAGTGAAATCAACAATGTAAAGATCACCTCTACGTATGCCAGTAAAGACCATTTTACGATTGTCTCTACGAAACACTTGGCAATCTACTTCAGTGAATAGGACATTGAAACCGAAATCAGCAAGCCTAGAAACTGAAAGTAAATTGTACCCAAGAGATTCAACGAGCATGACATTTTGTATGGAGCTATCATGTGAGATAGCCACTGAGGGAGTCCTGGATTAGGGGGTGTCCGGATAGCCGAACTATCACCGTTGGCCGGACTCCTGGACTATGAAGATACAAGATTGAAGACTTCATCTCGTGTCCGGATGGGACTTTCCTTGGCGTGGAAGGCAAGCTTGGCGATACGGATGTCTAGATCTCCTACCGTTGTAACCGACTCTGTGTAACCCTAACCCTATCCGGTGTCTATATAAACCGGAGGGTTTTAGTCTGTAGGACGAAGAACAATCATACCATAGGCTAGCTTCTAGGGTTTAGCCTCTCTTATCTCGTGGTAGATCCACTCTTGTACTACCCATATGATCAATATTAATCAAGCGGGAGTAGGGTTTTACCTCCATCGAGAGGGCCCAACACTGGTAAAAACATCGTGTCCCTTGTTTCCTATTACCATCCGCCTAGGCGCACAGATTCGGGACCCCCTACCGAGATCCGCGGTTTGACACCGACATTGTTGCTTTCATTGAGAGTTCCTCGTGTCGTCATCCTTAGGCCCGATGGCTCCTCCGATCGTCAACGACGATGCGGTCCAGTGAACTTTTCTCCCGACAGATCTTCGTATTCGGCGGCTTTGCATGCGGGCAATTCACTTGGTCATCTGGAGCAGATCGAAAGCTCGCCCTGCCATCGATTCAGATTTGGGAGTTTGAACTACACGGTCGACATCCGCGGAGACTTGATCTTGAAGGATTGAGCCACAGCCAGCGCGCCACACTATCTCGATAGGCACGATCTAGCTCTGCCGCGAGCAGTGCCACGAGGCGCACCAGCGTCGCTCCGACCCTTAGCTCGGAGCCGACTCCGCCGATCGAGGACGAGTGGTTGGACACCGCCTCGGGGGCTACGATCTCTACAGCGATTGAGCCGAACTCCATCCCTGTCCTTTGCGAAGACTGTGACTCCAAGGTGCGGACTCCTCTCGGGACTCGAACCCTCGCGCCCCCAATCGAATCAATTGGGCGCGGTTATGGAGTTCATTACGCGGACATCTTTCATCACTCGCCCTTTGGCGACATCCTGAATTCACTAAAGTCTTTCTCTTTGTCGGAGAGCCTGGCGGACTACGGTCGGGAAGGTTGGGATCGACGACGACGAAGAAATTCAATGCCCACCCACCACCCACTTTGTAGCCACCGTCGAAAGCTTAAGCGACGTGCTCGATTTCGACTCGAAGACATCGGCGGTATGGGCGACGATGTAGGAGACAACCATGAACCAGCACCTATAGGATCTTCGGACAGCCACCTCATCCCATGATGTATACATGGTGGATACACCTAAATGAAGTGACGACGAGGAACAACGGGACACTCGAAGGATAAATCCCTCGAAAAGAAGTCAAAGCGGCAGCGTAAGCGCCGCACCAAGTCCGCCTCGACAAAGGCGGCAGCCACAGACCCAACCAAAGAGCAGGGGCGAACGGTGGGCGGCGAACATGCTATCGAGCAACCATCCGAATAGGACAACTTGGATAAACAACCCGTCCCGGCGAAGATAACATCCGGACGATCTCACGCCGGACAAATTGTTGGAGCGAAGAACCTCCACAAAGGCTCGTCGCCACTTTGCGTAGCCTGAAAAAGCGAAGCGGAAGCTCAAAACAGCGGAAGATGCACTCGAGAATCAGATGGAGCAAAGTACTCAACACCGCAGAGAAATCTGGCGACAACCGCCAAACAAAGAGCTACCGAGCGCAAATTACTGCCCGAATTCGATGAGGAGGCCGTGAAACCCCGCAATCAAAGAACAAAGAGGCCGCCCGATCGGATAAGCGACCACATAGCAAACATGGAGCGGCAAGCGGCGCCAAGCACACAAGCCAACCGCGATCCGCATAAGGATTCGCACCAAAGGATGGCCCGATTAGGTCCATCTATGGGCGAAAAGCAAGCTCTTCCAAGAAAAGCAACCGCCAAATATCCGAACATCACGGCACACCCAAATATAGGGGTGCCGCACACCCCGTGTTTCACCGATGAGGTCTTTGGATCACAAATTCGGCGGATTCAAACCCGTAAACATAGAGGCATACGATGGAACAACAGACCACAGAGTGCGGATTGAGGATTACATCCTCCACATACACATGGCTAGAGGAGATGATCTCACGCCATAAAATATTTACCCCTCAAGCTCAAAAGGCCAGCCCGGCATTGGCTCAAAAGCCTCCTGAAAATACCATTGGAAGTTGGGAAGAGCTCGAGGATGCTTTTGAGCAAATTATCAAGGGACTTATGTCCGCCCTCCGGATCTGAGCGATTTAAGTCACATAACTCAACAACACGGAGAGTCAGCCCGCAAATTCTGGAACAGGTTCCTCACCAAAAGAACCAAATAGTCATTGTTAGGACGCGAAGCCTTAGCAGCTTTCAAACACAACATCCAAGGCGAATGGCTCGCGGACATCTCGGCCAGAGAAGCCGAGAACAATGGCTGCATTAACAAGCCTCATGACCCGCTTTTGCGGGGAGGATAGCTGGCTGGCAAGATGCGATACCAGCGACCCAAGTACATCCAAGTCGAGGGATGGACATGGAAAACCACGACACAGCAAGGACCAGCGCGGACAAAGGAAACAGCCGAAGAGCACGGCGAGTCAGCGCGGATTGAAGCTCCGGCAGAATCATAAAAACTGCCCCTCAAGGATAACAGCGACGAGCTATCAACAAACAAAATCTTGGACAAAATATGCCAAATCCACAAGACTCCGGGAAGCCTGCAAACCATACCCACGAGATTGTTGGGTCTTTAAGCAGTCCGACAAACTCATTTGCCGAACACAAGGGCTCGACACACCAAGCGAGGACGATGGCGAACCCCTAAGCGAGCACGGAAAACAAAAGAATTTCCCACAAGAAGTCAAGACAGTGAACTCACTTCAAGTGACAAAAGGGAAAAAAAGAGCGGCGCCTATAGAAACACGCGTCGCACGGTCTATCCCAGCAGAGTCCCAACGTTGGTTGTCAAAACCAATCACCTTCGATCATAAGGTTTATTCCGGAAGTATCCGGAACGCAGAATGGACTGCCTTGATATTAGATCCTATAATCGACGGACTCCAATTTACACAAGTCCTAATGGATGGAGGTAGCGATCTAAACCTGCTATATCAGGACACAATCCACAAAATCGGGATAAACCCAACCAAAATTTGCCATAGCTACACCTCCTTCAAAGGGGTAATGCCAGGCCTATATGCCCACTGTACGGGCTCCCTACTGCTAGAAGTTGTGTTCGGCTCACCCGACAACTTCCGCCGCGAGAAGTTAACCTTCCATATCGCCCCATTCGAAAGTAGCTATCAAGCACTACTCGGACGTGAAGCTTTCGCCCGCTTTAACGCAATACCGCATTATGCATCTCTTACACTTAAAATGCCCGGTCCACGCGGCATCATCTCATTAAAAGGGAGTATCAAGTGTTACTCGAGCACGGAAAAACGTGAGGCTGCCTTAACAGCCCCACACTAATCCGGCTCCGCTAATCAAAGCACCTGAATAGGTCATTCGGACCCCGTACATGGCTAGATGAGTCCGGCGTAAACATATAAACGCCTACTAGCGGCATACCCCCGTACAAGGGGCTGCACGCATGTACAACAAGAGACAATAAAGCTCAATTTTATTCACTTTTCGAACCGCACTCTGTTTATTTAATATAAAGTACATTTTTCGCACTATCTTTTTTCTTTTCAACTAAGTTCTTCTCTTTTACAGATGAACACCGTGCTACACCCGTCTAGGACCACGGCTGCGGAGACACAAAGCGCAGAGCGTGCGATGAGGGACCCGTTACAGCGATTCTTTTCAGATTAAGACCACTGTAAACCTTTTTTACTGTCTCTTGTTGATACACATCCCGGTTTCTTGCTATAACCGAGGAGGAGACTGGCGTTTTGGCATCGGCCGCACCAGAATTTTTGCGCGTACCTGGACACCAGGGGCTTCGGGCATTATTCTGCCCATTTTCATAAAGACCGAATACCTTAGGGAGTGTTCGGCGTCTCGAGTAAGGCCTTATATGCATCAGCTCCGAATCATGTCTTTGGTCAAATGTTGAGTTTGCCCGGCTCCTGTGTTTTGCTGCCTTACGTTCCGTTCTATCGGCTAACGCGTACCGGAGAACTCTGCGATTGTGCCCCGTTCGGCGGTGAGCACCTCGAGAGAAAGCGGCCTGATGTCATGATATAGCGTGAGACAGGTCAACCACTCGATGACCCACCGGAATGTTTAGAATTCCCCCGCATTAACGAAGGACCGTTTCCCGGTCAGGCACATACGCGCCCGAATTCGGGAGAGCGCGGTGCCCCTAGGGGCTATATAGTAGCCCCACCATCGAACTCCTATGGCTAAGTGAAAGTGATAAAGCATTATAGTCCGGTTGCCTAGTTTGCTACGCTATCACCTCCTTTACAGGACCAAGACATTGGATTAAGTGTGAAAATGCGCCTTTTGCAAACACCCCGCACTATGTGCGTGGGGGGTCAAGACTGCCATCTTTCAGGTTATATACACATATACATCAACGGCCAGACAGAGGTGTTTTAATACTTGAGCGCACAAGTATAAAAAGCTCTTATATTATATTGAAACATTGTTTTCACAAATCATACATGTCATTAAAACATAATATCCTTGAGCACTGCGTCTCTATTAAATAAGCGCCTGCAGAACTTCCTCAAAATAGTGCTCGGCGGTGTAGTAAACTACATCGAATCTTGGGATGCAACGTTGGTGGCCTTCATCTCCGCCCAGTATGTCTTGACACGGGCAAGAGCCATCCGCGCACCCTCTATGCATGCTAACCGCTTCATTGCATCGATATGCGACACCGCACCAAGGAACTGTTGCACCAAGCCAAAATAACTCTTGGCTCGGGCCTTTTCGCCACAAATGAGTCACGACAGCCTTCATGGCAAGTCCGGACAACCTATTCAGCTCAGCCCATTCGGCCAAACGATCGGTTAATGAAAGTGGATGCTCCGGACTATGGAACTGCGACCAAAAAAGTTCTTCCATTCATCATCCTTTTGACCTCGGAAGTGTTCGATTGCGTCTGCGGCTTTTCGCCGCCAAGTCGAATAAGCATCCTCCGCACCCACAGCCAGTCAATTGGCGTACTTAGGATCCGTGAATTTCCTCCGCGATCGAAAGGGCTTTCCAGCCGCAATATCTTGACTGGCGTAGCTCCTCCTTCATAGCTCTCATCGCGAGCGAGTATCCTTAACCTCGGTGGCGGCCTTTTCAGGTCCTCTTATTTCGCTCGATCTTCTTTTCAAGAAGCTCGCATAGCGGTCGATAGCATTCTTCAATTTCACGGCCATCTCGGCCATTTCTTTCTTGCTTGGCGGTGAGCAGCCTGTTAAACTTTTAGCTCTGCGGCGCCTTTAAAACAACCGCATCACTTTTTCTGGCTTGCTCCTTGGCTCGGGCGAGCTCCGCCCGAAGGTTCTCCATAGCAGCGGCACCATCTGCATTAAGCATACATGTTGTAAGGCATGGGCGTCAAGCTCCCTTACCAGGTGTCCGCGGAGAAGTCGCATACCTTGTGACTCCTCAAGCCGCTTATTAACAAGCGTGATGTCCGCATCCGCCACGTCAAGTTGCCTCTTCAGTTCGGCAAATTCATCAGCCCGGCTAGCCACCGGACGCTTCGCCACCTACATAGGAAGAGCGCATATTATACCTGGGGTTATGATCCTCGGCGCGCCATCATTTTTGACACCGCACCAAGTCTTAGGGGCTACTATCTATACAGGGCGCATTTTCTATGCAAAACTGTCAGAAAGTACATCATTTTGCGTACCTCAAAACTCGTCAGTAAACTTACGACGGCTTCATGCAATCCGCTCTCAGCGGATGAAATCCTTTCAATCACCGTACCCATTAGCGTATGGTGATCTTCCGAGATAGACGCTCACCCGAGCAGATCCTTCAGCTCCTCCGACCATACACCCGTTGGTGCCGGACTCGTCTGGTGGCCTTTTTCGAAGGCCGGACACGGAGAGCTTTGTGGAGACATACGGCTGCCTTCTGGCCCCGCCGGATTCGGAGAAGCCCTCCGCGACGACACCTCAGGGTCGTTCGCCTCGCCGGCATGCAGGCAGGCGGAGGCGTTCGCTCTCCATCATCTCGGACCAAGATCCCTCAAGACGAGCTCTGCTGTGAAGGGCTGAGATCCGAACTACAAGGTAAACTTTCGGTTACCTTCGAAATAAAGCGGGATGTCTCTCTTTTAAAAAATGCTCCCTTTACTTACGGCTCGCTAGAGGTTGATCTCCTTGGGAAATAGTGCTGCGGGGCATCTCCGCCGCAGGACCCTCTGCGACGATTTCTTCCCCGCTTGAGGCTTTGGTCTCCGGATCTTGAAGCGGTCCTCTTCTCCCTTGGAGGAGGGATTCTCGATCCCCATTCTTGATAGCCTCCTTCACGGAGTAGTAGTTCCTTGTTCCCCCTTCGCCTTCTTCAAAAGGCACAGCCTCTAACATCTTGGTTATCTTGGATCCGGCGTGGTCTCGGGGAGGGGTCGGACACTGATCAGTTTTGCTTTTGCTATCCACTCCTGTTTAAAGGATAGCTCTTTTAAGGGCAAGTTTATGATAAATATGCGGATAGCATGTCCGGGTACAGGACTACTTACTTGAGTATCCGGGTGATTGCAGCTCAGACCTGCGTCCTCGGTTAAGTCCGGACACATTGCTTGTGATCCGAAGAACAGTTGGTACATCTCCACGGGCGTTGCGCCCATAAAAGGTTGGAGAGCTCGGGGTCCCTCCGGATTAAACTCCCACAAGCGGAGGGGGCGACGTTTGCAGGGCAAGGTGCGACGAATCAGCATGACCTGCGCTACTACGACCAGATTGATCTCTCTCTCTCTAGGAGGTCTCGAATACGGTCCTACAACAGAGGTACGTCCTTGGACGGTCCCCAGTCGAGCCCTTTATTGACCCATGACGCCTGCGCAGTGGAGGACCCGAGCGGAAGGCGGGTGGCGCCGTCCATTTGGTGCCCCTGGGAGCGGTGATATAAAACCACTCCTGTTGCCATAAATTGAGCTCCTCTTGAAAAGAGCCCTCGGGCCATGGAGCATCAGCATTCTTGCTTATAACAGCCCCTCCGCACTCTGCCTGATGCCCCTTGATCATCTTCGGCTCCACTTTGAAGGTCTTGAGCCACAATTCGAAGTGAGGGGTAATGCAGAGGAAGTCTTCACATACGACAATGAACGGCGAGTGTGGAGGATGGACTCCGGATCCAAGTCATGGAATTCCAGCCCATAATAAAACATGAGCCCCCTCACGAAGGGGTCCGTCGGGAAGCCTAAACCCCGAAGGAAGTGAGACACGAATACCACACTCTCACCAGGCTCGGGAGTGGGAATAACCTGCCCTTGGGCAGGCAGCCTATGCGAAATTTCACCGGTTAGATACCTGGCGTCTCTCAGCTTTAGCACATCTTCTTCCGTGACGGAGGAAGACATCCACCGGCCGTGCAGGTCGGAGCCAGACATCATTGAAGGTCCGAAGTGCCTAAATCTGGAGCTTTGGGTGTTGGAACTCGAGGCGAGGGGCGGATTCGATTGAGATTGAAAGAAAGGAGTGGGCCTTGGTCTTGTTATAAAGAGGTTGAATACCAAGAGCCCTCCTCGTGACCGTTTGGGACTCGCCTTCAATGGAGGAGGAGTGCCAACGGGCACGACTGGGTTACCCACGCCCGTATTGATGAGGATCCCGGAATAAGGGGGGCATGATCTCCGCTCTGATAAGACGTGCCGAAGAAATCGCCTCGCTAAACGCGCTGAGCTGGGACAGTAAAAGCGATTCGTATAAAGGCCTGGCCGTGGTGTGATGTCATGCCGCGGAATATGTCAGCAGATCTGTGCAAAGGTTATTATCTCTACGGTTGTATGTGGAACTTGTTTTGCAGAGCCGGACACTACCCTTGTGTTCAAAATCTTCTATGAAGTATTCGAGGAGGAACCCGCCTTGCAATGCGAAGACGATATCTGCGTCGGATTAAATCGTCATTGAAGCCTGGTTCAGGGACTCTTGAGGAGTCTGGATTAGGGGTGTCCGGATAGCGAACTATCACCGTTGGCGGACTCTGGACTATGAAGATACAAGATTGAAGACTTCGTCTCGTGTCCGGATGGGACTTTCCTTGGCGTGGAAGGCAAGCTTGGCGTCGGATGTGTAGATCTCCTACCATTGTAACCGACTACGTAACCCTAACCCTATCCGGTGTCTATATAAACCGGAGGGTTTTAGTCCGTAGGACGAAGAACAATCATACCATAGGCTAGCTTCTAGGGTTTAGCCTCTCTGATCTCGTGGTAGATCCACTCTTGTACTACCCATATCATCAATATTAATCAAGCATGAGTAGGGTTTTGCCTCCATCGAGAGGGCCCGAACATGGGTAAAAACATCGTGTCCCTTGTCTCTTGTTACCATCCGCCTAGACGCACAGTTCGGGACCCCCTACCCGAGATCCGCCGATTTTGACACCGACAGCCACCTTACCGAGGCCAACCACCTTACCCTTTGAGTTGTCACCGAAAGTGACATACTTTCGAGGACCATCGTTTTCGGCAAGCTCACGGAACATGTCTGTATCTCCGGTCATATGATCAGTACATCCACTATCGAGGACCCATTCCTTTCCTCCGGCCATGTAGCCGCGAAGGTTTGCCATAAGACCAAAGTGTCTCATTGCATCTTCAAGATCATAGTCACTATCATCATCCTCATCATAGTATCCATGTTCAACATCATCTTGTGATTGATCAATTCCTAGAGAGGGTAATTCATTAGACAAATGATCATTTCTATAATTGTCTTTATGGATTCTAATAGCTTCGGAAATGATATTGCTAATGATCCCAACATCTCCTATGGCAAGCATGAGGTTGGTAAGCTCAAATAAACAATCACCAAAGCTAGGATCACTAGAGTTCATCTTACTCAAGGCAATAGACTTATGGAGAATTTCGTCTAGATTTTTCAAGGAATAATCTGGAAATCGTTCCTCAAGAAATCTCCATATGGTATAGGCACAATCAAGAGTAGGCAAACTAGCAATCAAATTTTTGGGCAATCCTCTTATGATAAGATTGATAGTTCTAAGATTGTGAATCATGTCAAGATCCTCTTCGAGTGTGGGATGCAAGGGATCAATATGAGGTGCACAAGGGCTAGTAATGTACTTGTTCAAATGATATTCATTGAAAATCTCAAGCATTTCATTTTTCCACTCATGAAAATATTCTCCATCAAGATTAGGCACTCTACATCTACGACTCCCGAAAGTAGACACATCCATCTTCCTCCAAAGGTGTTTAAACCAAGGCAATGGAGACCAAAGCTCTGATACCAATTGAAAGGATCGAGAAGAGGTGTCTAGAGGGGGGGGTGATTAGACACTAAGTACCAAAAGTTGCAGTTTTTAAATTCTTTAAGTTGAAGTGGATTTTGGCACAAGTTTAACAAACTCAATACATATCAAGCAAGCATGCAAAGAGTATATGAGCAGAGGAAAGTAAAACATGCAACTTGCAAGAATGTAAAGGGAAGGGTTTGGAGAATTCAAACGCAATTTGGAGACACAGAGATTTTTGAGACGTGGTTCCGATAGGTGGTGCTATCGTACATCCACATTGATGGAGACTTGAACTCACGAAGGGTAACGGTTGCGCGAGTCCACGGAGGGCTCCACCCATGAAGGGTCCATGAAGAAGCAACCTTGTCTATCCCACCATGGTCGTTGCCCGTGAAGGACTTGCCTCACTAGCGGTAGATCTTCACGAAGTAGGTGATCTCCTTGCCCTTACAAACTCCTTGGTTCAACTCCACAATCTTGTTGGAGGCTCCCAAGTGACACCTAGCCAATCTAGGAGACACCACTCTCCAAGAAGTAACAAATGGTGTGTTGATGATGAACTCCTTGCTCTTGTGCTTCAAATGATAGTCTCCCCAACACTCAACTCTCTCTCACAGGATTTGGATTTGGTGGAAAGAAGATTTGAGTGGAAAGCAACTTGGGAAGGCTAGAGATAAAGATTCATATGGTAGGAATGGAATATCTTGGCCTCAACACAAGTGTAGGTGGTTCTCTCTCAGAAAATGTAGGCTGGAAGTGTAGGTCGTTCTGACGGCTCTCTCCACGAATGAAGAAGAGGTGGAGGGATATATATAGCCTCCACAAAAAATCTAACCGTTACACACAACTTGACAAACTCGGTGGGACCGAATTGGTAAACTCGGTCGGACCGATTCAGCAAATCTAGTGACCGTTAGGATTTTCAGTGGGACCGACATGCAACTCGGTAGGACCGATATGGTTAGGGTTAGGGCATAACGTAATCTCGATGAGACCGATTACACAAACTCGGTGAGACCGATTTTGGTAATAAGCTAACCAAAGAGTTGGTCAGGTAAACTCGGTGGAACCGATTCGCCCATTTCGGTGACACCGAAATGTTACAAAAGGGGAACAGAGAGTTTATATTGCAATCTCGGTAGGACTGATTATGCAAACTCGGTGAGACTGATTTTGGTAATAGATCCATACAGAGAGATTGCAATCCCATCTCGGTGAGACCGAGATCCCTATCGGTGAGACCAATTTGCCTAGGGTTTGTGGCAGTGGCTATGACGTCTGAATTCGGTGGCGCCGGATAGAAAGAACCGGTGGGGCCGAGTTTGATAGTAACATCCGAATTTTTCAAATTTGGAATGTTATACATAGATCATCATTGCATATCATATTTTTGTTACATTGTTGGCTCGATCCTAGAAATTCTACGCAACTCAAGGACCCACGGAGAGAGTTGGGGCTTTCGTTATTTTCATATTTGAGTTTTCTCAAATTTTGGAAATAGGATCATTTGATTTTAATTATTTTATCTTCAATTATTTCTATTACAAAAATATGAGAGAGGGAATAAAATGACTTTCCCAACATAAAGAAATAATGAGGATTTAATAATAAAATCAAATAAGATTTTATTTCGGAGTTTTTCGCCATTTTATTTGAATTTAGGAAAAAATGTGCGTTTTTAAAAGTTGCATTTAGGCCCCAAATAAATGTTCACCTTGTGTGGCTTGATTTTAGAAGCCGGAGAAAATTTATTTCGGGATATTTGGAGTCTGTTTAGTATCTCTTTCGTTTGTTTTTCTGCGTGAAGTTATTTAAAAAAAACGAACCGACCTACGGGCCGTGTCCGACCGGGACTCGGCCAGTGGGCTTTATAAGTCATGAGGGCAGCCCGGCCGAGCCGCCTTCACGCCCAAACCCTAGCGCCCGCCACCACCGCGCCGCCGCCGCCGCCGCCCAGCGCCACCAGCGTCGCCGCCCGCCGCCTGCCGCCGACCCCGCCGCTTGAGGTGCCTCAAAATCCGTGCCGCCATTTTTTTAGAAAAATCGTTCGGTTTTCCGTTGGTTTTCGTCGGTTTTTTAGTTTCCGTTTTTATTAGATCGGTTTATTTTTTTCCAATTCAGTTAATAGCGAGCGTTCGCTCGTTCGTTCGTTTTAACGAACGTGTTCGTCAGATTAGATCTAGTTAACGAACGTTCGTTCGTTAACCTGTTCGTCGTTTTCTTTTTCTCGGATTTAAATCCGCGATTTTTCTGATCGCGATTTCTGATCCTATTTTCGTTTTAGTATAACTTTTCGCTCGTTTATCAGAATCAGGTGATTCAAGCGCCTGGAGTTTCGTCTCGAAACCCTCTTTCCGAATAACCAACTTAAACAAGTTTTTGCCTCTGTAAAATTTGACTTAGATCCAGATTAGTAATACGGAGCTGTTTTCTTTCGCCGTTTGATTTCCGTTGGTTCGTTTGATTTGATTTTTTTTGCAAACCGGAGTTCTTAAGTTGAACTTTCTGGTTAGATATTTTGTTTGAGTTTTACCTGTGCATTAGATGAGTACTTATTGTATGCTTGTTTGTTTGTCTGTGATAGAATACCCGGTGCGCCTTTGTTACTTGAGTCTCTAGGTTTCGTGGATCATCAGCAAGGCAAGTAACACTTTGACCATACCTTTTCTACTACCCAGTTTTATTGCATTAGATCAATCCTCAAACATTGCATGATTAGGATCTAATTAAATTGTGGGATGGGAAGTAGATGAGGTAGTACCTATTACCTGTTATTATCAAACCTTTGGGAGATACTTCTATGTTTGCTTATTATGCCATGCTATGCTAGTAGACGTGGATTGGGTGAGTGTATCCATGACAGATGTGAGATTGTTAATTAATGGTTTACTTAAGGTGGCAACTTAAACACACATCTGGGTGGATTGAGGTACTGGTTTCGAGGATTTGCCTGTTTTCTTGGACCGCCACCCAGGCTCAAAGGGATCATGAGATTATTCATGCTAGAAACTTCTGTGTGCAGCCACATGCTACTATGGGCTCTAGCATAGTTGACTAAGTCGTGCGAACTCTTACAGTGGTAGACTAGCTGATGTAGGGGTTGTAGGTTGATACGGTCTACCCATACGTAAGGTGCAAGCGCTTCTGAAAAACTATGTCTCGGTCATCCCTTTCTCAAACACCATGTAGTGCGAGAAATCAAACGGAGGAGATCGAGTCTTGTGGGGAAAAGTGCACAAACCTCTGCAGAGTGTAACAAACTAATCATGGTTAGCCGTGTCCCCGGTTATGGACATCTTGAGTATCTAGTGCTTGGATATCATGTGAATCTCGTCATGTTACTCTAATTAATATTGTTGGGTTGTTAATGATTACTTTTAATCAGGATTGAGAATGCTGTCAACCATTCTCGATGTTTAACAACCACCATGATAGTTAAATAAAATTTATTCCTTTGTTGTAGGGAAAAATTGGCTTTACGCAAAACTGTAACCATAGAGTTTTCCACCAGCCAGATATGCATGTAGTATAGTTATTTCCATTATTATTCTCTATGTGTTACATTGCCAGCATATTCCATGTGCTGACCCGTTTTCGGGCTGCAACGTTTCATGTTGCATATTTTTCAGACGACGAGTAAGGTGCTTTTAGGACGTGGTTCTATACTTAGTGATGCCGTTGGAGTTGATGGACTCGCTTATTTCTTCCAAGCCTTCCGATGTTATCGTTATTAGATGGCCTTAAGCCATATTTATTTTGTTAAGTTCTCTTTTGAGACACTCGATGTAATAAGTGTGTGATTGCTACTCATTATAAATCCTTCAAGTCTTGTGTGGTGTCGGCATTCTTGATCCAGGATGACACTGAGCACGAGATCGACTGTTTGAGGTCCGGTCGCTACAAAGATAGTATCGAGCACCACCGATCGTAGGACACGACCACTAAGCTAAAGCCCTAGATCACTACTCTCTTCTCATTTCGACTCCTCATCTTTTCTACTCTTTTAGGTTGTGAAGCGAGGATCAAGTTCACCCAGCGGATGAAGATACACCCTTTGGGCGACACCTGAAGGAAGTCACTAAGTACTGAACATCGAATACCAAGCTTCACGGGACCTACAATTCCACTTTACCCGAAGAGGCTGGAAGATTCAAGCTCAAGTTCACGGAAGGGCGTTCACGCCGATCCACGGAGCCCATAGAGTGTGTTTTAATGCACCAACCTGAGTCTTGGAAAGAGCATGGCAGCTCTCATAACCATGGGGCGCATTGGAGAAGTTTACCAAGATGACCTCAAGGATACTATCTACCAGATTTGCGGGCGCCGAGATGAACAATGGGAGATAGTTAGCACTAAGAAGGATCGATCCATTGCAGCTTTCATCCAAGAGTTAAATCAGCACATTCGGCGCCAGGAGAACCAGGATGTCTTGCAGACATGATGGAGTTGAAGAAAGCAAAAGCCAAGATTATCGAACTAGAAGGAGAACTCAAGGCCACTGCAAGGACTACATGGAGGAGATTGTAGCTCTAGTGAGACAAAGCGGCGATCTTAAGGAGAAGATTGAAGAACTCATGGGGAATTCAGCACCGGAGGAGAAGATGAAGATTGCACCTGTCCGAGAACTACATCATCATCGGCGACACCGATTCCGATCCTAGTGATGATGATTTGAAGACGGTGGAGCAGATATCATGGAGTCTTCATCGGAGCAGTTTTTCTAGTAGACTACCATAACAGTAGTTGTGTTCCACCATGTACATAGTATAGTCCAAGCACTTCTGTAACGATAGTTAGACCGTTGCATGCCCTTGTTGAATTGATTGGAGTGATATTGTGTGCTTTTGTCTCATGTGCATATGGGTAGTGTTCTCTCACTAGACCTCATTCTATTCTTAACTCTCGTCTTTTCTCAAACCCCTCGGATGCCTCAGAGGCGCGACCCGGTTTGTTTTCCGCGGAGATCACTCGGTTGATTCAGCGAGAATGCCTTGATTCAAACATTGGTACAGAACCAAGGCAACAACAACAACAACAACAACAACAACAACAACAACAACCCCCCCACCACCACCACTGTTGACCATTTGACCCGTTTCTTAAGGCTGAATCCGTCGATGTTTTCCAAGAGCACCGAGCCGATAGTAGCAGATGATTGGCTCCGCAAGATAGGCAGGGGAGTTGACCACTGCGGGATGTACAGATGGGGAAAAGGTGAAATTTGCCGCACATCAGCTTGAAGGACCCGCAGCAAGATGGTGGGAGAATTTTACAACCACTTACCTCAGAGACACCGCCACATGGGATCGGTTTGAAAGCTTTCATCTTGCCCATGTTTCAAAGCAGGAGCTATGGCCATGAAGAAGCGTGATTTTCACAACTTGCACCAAGGAGGACGGACAATTGGCGATATGTGGATGACTTGATAAGCTAGCACGTTATGCCCCGGATGACGTTGCTACGGACGCACTAAGCGGAGAAGTTTCTAGAAGGACTGAATGATGAGCTGAGCATGCAGTTGATGGTAGCCACCTTCAATAACTACCAGGAGTTAGTAGACCGTGCTCTTATGATTGAAGGGAAGCAGTAGCAGATTGACAATCGCAAGAGAAAGTATGGACAGGGGAAGTATAACTCTGGAGCTCAGCAGAAACTATGCTTTACCCCGAAGCCAGGAGGGCAATTTCAGCATACTCACGGAGGAGGTAGCTTGCACA
Organism: Aegilops longissima; assembly: GCA_021605205.1. Lineage (NCBI taxonomy): Eukaryota > Viridiplantae > Streptophyta > Magnoliopsida > Poales > Poaceae > Aegilops > Aegilops longissima. The sequence goes on from CM038682.1 coordinate 310,139,442, forward strand.
ATCATAATGGCACAAAGAATGGAAACGGGAATGGAGGAAGCAATGGACAAAACCGCACCAACCCGTCAACACCATCCAAGGTAGACCTAAGCCATATCACTTGTTTTAAGTGCCGTAAGACTGGACATTATGCAAATGAATGCCTAGAAGCCCAAAATGGTAACAGCAATGGAAGCTCAGGAAAGAAGTCGAACCCTTTCAACAGGGGACAGGTGAACCACGTTACCGTGGAGGAGGTTGAAGCTCAGCCGAATACGCAGAATAGGTAAGTTTTTGGTTAAGACATTTATGCAGTTGTTCTTTTTGATCTTGGTGCATCGCATTCATACATATCAAGGGATTTGTGGATAAGTATAAATTACCAACCCAAGCCCTTAGGTCACCCATGCTAGTAACCTCACCCGGAGCAGAATACATGGCTAGTATATGGTGTGATCGACTACCATTAAGGATTGGACACTATGTATTTCCCTCGGACCTAATAGTTCTGGAATCGCAAGGATTGGATGTGATATTAGGTATGGATTGGTTATCAAAGAACGGAGGGAATATTGATTGCGCCAGTAAGTCGATTTTGCTTACCACCCCAGAAGGAAGGAGAATCAAGTATGTATCACGACATGAGCCAAGGAGGGCACATGTAAATTCCTTATCAGGAGTTGTGCAGGAGGAAGTACCAGTGGTAAGGGATTATCCGGACGTGTTTCCGGAAGAGTTGCCAGGCATGCCGCGGACGAGACATTGAGTTTCGATTGAACTACTGCCGAGCCTTTGGCCGATATCTAAGAGACCCTATAGGATGCCAGCCCAAGATTTGGAGGAAATTAAGAAGCAGATTAAGGAGTTGCTGGACAAAGGTTTTATTCGCCCAAGTTCTTCGCCTTGGGGATCGCCAGTACTTCTAGTGGAGAAGAAGGATGGATCATTAAGAATGGTTTTTGATTATCGAGGATTGAATGAAGTGACCATTAAGAACAAATACCCGTTGTCGATGATCAACGACTTGTTTGACCAATTGCAAGGAGCTAAGGTATTTTCCAAGATCGATTTGCGATCGAGGATACCATCGATTGAAGATTCGGGGCAGGATATACCTAAGGCGGCTTTTACCACCGTGCGGGCTGTATGAGTATAACGTTATGTCATTTGGTCGACTAACGCCCACTTATTTTATGAACATGATGAACAAGGTGTTTATGGAGTTTTTGGATAAGTTAAATCGTGGTATTCATTGACGATATTTTGGTCTACTCAAAGAATGAAGAAGAACATAAGGAGCACTTGCGTTTGGTACTCGAGAAGCTCAGAGAACATCAGTTGTATGCCAAGTTCAGCAAGTGTGAGTTTTGGTTGAAGGAAGTTGGATTTCTCGGACATGTTATATCCGGAGAAGGTATAGCAGTAGACCCCACTAAAGTTGCCACAGTGACAAAATGGGGAGCGCCAACAACAGTTGGAGAGATCCAGAGTTTCCTTGGACTCGCAGGATACTACCGGAGATTCATTGAGAATTTCTCGAAGATTGCGAAGCCTATGACAGAATTATTGAAGAAGGATACCAAGTTCATATGGACTGAGGAGTGTGAGGCTAGTTTCCAAGAGTTGAAGAAGCGTTTGGTTACCTCACCAGTATTAATCCTGCCAGATCAAAGCAAGGATTACGAAGTTTATTGCGACGCTTCACGTCGAGGACTTGGAGCAGTGCTTATGCAGGAGGGAAGAGTTGTTTCGTATGCTTCATGACAGCTTAAGCCTCATGAGTTAAATTATGCTACTCATGATTCGGAGTTAGCAGCCGTAGTGCACGCACTGAAGACTTGGAGACATTTTCTTATTGGGAACCACTGTGAGGTGTATACGGATCACAAGAGTTTGAAGTACATCTTCACGCAGAAGGAGTTAAATCTCAGGCAGAGGAGATGGTTGGAGCTTATTAAAGATTACGATATGAGATTGCATTATCACCCCGGAAAGGCTAACGTGGTAGCGACGCGCCTTGAGCCGTAGAGTCATGTCAACATCCTAATGACCGGAGGTTTACCAAAAGAATTAGCCGAGGAATTCCGGGAGCTATGTTTGGAAATAGTTCCGAGAGGCTATGTAGCAGCGTTGGAGATTCGGTCTACTTTGATGGATAAAATCAGAGAAGCTCAAAGGACAGATAAGGAAGTTGCTTCTATTAAGGAGAATATGAGCAAGGGAAAAGCAAAGGGATTTCGTGAGGATGAGCACGATACCTTATGGTTTGAGGACCGCGTTTACGTACCAAGTGATCCGGAGATTCGGAAGTTGATTTTGCAAGAGGCACATGATTCGCCGTATTCGATCCACCCCGGAAATACTAAGATGTATTTGGATTTGAAGGATACTTTCTGGTGGACCGGAATGAAGAAGGATATTGCAGAGTATGTAGCAGTTTGTGATGTGTGTCAGAGAGTGAAGGCAGAACATCAGAAGCCAGCAGGATTGTTACAGCCATTGCCTATACCCGAATGGAAGTCGGATAAACTAGGCATGGATTTCATCACGGCATTGCCCAGGACCCGTTCAGGCTATGACTCGATTTAAGTTGTAGTCGATCGTTTGACAAAGGTAGCTCATTTCATTCCAGTAAAGACTACCTACAGCAGTGCCAAATTGGCTAATATATACATGACCAGGATTGTATGCTTGCATGGAGTTCCGAGGAGTATCGTATCAGATAGAGGAACCCAATTCACCTCAAAGTTCTGGAAGCAGTTGCACGAAACTTTGGGAACCAGACTGGAGTTTAGTACAGCTTTTCATCCACAGACAGATGGACAAACCGAGAGAGTCAACCAGATTTTGGAGGATATGCTGAGAGCATGTGCCTTGGATTATGGATCAAGTTGGGATGACAACTTGCCATATGCGGAGTTTTCTTATAACAACAGCTACCAAACCAGTTTGAAGATGGCACCTTCGAAGCCTTATGCGGAAGGAGGTGCGAGAACCCGCTATTGTGGGATGAGGTTGGAGACCGCCATTGTTTGGACGGATTTGATTAAGGAGTCTCGAGCGGAAAGTAAAGTTGATTCGCGATAGGCTCAAGGTAGCCCGATCAAGGCGTAAGAGCTATGCGGATTCAAACGCAAGGAGATGAATATGAAGTCGGAGACAGAGTTTATCTTCGAGTATCTCCGCTTCAAGGAGTTAAGCGTTTTGGAGTTAAAGGAAAATTAGCGCCACGTTTTGTGGGACCATACAAGGTTTTGGAGTGCATGGGAGAAGTTGCGTACAAGTTGGAATTACAGAGGTTTGTCGGTGTTCACGATGTGTTCCATGTTTCTCAGTTGAAGAAGTGTCACGCAGAGATGGCGGATATACCACTGAGAGATACTGTGCCACTAGATGCGATTCAGTTGAATAACGATTTGACCTATGAGGAGAAACCAGTTAAGATTCTGGAGTATGCCAGCCGAGTCACCCGCAGCAAGGTCATCAAGTTTTGCAAAGTTCAGTGGAACCACCACACCGAGGAAGAAGCCACCTGGGAGCGAGAGGAAGATTTGCTAAAGGACCACCCTCACCTATTTTCTAGCCAACCCGAACCTCAAGGGCGAGATTCATCTTAAGGGGGATAGGTTTGTAACATCCCAATTTTTCAAATTGGAATGTTATACATAGATCATCATTGCATATCATATTTTTGTTGCATTGTTGGCTCGATCCTAGAAATTCTACGCAACTCAAGGACCCATGGAGAGAGTTGGGGATTTCGTTACTTTCATATTTGAGTTTTCTCAAATTTTGAAAATAGGATCATTTGATTTTGATTATTTTATCTTCAATTATTTCTATTACAAAAATATGAGAGAGGGAATAAAATGACTTTCCCAACATAAATAAATAATGAGGATTTAATAATAAAATCAAATAAGATTTTATTTCAGAGTTTTTTGCCATTTTATTTGAATTTAGGAAAATATGTGCGTTTTCCAAAATTGCATTTAGGCCCCAAATAAATGTTCATCTTGTCCGGCTTGATTTTAGAAGTCGAGGAAAATTTATTTCGGGATTTTTGGAGTCTGTTTAGTATTTCTTTCGTTTGTTTTTCTGCGCGAAGTTATTTAAAAAAAACGAACCGACCTACGGGCCGTGTCCGACCGGGACTCCGGCCCGGTAGGCTTTATAAGCCGGGGGGGAGCCAGCCCAGCCCGAGCCGCCCCCTTCAAACCCTAAACCCCGCCACCACACACGCCCATGCCACCATGCCATTACCACCACCACCGCCGCCGCCGCCGCCGAGCCGCCGACCTCGCGAACCGCCGCCCGCCGGAGCCGCCGACCCCGCCGCCCGAGGTGCCTCGAAATCCGTGCCGCCGTTTTTTTAGAAAAACCATTCGGTTTTCTGTCGGTTTTCGTCGATTTTTTTTAGTTTCCGTTTTTATTAGATCGGTTTATTTTTTTCGGTTCGGTTAAATAGCGAGCATTCGCTCGTTCGTTCGTTTTAACGAACGTGTTCGTAAGATTAGATCTAGTTAACGAACGTTCGTTCGTTAACCTGTTCGTCGTTTTCTTTTTCTCGGATTTAAATCCGCGATTTTTCTGATCGCGATTTCCGATCTGATTTTCGTTTTAGTATAACTTTTCGCTCGTTTATCGGAATAAGGCGATTCAAGCGCCTGGAGTTTCTTCTCGAATCCCTCTTTCCGAATAACCAACTTAAACAAGTTTTTGCTTCTGTAAAATTTGACTTAGATCCAGATTAGTAAAACGGAGTTGTTTTCTTTCGACGTTTGATTTCCGTTGCTTCGTTTGATTTGATTCTTTTTGCAAACCGGAGTTCTTAAGTTGAACTTTCTGGTTAGATCTTTTGTTTGAGTTTTACCTGTGCATTAGATGAGTACTTATTGTATGCTTGTTTGTTTGTCTGCGATAGAATACCCTGAGTCGCCGCTTTGTTACTTGAGTCTCTAGGTTTCACGGATCATCAGCAAGGCAAGTAACACTTTGACCATACCTTTTCTACTACCCAGTTTTATTGCATTAGATCAATCCTCAAACATTGCATGATTAGGATCTAATTAAATTGTGGGATGGGAAGTAGATGAGGTAGTACCTATTACCTGTTTATGATCAAACCTTTGGGAGATACTTCTACGTTTGCTTATTATGCCATGCTATGCTAGTAGACGTGGATTGGGTGAGTGTATGCATGACAGATGTGAGATTGTTAATTAATGGTTTACTTAAGGTGGCAACTTAAACACACATCTGGGTGGATTGAGGTACCTGGTTTCCAGGATTTGCCTGTTTTCTTGGACCGCCACCCGTGCTCAAAGGGATCATGAGATTATTCATGCTAGAAACTTCCGTGTGCAGCCACATGCTACTATGGGCTCTAGCATAGTTGACTAAGTCGTGCGAACTCTTACAGTGGTAGACTAGCTGATGTAGGGGTTGTAGGTTGGTACGGTCTACCCATACGTAAGGTGCAAGCGCTTCTGAAAAACTATGTCTCGGTCATCCGTTTCTCAAACACCATGTAGTGTGAGAAATCAAACGGAGGAGATCGAGTCTTGTGGGGAAAAGTGCAAATACCTCTGCAAAGTGTAACAAACTAATCATGGTTAGTCGTGTCCCCGGTTATGGACATCTTGAGTATCTAGTGCTTGGATATCATGTGAATCTTGTCATGTTACTCTAATTAATATTGTTGGGTTGTTAATGATTACTTTTAATCGGGATTGAGAATGATGTCAACCATTCTCAATTTTTAACAACCACCATGATAGTTAAATATAATTTATTCCTTTGCAGTAGGGAAAAATTGGCTTTATGCAAAACTGTAACCATAGAGTTTTCCACCAGCCAGATATGCATGTAGTATAGTTATTTCCATTATTATTCTCTATGTGTTACATTGCCAGCATATTCCATGTGTTGACCCATTTTCGGGCTGCAACGTTTCATGTTGCAGATTTTTCAGACGACGAGTAAGGTGCTTTTAGGACGTGGTTCTATACTCAGTGATGCTGTTGGAGTTGATGGACTCGCTTATTTCTTCCAAGCCTTTCGTTGTTATCGTTATTAGATGGCCTTAAGCCATATTTATTTTGTTAAGTTCTCTTTTGAGACACTTGATGTAATAAGTGTGTGATTGCTACTCTGTTATAAATCCTTCAAGTATTGTGTGGTGTCAGCATTACTGATCCAGGGATGACACCTGAGCACAGAGATCAGACTGTTTGACTTTTGGTTTAGGTCATATGAGGATGTGCGAAGGTAGTTGAGGGCTTTGGAGCATATCACTAAGCACTTTGAGCAAGAGCCTCATTAAGCAACACCTCATCCCTCCTTCATAGTATTGGCTTTTCCTATATACTCAATGTGATCTTGGATCACTAAAATAGAAAATGTAGAGTCTTGAGCTTGGAGCTTGAGCCAATCCTTTGTCCTTAGCATCTTGAAGGGGTTCCACATCCTCTAGTCCATGCCACTTCACTGTTGAACTTATCTGAAACATACTAGGTGAAAGTGTTAGTCCAACAAGAGATATGTTGACATTAATTACCAAAACCACCTAGGGAGCACTTGTGCTTTCAGTGGGCCCCATGTTTCTCCACCAACGTACTTCTTCCTCCTATATATACCTACGTATCCCTAAACTACCAAAGACGGAGCCAAAAACCTAATTCCACCGCCACAACCTTATGTACCCGTGAGATCCCATCTTGGGGCCTTTTCCGGAGCTCCGCCGGAGGGGGCATCGACCACGGAGGGCTTCTTATCAACACCATAGCCTCTCCAATGATTTGTGAGTAGTTTACCTCAGACCTTCGGGTCCATAGTTATTAACTAGATGGCTTCTTCTATCTTTTTGGATCTCAATACAATGTTCTCCCCCTCTCTTGTGGAGATCTATTCGATGTAATCTTCTTTTGTGGCGTGTTTGTTGAGACCGATGAATTGTGGGTTTATGATCAAGTTTATCTATGAACAATATTTGAATCTTCTCTAAATTATTTTATGTATGATTGGTTATCTTTGCAAGTCTCTTCGAATTATCAGTTTGGTTTGGCCTACTAGATTGATCTTTCTTGCAATGGGAGAAGTGCTTAGCTTTGGGTTCAATCTTGCGTTGTCCTTTCCCAAAGTGATAAGGGCAGCAAAGCGCGTCTCGTATTGTTGCCATCGAGGATAACAAGATGGGGTTTATATCATATTGCATGAGTTTATCCCTCTACATCATGTCATCTTGCTTAAAGCGTTACTCTATTCTTATGAACTTAATACTCTAGATGCATCTTTGGATAGCGGTCGATGTGTGGAGTAATAGTAGTAGATGGAGGCAGGAGTCGGTCTACTTGTCTCGGACGTGATGCCTATATACATGATCATACCTAGATATTCTCATAACTATGCTCAATTCTATCAATTGCTCAACAGTAATTTGTTCACCCACCGTAATACTTATGCTCTCGAGAGAAGCCTCTAGTGAAACCTATGGCCCCCGGGTCTATTTTCTATCATATTAATCTTCCAACACTTAGTTATTTTTATTAAATTTTATTTTACTTTGTATCTTTATCATAAAAATACCAAAAAAATTATCCTATCATATCTATCAGATCTCACTCTCATAAGTGACGTGAAGGGATTGACAACCCCTTTATTGCGTTGGTTGCGAGGATTTATTTGTTTGTGTAGGTGCGAGGGACTCGTGCGTGGCCTCCAACTGGATTGATACCTTGGTTCTCAAAAACTGAGGGAAATACTTACGCTACTTTACTGCATCACCCTTTCCTCTTCAAGGGAAAACCAACGCAGTGCTCAAGAGGTAGCAAGAAGGATTTCTGGCGCCGTTGCCGGGAGTCTCATAAAAGTAAACATACCAAGTACCCATCACAAACCCTTATCTCCCGCATTACGTTATTTGCCATTTGCCTCTCGTTTTCCTCTCCCCTACTTCACCCTTGCTGTTTAATTTGCTCTCTCTTTTTCGTTTGCCTCTTTTTCGTTTGCTTGTCGTTATGGCTAGTCCCCTATCTGTTCCTTTATCCCCTGAGTTTGAAGTTCTTCACTTTAAACAAAGACAAGGAGAAAATTTAAAAGATGCTTGGTATAGGATGATGGAATCTTATCGTAATTGCACCTTAGAGGTGAGTTTTAGAATTTTGCTTCGCAGTTTTTACGTTGGACTAAATATATCCCATAGACAACTCTTGGATTGTGTTGCCAAAGGAAATTTTATTGAAATTGATCCCAGTGTTGTGCATGAAATCATAGAGGGGGTAGTGGGAACACTACCTCAACAAAAGGGGCCACAACATACCCAGGAAGAGACACAAATTTTTGAAAAAAATTGCGAAGTATCTAAGATTTTACAAAAGTTTCTTGAACCTCTTAAGAGCGTTAGCGGAAATATTCACCGCATGAATATGTTGATTACCTTTTGCAACCAGCGGTTGGATTCTTTAGATCTAAAATTTCCGAATATGAAGGGAACGTAAAGAACCTCCCGGATTTGAGCTTGATTCCGCTAAAAAATTGAAAGCCAAAGATGGCAATACCTAGATCTATCCTTGCTTTTATGCCTAGCTAGGGGCGTTAAACGATAGCGCTTGTTGGGAGACAACCCAATTTTATTTTTATTTTTCTGCTTTTTGCTTCTGTTTAGGAATAAATCTTCGATATAGCCTCTGGTTAGATGTGTTTTTATGTTTTAATTAGTGTTTGTGCCAAGTTAAACCTATAGGATCTTCTTGGATGATAGTTATTTGATCTTGCTGAAAACTGCAGAAACTTTCTGTTCACGAAAATAATTTGTAAAAATCAGCAGAACTTGATAAAATATTTATTACAATTGCTGCTGATCAATAAACAAAATTTCTAGGTCGGCCTATTTTTGCTGAATTTTTAGAGTTCCGGAAGTTTGCGTTAGTTACAGATTACTACAGACTGTTATGTTTTTGACAGATTCTGTTTTTCGTGTGTTGTTTGCTTATTTTGATATATCTATGGCTAATAAAATAGTTTATAAACCATAAATAAGTTGGAATACAGAAGTTTTAACACCAATATAAATAAAGAATGAGTTCATTACACTACCTTGAAGTGGTGTTTTGTTTTCTTTCGCTAACGGAGCTCACGAGATTTTCTGTTAAGTTTTGTGTTGTGAATTTTTCAAGTTTTGGGTAAAAGATTTGATGGATTATGGAACAAGGAGTGGCAAGAGCCTAAGCTTGGGGATGCCCAAGGCACCCCAAGATAATCTAAGGACACCAAAAATCCAAAGCTTGGGGATGCCCCGGAAGGCATCTCCTCTTTCGTCTACTTCCATCGGTAACTTTACTTGGAGCTATATTTTTATTCACCACATGATATGTGTTTTGCTTGGAGCGTCTTGTATTATTTGAGTCTTTGCTTTTTAGTTTACCACAATCATCTTTGCTGGACACACCTTTTGAGAGAGACACACATGATTCGAAAATTATTGGAATACTCTATGTGCTTCACTTATATCTTTTGAGCTATATAGTTTTTGCTCTAGTGCTTCACTTATATCTTTTAGAGCACAGTGGTGGTTTTGTTTTATAGAAACTATTATTCTCTCATACTTCACTTATATTATTTTGAGAGTCTTAAACAGCATAGTAATTTTCTTAAATAATCCTAATATGCTAGGTATTCAAGACTAGTAAAAAACTTTCTTATGAGTTTGCTGAATACTAAGAGAAGTTTGATGCTTGATGATTGTTTTCAGATATGAAGGTAGTGATATTAAAGTTGTGCTAGTTGAGTAGTTGTGAATTTCAGAAATACTTGTGTTGAAGTTTGCAAGTCCCGTAGCATGCACGTATGGTAAACATTATGTAACGAATTTGAAACATGAGGTGTTCTTTGATTGTCCTCCTTATGAGTGGCGGTCGGGGACGAGTGATAGTCTTTTCCTACCAATCTATCCCCCTAGGAGCATGCGCGTAGTGCTTGGTTTTTGATGACTTGTAGATTTTTGCAATAAGTATGTGAGTTCTTTATGACTAATGTTCAGTCCATGGATTATACGCACTCTTACCCTTCCATCATTGCTAGCCTCTTCGGTATCGTGCATTGCCCTTTCTCACATTGGGAGTTGGTGCAAACTTCGCTGGTGCATCCAAACCCCGTGATATGATACACTCTTTCACACATAAACCTCCATATATCTTCCTCAAAACAGCCACAATACCTACCTATTATGGCATTTCCATAGCCATTCCGAGATATATTGCCATGCAACTTTCCACCGTTCCGTTTATTATGACACGCTCATCATTGTCATATTGCTTTGCATGATCATATAGTTGACATCATATTTGTGGCAAAGCCACCTTTCATAATTTTTCATACATGTCACTCTTGATTCATTGTTATCCCGGTATACCGCCGGAGGCATTCATATAGATTCATACTTTGTTCTAGTATCGAGTTGTAATCATTGAGTTGTAAATAAATAGAAGTGTGATGATCATCATTCATAGAGCATTGTCCAAAAAAAGAGAAAGGACAACAAATGGAAGGCCCAAAAAAATAAAAAATAAAAAGGGACAATGCTACTATCTTTTTTTCCACACTTGTGCTTCAAAGTAGCACCATGATCTTCATGATAGAAAGTCTCTAGTTTTGTCACTTTCATATACTAGTGGGAATTTTTCATTATAGAACTTGGCTTGTATATTCCAACAATGGGCTTCCTCAAATGCCTTAGGTCTTCGTGAGCAAGCAAGTTGGATGCACACCCACTTAGTTTCTTTTGTTGAGCTTTCATGCATTTATAGCTCTAGTGCATCCGTTGCACGGCAATCCCTACTCCTTGCATTAACATCAATCGATGGGCATCTCCATAGCTCATTGATTAGCCTCGTTGATGTGAGACTTTCTCCTTTTTTGTCTTCTCCACATAACCCCCATCCTTATATTCTATTCCACCCATAGTGCTATATCCATGGCTCACGCTCATGTATTGCGTGAAGGTTGAAAAAAGTTTGAGACTACTAAAGTATGAAACAATTGCTTGGCTTGTCATCGGGGTTGTGCATGCTGAGAGCATTCTTGTGTGACGGAAATGGAGCATGACTAAAATATATGATTTTGTAGGGATGAACTTTCTTTGGCCATGTTGTTTTGAGAGGACATAATTGCTTAGTTAGTATGCTTGAAGTATTATTACTTTTATGTCAATATTAAACCTTTATCTTGAATCTTTCAGATCTGAATATTCATACCACAATTAGGAGAATTACATTGAAATTATGCCAAGTAGCATTCCACATCAAAAATTCTGTTTTATCATTTACCTACTCGAGGACGAGCAGGAATTAAGCTTGGATGCTTGATACGTCTCCAACGTATCTATAATTTTTTATTGTTCCATGCTATATTATATACTGTTTTGGACATTATTGGGCTTTAATATACACTTCTATATTATTTTTGGGACTAACCTATTAACCGGAGGCCCAGCCTGTAATTGTTGTTTTTGCCTATTTGAGTTTCAAGAAAAGAATATCAAACGGAGTCCAAACGGAATGAAACCTTCGGGAACGTGATTTTCGGAACAAACGTGATCCAGAGGACTTGGACCCTACGTCAAGACATCAACCAGGAGGGCACGAGGTAGGGGGGCTCGCCTACCCCCCTGGGCACGCCCTCCACCCTCGTGGGGCCCATGTTGCTCCACCGACATACTTCTTCCTCCTATATATACCTATGTATCCCCAAACTACCAAAGATGGAGACAAAAACCTAATTCCACTACCGCAACCTTCTGTACCCGTGAGATCCCATCTTGGGGCCTTTTCCGGAGCTCCGCCGGAAGGGGCATCGATCACGGAGGGCTTCTACATCAACATCGTAGCCTCTCCGATGATGTGTGAGTAGTTTACCTCAGACCTTCGGGTCCATAGTTATTAGCTAGATGGCTTCTTCTCTCTTTTTGGACCTCAATACAATGTTCTCCCCCTCTCTTGTGGAGATCTATTCGATATAATCTTCTTTTGCGGTGTGTTTGTTGAGACTGATGAATTGTGGGTTTATGATCAAGTTTATCTATGAACAATATTTGAATCTTCTCTGAATTCTTTTATGTATGATTGGTTATCTTTGCAAGTCTCTTCGAATAATCAGTTTGGTTTGGCCTACTTACGCTACTTTGCTGCATCACCCTTTCCTCTTCAAGGGAAAACCAACGCATGCTCAAGAGGTAGCAGCAGGTTGAGTATAGACCGTAACCCAATCAATGAAACTCACTCGTCATATAAAATCCTGCAACATGATACGTTGCAGCCGTGTAGGTCAGTGCATTGAATGTACCGGCAAGATCACTTTAAGAAAAACAGATGATAAACTATACTATATGAAGTATGGCTTTGTGGCTCTTGGTCTGAGTTTTGTGTGCGCAAAAGCTGATTTTATTTTCCTACATCAAAGGAATATCAGGAGTCTGTACTACGGAGTTTTTTATTGTGACATGGTTCCGCCAACCGATGTCTCATGGCCCAAATCATCATAAGTTGCCCACAATTAAGTTATCAGTCCGGTGTTGAGAGTTCCGAGATAGATCCAAGTCCAGAGGCTCAAGTTGTCCGTAACCGGGGACACGACTAATCGGTTAGGTTTTAACCCTCTGCAGAGGTTTGTACACTTTACCCGCAAGATTCGATCCCTCTTTTTATGTTCTCGCACTGCAGGGTGTTTGAGAACAAGACGACCGAAACATGGTCTTCCGAAGAGTTCTTCTGACCACTGTCCGGTGCTCATCCAACCCTACCATAGTTCTACATCTGCTAGCACCATCCTAGCCAGAGTCACAACTAAGGTCAACCAAGCCAGAGCCCATAATGACTTGCGGTTGCACAGTAAGCTTCCGAGCATGAAGTATTCTTCCGTCTCTTTGAGCCTGGGTGGAGCTTTCCGCATGATATTACGGCGCTTCTCCGGAATCACTGAGTACTGGACGCACCATTGTACCCTTCTTAACCATTCTCCACCCAGAGGTATATTGAATTCTTGTCTCGAGTCTTGAAGTCTTGAGGTCTTGAAGATGCAGCCCTTGCAGATGCCATCATGGAGTTGTCGTCATTGACGTAGAGTCCTCCTTCACACCACTCCCGAGCACTCATACCAAACCCCATCTACAATAGCGTAGCATTAAAACTACATACGTCACGGGCTTGATAATAGGGAGATGGGTTCCTACCTCATGCATTCTACTCAACTACAAGATGTCAATATAACTACTAGAGGGATTATAAATGGTGACACTAAATGCAATAAAAACATAGGTATGAAAAGCATGGTCCAAGTGAACTTGTCTGGTATTACTTGATGAAGATAATATCGCTCTCGGAATCTTTGATAAACTAATCGTCACTCCGAGAAAATCTATATAGTCAACCATTCTACTCACATAAGCAATAATCCTAGCAAACAATACTACCAATCAAAATAACAATCAAAAAGCAAGAAATAAAACAATATTGAAGTCAAAGAAAACCAAATAGAATTCCAAAGAAAACTTCAAGAAAACAAGGGAGAAACCAACTCACACAATAACACTCAATACTCTCGTAGCAACACTAAATTACTCTAATAACTTTTCTACAGCAAAGAAAATATAATTCTAATGCAACAACAGAAAATAATTTACTAAATTAAGAACTAATATAAAACTATTATAACTATCTAGTTAACACTAGAAAAACTATAACAACTAACAAATCACTAGGACAATAATAAACAATACTAAAATATTATGAAAACTAATTTATTTCTAAATATAGAATCAATAACAACATATATTGAAGTGGAAAAAGAATTACTTTAAAACTAATAAAACTATTTTTATCAACTATCACTATGAACTAAATAAACTAATACTAAAACAGTAGCTAAACACTAATAAATAACTACAAAAATTTATCTACTGTAGTCTAATAAATACATATGACAACATGTAAAACTCTACAAAAAGAATTAACTAAAAATAATTAAAAACACTAATTATATGACTAAAACAACTACATGATCAAAACAGTACTGTTTTTACAATAAACCTAATTTAAAATTAACTAGAAATAAATAACTATATGCTACTGGATAGACAAAACCATAACAAAACAGTAGCAAAAGAATCAATCAAATATATTTTATAAAACTCAAAATATGGCCAAAATAGTGATCTGAACAAATTCATGCAAACTCAAATTTAAACTACTAAAACTTGAAATCCAGTTGCACTAACAGAAATTTCAAGAAATTTTGAATCTAATGCAAAAAGAATCACTCAATTTGGATCAAAAACCTAAAAGATATAAGCAATCTAAATTTGAAACTATTTTTGTTTTGAAAACAAAAACGAAAATAGACCAAAAAAAAACAAATTGAAGAGGAGGCGGGGGTTATTGGTGCGGGGAAAGGAGGGGTACGGGTCGAGGGCGGAGGTTTATATAGATGGGGGGTTTGCTTGGAGGAGGGGCGAGATAGATTCAGGATTCCCGAGAAGATCGGGGTTTCTGGCGGCGCGGCGGCGGTGGCTCTTGCGTGGGGAGGAAGAAGGTCGCAGGCGGCTTGAGCGGGATCGGGCAGTGGTGCCCTTTCGTCAGCGAGAGCGAGAGGGGACAGCGGATCAGCCAGCCGATCCGTTGGGGATTTGCTCGGGCGCGTGTGAGGCAGTGGTGGGCTGCGGGGCGCTCCTGCTGGCCCGGTTGGACGTTGGTGCGTAGGTGGGCCAGGGTGAGGGAGCTGGGCTGGCTGGGAGCAGAGGGCTTCGGCCATTTAAAAAAGGTTTTTTCCCTATTTAATTAAAACAGAGACAGAAAACTAAAATAAGTAAAATAAAATAATATTTAACTTAGCCATATTATATACCGAATTTTTCAGAAAAAGATTTTCTGAAACATGAACATATTTGCACGTACAAATAAAATCCACGAAAATTTAGATAAAGCAAAGAGTGCTACTGTTGCAATAAAAAACAATAAAAATCATTTTTAAAATACCAAAATTATTTTCTCCTAATTTTCCATTAAAGGGAATCATTTTATCCTTATTTCCATTTATTTATTTTTTGGAGAAAAGTAATTTGGATAAAACCCAAATAACTCCTAAATGATTTTGAAACTGAAATTCAAACCACTTCGAAATCTTTTCTATTTTTCCTCATTCAAATATATTTCAAATTTGCCCCTGGTTTGGAGTGTCATATTGCTCCTCTCTTTATTTTGTAATGGGTCAGAGGAATTTGAAACTATTCATATGGGAAGGATTCCAAATGGAATTTCAAAAGTGGTTTAAGTCCCCTCTCTCTTTCATTTAAACTTTGGAGAAGTCATTTCATCTCCTCTGTTGAAAGTCCTTGAGTGGCATGAAGTTTGCATTACTTTCAAATAAGGTTTCAAATCATTTCAGATGGATTTTTTTTTGGGAAGTCCTTTTATTCCCTCTCATGGAACTTTCAAAAAGTTTCAAATTGCACTAAATTTCACACAATCAATCACACAACAAACAAATAATCAATCAAAACTATTTATTTAATATAATATTCCAAAATTTAGAATTTTGGGATGTTACATCAGATCTCACTTTGCAAATAACCATGAAGGGATTGACAACCCCTTTATCGCGTTGGGTGCAAGTTAGTGTTTGTTTCTGCAGGTATTCGGTGACTTGTGCGTTGTCTCCTACTGGATTGATACCTTGGTTCTCAAAAGCTAAGGGAAATACTTACTCTACTTTGTTGCATCACCCTTTCCTCTTCAAGGGAAAAACCAACACGAGCTCAAGAATTAGCACGACTATGATGGGGCGCCGCATGGCGCGAGGTGGCCGGGTTGTGGCGATGCAGGAATCCCGGTCGGAGCAGGGCAGAGGCGGCCGGCGTAGATGGACAGGGGGGCCGGCGCGAGGACGACGATTGTGAGGAGCTGCTTGTCGCGTGAGGCCGCCGGGCCAGTCACGCCGGTGTTGAAGTAGAGGCGCGTGGGGTTCGACGGCGGCGGCGCGGGACGCAAACCGAACTTAGATCAGAAAACCAAAAAGAAAAAACCGATCAAGATGACCGGTGGGGGAGAGAAAAACCCGGAGCAAGGGCTCGGGAAGAAGACTCTCTAGGGCAGCTGGTCAACACGATAGGCGGACGAACCCTAGGTACGGGCAGCACGGCCCCCGACGATGCTCATTGCGGCCGACTGCCCCGGGGGCAGCGCGTGGGGCGGAAGCGATGGGCTGCGGCTAGGGTTTGGATCGGTTAGGCTGATACCATGTTAGAAGGGATAGAGAGGGATTGATGGAATCATTGTTTTATTGTTTGAGCCTCATGGGCATATATATAGGAGTACATGGTCATCTTGGAGTACAAGTCAAGGCAGGAACAAATCCTATGCTATCCTATGTTTCCTAAATAAACATTATACTCAACAGTATATTTTTGAGCAGCTACGGTCGAGTTCATGTAGCTCACAAGAAAATCCACCGAGGCACTGGTTGGGGGCATATTCCTTCCTTGTGTGATGTTCGTTTGTGTCTGCCAGATACGCCAGATCAACATGATAATAATACTGCGAGCACCATCGGAGCAGCAAGCTAGCAACAGGAGCCAGACGCTTCCCTTATCTAGTATTTCCTCCTTATGAGGCATGGGTCATACAGTGGCCATTGCATACCATGAGATAGACACATGCGTGCATGCAACAAGTGTATGGTATGACCCCTCAGAATCCTGCTCGCACACAGGGCAACCCTTGTAGATAATTGCCTATGCATATTGTTTTTAGACATAGCGAATTGATGACCCACAAGTATAGGGGGTCAATCATAGTCCTTTCGATAAGTAAGAGTGTCAAACCCAACGAGGAAATGACAAGCGGCTTACAGCAAGGTATTTTCTGCAGGCACTGAAATTATCGGTAATAGATAGTTTTGTGATAAGATAATTTGTAACGGGTAACAAGTAACAAGTGTAGAAAAGGTGCAGCAAGGTGACCCAATCCTTTTTGTAGCAAAGGGTAAGCCTGGACGAACTTTTATATAAAGCAAAGCGCTACCGAGGACACATGGGAATTACTGTCAAGTTAGTTTTCATCATGCTCATATGATTCACGTTCGTTACTTTGATAATTTATATGTGGGTGGACCGGTGCTTGGTGTTGTCCTTATTTGGACAAGCCTCCCACTTATGATTAACCCCTCTCGCAAGCATCCGCAACTATGAAAGAAGAATTAAGATAAATCTAACCATAGCATGAAACATGTGGATCCAAATCAGCCCCTTACGAAGCAACGCATAAACTAGGGTTTAAGCTTCTGTCACTCTAGCAACCCATCATCTACTCATTACTTCCCAATGCCTTCCCCTAGGCCCAAATCATGGTGAAGTGTCATGTAGTCGACGTTCACATAACACCACTAGAGGAAAGACAACATACATCTCATCAAAATATTGAACGAATGCCAAATTCACATGATTACTTATAACAAGACTTCTCCCATGTCCTCAAGAACAAATGTAACTACTCACAAAGCATTGATACGTCTCCAACGTATCTATAATTTTTTATTGTTCCATGCTATTATATTATCATTCTTGGATCTTTTACAATCATTTTATATCATTTTTTGGTACTAACATATTGATATAGTGCCCAGTGCCAGTTGTTGTTTTCTGCATGTTTTTTACATCGCAGGAAATCAATACCAAATGGAGTCCAAACGCAGAGAAACTTTTTGTGCATTTTTGTTGGACCAGAAGACATCCAGTGGGCCAAAGAAGTACCGAAGAGGGAGCCCGAGGTGAGCACAAGACACCAGGGCGCGCCTAGAGGCCCAGGCGCGCCCTGGTGGGTTGTGACCACCTCGGTGGCCTCCTGCACCGCCTTTTTGCTCTATAAATACCCCAATATTCCAGAAACCATAGGGGAGTCGACGAAAATCAATTCCAGCCGCCGCAAGTTCCAGAACCACCAGATCCAATCTAGAAACCATCACGGAGGGGTTCATCATGTCCATTGGTGCCTCTCCGATGATGCGTGAGTAGTTCATAGTAGACCTACGGGTCCGTAGTTAGTATCTAGATGGCTTCCTCTCTCTCTCTTTTTATTCTCAATACAACGGTCTCTTGGAGATCAATATTATGTAACTCTTTTTTGTGGTGTGTTTGTTGGGATCCGATGAACTTTGAGTTTATGATCAGATCTATCTTTTTATCCATGAAAGTTATTTGAGTCTTCTTTGATCTCTTATATGCATGATCTCTTATATGATCAGATCTATCTTTGTGTGCAGGTGCCGTTCACGTAGTGTTGCATGGTTCTTCTACTAGTTCGATAACCTTGGTCTCATCACTGAGGGAAATACCTATAGTTGTTGTGCTGCATCATCCCTTCCTCTTTGGGGAAATACCGACGTAGTTCAAGCAAACATCAAGCATGTTCATGTTCAGGATCAGAGGGGTATTGAATATCATTAAGGATCTGAACATTTGATCTTCCACCAAACAAACTGTGACGCCCGGGTATTTAAGCTACAGTAAACCTCTGCTAATGATGCCATGTCACCTCCATTACTGTTGCTAATCTCGCATTAGTTCGAAACCGGTTCGAATTCAAATTTAAAACCGAGCAAACAATAAAAGTTTTCAAATATTAAAACTAAAATGTTCGGAGTGAGCCAAATAATGCATAAGTAAGTATGGTGGAGAAACCACACTTTTATAAAAGTGTAAAATACTCTAAAATGTTTTAAACAGTAGCAAAGACAATTAGTTGAATGCCTTTTACAATAAATAAAATATTAAACTAATTTATTTTGTTGCCCAAACTTATGTGGCAGTAGCTAATTACTAACACTAAATTAGGGACTACTTTTATAGTTTATAAAACTAAAATAAAAGAGGAACTAAAATAAAACAGAAAACAGAAAAAGAATAATAAACAAAAATAGAACAAAAGAAATAAAAACAGAAAAGGCCTCCCCCCCACTGGGCCTCGGCCCACCCACATGCCGGGCCGGCCCATCCCCACTCCCTTAACCCCTGGAGCTGTAACCCTAGCTACCGGTTGCCCCACTCCACCTCCCATGACCCCCACTCCTCCCCCCACGTCTCTCTCCCCCTCGTCCCGATCTAGATCGGGGTCGCACCCGATCCCGACGCAGGCGCCCGTCCCCGACTCCGCCCTTGCCCCCGACGACCCCGCCGCCTGGATCGACGCCGCCCCGGTCCGACAGCGCCCGTCGATGACACGACCTCGCGGATCTCCTCTCCGTCGACCTCGTCCCGGCATCCTCCCCTGACCGCCACGACCCGCCACCATCCCGCCGAGCCACCCGCCCTCGCCCAGCGACCCGCCAGACCGATCGACCCGCCATCACGGACTTCCCCCTCGTCGGATCGTCCCCTCCAACTCCACGCCGGCTCCGACGAGCCTCGCGCCACCCCTACTCGGCAACGGCCGTGAGCGCACCCCTTCATCTCCTCTCTCTCGCCGCCATGCACGTCCCGCCGAGCCACTGCGGTCACCCAGCCCGGCCGCCCGGCCTCGTGACCACTCATGGCCGGTGCCTTGCCGCGCCGCACCTCTCGCAGCCTCGCTGCCGCCTTCGCCGCCGCTGTTCCCCCTCACCATGCCCTCCTCGCCGGCGACCAACCGCCGGGGCCGCCAACGGTGGCCTCGCCGCCTGGCGGCGGCGCCCTCGGCTGCGCCGACCTCGGCCACGCCTTGATTACGCACTCACCGCCCGGTCGGCCTCCTAGGCCACTGCCGGGTGGGGCCCGATGCCCTTGGGCCACTGACATAGGGGCCCACACCCCTAAAACAAAAATTAAAAAAAGAAATGAAAATGTAATTAATAAAATCATTAATTAGTTAATTAATTAATTAGTAAAATAATTAAGTCAATTAATTATGTTTAAATTATTCTAATCAATTAGTTAATTTAACTAAGCAATAATTAATTAGCTAAACCCTACTTAAACTAAAAAGTGTATGACGTGCGGGACCCACACGTAGTTGACCCAGTCAGCTGCATAGTTTACTACTGACGTCAGCATGTTGTCATGCTGACGTCATCATTTACTATTTTGGATAATGTTCGATTTAAACAATTAATTAAATTCCAGAAATTAATAAAATCTTTAGAAAATCATATCTTTTAATCCGTAACTTCGGTTAAAATATTTTCAACATGAAAGTTGCTCGAACGACGAGACGAACCCGGATCGCAGCCCGTTCGTCCACCACACACTCCTAACATATCAAACACGCAACTTTCCCCTTCGTTCATCTCGTCTGAAAACACGGAACACCGGGATACTTTCCTGATGTTTCCCCTTCACCAATATCACCTCCTACAAGATTAGGTCACCTCTAGCACCGTATTGACCATGTTATGCTTTGTGATACTTTGATTGCTCTGTTATTTATTGTGTTCCTCCTCGTTACTTCTTTCCGGTGAGACCCGAGATCGCCGGCGACCCCCAGCTTCGACTACGGAGTTGACGACCTCTCTCTCTTGCCGAGCAACCAGGCAAGCCACCCCCCTTGACCACGGATATCGCCTATTCTACTCTATACTGCTTGCATTAGAGTAGTGTAGCATGTTATTGCTTCTACATTATACCTATCCCGATGCATAGCTTTGTCCTTGTTACTATCAAGTTGTTACCTTTACCGCAATCCTATATGCTTAGTATAGGATGCTAGTATATTCATCTGTGGCCCTACATTCTTGTCGGTCTGTTGTGCTATACTATCGGGCCGTGATCACTGGGAGGTGATCTCGGTATATACTATATACTTTATACATGATACATGTGGAGACTAAAGTCGGGTGGTGGTGGAGCACCATGAGTGGATCTTTGTGGCGGAGCGACAGGGCAGGTTGAGACCGCCTAGGAGAGAGGTGGGCCTGGCCCTGTTCGGTGTTCGCGGATACTTAACACGCTTAACGAGATCTTGGTATTCGATCTGAGTTGGCTACGAGCCTATACGCACTAACCATCTACGTGGGAGTAGTTATGGGTATCCCGGCGTCGTGGTATCACCGGCACTTCGTGACGTCGGCCG
Source organism: Aegilops longissima (assembly GCA_021605205.1). NCBI lineage: Eukaryota > Viridiplantae > Streptophyta > Magnoliopsida > Poales > Poaceae > Aegilops > Aegilops longissima. The sequence continues at coordinate 310,160,507 of CM038682.1, forward strand.
ACGAGCGGCGCGCCGGATTGGACTGAACGCCACTAGGCTAGGTCTGCTTCCGCCACGTCGCAACGTGCGGTGTGCTCGGGCGATGGGCCCGCACCCTGCGCTTAGGTTTAGACCGGCGTCTTGGCCTCTCTGTTGAGCCTAGGTGGGGCTGCGACGTGTTGATCTTCCGCGGCGGGCATGACCCAGAAAGTGTGTCCGCCAAATGGGATCAAGCGTGTTGGGTAAGTTGGTGCACCCTGCAGGAAGTTAAGCTATTCGAATAGCCGTGATCTTGATAACAGACGACTTGGAGTTGTACCTTGACCTTATGACAACTAGAACCGGATACTTAATAAAACACACCCTTCCAAGTGCGGATACAACCGGTGGTCGCTCTCTCTCTCGTGGATACGAGGAGGGATCGCGGGTAGGATTATTGCTATGTGATGTTACTTGGAGGACTTCAACCTACCCTCTTCTACTGTTGCAAGACGAAGGTGACGAAGCATAGTCTTCGATAAGACTAGCTATCCCCTCTTATTCGGCATTCTGCAGTTCACCCACCGATATGGCCCTTTACACATATATCCATGCATATGTAGTGTAGCTCCTTGCTTGCAGTACTTTGGATGAGTACTCACGGTTGCATTGTTTCCCCTTTTCCCCTATCTCTACTCGATTGCTGCAACTGCACGATGGAGCCCAGAGTCGACGCCACCGTCGATGATTTACTACTACACCGGAGGTGCCTACTACTACGTGCAGCCCACGACGACGACTGAGTAGTTTAGGAGGATCCTGTGCGGGAGGCTGCGCCTCTTCGATCTGATCCCGGTTTGTGCTAGCCTTCTTAAGGCAAACTTGTTTAACTTATGTCGTACTCAGATATTGTTTCTTCCGCTGACTCGTCTATGATCGAGCACTTGTATTCGAGCCCTCGAGGCCCCTGGCTTGTATTATGATGCTTGTATGACTTATTTATATTTTAGAGTTGTGTTGTGATATCTTCCCATGAGTCCCTGATCTTGATCGTACACATTTGCGTGCATGATTAGTGTACGGTTGAATCGGGGGCGTCACAAGTTGGTATCAGAGCCGACTGCCTGTAGGAATCCCCCTTCCACACTCCTTGGCCGAAGTCGAGTCTAGACATTGCAAAAACTTTTACTAACTTGGCTGTGTGCCTTACGGGCCCACGTCGCCATCGGGTGGTACTAGGATCTTTTACTCCTCGACCTTTACTCTGGGATTCTGAACTCTCTTCTATTCGGGTTAAATGATTTTTACTAAAATCTAACTTTAGGTTCTCGAAAATACTTTCTCCTGGAGAGGCCCTTCATCCGATGACCGCTTCTTTGCACGTAAGATTCTCAAGATACTCTCGATGTGCTCTCGAGACTATGTGCCATCGCTTTTGCCATTCACTTCCATCGATAAATCCTCCGGATAACTACTTACACCTATCGCTCATATTGTCATCCCCGCTGTTTTGTTATTACAAGTTGTCCCGAAATACTCTTGATATTCGAGAATTCTTTACGCATACTGCCTGCAGTTCCTTGCTGCATGAATACCCCTACGGGTAATTACTCGCGCTTGCCGAGTATCCGTTCGTCCAAAGTTGTTCATGTGTTTCACAAAAAATACATTCAAATACTACCCGATCTTCCAAAATCTGAGCAGCCTATTGCTCTTGAAATTCTTGCTTGCTTGCATTATGATTAATCCCATAAGTCTCGTAATCTTAATGGCATACCTTGTCATTATCATTTTGAGTCTGTTGATTCAATATGTTGCGAATTGTCGCAATCCTCAAATAGATCCTAGAATTCATCCTTCCGCTCGGGCGTCATTTTGAACATGAGCTGGTTCTCACCAAACTATCTCGTAAATCGATTGTGCCTCGGTATATTCAATTGATCCATCCTTGATCGTAACGCTCGCTTCGATCCTTTGTTTTGGAAATCATAATTCCTTTGCGTTTAAGCTGCGAATTATTCAGATGCTTCCATAACCTGTTGCATTTGCATGCCTTCCTCTTCTGGTTGAGTATCGATACACATATCAGATCCTTTGTGGACCATCAAGTCCTTTGTTGGATTGTTATCCGACAGTGTCCTTCATAATTAATCACTTTGTGAGTTCTTTCTCCGATACATATTGCCTTTGGTAAACTGTATCCTCTGCTTTCAGCCCTGCTCAGCTTTCGAGCTGGTGGTATTTCTATTGAAGCTTGTGGTATATATTTCCATGATACCCTGATGGGTTGAACCTATGCCTTCCTTAATATGTGTGAACTCGACGGTTTTCATGAGTCATACACTTCGGTATTTTGCGGATAAAATTTCAACACTACAACTTCCTCGAAGGTGAGAAGTGAATGAAAGGTTATGCATTGGAGAAGTGGAGTCGACCTTGAACTTTGTGTTCATGCCCATGGACACGATGTAGATCTTATCATTAAAGCTTCTCTTAAATTATTTATTCCTTTGGTATAAGTTCATCTTATATCTGGATCCGCCTTTTGCAATCGTGGTTCGACCATGTTCTCTTTTAAATACCATTTCTCGTGCAAGTTTAAGCACTTGCCTTGGTGAAGCAATACCCAGTCCAACTTCTACTTTGATCATCATCGAGTATTACCCCCAGTATCTCGAGATTATCATGGAACTGCATAACTTCTTATGAGTTCTTCATCAAGTGCTACATTCCCACCGATTCCAATTTTTCACGGGCTCGAGTTATTAAACACTCAAAGACACCAATAACTGAACCGATTCCGCACGACGGTTCAACAACTCTTCGGTAAGCTTCTATAAGTACGAGTTTGTACCCGATCACATCATTCCTAGCCTGATCGGCTATATCATTATCATGCTAAATTTTAACTGTGCTACCGGGTCCTTCTTCTCGGAGCACATATTTCGACGGTGAGCTAATCTTACAATCGATCTCCCTCGTCATACCGTTTGACCTTGTACAGCAAGCTTGATTTCGAGTTCGTGTCGTAACTGTGGTTCCAATAACCTCTTGCTTCGTCATTCCTTTGACTTGATGTCGTCGCCGATCGATTACATCTTCATGAACTCTCGCGACAAAGGTGTCGTGATCATCAACATTCTGAGCTCATCCAAGATATCAATTGAATTCATGATGAGAAATACCATCCTTGCCCTCGCTGAATTGTATTATCATAGACCACTTTATTGCCTTCCCACCAACACAAACTTGTTCGTGTTTCGTGTTATACCTTGAGTTCCTTGCTATCCAGCAATTGTTCTTCTTTACCTTGGAGTATTACCATCCTTTATGTCAAGAATGTTCTGAGATTTGTTCCACCTCTTGAGAATTCTTGACATAGAAATACTTCTCACCATCACCATTCTTTCTTGGTCCCCGTGTTAATTCCAAAAAGTGAACGGTGTTGTTTGGATTCTTCCTTCTAGCAACCCTATTTTTTTGAAGTTAATGGTCGAAAGTTCATTCTTAGGCTATTGATTATTGAATCACCATTCTGACATTGGTCGTGCAACCCAACCCATATTTCGGGCGCACCTTTCAACCAATGTTTAATTGTGTATGTTTTCCTCCAAAGATACTTCCTTATATCATTTGATCGACAAATGTTATCTCCTTGTTCACTTAATTGTGGAAATCCATCTTTTGGAATCTCGGTGAATTGTCGTTGAGTTCACCGACACCCTCCTTGTCCTCTCCTTGGGTTAATGATGGACTCTTGTTAACGGAAATCACTTCATAGTTCATTTCCCGAGAATCTTACAATGTCATCTCGTCAATTTGCGTTGCACCTTTTCTTCTCGGTATCCTAAGTCCGAGGTATCCGACACCAATCGGATCTGAATCTCGGTCGATATGATGGTTGGGACAACTTTCCAAGAGTTATGATGTTGATCCTTTGATGACCCGTAACATGATGTCATGCCTAGCACCCCCGGCCGGAGGACCTATCATTATAGATTCCTTTTCAACAAGGTTATCCATTCATCCATGAGGAAATTGTAAGACTTATTCTACAAGTTATTCCTGATGGATCCTTCGTGTTTCCAAAGTCTGATCTTCACCTGAAGACCATGTCAATGCTATCTCGAAGCATGTCAATGGTACTCCGATTTGCAACAGGAACATTTGAAGCACGATGCTAGATTTTATTTATCATTTATCCTAACACCGTTGTATGGGTAATATCATGAGATTCCTCCCCCTTACCTAAATGGTTTTCTACTTTATATCCTGTCATGGATATCTTGCTCTGCTTGTCCTTGGGAATGATATACCCTTGAAATATGTGTTTAAACATATTTTCCTTTCCATTGTTCTGTTTAATCTGATGATCATATTTTCCTTCCATTGGTTTGTTTAAACCTTTGCTATGGTCTATATGATACAAGCAGTAATAATCCACTGCTTGTGCAAACACCTCGATGTACAACTCTGTCAGTAACACCTTGTTACTATTGTTGATGACATTCCGGTAACCACCAATGGACGGGAACCTATGTTGTTACGCCTCGTTTCAACAGCAGAAAAATGGTTCTCTTAGTCCCTCGCCCTTGGTACCTATGTTGTTGCCAACATGACCCTCAGACTCTCCTCTGACATGCCTTGCTTACATGATCTTGCAAGATGTCACCGACCTTCCTACTTTTAACCACATGGTGGGCCCATAACCCACAGTTCCACAGGATCAAAACCTGACTCTCCTGTACACCCCTGTTCCTAAAGCTAATCCTCACGCTTGGCTTCGTATGAAAGATCACGAGCCACCTTCCTAGTGATCTATTCTGGTATCAGACGCAATGCTTATTCCCGTTGCTCTGAACCCCTTTCACGCCTTGTAACAGGCATCGAACGATTGCCTACCCGCTTGGAACTTCTTGTGGTACTTTCTTACTTTGCTCTCGATAATTCGTTAAGTTTCAATTCGAGGGTTACTTTTCGCCACCTTCCCCGATCTTATCGACCAGATAGTTAACCTTGCAGAGGTTCGTTCTCCCTGTATGCCCACCCTTTATTCTTTCGTAAGTACGATGGAGTTCCGGGAGAAAGGACGCCGACTTCATATTGATGACCTAAAGCAGCAAAATGAAGACATCAATGTATTGGACCGGCCTCTTCGAGAAGAGCAAGCCAGGATGAGAAGACCCGCTAGATTCGTTACCAAACTTCCCCCCTTACACCCCTCTTAAATCTCGGGACGAGATTTCTTGTAGTGGAGGAGAATTGTGACGCCCGGGTATTTAAGCTACAGTAAACCTCTGCTAATGATGCCACGTCACCTCCATTACTGTTGCTAATCTCGCATTAGTTTGAAACCGGTTCGAATTCAAATTTAAAACCAAGCAAACAATAAAAGTTTTCAAATATTAAAACTAAAATGTTCGGAGTGAGCCAAATAATGCATAAGTAAGTATGGTGGAGAAACCACACTTTTATAAAAGTGTAAAATACTCGAAATGTTTTAAACAGAGCAAAGACAATTAGTTGAATGCCTTTTACAATAAATAAAATATTAAACTAATTTATTTTGTTGCCCAAACTTATGTGGCAGTAGCTAATTACTAACACTAAATTAGGGACTACTTTTATAGTTTATAAAACTAAAATAAAAGAGGAACTAAAATAAAACAGAAAACAGAAAAAGAATAATAAACAAAAATAGAACAAAAGAAATAAAAACAGAAAAGGCCTCCCCCCCACTGGGCCTCGGCCCACCCACATGCCGGGCCGGCCCATCCCCACTCCCTTAACCCCTGGAGCCGTAACCCTAGCTACCGGTTGCCCCACTCCACCTCCCACGACCGCCACTCCTCCCCCCACGTCTCTCTCCCCCTCAGACCGATCTAGATCGGGTCGCGCCGATCCCGACGCAGCGCCCGTCCCGACTCCGCCCTTGCCCCGACGACCCGCCGCCGCTGGATCGACGCCGCCCAGTCCGCCAAATACTGTCGATGACACGACCTCGCCGGACTGCTCCTCTCCGTCGACCTCGTCCGGCATCCTCCCCGCACCGCCACGACCCCGTCACCATCCCCTGCCGGAGCCACCCCGCCCGCCCGACAACCCCGCCAAGACGGATCGACCCGCCGTCGCGGACTTCCCCCCTCGTCGGATCGTCCCCGTCCTCCTCCACGCCGGCTCCGACGAGCCTCGTCGGCCACCCCTACTCGGCAACGGCCGTTAGCGCACCCCCCCTTCATCTCCCTCTCTCTCCACCGCCATGCACGTCCGCCCGAGCCACGCTGCGGTCACCTTGCGCGCGCCCGGCCCGTGACCACTCAGCGCTGGTGCCTTGCCGCGCCCGCACCTCTTGCAGCCCGCTGCCGCCTTCGCCGCCCGCCGTTCCCCCTCACCCATGGCCCTCCTCGCGGCGGCTAACCGCCTGGGCCATGCAACGGCCGTGGCTCGCCGCCCTATTGGCGAAGGCCCACCGCTCTGCGCCGACCTCGGCGCCACGCCATACCACGCACCCGCCCCGGTCGGCCTCCTGGGCCACTGCCGGGTGGGGCCCGATGCCCCTGGGCCACTGACGTAGGGGCCCCACACCCCTAAAACAAAAATTAAAAAAGAAATGAAAATGTAATTAATAAAATCATTAGTTAGTTAATTAATTAATTAGTAAAATAATTAAGTCAATTAATTATGTTTAAATTATTCTAATCAATTAGTTAATTTAATTAAGCAATAATTAATTAGCTAAACCCTACTTAAACTAAAAAGTGCATGACGTGCGGGACCCACACGTAGTTGACCCAGTCAGCTGCATAGTTGACTGCTGACGTCAGCATGTTGTCATGCTGACGTCATCATTTACTATTCTGGATAATATTGGATTTAAACAATTAATTAAATTCCAGAAATTAATAAAATCTTTAGAAAATCATATCTTTTAATCCGTAACTCGGATTAAAATATTTTCAACATGAAAGTTGCTCAGAACGACGAGACGAACCCGGATACGCATCCCGTTCGTCCACCACACACTCCTAACATATCAAACACGCAACTTTCCCCCTTCGGTTCATCTGTCCGAAAACACGGAACACCGGGGATACTTTCCCGGATGTTTCCCCCCCTTCACCAGTATCACCTCCTACAGCATTAGGTCACCTCTAGCACCGCGTATTGCCATGTTATGCTTTGTGATACTTTGATTGCTCTGTTATTTATTGTGTTCCCCCTCCGTTACTTCTTTCCGGTGACCCCGAGATCCGGCGACCCCCGATTCGACTACGGAGTTGACGACCCCTCTCTCTTGCCAGAGCAACCAGGCAAGCCACCCCCCCCCCTTGACCACCGGATATCGCCTATTCTACTCTATACTGCTTGCATTAGAGTAGTGTAGCATGTTATTGCTTTCATTATACCTATCCCGATGCATAGCTTTGTCCTTGTTACTATCATTGTTACCTTTACCGCAATCCTATATGCTTAGTATAGGATGCTAGTATATTCATCTGTGGCCCTACATTCTTGTCGATCTGCTGTGCTATACTATCGGGCCGTGATCACTCGGGAGGTGATCTCGGTATATACTATATACTTTATACATGATACATGTGGAGACTAAAGTCGGGTCGGTGGTGGAGCACCATGAGTGGATCTTTGTGGCGGAGCGGCAGGCAGGTTGAGACCGCCTAGGAGAGAGGTGGGCTGGCCTGTTCGGTGTTCGCGGATACTTAACACGCTTAACGAGATCTTGGTATTCGATCTGAGTTGGCTACGAGCCTATACGCACTAACCATCTACGTGGGAGTAGTTATGGGTATCCGGCGTCGTGGTATCGGTAAAGCACTTCGTGACGCGGCGGCCGAGCGGCGCGCCGGATTGGACTGAACGCCACTAGGCTAGGTCTGCTTCCGCCACGTCACGCAGCGTGCAGGTGTGCTCGAGGCGATGGGCCCAGACCCTGCGCGCTTAGGTTTAGACCGCGTCGTTGGCCTCTCTGTTGAGCCTAGGTGGGGCTGCGACGTGTTGATCTTCCGCGGCGGGCATGACCGAGAAAGTGTGTCCGGCCAAATGGGATCAAGCGTGTTGGGTAAGTTGGTGCACCCTGCAGGAAGTTAATCTATTCAATAGCCGTGATCTTGATAACAGGACGACTTGGAGTTGTACCTTGACCTTATGACAACTAGAACCGGATACTTAATAAAACACACCTTCCAAGTGCGGATACAACCGGTGGTCGCTCTCTCTCTCGGGGATACGAGGAGGGATCGCGGGTAGGATTATTGCTATGTGATGTTACTTGGAGGACTTCAACCTACCCTCTTCTACTGTTGCAAGACGAAGGTGACCAAGCGTAGTCTTCGATAAGACTAGCTATCCCCTCTTATTCGGCATTCTGCGAGCTCAGTCCACCGATATGGCCCTTTACACATATATCCATGCATATGTAGTGTAGCTCCTTGCTTGCGAGTACTTTGGATGAGTACTCACGGTTGCATTGTTTCCCCTTTTCCCCTATCTCTACTCGATTGCTGCGACTGCACAATGGAGCCGAGGAGCGAGACGCCACCGTCGATGGCGACTACTACACGGAGGTGCCTACTACTACGTGCAGCCCGCGGCGACGACACAGAGTAGTTTAGGAGGATCCCGGTAGGAGGCCTGCGCCTCTTCGATCTCAGATCCCGTTTGTGCTAGCCTTCTTAAGGCAAACTTGTTTAACTTATGTCTGTACTCAGATATTGTTTCTTCCGCTGACTTCGTCTATGATCGAGCACTTGTATTCGAGCCCTCGAGGCCCCGGCTTGTATTATGATGCTTGTATGACTTATTTATGTTTTAGAGTTGTGTTGTGATATCTTCCGTGAGTCCCTGATCTTGATCGTACACATTTGCGTGCATGATTAGTGTACGGTTGAATCGGGGGCGTCACATAAACCAACTGGCATCAACTACAAGGAGTAATCAACACTACTGGCAACCCACGGGCACCAATTTGAGGTTTTGGGACAAATATTGAATACAAGAGATGAACTAGGGTTTGAGAGGAGATGGTGCTGGTGAAGATGTTGATGAAGATTGACCTCCCTCGATGAGAGGATCTTTGGTGATGACGATGGCTTCGATTCCCCCCTCCCGGAGGGAAGTTTCCCCGGTAGAACAACTCCACCGGAGCCCTAGATTGCTTCTGCCCAGGTTTCGCCTCGAGCCGGTGGCGCTTCATCCCCAAAGCCTCCTTGTGATTTTTTCTAGGTCAAAACCTTTCATATAGCAGAAGAGGGCACGAGACAATGGCCAGGGGCCCCACAAGCCCTAGGGGCGCGCCCTCGGGTAGGGTGCGCCCCCAGTCTTGTGGCCACCTGGTGGGTCCCCTCTGGTAGTTTCTTCACCCAATGATTTTTACATATTCCAACATAATTCTCCGTAAATTTGTAGGACTTTTGGAGTTGTGCAGAATAGGTATCTCAGATTTGCTCCTTTCCAGTCTAGAATTCCAGCTGCCGGCATTCTCCCTCTTCATGTAAATCTTGTAAAATAAGAGAGAAAAGGCATAATTAATGTGCCATAATATGAAGTAACAACCCATAATGCAATAAATATCAACATAAAAGCATGATGCAAATGGACGTATCAACTCCCCCAAGATTAGACCTCGCTTGTCCTCAAGCGAAGCTGAAATAGATAATCATGTCCACATGTTTAGAGATAGAGGTGTCGATAAAATAAAATACGAACATGAAGGAATCATGCTCATCTTTAGAACAACAACATATTGTCATATAACTTCTTATGCTAAAGTGATAATTCATTCACAAGGTAAATTATGAACTAAAAACTTCATTGAAAACTAATAAACTATGATCTCAATCATTGAAGCAATTGCAGTTTATCATAATATCGGAAAGAGTCAATGTAAGAGCTTTTATGTAGCAAGTACACACACTCAACTATCTTTTAGTCTTTCACAATTGCTAACACTCGCGCGATACTTATGAGATCAAAGCCTCAATCGGACACAGAGAAAGATAGGGGCTTATAATTTCGCCTCCCAACCTTTTACCTCAATGGTAATGTCAACAATAAGGACTTTTGTTTCCTTTTGTTTCTTTGAATAAAGAGTTGTGAGGCTGTTTCCTTGCAGTATATAGTCAAAAACAATAATAATTTATGATCACCTACATCCTAGTGGATATATATCTCTGGATCTTTCCCCAACATATAGTGCTTGCCAAAAAGAAAAAGTGTAAAAAGTAAAGGTGAAGATCACCATGACTCTTGTATCAGGATTGGAGATAAAAATAAAAGATAGGCCCCTTCGTAGAGGGAAGCAGAGGTTGTCATGCGCTTTTATGGTTGGATGCACAAAACCTTAATGCAAAAGAACATCACTTTCTATTGCCGCTTGTGATAAAGAACTTTATTATGCAGTCCCTCGCTTTTATTTCTTCCATGTCACAAGTTCGTATAAAGTTTATTTTATTCACACTAAAATATCATACATATTTAGAGAGCATTTTGTATTGCTTGCACCGATGACAACTTACTTGAAGGATCTTACTCAATCCATAGGTAGATATGGTGGACTCTCATGACAAAACTGGGTTAAGGGATTTTTGATGCACAAGAAGATTTGGCTAGCATAGGATGAGAAGTAAGCTCAACATGTTAGAGGATCCATGAAAATATAACTTCTCTTCGGATATAAGAAAACATAACCCATTATGTTGTCTTCCTTGTCCAACATCAACCTTTTAGCATATAATATTTTAATGAGTGTTCACAATCACAAAAGATGACCAAGATAGTATATTTATATTTGAATCCTCTCTTTCTTTATTACTTCCTATTAATTGCAACAATGACCAAAACTATGTTTGTCAACTCTCAACAAATTTTATTCATCATACTCTTTATATGTGAAGTCGTCACTCTTCATAAGATCATTATATAATCTTATTTATTTCTTTTATTCCTTTCTTTTCTCAAATCCTGGCAAGAAAGCAAAACCCTCTACCAGAAACTAATCTTTATTATATAACTCCCGGACTCGATTACATAGAGGAAACACAAAGCAAAATTCAAAGACTAGATCATACTAAAACTTTTATTCGACTAGATGACGATAAAACCAAAAGGATCAAACTAAGATAAACGATAAAGGTAAAGATGTGATGATGATACCATACTAGGACACCTCCTCCAAGCTTGGCACAAGCCAAAGGGAGTGCCCGTACCCATATACGCAAATCTCCTTCTTCGGAGGTGGTGGTGGTGATGAGGTTTCTATCAGCTTCATTAAACTACCCTTCAGGTCCTGCAATTCTTGGAGTATGCGTTGAAGCATATTTGCATTCTTCTGAATTTCCTCCAAAAGATGCTTATTTTTAGGCCACCAAGAACTTTTCCCTGCATCACTTTCACTTGGGCGGGATATATCCCAATTGGAGGGTATATGTGCACAAGGAGTATTCTCCACTCCATAGTTATGAACCAAATTATGAAAGTTGCTCCGATGTAACCTGTGTAAGGGCCTCCTAGGGGGAAGCCCTTCTTGTATCTCTTGGCCTTCATGGTTTGTTGTAGTCCCTATTGCTTGATGCAGATTTTGAACAGTAGAGATGCCAGCTAGAGTGCCTCTCTCTGAAGCCAGAGGCTGAACCTCAAGCGAATCTCCTTCATCCTCCTCCATCATGAGTCCCTCGGCATCCTCCCTCCCGAGTTCCATCTGCATCAACCACGCATCCTCTTCCACATTGTTGGAGGAGGAAGAAGACATGATGCCTGGCCTTGAAAACTCTGGCAGAAAACAGCTCAAAATGAAAACATAAGATATTGCCGTGATACGGTGGTCAAAACCTTCAAGAGATCATATAATGATTTTTTACCGTGCAAAACAAGTAATCTGGGAGAAAATAGAGTCCAGAGTGCACACGAGGTGGCCACAAGCTTGGGAGGCGCGCCCACACGGCTCGTCGCCTCCTCGTGTACTGTCCGGACTACTTCTTATTTTCCTATTTTTTTAAATATTCCAAAACGGAGAAAAATGTTGTTGGGAAAGTTTTGGAGTCGGTTTACTTACCGTATCACATACCTACTCCTTTTCATGGTCCTGGATCGTTCTGGTAGGTTTCCCTTATGTACTCCTTCAGTGTTATGGTATTAATAATATTGGTTTAAATATTTATGGGAGTACCTGAGATATAATGGTTGATTCTTTGCCCATTCACCACCTTCGGATTATTGCCCTCGCCATTGTTGATTTTCATGGCACCGGAATGATAAACTTCGTCGATAATGTAAGGCCCTTTCCATTTAGAGAGAAGTTTCCTTACAAAATATCTTAAACGAGAATTGTATAGCAAGACATGATCACCAACATTAAATTCCCGCTTTTGTATCCTTTTGTCATGCCATCTTTTAACTTTTTCTTCAAACAACTTGGCATTTTCATAGGCTTGGGTTCTCCATTCATCAAGTGAGCTAATGTCAAATAACCTCTTCTCACTGGCAAGTTTGAAATCATAGTTGAGCTCTTTAATTGCCCAATAGGGTTTATGTTCTAGTTCAAGAGGTAAGTGACATGCTTTTCCGTAAACCATTTTATATGGAGACATACCCACAGGGTTTTTGTAAGCAGTTCTATAAAACCATAATGCATCATCAAGTTTCTTAGACCAATTCTTTCTAGATCTATTAATATTCTTTTGCAAGATCAACTTTATTTCTCTGTTACTTAATTCTACTTGACCACTAGACTGAGGATGATATGGAGATGCAATTCTAAGGTTAACATCATACTTAGCAAGCAATTTTCGGAATGCACCATGAATAAAGTGTGAACCACCATCAATCATTAAATATCTAGGGACTCCAAACCTTGGAAAATAAATTCTTTAAGCATTTTAATGAAGGTGTTATGATCAGCACTACTAGTTGGAATAGCTTCTACCCACTTAGTAACATAATCAACAGCAACTAAAATATGATATACCCATTAGAGGATGGAAAAGGTCCCATATAATAAAATCCCCAAAAATCAAATGATTCAATAACAAGTGAATAATTCATAGGCATTTCCTGACGTCTACTAATATTACCAACTCTTTGACATTCATCGCAAGATAAGACAAACTTACGAGCATCTTAAAAAGAGTAGGCCAATAAAAACCAGATTGTAATACCTTGTGTGCAGTTCCGTCTCAAGCATGGTGTCCTCCGTAGGCCTCGGAGTGAAACTTGCATAGGATCTGTTCCTGTTCATGCTCAGGTACACAACGTCTAATAACATCATCTACTCCTTCTTTATAAAGGTGTGGATCATCTCAGAAGTAATGTCTTAAATCATAGAAAAACTTTTTATTTTGTTGGTATGTGAAACTAGGTGGTATAAATTTAGCAACAATGTAATTAGCATAGTCTGCATACCATGGAGTACTACGAGAAGTATTTATGACAGCTAGTTGTTAATCAGAAAATCTATCATCAATAGGTAGTGGGTCATCAATAATATTTTCTAACCTAGACAAGTTGTCTGCTACGGGGTTTTCAGCCCTTTCCTATCAGTAATATGTAAATCAAATTCTTGTAGCAAGAGAACCCATCTAATAAGTCTAAGTTTAGCATCTTTCTTTTCCATAAGGTATTTAATAGCAATATGATCGGTGTGAACAATCACTTTGGAATCAACAATATAAGATTTGAACTTGTCACAAGCAAATAAAACTGCTAAAAATTCTTTTTCAGTAGTAGCATAATTTCTTTGAGCACTGTCTAGAGTTTTACTAGCACAATGGATAACATTTAATTTCTTATCAACTCTTTGTCCTAGAACAACACCAACAACATAATCACTAGCATCAAACATAATTTCAACAGGTAAGTTCCAATCAGGTGGTTGAACAATGGGTGCACAAATTAAGGCTTTCTTAAGTGTTTCGAAGGCTTCTAAACAATCATCATCAAAAACAAGTGGAACATATTTTTGCAAGAGATTAGTAAGAGGCCTAGAAATTTTAGAGAAGTCTTTAATAAATCTCCTAAAGAAACCAGCTTGACCAAGGAAACTTCTTATACCTTTGATATCTTTAGGACATGGCATCTTTTCAGTAGCATCTACTTTAGCTTTATCAACTTCAAATACCTCTTTCAGAGATTTTATGCCCCAAGACAATACCTTCATTAACCATAAAGTGTCACTTCTCCCAATTCAAGACAAGATTAGTTTCTTCACATCTCTGCAAAACTCGACCAAGGCTGCTTAAGAAATCATCAAAAGGAGTTCGTAAATGGAGAAATCATCCATGAAAACCTCAACAATATTTTCACAAAAGTCAAAGAATATAGCAGTCATACATCTTTGAAAGGAAGTAGGTGCATTGCATAAACCAAAAGGAATACATCTATAAGCAAAAGTACCAAAAGGGCAAGTAAAAGTAGTTTTTTCTTGATCCTCTTGTGACACGGGAATTTGAGAAAAACTAGAGTAACAATCTAGCAAGCAAAAGTGTGTATGTTTTGATAGTATTTCTAGCATTTGATCAATAAAAGGTAGAGGATAATGATCTTTCCTAGTGGCTTTGTTTAATTTTAGAAAATCAATTACCATTCTATATGTAATAATTCTTTGTGGAATCAATTCATTTTTATCATTAGGAACAACAATAATGCCTCCCTTCTTAGGGACACAATGAACATGACTTACCCATCTACTATCAGCAATAGGATAGATTATACCTGCTTCCAGAAGCTTTAATATTTCATTTCTTACCACTTATTTCATCTTAGGATTTAACCATCATTGGTGATCAACAACTGGTTTAGCATCAGGCTCCATATTAATTTTATGCTGACATATATCGGTGGTCGATAGAACTTGAGGGAATATTTGTTCTACCTTTAGCTCCTTGTTGCATTCGGCACTCTTACTTATCAAAAGAGGCTACAACTGATCCCCTATACTTGTGGGTTATCAATAGCCTCCAATAAGTCTAATATGCCTGCTTTGTGAATCCCGCTCTGGATTAGGCCTCAATCGAATATCGTTGGATCCCACCCAATGGATCATCACACCCTCTACCTCACGAAACCAAACCCATCGAGCATGTACGCATGGTCTCTCTGACACTCCTTCTTTGATTTCCCATCCAATGACCTTCCCAAGCCTTGTCAAGTCCAACTCGGGGAATTCATCAATGCTGACGGAGAATCCTATCTCGATTGCCAAAGAATGTCTACCACCATCTTCCTTCCTCTATAGCTTATTTAGTAACTTCTCTTTTTTAGCGGCAACCTCTGGTGGGTACTCATGAAAGTGATACCGATTGAAATCCCTCATAGCCGCATTCACCTCTTCACAACTCTTAATCCATTTTTAAGCTCCCTAATCATATGACGTTGTCAATTTTCTTTAGTCGTTTCATATGCTTTCTTCATGATAGCGTTGTTTTCCATCCTACACGAGTATTACGATTTTATAAAGTGAGTGATATATAGAACACAAAACATAACTTAATTCAAATGGCATACAACAAACAAAAACATAACTTACTTAAAATGACATACAACACAAAGTTCTGACAGAGTTCAAATGACAAAGATTACATAACACATACGGAGTTCAACTAAAATAAAAAATAGCAAATGATAAGGGGTTCATGCCATTATAGTTCAAATGATACTACAATGTCATGGAGGTCAAGCAATACCGAAACTTCCGAAGAGGAGCTCACAGACTTCAATCCCTTTTATTTTTCATGCGTGCATAATTGCCACAATGCTCTCATACATGCTTCAAAACAATATCTTTGTCGTACAGTCCCGCGTTGCAAGAAATGACATCCGCTCTTTCAAGGACCCAAGCCTAGAAGCCTGCCTCGATATTAGTGATGATCCTTGCTTAACTACCCAGTCAATGACCTGGCCAGGGTTATCCAAGTCCAGCTGAGTCAATTCTTCCCTTGTTGCGCACAATGCAATTTGCCTTGCAAGATCACATCTATGAAGTTTTTCGTTCGTCTCGAGGTCATGTATCTTTTTTTCTGTATCTTCGAACACCTTTCAAGGGCACTCGAAGAAATAGCACTTTGCAAGTTGCATTCAACTCGTCGACAGTGCCCACCCATGACTGCATCACTTCCTGAATGAACACACATTCATGCTTCACCGCCGCCTCAGCAGAAGACTCAGAAAAGATAATCAGTGCCATCCTACAATTCAAGGAGTAATTTTTACCGTCATCATAACCTTAACCCTAACCCTAGCCCTAACAAAACCACTAATCCCAACACTAGATCTTGCTACCCCCAACAATGTTAGGCACACAATACATAGTCAAGCACAAACATAACCCTAAATGCATCATATATATTGATTTCACCACAAACAAGAGCAAGAACTAGGGTTTGCAAATATGTGAGCAATGCAACCAAAATTGGTGGTACCTTGTGTGATGCAAATGCTCCTGATCCACCGGACAAATCTCAAGCAATGAAGGTAGATTTGAGAGGGCCTTGTGTGAGGAAGAGAGGTGGAAGAGGGTGTGTGCTTAGGGTGGTGTGTGGGGTTGAATGGGTGGGTGGGCCGCATATCCCCCTGATGTCTACTATGCAACTTTATTCTTGTAGACACGTGTTGGGCCTCCAAGCTCAGAGTTTTGTAGGACAGTAGCAATTTTCCCTCAAGTGGATGACCTAAGGTTTATCAATATGTGGGAGGCGTAGGATGAAGATAATCTCTCTTAAACAACCCTGCAACCAAATACAAGAAATCTCTTATGTCCCCAACACACCCAATACAATGGAAAATTGTATAGGTGCACTAGTTCGGCGAAGAGATGGTGATAAAAGTGTAATATAGATGGTAGAAAAATATTTTATAATCTGAATAAATAAAAACAGCAAGGTAGCAATTGATAAAACGAAGCACAAACGGTATTGCAATGCTTGAAAATGAGGCCTAGGGTCCGTACTTTTGCTAGTGCAATCTCTCAACGGTGCTAATATAATTGGATCATATAACCATCCCTACAAGTGTGATGAAGAATATTTTGATCCATTCATGAGCCGGGATGATGAAGATGGCCACTGGTGACGATTCCCCCCTCTGGCAGGGTGTCGGAACGGGTCTAGATTAGTTTCTCGTGGCTACAAAGCCTTGTGGCGGCGGAACTTCTGATATAGGTTAACCTTGAGGGTTTTTGGAACATTTGGGAATTTATAGGGTAAAGAGGGGGTGCGGGAGGCCACCGAGGTGGGCACAACCCACCTGGGCGCGCCTGGGCCCCCAGGCGCGCCCTGGTGGGTTATGCCCCCTCGCGGCACCCCCCCAGGTGTAGCTCTGGCCCATTGGAAGTGTTCTGGTCTATAAAAAATCCTCAAAAAGTTTCGCGGTGTTTGGACTTTGTTTGATATTGATTACCTGCGATGTAAAAAACATGCAAAAAATAGCAACTCGCACTTGGCAAGTTGCTATAAAATGATTGTAAAACATCCGAGAATGATAATATAACAACATGAAACAATCAAAAATTACAGATACATTGGAGACGTATCAGCATCCCCAAGCTTAATTCTTGCTCGTCCTCGAGTAGGTAAATGATAAAAACAGAATTTTTGATGTGGAATGCTGCCTAACATGTCATCTCATATTCTTTTCTTTATAGCATGGACATTTGGACTTTTATATGGTTCAAAGCAATAGTCTAGTTTTGACATGAGACTTAAATACTCAAGCATATCAACAAGCAACCATGTCTTTCAAAATATCAACACTAAAGCAAGTTATCTCTAGCCCATCATGCTCAATCATTGATCCATTCATGAAACACACTCGCATATTAGCTACACCCAATACTCAAGTGTGATCATAGTGCCTCCTAGTTGGTGCTTTATAAGAGAAGATGGAGACTCAAATTAAAAATAAAAATTGCATAAAGTAAAAGAAGGGCCCTTCGCAGAGGGAAGTAGGGATTTGTAGAGGTGCCAGAGCTCAAAGCGAAAAACTTAGAGATAAAAAACATTTTGGGAGGTTTGCCTTTCCCACCAACAAAAACGACTTAGAGTTCCCAACACTTTCCATGCTAGATATATCATAGGCGGTTCCCAAACAGAAAATAAAGTTTAATCCTTTTTTCACCATACTTTCACTTTCCATGGCTAACCGTATCCACGGGTGCCCTCCATACCAACACTTTCCAAGGAATTTATTATTTGACAACATAAAGTAAATTCATTTTTCATTTTGGGACTAGGCATCCCTAATACCTTTGCCTTACTCTCGTGCAATGACAAGTGAATAAACACTCATCATGAGAATAACACATCTAGCATGGAAAATATTGGCCACCCCTCACCGCCTCGCGAGCGGTACGAGCACACAAAATAGAAATGTATTTTGAAAATTAGAGATGGCACATGCAAATTTTCTTAGAACGGCAAAAGAATACCGCATATAGGTAGGTATAGTGGACTCATGTGGCAAAACTGGTTTAAAGGATTTTGGATGCACAAATAGTGATGCTTAGTGCAAAATGAAGGCTAGCAAAAGATTGAGAAGCGACCAACCAAGAAACGAATAATCTCATAAGTGAGCATTAAGCATAATTAACACCGAATAATGCACCACAAGTAGGATATAATTTCATTGCATAACTATTGACTTTTGTGCTTGCATAGGGAATCACAAACCTTAACACCAATATTCTTACTAAAGCACAATTACTCATCAACATGACTCGCATATCACATCATCATATCTAAAAACTATTACAGGGAATCAAGTTTATTTTGTCCAATGATCTTCATGAAAGTTTTTATTATATCCTTCTTGGATATGTATCACTTTGGGACCAATTTTCATGTGTTGCTTTTGATAAGCTCAAACAAATATAAGTGAAGATCATGAGCATAATATTTCTTTCTATCAAATTAATTTAAGTGAAGCAAGAGAGAATTTCTACAAAAATATTAAAGCACACCGTGCTCAAAAAGATATAAGTGAAGCACTAGAGCAATTCCATAAAAAAGAGCTCCGTTGACGGGATGTGAGTGCTGCTTACCTAGCCTCTCTGGAAACTATTTGAGGACTCTATTTTATTTAAAAACTTTCAGTTCTAAGTATTTTATTAAAACAGCAAGCAAAACAAAACAAAATGATATTTCAAGGATAGCACAACTCATGTGAAGAAGCAAAAACTTAGGCTCAACCGATACTAACCAATAATTGTTGAAGAAGAAAGGTGGGATGACTACCGGGGTATCCCCAAGCTTAGATGCTTGAGACTTCTTGAAATATTATCTTGGGGTGCCTTGGGTATCCCCAAGCTTGAGATTTTGTGTCTCCTTAATTCCTCTCATATCACGGTTTTCCTAAATCTCAAAAGCTTCATCCACACAAAACTCAACAAGAACTTGTGAGATAAGTTAGTATAAACCAATGCAAAAACCTTATCATTCTCTATTGTAGCAAATCACTAAAATTATTATTCAACATTGCATACTAAATGCGTCTGCATATTTAATACTTCTATCCTCAAATAGAATCATTAAACAAGGAAACATATGCAAGCAATGCAAACATAACAGCAATCTGCCAAACCAGTACAGTCTGTAAAGAATGCAATATTCATCCTACTTCCCTAACTCCAAAAATTATGAAAATTTTACCACACTGTATAAAACTTATCAGAGCTTATTATGAAAAAGTTTAAACATTTTATCACATTCTGATTTTTCTAGGGAATTTTTGCAACAACGGTAAACTTTCTGTTTTGAAACAGCAACAAGTATACTTGCAAAATAAGAACGGTGAGGGCTATCCTTGACATTTTTATTGAAATGAAAGATGCAAAACTTTATTATAAGTAACAGCAAGCAAATCCTAACAAAATAAATTGACGATCCAAGCAAAACACATATGATGTGACGAATGAAAATATAGCTCCAAGTAAGTTTACCGATAATGTTGGAGACGAAAGAGGGGGTGCCTTCCGGGGCATCCCCAAGCTTATTTGCTTGGATCTTCCTTGGGTATTAACTTGGGGTGCCTTGGGAACCCCCAAGCTTAGGGTCTTGTCACTCCTTATTCTCCTCATATCGACATCTCACCCAAAACTTGAAAACTTCAATCACACAAAACTTAACGGAACTTCGTGAGGTAGGTTAGTATGATAAAGAGCAAATCATTTCACTTTGGTACTGTCAAAGACAAGATTCATAATTGTTTCCACACGATGCATACTGTAGCATATCATTTCCACAATTTATATTGATCAATATGAGCCATAGAAACTAAAAAACAAGCAAACTATGCATTGAAAACAGAATCTGTCAAAAACAGAATAGTATGTAATGATCTGCAGAGTAACCATACTTCTGCTACTCCAAAAAATTATTAAAAAATTAGTACCACGTGATAAATTTGTATATTAATCTTCCGCAAAAATAATCAACTCAAAAGCGCACTTATGTTAAAAATGAGAATTATTTTCATGAGCAATAAAGTTTCTGTTTTCAGCAAGATCAAAGCAACTATCACCCAACATGATTCTAAAGGCTTTACTTGGAAATTTATTGAAACAAAAACAATAAAACATGATTACTACAGTATCATAATCATGTGAACACACAAAAACAGTAGGTAAAAGTGTTGGGTTGTCTCCCAGCAAGCGCTTTTCTTTAATGCCTTTTAGCTAGGCATGATGAGTTCAGCGATACTCGCATAAAAGTAAAGAATTGAAACATAATAAGAGCATCATGAATCACATGACAAGCACATTTAAGTCTAACCCACTTCATATGCATAGGGATTTTGTGAGCAAAAAATATATGGGAATAAGAATCAACTAGCATAGGAAGGCAAAACAAGCAAAACTTCAAGATTTTCAACACAGAGAGAGGAAACTTGATATTATTGCAATACCTACAAGCATAAGTTCCTCTCTCATAATAATTTTCAGTAGCATCATGAATGAATTCAACAATATAACCATCACATAAAACATTCTTTTCATGATGCATAAGCATAGAAATTTTGTTACTCTCCACATGAGCAAATTTATTCTCATGAATAGTAGTGGGAGCAAACTCAACAAAATAAGTATCATGAGATTGAGAATTAAAATCATGATGACAAGTTTCATGGTTATCATTATTCAATATAGCATACATGTCATCACCATAATCATCATAGATAGCAACTTTGTTATCATAGTCAATTGAAGCCTCATCCAAAATAGTGGATTCATCACTAAATAAAGTCATGACCTCTCCAAATCCACTCTCATCATTATAATCATCATAAATAGGAGGCATGCAATCATTATAACAAATTTGCACATCAAATCTTGGGGGACTAAGAATATCATCTTTCATCAAACATAGCATCCTCAAGCTTATGGCTTTGCATATTATTAGCATCATAAATATTCAAAGAATTCATACTAACAACATTGCAATCATGCTCATCATTTATACCAAACATTCTATTGAATTCCTCTCCTATCAATTGAGCACAATATTCCGATCCATCATTTTCAAGAAAGATATTATAAAGATGATCAATAATATGATGCAGCCTCAATTCCATTTTTTGTGTAGTTTTCTTTTATAAACCAAACTAGTGATAAAACAAGAAATTAAAAGATTCAATTGCAAGATCTAAAGATATACCTTCAAGCACTCACCTCCCCGGCAACGGCACCAAAAAAGAGCTTGATGTATACTACGCAACTTTATTCTTGTAGACACGTGTTGGGCCTCCAAGCGCAGAGTTTTGTAGGACAGTAGCAATTTTCCCTCAAGTGGATGACCTAAGGTTTATCAATCCATGGGAGGGATAGGATGAAGATAGTCTCTCTCAAACGACCCTGCAACCAAATACAAGAAATCTCTTGTGTCCCCAACACACCCAATACAATGGCAAGTTGTATAGGTGCACTAGTTCGGCAAAGAGATGGTGATAAAAGTGTAATACGAATGGTAGAAATATATTTTTATAATCTGAATAAATAAAAAAGCAAGGTAGCAATTGATAAAACGGAGCACAAACGGTATTGCAATGCTTGAAAATGAGGCCCAGGGTCCGTACTTTCGCTAGTGCAATCTCTCAACAGTGCTAATATAATTGGATCATATAACCGTCCCTCCAAGTGCGATGAAGAATCACTCTGAAGTTCCTATCTAGTGGAGAACATAAGAATAAATTGTCTGTAGGGTACGAAACCACCTCAAAGCTATTCTTTCCGTTCGATCTATTCAAGAGTTCGTACTAAAATAGCATAAAGCTATTCTTTCCATTCGATCTATCCTAGAGTTCGTACTAAAATAACACCAAAGCAAATTCATATTCATAATACTCAATCCAACACAAAGAACTTCAAAGAGTGCCCCAAGATTTCTACCGGGGAAACAAACACAAGAACGTGCATCAACCCCTATGCATAGATTAACCCAATGTCACCTCGGGAATCCGTGAGTTGGGTGCCAAAACATATATCAAGAGAATCAATACGATACCCCATTGTCACCACGAGTATTCAATTGCACGATATATATCAAGTGTTCTCAAATCCATAAAAGTATTCAATTCGATAATGACGAAATCTCAAAGGGAAAACTCAATTCATCACAACAAGATAGAGAGGGGAAAACACCATATGATCCGACTATATTAACAAAGCCCGTGATACATCAAGATCGTGACATCTCAAGAACACGAGAGAGAGAGAGAGAGAGAGAGAGATTAAACACATAGCTACTGGTACAAACCCTCAGCCCCGAGGGTGGACTACTCCCTCCTCATCGTGGTGGCCGCCGGGATGATGAAGATGGCCAACGGTGATGATTCCCCCCTCCGGCAGGGTGCCAAAACGGGTCTAGATTGGTTTCTCGTGGCTACAGAGCCTTGCAGTGGCGGAACTTCTGATCTAGGTTAACCCCGAGGGTTTTTGGAATATTTGGGAATTCATAGGGCAAAGAGGGGGTGCGGGAGGCCACCGAGGTGGGCACAACCCACCTGGGCACGCCTGGGCCCCCAGGCGTGCCCTGGTGGTTTGTGCCCCCCCTCGGGGCACCCCCCAGGTGCAGCTCTAGCCCATTGGAAGTGTTCTCGTCCATAAAACATCCTCAAAAATTTCCGCGGTGTTTGGACTCCGTTTGATATTGATTTCCTGCGATGTAAAAACATGC
This sequence comes from Aegilops longissima, assembly GCA_021605205.1. Classification (NCBI taxonomy): domain Eukaryota; kingdom Viridiplantae; phylum Streptophyta; class Magnoliopsida; order Poales; family Poaceae; genus Aegilops; species Aegilops longissima. The sequence continues at coordinate 310,183,636 of CM038682.1, forward strand.
AAAAAAACATCAACTGGCACTTGGCACTATGTCAATAGGTTAGTACCAAAAATTGATATAAAGTTGCTACAAAATAATTGTAAAACATCCTAGAATGATAATATAACAGCACGAAACAATCAAAAATATAGATACGTTGGAGACGTATCACCCCCACCCAAACCACTTATCCACTTTAGGACCCTACCGCCAGGGGCCTTGATGGTAGGGCAACACATCCTACCACCAGTGTCTACGGCGGTAGGTTCCTTATCCACGTCAGCAACACTGACAAGCCGTTAGTCGTCTGTCATTACCCTACCGCCTGGGTGGCTGGCGATAGGTTGTGTTACCCTACTGCCGGGGATGTTGGTAGTAGGAAAAGGGGCAAATGTCGATTGTTTTTGAAAGAGGGGTCAGATCGTGCTAAGGTTTCCAGAAAGGGTCAAAAAAGTGATTTCAGCCGCCCTAGGAAAATAAGGACCTCATGCATTTAGACCAACAAAGTTACAGTAGCAGCAGCTTTGAAAACTTCCAAGTCACAGCTACTAAGAGGAACACCGATGCCGCCAAGGCCTGCTCGGGTCCACCCTTCCGAGTCACACGCGCCGCAGCTTCATGGTGGAGCTCATGGCTGCAAGACAAGTGATGTTGAGACCTCCGACTCCTTCAGGCTATACACTGTGCCCCACTTGACTGGGGGAGTGACCATCAAGAACAACTTCAAAACCCTTTCAAAGAAAAGCTCGGCGGACCTTATTAATGGCTTTAAGAACGCAAGGCGATGGGTCGATGAAAGATCGCAATAGTGGTAAGGAGCAATTGAACAAGGATTAGGGCATCAGACCCGATAGAAGGGTATCTCCAAGGCGGACAAACCGCCCGCATCTATCCGGGTCGCGCTGCCTGGATCTAGAAAGTCATCCAACGCGGGCATGTATCGGTCCGCGGGGCGGTCTGGACGCGATTTCTCTCGCAAATTGGAGATGGAGTGGGGGAGGTTCGCGGGAGTCCGGACACCCAAAACATAGGACTCCGACACCCTCGGCCCATCGAATCCCCCCTCCCGGTCTCATTTCCTTCCACTCCGCCCCTTCTCCCCTTGCTTTGCATCTGCACCCTCCACCTCCGCCACCGCTGTTGTACGTCTCCAGTCGCCACAAAGGAATTGCTGAACGTCTGCAGCCAGCACCGACGCGCCCGCTCACCGTTACGACGGAGCTTTCCACCCTGGAGCCGTTTGTACCTAGGTACAATCTGCCCCCTGTCGACGACCTCCATGGCGGACACCACGCCAGGAAGGTGTTCGGTCAAATGCCATTGAGCTTATTTTCAAATGCTATGTCATTTTTAGAGTACGAAGGATGGTCAGCTAATGGACCATGGAGATGAGTTGCTATGCATGTGTGGCTGGCCGTATCGTCGGATTTCATAGGCAGGAGAAGAGGGGAGCCCTTCTGGGAGCAAGTGCGTGAAAAGTTTCACGCACGAAAACACATTACGCCCTACGACATGTACATCATTCAACCACGCAACGCGAGGTCATTGTCATATCGGTGGCACGCTATCTAGATCAGCGTCACCAAGTTTTGCAACGTGGTTCGTCAGCTCGAGGCAAGGTGGCCATTGCACCTGGCAGAGGACGAGATCGTAAGTTTTTCTTCCTCTTGCTCAACTTGTTGATGGATTCATTCACTCGATGTTGGTCTACACGTTATATGTAGCCCGCACGCGCTGTTGTGATGTACCACAGGATAGAGGGACAGTCATTTACGTGCACACGCTGTTGGATGGAGCTGAAGGGGGAGTATGTGTGGGACGACATGATCCGTTCATGAAAAACTTATTGAACATCCGGGATCTAGTCGAATTTGAGATCTTGTTGTACTAGACTTAATTTGCATGGTATGTATGGATGATTTGTGCTATTTTCTACCTTAACTTTGATGAATATTAGCTGGTTTGCATGAAATTTGTCCGGTTTGTTGAAAAAGAGTTTGAAATGTATGCGGCTAACGTTGGATGGCGTCATCTCGCATCCTTGTCCATGGACTGGTCCTCCTGTCCGCGGACGAATGCGGGAGGATTTTGCGAGTTGCCGTTCGAGACGCCCTAAGATATCTCTTCCTGCATCACTGTGGCTGGCCTTTCTTTCCCGCGGTCAGCTCTGAAAATGCAAGGCTACCAGTTATTAGCTATACAAGAAAAGGGCCAGAGAAACTCTCAACCACAATACTGCAACAGGACCCAGAAAAGTTTCTAAGTGGCGAACACAAAATGGCTCACTCGTTGTGCTCTGCGATTGCCGTGCTTCTACGGAAGGAATTGACTCGGTGCACCTGCACTTGCACTAGCCAAAAACTGAGCCAGGGAAACAGGCCCAGGATCATCCGATGCACATGTGTCTCTGAGTGATGCAGTTTAGCCACTAATCAGCACAACGTAGGAAGTGCGTGGTAGCGATCAAACAGGAAAGAATTTTACATCCACCAGTGGTGCAGAGAGTTCTTTTGCTTTTGTTTTTCCTTTTACTTGCATTTCCTTTGGCCCTTTGGAGACATGCACCAAAGCAACGAATCATACTAAATTCAGATATTATTATATCGAACCTGGATTTTAGGAAGCACATGCGAGAGTTATTATCTGCCGTGGAGGAAACTTTGAATGCGTCTTGAAAGGTAGCAGGGAGTTGGCCGCAGTACAAAATTTAACTCAGTGTATAGCGCTGAGGTTCAGACAGGCAAGCCCATTTATCACACAAATGCTATGGCAAACGACAAGACATGTAAGAAGAGCACAAATAACGCAAGATGCAATTGAAGTGAAAAGACAGGCTGCAATCTAGCATCAGGACATCACCCATACAGGTCCAGCTGCATCCATAACTCTCTTACAGGTGAAAAGTGAGAAGGGCATCTCCAAAGGATCACCAAACAAACCTCGCCAAATATCTTAGACGAGTCCACAGACATCGCGTCGGCCAACTACAAAAGACCACGGACACCATTTTTCATTGATATTTGAATTAGTTTTTAAATGCAGAAGATCCCTAAAAACAACTAAAAAAATCCTACTCTACTTATCCATGTCAGAGGTGAGGTCGGATGACCCACGTTGGGGCCGCTGGCCTCGTCGTCGTTGGCGGCCAGCGCGAACAAGCCGAAGTTGCTAACATGTGCTACTCCCTCCGTCTCATAATATAAGAGCGTTTTTGACACTACATTGGGACGGAGGGAGTATTTGGCATCGTTGTCGTGCTACTCCGGCACGTAGTTCATGCAGAGCTGGTGATGTTCTGCCTCGTCCGATGTGCGGGCGCTCTGCACGGACACGACCACTGCCTGGTTCACATCAACGACGTCTGGCTCCACAGCAACCAGTGCCACGTCAGAAGCGGCATCCGTGCTCTACACCTCGAGTTGAGCCACCGTCGCGCAATGCCCCACCAGAATCCAGGAGCGCGAGGTTGAACTGCTGATCCGCCTGCATCATAGTGAAGGGGGACGTCGGGCGCCTCCTCCTCCATCGCGGGCGCCTCTTGCTCCTCCTTCTCTTCAATGGCCATGGAGTCGTCCTCCTCCTTGGGGCCCGCTTCAATGCGGGCCTGGTGCCAGGCGCCCGCGGCGTGGACCTCCACCTTGATTTTGGCACAGCACTGCGGCGTCAACATCTTGTAGTAGGTTAGCTTGCTCTACACCATGGCCTCTATGGCCGGCGGAAGGAACCTAGGGGCTCAGGCAGCAGACGACGGATGTGAACGGTTGAAGAATGGGCTTGGAGGCATGGTTTTCAAGGGTGGTTGGCCAACTTTAAATAGCCGGGGCTGGCGGAGCAGCGAATGCTCATTGCGGGCAGTCAAAGTAGGTCTCTCGAGCGTTTAGCTAGCGTCAATGTGGCTAGGCGGACGAACAGTCAAGTGGTATGAAATGCGGGCTTGCAGAGGGTTTTTGAGCCGGCCGGAGGAGGGTTTGTGGTAGGTCGAGGATGTTAGAGTCCGACGTGGTGGATGACGAGATGGCCACCCTACCCGAGCTCCCCTGGATTTAGGCCTGGTATGTGGGATTTCGGGCTGACCGATTCGGCCTTTTTTTTTTTGCAACTACACAAAAAACTTGTGTATCTTTTCATTGGTAGAAGAAGTAAGAAAAGTATAAAGTTAAGGACAACATCATACAACACGTAAGACACAGGGCGCGTGTACAATAATCGGAGCAACAGAACATGGGATGCTTGGCCCAAACATAGTAAGTCTACGTCTCCGGCAATATGATATCGATCCTGGTGCCACGAGTCATGGCCTAGGCACGCACGTCCTCCTAGATAGCATGCACAAGGCATGTGGTCAAGGGGTGTAGGCCATCGAAGATGCAAAAGTTTGCGGTGCTTTTGGCTTGTTTTGATTATCTGTATGGCTAAAAGTGTCCACACAGATTGGTTTAAATATTTGCGGGCATTTTAGTGATTCATTGAAATTCCCTTAGAGCATCTATAGACAGACTTGGCAAATCCGTCCCCTCTAAACGTCCGCGGAAGTGCCGGGATGCGACACCAAACGACCCCTCAAATGTCCTATGGTACAACCGCACTCCTCATACTAAAATCTTAAATCCATGCACGTCGATCATACCCATGAATATCACACGTAAATAACATGTTCGCATTTATTTTGAAGTGGACAATTCGAGCATTAAACTCGTTGGTTTTCATTGTGAATTCACATTTGCTTCACAAGATCATTGAGTAGTTGCACGTGCACGTGTTGATCTCGAAGATTCTGATGCATTTCCAGGAAATTTATAATTTGCTCCGCATCTTGTTCGGCCATGTGGATTTTTCTCCGGCCTTCTCAAAATCATGGGTTCGGCCTCTCCCTTTACCCCCACATTCGACATTCATATTGTGCAAAATGACACAACATGTCATGAGCTGCTACAAAATCTATGATTCTCACATCATTGCAGCACCACAAACAATACCCCCAACTAGGTTGGAGCACTTCGAATGCCAAAGTGACTTTGTTTGTTGGCAGAGAGATTGCATATGATCTTCACAAACGCCACCCACCAAGGATAGATACCATCAGCAAGGTAGTACACTATGTTGTAGTTGTGCCTGTTGACGGTGTAGTTGCACAGTGGCGCTTTCCCATCACAAAGTCTCTTGAACAGAGGAGATCGCTAGAGCACATTGACGTTATTGTCAGAACGAAGCATGCCAAAGAAAGCATGCCAAATCCAAAAGTCACTTGATGCCACTGCTTCTAGTATGATGGTGGCCTCTTTGGTGTGACCTTGTACATCCCGCACAAACCTTTGGAGCAGTTATTCCATTGCCAATATATGCAATCAACTGAATCGAGCATACCAAGAAAACCGCTTGCCACTGAAATAGTCGTCAACCTTTATGTATCACGCATAGTTGGTTCTCTCAGATACTCAGCGCCAAACACCTTCACCAGGCACGGGCAAATCTCATAATGGCATCAAGGCATGTGCCATCCCTCATCTGGATCATCTCACCAACAGCATCAACAACGGTACCTAATGCAAGCCTCCTCAAAGTAGCCATGCATTTCTACAACAGAGAGAATGAGAGTTGTCTGTAACAATCCTTCTTGAGAATAAATTAGGGATCATGTGTTTCCACTCCCTCCATCACGCGCAAGAACAAGGGTATGCGCATACGAAGCGTCGACGAAAAAATGTTTCACGAAATGTTGGTCCATGGTGAAAGTAGTCCTTATAGGGCAACCGTGCGCGAGCAGCCCTATCCCAGTTGAAAACCCTCCTGCCTTTGATTGAACCCTTGAAGTTAAGAATGTGCTCCACTTCCATCTCCATTTTCTCCTGGATGATCACCATCATCTTCTTCTTCGTCATCCGAATCCAACGAATCAAATAACTCCTTTTGCATTAATTCATCAAGCTCCTTCTTATCCATCGTTTTGCCTACAAAAAATCCAAAAAAATAACACTCGGACATTTGTCGAACACATGGAGGGCAAGGTGTAATCACAAAAGTGACGGGCGTGCCGCGCCGGCGTCTAGGGCAGTGATAGTTGTTCGCAGCGGCGAGACTGGTAGGGAGTCATTTTGTGGTGGTGGCGGCGGCACTGAGGGATAGGGACAGCGGCAGAGTTAGGGAAGGGCCGACGCAGACGAAGGAGAAGAGAGGAGAGGAAAATGGCTGGTCCGACTAAATCAGAGGGATTTGATGAAATTGAAGGAAATATGCCCTAGAGGCAATAATAAAGTTGTTATTTTATATTTCCTTATATCATGATAAATGTTTATTATTCATCCTAGAATTGTATTAACCAGAAACTTGATACATGTGTGAATACATAGACAAAACAAAGTGTCCCTAGTATGCCTCTACTTGACTAGCTCGTTAATCAAAGATGGTTAAGTTTCCTAACCATAGACATGTGTTGTCATTTGATGACGGGATCACATCATTAGGAGAATGATGTGATGGACAAGACTCATCCGTTAGCTTAGCATAATGATCATTAAGTTTCATTGCTATTGCTCTCTTCATGACTTATACATATTCCTTTGACTATGAGATTATGCAACTCCCGAATACCGGAGGAACACCTTGTGTGCTATCAAATGTCACAATGTAATGATTATAAAGATGCCCTACAGGTGTCTCCGAAGATGTTTATTGGGTTGGCATAGTTCGAGATTAGGATTTGTCACTCCGAGTATCGGAGAGGTATCTCTGGGCCCTCACTAGTTCGTGTCGGTGCTATACAAACGGTTTTTAACCCCTTTCCGCGACGGCATTTGGAACCGTCGCCAAGTGAGTGTGGGCGATAGGGGGTCCTTCCCACATGACCCAGAAATCGTCGGGGATAGGCCCTCCTGGGACACAGGCTGGGGCCGTGTGCGATCGGGCGAGGCATCGAAACCCAATCATTTTCTTAGATATGTATATCCCACATGGTGAATCCTAGAAAAGCATTTCCGTAGGTATGTACATCCCACACGGTGAATCCCAGAAAAACATTTCCATAGGTATGTATATTACACACAGTCAATCCAAGGAATACGTTTTCGTTGTTATGTACATCCCACACAGTCAATCCAGAGAAAACATTTTCGTTCATATGTATATCACATATAGTCAATCCAATGAATACGTTTCCGTTCTTATGTACATCCCACATAGCCAATCCAGGGAAAACGTTTCCGTTCGTATGTACATCCCACACAGTTTTATGTGTAGGCTCGTGTATGAAAGGAGTAACTATCACACATGCTCTGCCTTGGTTAACTGTTTGCTTTTATCAACTACATCACACACGTTTGATAAAGAAAACTGTGTGGCATTGGGCTATCCATCACAAGCGCTTTTACTGCTAGAACCGTCTACAAAGTTCCATGACACATTTAGCAGGTTTATTAGTTTACAATTAATAACTCTAATATTACGCAAATTCACATTTCATATCAAACAGCTGTTTGCCAATTTCATATCAGGCACATATATATTATAACATCATAGTACGATAGCTACATGAAAACAACACAGTACAGCATATAGCTAGTTCAACTTCATAAGAACAATATTAGAACAATATATTCATTTCCCTAATCGAGATAATCCAGGCTCATCTTATCCGCCTCTGCTTTCAGTTCAGTAAGAACCTGTTTTGCACGGGCCAACTGGGAAAGTGCCTCCTCCTTCGGCAACACCATCTTAGCAAAATTTGATTTAAAAAATCTGAGCTCATTCTCCACCTTCAACTTTTTATCCCGCATCTTCAAATATTTTCTGCGTTGACAACAGTTTCTCTAAGCCTACGCATGTTCTCTTCCTCATACTTCTCCAGAGCTTCATTAGGCACATCTTCAAAGACTGTGACCACTCTTGATCAACCCACTCCAAGTAAGAACACTTCCGTTCACCCTATAATATTTAAAACTAGATTAGTAACAATTGTAGGGGAAATGGGTTTATAGCAACATAGAAAATCACCAATGCTTATTTTGAAAAACTGAAGAAACATGTTAATTATGACATATCTTCTCAAAAAGATCAATGTGCAAATGAATTAATTGCTACTGAGACAACAACCAAATTCTGGAACATCAGAAGCTATAATTAACTACAACAATGCTACAAGTTCTTACTCATGTACAATAAATAACAAATTGAACATTTTATGAGGAAGGTAAATATAACTGCAATATCATAGAGACAGTGTTTGGATGATAGCAAATTGATACTAACAGGTGTGTACATGCACAAATTTAGTAACATAAAACTAATAGCACTAAGGTTGTCCACTATGTATGCCAAAACTGGGGTAAAGACAACTGTTGCTACATCTCGCACCGGTGCCCTGCACTGGCGAGCCGATGCAGCGGGAAAAAATTAGGGACCCGGACTCCGAAGCACGTAGTTGCTCCGATGCTCAGTTCCTTCGTGCCATAAAGATTTAGTATTTTACTGCTTGGCTGCTCGGATGTGTGGACCAAAGTTGGCTGCATAAACTGCTGAAGCGGTGCCAAATAATTTTCTAATGGCACCGCTGATGAGATGGCAACAATTTAAGATACTAGGTACAAACTGTGACACTATCTTAGAATGCGTTTGGTTGAAGGTGTGGTATGAATGGGTTGGGCCGTGACAGTGTTTCAATCACATCTAACAAATGATTTGTAACAATGAAAGAGGGTCTAACCTTCTCTGTACATGCCAGAAACTTCGTCCCACTGTCCACAGATTCACACGCAACTAGCTTCACGCATGGGGATTGATGGTGACAATGAGCAGATAGATCTTCAGCCACCCCGCTCCATTCGTTGCCACTAATGGTCCTAGGGAGCTACAAGAGGAAGAAATGACTCAAATCGACCGCCGGGTAAAAATCCTTCATTCCAAGTCATATATAGCCCGAGAGAGAGAGAGAGAGAGAGAGAGAGAGAGAGAGAGAGAGAAGAGAGGCATACCCGGGTGGTGAAGGAGTCGTCGAAGGAGGAGGAACCGCTGGAGGGGTCCTTGAAGAAGACCATGGCGACCCTGGCGGCAGGATGCGAGACAGCGAGAGCGAGGAAGCGGCTATAGCTTAGGAAGGAAGGAAGGAGGAAACAGGGAAAATGTGACTTGTGGTCGGGGAGAAAAGGGGGTGGGGAAGGGGAGGGGGCGGGGTAGATATTTTGGCGGTAGGCCAAAATTTTGGAAATGTGGAGGAAACTTTATTGGGTGTCATGGACCATTCACTTTGGACGATTGTGTGCATCGCAAACGATTCTTCTGCTTTATGCGCATGGGATGAGTTTGATAATTCAAATTTTGGTGGAAATTTCCCCGGGTACGTCATTGCATAATTTAACATCGCTTGCTAATTTGGGCACACAAAAGAACGTACAGCAGACAGACCACACTTACTGAAGCAAGCAATTTTAGTAATTAAACAGAGCCAGTTGACCTACACATTGCTCTAACAAAAGACCAGCATTAAAAACAAAGCCTAAGTATGCATAATTTTAACAAATCCGTCGCGGCGCCGACCTATGCATCGCCGTGAGATGAGACGTCGATGACTTGTCCTGGCGACATGCCACCGTTGGTGGACTCCGTGTCCCCCCTGTTGAAGTCGACCGCGTCCTCGTCCTCATCCTTGTCCTCGGCGCCGCCCTCAAGGTTGTACTACTCGTAGTAGTGGCTGCGCCAGAGCTAGCGTTGGTACTCCACCGCCGATTCCTCGACGGACAGACTCTTCTCTACCTTGACCTCGGCCACGCGCAACTACTCCTCCCGGTGCTCCTCGATCTTCACCGCCTCCTGCATCTCCAGCTCCCGCTCGGTGACCTCATGAGGAAGCAGGTGCTCCATGGCCACCGCCGCCTTTTTGGACGTGGGTTGCATGCTGGAGTCCGAGGTGGCCTGGAATATCTTGGCGTGTGCATCCACGATCTTGGTGTGGATGGCCTCGACCCGTGCCAGGGCGACGTCGGCGGCACGAAGGGCAGCTCGAGCGCTCTCGGCGTTTGCAGCCACCGTCGCAGCAGCTGCTGCAGCCATCTCGGCTGCTCCAGTTGCCCTGTCGGCTGCCGCAGATGCCCTCTCGGGGGAAGCGGCCACGCTCAATGCGGATGCGGCAGCACTCTCGGCGTAGGCAGCCGCGCTCTCAGCGCAGGCGGCTGCACTGGGGGACACGGCCACCGTATGGGCCTTCACGATGCGTTTTCACGGCGTCATCTTTGCAAGAAGGGGGTGCGGGAATGGGGATCGGGATTCGTTGATTCGGGGGTTGCCGGCACTGGAGCAGACGAGCCGGTGAAGCTTAAGGAGGGAGACTTAAATAGACCCAGATATTTTCATCACAAAAGGTTCCTAGAAAACAACTTTGTGTAATGTTGTAGATATTTTTTATTAGCTGTGAAAGACGAATTTGGAGTAAAGTGGCAACGGATGGTGTTTTAAATGTACGAGAAATTTTGTAGTACTAATACAACTGTCATGTCAAATTTTGGTAAATTTCAGGGGTCATTTGATCTTTTAAGCCATTTAAGTGATTTTCTAGCCATTTAATGACCATAATTGAAATTTGAACTACATGTACATGCAACAATTAACCATAACAGTTTGAAAACTCATATTTTGTGTATTTATGTGCGATTTAATTCCATGTGCGGTAAATTGGAAGGAATTTTCAAACATATTGGTCTAACGGCTATGACACAACTAAGCATGAAGTGACATGGCATTTTAATTCCAAAAAATAAAAAAACAGAAACACATGAAACCTTGGTTGATGTAATGTCATGCCACCAAGATGATGTGGTAAAAAAATTGGCATGTTTGACGAAAGTTTGGACACACACCCCTCACAAACCGGAGCAACTCACTAGAAGGCTCGTGGTTCCGAGAGGGAACAATGCATGTTTGATAACGAAAGGGAGATAGCTTCCTCTTACGGCCTTAAATTTTTTCTACATTTAATGTGCACTACTACAACTGTAATGTGAAATTTTGGAAAATTTTAGGGGTCATTTAACCTTTTAAAGACATTTAAGTGATTTTCTAGCCATTTAATGACCGTAATTCAAATTTTAAGTACATCTACATGCAACGGCTAACCATAACGGTTTGAAAAATCATATTTGTGTACTTGTGTGCGAGTTAATTCCATGTGTAGTAAATTAGAAGGAATTTTCAAACATATTTTTCTCACGACATGGACACATGCATATGTATGCATGGAGTGACATGGCATTTTAATTCCAAAAAATTTAAAAAATATCAGAAACACATGAAACCTAGGTTGATGTAATGTCATGCCACCAAGATGATGTGGTAAAAAAATTGGCATGTTTGACGAAAATTTGGACAGACACCCCTCACAAAACAGAGCAACTCACTAGAAGGCTAATGGTTCCGAGAGGGAACAATGCATGTTTGATGACGAATGGGAGATAGCTTCATCTTACGGCCTTCAATTTTTTTTTACGTCTAACATGCACTACTACAACTGTAATGTGAAAATTTGTAAAATTCTAGCGGTCATTTGACCTTTTAAAGACATTAAAGTGATTTTCTAGCCATTTAATGGCCGTAATTCAAATTTGAACTACATCTACATGCAACGCCTAACCATAACGGTTTTAAAAATCATATTTGTGTACTTGTGTGCGAGTTAATTCCATGTGCAGTAAATTAGAAGAAATTTTTAAACATATTGGTCTCACGGCATGGGCACATGCATGGAGTGCCATGGCATTTTAATTCCAAAAAATTAAAAATGATAAAAAAAACATGAAACCTTGCATGATTTAATGTTATGCCACCAAGATGATGTGGTAAAAAATTGGCCTATTTAACGAAAGTTTGGACACACACCCCTCACAAATCGGAGCAACTCACTAGAAGATTCGTGGTTCTGAGAGGGAACAATGCATGTTTGATGACGAACGGGCGATAGCTTCCTCTTACGGCCTCCAATTTTTTTCTATGTTTAACATGCACTAATACAACTGTCATGTGAAAATTTGGAAAATTTCAGGGGTTATTTGACCTTTTAAAGACATTTAAGTGGTTTTCTAGCCATTTAATGACCGTAATTCAAATTTGAACTACATCTACATGCAACGCCTAACCATAACGGTTTGAAAAATCATTTTTTTGTGTACTTATGTGCGAGTTAAAAAATCATCAGACGATATAAATATCTGGTGTTCAAAAAAGAAAATGTAAAGATCTGGCAAGACAACCGGCCCCCACACGATTGGCACTCTATCTCGTGGCTCGAGGTTTGGTAGGTGAGTGGCGGGGATCATTAATGAGACACGGTTTTGTATTGGAAACCGTCAGCTATTATGTTCACACACGGATTTTGCTGTAGGAATCTTGTGTAATTCAAACTACAATACTCGTAAATTCTGGCGACCGGCGTGTGTACTGTCCCTGTCGGTCTAGATTCCGGCAGCCAATAAATACTACCTTGCTCACGTCGTCCCGCCTGCATTCTCATCTACATCTTCCCCTCACTCGCCCCTCTCTCTCTCTCTCAAATCTTTGCCATGGAGCCGTCGGTCTGCCCACGCGCCGACGAGGATTCACAGCCCCCCGAGGATGCTCACTCGAATAGCAACGACGAGGACCCCTATGCGCCGCCGGACGAGGTTGCACCGGACGCCCCAACTTTGGATTGATTTTGGGGCCAGTAGAATCTTTGTCTGTGGAAGTCGCTGCCGCCGGCTAAGAAAGCCAGGCAAGTGGCATTCAAGAAGGAGATGGCGGAGGAGGAAGCCAGGTACCAGGCGGCCTATGAAGCCCGTGATGACGCCAGGAAAAAGGAGGCGGCGGAGCTTTCGGGGCGGGCGCGTCGTCGTGCCGAGGAGGTATATGAAGACGGGTACTTCGCGAGAAAGGTCATAGGCGCTGGGCGCCTCCTCGCTGCGCGGAGGTGGGCCGATAAGCTCCAGCGTGCCACCGATGAGGAGCTCCGGTGGGCACCCAACGAAATGGCAAGATCGTTCGCGTGCGTCCTCCAGCAAGAGGCAGATCGGTACGTCAAGCACTGCGAGGTGGAGGAGGCGGAGTACTGCCTCCACACTGGAAAGACGTTGCGCACCAGGGAGCTGCTGGCGAGGGGCTGCCGGAATACTGGCCCCAGAAGGGATAATTAGTTTTAGTATTGTTCGTTTTCAATTTTATGCATTGTACCTAGTAGTTAAGTATCATCACATATGTGTGATGATATTTTATATATATATATATATATATATATATATATATATATGTGATTAACTAATTTGAAACAGAGGAATAAACAGAGCAATACTATGATTGTTGTGAATACATAGCTATTCACGTCGAAACGACTCAACAAAATAAAATGCGTCCATGAGACCATGACCAGCAGCCCTTGCCTACGGTAGCTCTTGGCTCTGCCTGAACTCGTGCAAGCGTTCGTCCAAGCGGTCGACACGCTCGCAGTACATCTGGAGCGAGATCTCGAGCTCCAAGTTGGCTATTTCATCGGAGACCACTAGCTCGAGGATGTGATGGCCATGTTCCTCTACTGCGCCCAGGTGGACAGCTGAGCCAAGGAGGCGGTCGAGCCTACGGACCAGCGTGTTGGCATCCAGCAGGCCGCAGACAAGGCGAACGGCGCCGCCCATGCGAACTGTGCGGCGGGCGTCCGGTGCAAGTTCGGGGCGGCCAGCCTCTGGTGCAAGTACGGCACTGAGGGCCTCTGCCCACTCCTGGCGAGGAATTGGGGTACTGACGGGACGTGTACCCAGCTGCGACGCCGTGTCGACAGCAGTCAAGCGCCAATGGATCCGCTCTTGCTGTGCGGTATGCCGCGCCTCTCGCTCTGCGGCGCTCCAACGGTCTTGCCGTGCGGCGAGCTGCAGCCTATCGGTGCGGACGCACCTAGCTTGCTCTGCGGCACGCCATCGATCATGTTGTGCGACGAGCTGTAGCATGTCGGCGCTGACATGCCTGTCTTGATCGCGGCGCTCAAGCGCCATGCGCCAAAGGTCTGCTCAACCCTGGCGATGACGCGCATCACGGCGTCGTCCATCGCGTTGCTGGGCAGGCCTCGGCCTCGACGGGCCGTGGCGCCTGCTCATTTTCCTCGTCGACGAGGTTGATGGCAGAGGCAGCGCTTTGGTGGGTTGGCATGCTTGGAAAAGGTGAATGTGCTACAGGCTGCGCTTGTCGCCTCCGTGCGTCGCACGTCGCCTAGGTTTATGCGCAATATCACTGGGTGGCAGGAAACAGGTGAGGAAATGGCGGGAAATGGTGGCATGTTCATAAAACGCCATCAATTAATGGAAACTTAGCATAGAAGGAACATCGAGCTAGCACAAGAAGTAGATGATGATCAGATGAACACGTACCACAGTAGGGAACCCGTCGGTGATGAATTCACCAATGGCAAACGATTGAATACTAGCAAGCGTTTTCCCACAACACACACGGCTTATTCCATCACAAATAGGTTGGATAGATCAATTGTATGCCACTTATCGCACATTGTCAAAAAGTAATGTGGTAGACCTTCTTTAACATGTGTTAAAAAAACAAGGACCTTGAGGTTAAATTAATTCATGGGATGGGTCATATCAGTCATTTAATTTGGCAGATATGACCCATCCTATCAGTTAATTTAACATCAACACAACTTCCCATCCAGTCACCCATCTGATGGCTGCTCCAGCCTGAGCACACTTAACTTGAGAGTTCTCTTACATGATCTACTGGTGGAACAGCTAGTCCTTGCTGATATAGGATGCCTCTTCGCATATTTATGGCGTATCCGGATGACCCCCCGTCCCCCAATGGCCAATAGATGTTGTGTAGACAGAGCATATCACAACGTCTTATTAGAAGCAATCGTCTGTATTATTATCGGTCTTCGCACAAATTTCTGATTACAGACCTGTTTGCCGTGTATCACACACATCTTGATATATTGAACCATTTTTGTTCTCTTGTCTCAATTCAAACAGTGTTGGGGAACGTAGTAATTTCAAAAAATTTCCTACGAACACGCAAGACCATGGTGATGGCATAGCAACGAGAGGGGAGAGTGTCCGTCCACGCACTCGTGAGACCGAAAGCGAAGCGTTATAACAACGCTGTTGATGTAGTCGACGCGTCTTCACGATCCGACCGATCCAAGCACCGAACGTCGGCACCTCCGAGTTCTGCACACGCTCAGCTCGATGACGATCCCGGACTCGATCCAGCAAAGTGTCGGGATGAGTTCCGTCAAGACGACGGCGTGGGACGATGTTGATGCTCCACCGACGCAGGGCTTCGCCTAAGCTCCGCGATGATATGACTTCTCCGCGCAGGCTTCGCCTAAGCTCTCTGACGATATGACCGAAGTGGAATATGGTGGAAGGGGCACCGCACACGGCTAAGGAACGATCCGTAGATCAACTTGTGTGTTCTAGGGTGCCCCTGCCCCGTATATAAAGGAGCCAAGGGGAGGGGCTGGCGGCCAAGAGGGGCGCGCAGGAGTCCTACTCCTCCGGGAGTAGGATTCCCCCAATCCTAGTTGGATTAGGATTCCGGAGGGGAAGAGAGAGAGGGGGGGCCCACCTTTCCTAGTCCTAATAGGACTAGGGAAGGGGGGCGCAGCCCACCTAGGGCTGGCCCTTTCTCCTTTCCACCAAGGCCCACTATGGCCCATGTAGTTCCGGGGGTTCCGTAACCTCCGGTACTCCGATAAATTCGATTTCACTCGGAACACTTCCGATGTCCAAATGTAGGCTTCAATATATCAATCTTTATGTCTCGACCATTTGAGACTCCTCGTCATGTCCGTGATCACATCCGGACTCGAACAACCTTCGTGCATCAATACTTATAAACTCATAATGAACTGTCATCGAACGTTAAGCGTGCGGACCCTACGGGTTCGAGAACTATGTAGACATGACCTAGAACCATTCTCGGTCAATAACCAATAGCGGAACCTGGATGCCCATATTGGTTCCTACATATTCTACGAAGATCTTTATCGGTCAAACCGCATAACGACATACGTTGTTCCCTTTGTCATCGGTATGTTACTTACCCGAGATTCGATCGTCGGTATCCAATACCTAGTTCAATCTCGTTACGTAAGTCTCTTTACTCGCTTCAGTAATACATCATCTCACAACTAACTCATTAGTTGTAATGCTTGCAAGGCTTAAGTGATGTGTATCACCGAGAAGGCCTAGAGATACCTCTTCGACAATCGGAGTGACAAAACCTAATCTCGAATACGCCAACCCAACAAGTACCTTTGGAGACACCTGTAGTACTCCTTTATAATCACCCGATTCGTTGTGACGCTTGGTAGTACCAAAGTGTTCCTCCGTAAACGGAGTTGCATAATCTCATAGTTACAGGAACATGTATGGGTCATGAAGAAAGCATTAGCAATATACTAAATGATCAAGTGCTAAGCTAACGGAATGGGTCATGTCAATCACATCATTCTCCTAATGATGTGATCCCATTAATCAAATGACAACACATGTCTATGGTTAGGAAACATAACCATCTTCGATTAATGAGCTAGTCTTGTAGAGGCATACTAGTGACTATCTGCTTGTCTATGTATTCACACATGTATTATGTTTCCTGTTAATACAATTCTAGCATGAATAATAAACATTTATCATGGTATAAGGAAATAAATAATAACTTTATTATTGCCTCTAGGAATATTTCCTTCAGTCTCCCACTTGCACTAGAGTCAATAATCTAGATTACATAGTAATGATTCTAACACCCATGGAGTCTTGGTGCTGATCATGTTTTGCTCGTGGAAGAGGCTTAGTCAACGGGTCTGCAACATTCAGATCCGTATGTATTTTGCAAATCTCTATGTCTCCCACTTGGACTTGGTCCCAATGGAATTGAAGCGTCTCTTGATATGCTTGGTCCTCTTGTGAAATCTGGATTCCTTTGCCAAGGCAATTGCACCATATTGTCACAGAAGATCTTCATCGGTCCCGATGCACTAGGTATGACACCTAGATCGAAATGAACTCTTTCATCCAGACTCCTTCATTTGCTGCTTCAAGCAGCTATGTACTCCGCTTCACATGTAGATCCCGCCATGACGCTTTGTTTAGAACTGCACCAACCGACAGCTCCACCGCTTAATAAAAACACGATCCGGTTTGCGATTTAGAATCGTCCGGATCGTGTCAAAGCTTGCATCGACGTAACCATTTATGACTAGCTCTTTGTCACCTCCATATACGAGAAACATATCCTTAGTCCTTTTCGTATTTCAGATGTTCTTGACCGCTGTCCAATGATCCACTCTGGATTACTTTGGTACCTTCCTGCCAAGCTTACAGCTAAGCATACGTCAGTGTCTGGTACACAGATTGCATACATGATAGAGCCTATGGCTGAAGCATAGGAACATCTTTCATTTTCTCTCTATCTTCTGCTTTGTGGTCGGGCATTGAGTCCGACTCAATCTTACACCATGTAATACTGGTAAAAACCTTTCTTTGCTGATCCATTTTGAACTTTTTCAAAACTTTATCAAGGTATGTGCTTTGTGAAAGTCCAATTAAGCGTCTTGATCTATCTCTATAGATCTTGATGCCCAATATGTAAGCAGCTTCACCGAGGTCTTTCATTGAAAAACTTTTATTCAAGTATCCTTTTATGCTATCCAGAAATTCTATATCATTTCCAATCAATAATATGTCGTCCACATATAATATTAGAAATGCTCTGAGCTCCCACTCACTTTCTTGTAAATACAGAGCTTCTCCAAAAGTCTCAGATAAACCCATATGCTTTGATCACACTATCAAAGCGTTTATTCCAACTCCGAGAGGCTTGCACTGACCATAAATTGATCGCTGGAGCTTGCACACTTTGTTAGTACCCTTTGGATCGACAAAACCTTCTGTTGCATCATATACAACTCTTCTTCTAGAAATCCATTCAAGAATGCAGTTTTACATCCATTTGCCAAATTTCATAATCATAAAATGCGGCAATTGCTAACATGATTCGGACAGACTTAAGCATCGCTACGGGTGAGAAAGTCTCATCGTAGTCAACCCTTGAACTTGTCGAAAACCTTTCGCAACAAGTCGAGCTTTGTAGACAGTTATATTACCATCGGCGCCGGTCTTCTTCTTAAAGATCCATTTATTTTCAATGGCTTGCCGATCATCGGCAAGTCAACCAAAGTCCATACTTTGTTCTCATACATGGATCCCATCTCAGATTTCATGGCTTCCAGCCATTTTGCGAATCTGGGCTCACCATCGCTTCTTCATAGTTTGTAGGTTCGCCATGGTCAAGTAACATGACTTCGAATAAGATTACCGTACCACTCACTGCGTATTTTACTCTGGTTGACCTCTGAAGTTCAAGAGTAACTTGATCTGAAGCTTCATGATCATCATCATTAGTTTCCTCACTAATTGGTGTAGTTGTCACAGAACCATTTCTTGTGATGAACTACTTTCCAATAAGGGAGCAGATCTGATTATCTCATCAAGTTCTACTTTCCTCCCACTCACTTCTTTCGAGAGAAACTCCTTCTCTAGAAAGGATCCGAATTTAGCAACGAAAATCTTGCCTTCAGATCTGTGATAGAAGGTGTACCCAACAGTCTCCTTTGGGTATCCTATGAAGACACATTTTTCCGATTTGGGTTCGAGCTTATCTGGTTGAAGTTTCTTTACATAAGCATCGCAGCCCCAAACTTTAAGAAACGACAACTTTGGTTTCTTGCCAAACCACAGTTCATAAGGCGTCGTCTCAACGGATTTTGACGGTGTCCTATTTAACGTGAATGCGGCCGTCTCTAAAGCATAACCCCAAAACGATAGCGGTAAATCGAAATAGACATCATAGATCGCACCATATCTAGTAAAGTACGATTCGACGTTCGGACACACCATTTCTCTGTGGTGTTCGGGTGGCGTGAGTTGCTAAACTATTCCACATTGTTTCAAATGTAAACCAAACTCGTAACTCAAATATTCTCCTCCACGATCAGATCGTAGAAACTTTATTTTCTTGTTACGATGATTTTCCACTTCACTCTGAAATTCTTTGAACTTTTCAAATGTTTCAGATTTGTGTTTCATTAAGTAGATATACCCATATCTACTCAAATCATCTGTGAAGGTGAGAAAATAACGATATCCGCCACGAGCTTCAACATTCATCGGACCACATACATCTGTATGTATGATTTCCAACAAATCTGTTGCTCTCTCCATACAACCGAGAACGGTGTTTTAGTCATCTTGCCCATGAGGCACGGTTCGCAAGTACCAAGTGATTCATAATCAAGTGATTCCAAAAGTCCATCTGTATGGAGTTTCTTCATGCGTTTTACACCGATATGACCTAAACGGCGATGCCACAAATAAGTTGCACTATCATTATCAACTCTGCATCTTTTGGCTTCAACATTATGAATATGTGTATCACTACTGTCGATATTCAACAAGAATAGACCATTCTTCAAGGGTGCATGACCATAAAAGATATTACTCATATAAATAGAACAACCATTATTCTCTGATTTAAATGAATAACCGTCTCGCATCAAACAAGATCCAGATATAATGTTCATGCTCAACGCTGGCACCAAATAACAATTATTTAGGTCTAAAACTAATCCCGAAGGTAGATGTAGAGGTAGCGTGCCGACCGCGATCGCATTGACTTTGGAATCATTTCCCACGCGCATCGTCACCTCGTCCTTTGCCGCTGCTCGTCTATTCCGTAGTCCTGCTTGAGTTGCAAATATTAGCAATGAACCAAGATCAAATACCAGTGCTACTACGAGCTCTAGTAAGGTACACATCAATAACATGTATATCACATATACCTTTGTTCACCTTGCCATCCTTCTTATCCGCCAAATACTTGGGGCAGTTCCGCTTCAAAGGTCGGTCTGGTTGCGGTAAAACACTCGCTTTCAGGTTTAGGTCCAGACTTGGGTTTCTTCTCTTGATCAGCAACTTTCTTGCTGTTCTTTTGAAGTTTCCTTCTTCTTTCCTTTGCCCTTTTCTTGAAACTAGTGGTCTTGTTGACCATCAACACTTGATGCTCTTTCTTGATTTCTACCTCCGCTGCTTTTAGCATTGCGAAGAGCTCAGAATTGTTTTGGTCATCCCTTGCATATTATAGTTCATCACGAAGCTCTTGTAGCTTGGTGGCGTGATTGGAGAATTACATCAATGACACTATCATCCGGAAGATTAACTCCCAGCTGAATTAAGTGATTATTATACCCGACATTTTGAGTATGTGCTCACCGACGTAACTATTCTCCTCCATCTTGCAGCTATAGAACTTATTGGAGACTTCATATCTCTCAATCCGGGCATTTGCTTGAAATATTAACTTCAACTCCTGGAACATCTCATATGCTCCATGACGTTCAAAACGTCGTTGAAGACCCGGTTCTAAGCCGTAAAGCATGGCACACTGAACTATTGAGTAGTCATCAGCTTTGCTTTGCCAGACGCTCACAACTTCGGCTCAGCTCCTACAGCAGGCTCGTCACCCAATGGTGCTTCCAGGCGTAATTTTTCGTGCAGCAATGAGGATAATCCTCAAGTTATGGACCCAGTCCGTGTAATTGCTACCATCATCTTTCAACTTTGCTTTCTCAAGGAACGCATTAAAATTCAACGGAACAACAAAGACGAGCCATCTATCTACAAACAAACAAGCAAAATACTATCAGTACTAAGCTCATGATAAATTTAAGTTTTAATTAATCATATTAAAACTCCCACTTAGACAGACATCTCTCTAGTTATCTAAGTGATTACGTGATCCAAATCAACTAAACCATGTCCGATCATCACGTGAGATGGAGTAGTTTCAACGGTGAACATCACTATGTTGATCATATCTACTATATGATTCACGTTCGACCTTTCGGTCTCCGTGTTCCGAGGCCATATCTGTTATATGCAAGGCTCGTCAAGTTTAACTTGAGTATTCAGCGTGCAACTGTTTTGCACCGTTGTAGATGGACGAGAACTTATCACACCCGATCATCACGTGGTGTCCGGGTACTACTAACTTTGGCAACGGTGCATACTCGTGGAGAACACTTCTTGATAATTTTAGTGAGAGATCATCTTATAATGCTACCGTCAATCAAAGCAAGATAAGATGCATAAAGGATAAACATCACATGCAATCAATATAAGTGATATGATATGGTCATCATCATCTTGTGCTTGTGATCTCCATCGCCAAGCACCGTCATGATCACCATCGTCACCGCGCGACACCTTGATCTCCATCGTAGCATCGTTGTCGTCTCGCCAACTATTGCTTCTACGACTATCGCTATCGCTTAGTGATAAAGTAAAGCAATTACATGGCGCTTGCATTTCATACAATAAAGCGACAACCATATGGCTCACGCCAGATTGCCGATAACTCGGTTACAAAACATGATCATCTCATACAATAAAATATAGCATCACGCCTTGACCACATCACATCACATCATGCCCTGCAAAAACAAGTTAGACGCCCTCTACTTTGTTGTTGCAAGTTTTACGTGGCTGCTACGGGCTGAGCAAGAACCGTTCTTACCTCGCATCAAAACCACAACGATAGTTTGTCAAGTTGGTGCTGTTTTAACCTTCGCAAGGACCGGCGTAGCCACACTCGGTTCAACTAAAGTGAGAGAGATGACACCCGCCGGTCACCTTTAAGCAACGAGTGCTCGGGCGGTGAAACCAGTCTAGCGTAAGCGCACTCGTAATGTCGGTCCGGGCGCTTCATCTCACAATACCGCTGAACCAAAGTATGACATGCTTTGGTAAGCAGTATGACTTATATCGCCCACAACTCACTTGTGTTCTACTCATGCATATGACATCAACGCATAAAACCAGGCTCGATGCCATCATGGGGAACGTAGTAATTTCAAAAATTTCCTACGAACACGCAAGACCATGGTGATGGCATAGCAACGAGAGGAGAGTGTCCGTCCCACGCACTCGTGAGACCGAAAGCGAAGCGTTATAACAACGCTGTTGATGTAGTCGATGCGTCTTCACGATCCGACCGATCCAAGCACCGAACGTCACGGCACCTCCGAGTTCTGCACGTTCAGCTCGATGACGATCCCCGGACTCCGATCCAGCAAAGTGTCGGGGATGAGTTCCGTCAGCACGACGGCGTGGTGACGATGTTGATGCTCCACCGACGCAGGGCTTCGCCTAAGCTCCGCGACGATATGACTTCTCCGGCGCAGGGCTTCGCCTAAGCTCTACGACGATATGACCGAAGTGGAATATGGTGGAAGGGGGCACCGCACACGGCTAAGGAACGATCCGTAGATCAACTTGTGTGTTCTAGGGTGCCCCCTGCCCCCGTATATAAAGGAGCCAAGGGGGAGGGGGCTGGCCGGCCAAGAGGGGCGCGCCAGGGAGTCCTACTCCCTCCGGGAGTAGGATTCCCCCTCCAATCCTAGTTGGATTAGGATTCCCGAGGGGAAAGAGAGAGAGGGGGCCGCCCACCTTTCCTTGTCCTAATAGGACTAGGGGAAGGGGGGCGCGCGGCCACCTAGGGCTGGCCCTTTCTCCTTTCCACCAAGGCCCACTATGGCCCATGTAGTTCCCGAGGGTTCCGTAACCTCCGGTACTCGGTAAATTCGATTTCACTCGGAACACTTCCGATGTCCAAATGTAGGCTTCCAATATATCAATCTTTATGTCTCGACCATTTCGAGACTCCTCGTCATGTCCGTGATCACATCCGGACTCGAACAACCTTCGTGCATCAATACTTATAAACTCATAATGAACTGTCATCGAACGTTAAGCGTGCGGACCCTACGGGTTCGAGAACTATGTAGACATGACCTAGAACCATTCTCGGTCAATAACCAATAGCGGAACCTGGATGCCCATATTGGTTCCTACATATTCTACGAAGATCTTTATCGGTCAAACCGCATAACGACATCGTTGTTCCTTTGTCATCGGTATGTTACTTACCCGAGATTCGATCGTCGGTATCCAATACCTAGTTCAATCTCGTTACGGTAAGTCTCTTTACTCGTTCCGTAATACATCATCTCACAACTAACTCATTAGTTGTAATGCTTGCAAGGCTTAAGTGATGTGTATCACCGAGAAGGCCTAGAGATACCTCTTCGACAATCGGAGTGACAAAACCTAATCTCAAATACGCCAACCCAACAAGTACCTTTGGAGACACCTGTAGTACTCCTTTATAATCACCCGATTCGTTGTGACGCTTTGGTAGTACCAAAGTGTTCCTCCGTAAACGGAGTTGCATAATCTCATAGTTACAGGAACATGTATGGGTCATGAAGAAAGCATTAGCAATATACTAAACGATCAAGTGCTAAGCTAACGGAATGGGTCATGTCAATCACATCATTCTCCTAATGATGTGATCCCATTAATCAAATGAAAACACATGTCTATGGTTAGGAAACATAACCATCTTCGATTAATGAGCTAGTCTTGTAGAGGCATACTAGTGACTATCTGTTTGTCTATGTATTCACACATGTATTATGTTTCTGGTTAATACAATTCTAGCATGAATAATAAACATTTATCATGGTATAAGGAAATAAATAATAACTTTATTATTGCCTCTAGGGCATATTTCCTTCAAACAGTTCATCCGAGTGAACCGCATGCCGTATATCGCACACACCTTGATCTGGCTGACTGTTTCTTTTGTTCTTCCAGATCGCAAATAGTTAATTGAACTGGACTGTATGCCCAGCATCGCACATGCAACTATAATTTGAATTGTGTTTGATGCATCCTCCATTGCAAACGTTTTGCACCTTTTTTGACGGGTTTTTTACACCATCGTTTGCAATTAATGCATCACACACTGTTTCGTCGAAGGGTCTCTGATCATAGTGTCGCGTTAGCAGCAACCTGCAGTAGTGCCTCTTGGTAATGCACAGCATGATACGCCTTGCAAGCAATGTGACTAATGAGTTAGTTGCGGGATGATGCGTTACGGAACGAGTAAAGAGACTTGCCGGTAACGAGATTGAACTATGTATGAAGATACTGACGATCAAATCTCGGGCAAGTAACATACCGATGACAAAGGGAATGACGTATGCTGCCATTACGGTTTGACCGATAAAGATCTTCGTAGAAAATGTAGCAACCAATATGAGCATCGAGGTTCCGCTGTTGGTTATTGACCGGAGATGTGTCTCGGTCATGTCTACATAGTTCTTGAACCCGTAGGGTCCGCACGCTTAACGTTCGATGACGATTTGTATTATGAGTTATGTGTTTTGGTGACCGAAGATTGTTCGGAGTCCCGGATGAGATCACGGACATGACGATGAGTCTCAAAATGGTCGAGAGGTAAAGATTGATATATTGGACGATAGTATTTGGACACCGGAAAGGTTTCGGAGTGATTCAGGTATTTATCGGAGTACCGAGGGGTTACCGGAACCCCCCGGAAAAAGTAATGGGCCAACATGGGCCATAGGGGAGAGAGAGGGCAGCCCACAAGGGGTGCCCCCCCATGGGCAGTCCGAATTGGAAAGGGGAGGGGGCGCGGCCCCCCTTTCCTTCTCCCTCTCCCTCTCCTTCCCCCTCCGTAAGAAGGAAGGGAGAGGCCGAATTGGACATGGAGTCCAAGCAGGACTCCTCCCCCTTGGGGGCGCGCCTAGGCCGGCCTACTCCCTCTCCCTCCTTTATATACAGGGGCAGGGGGCACCCCAAAGCACATCAATTGTTTCTTAGCCGTGTGTGGTGCCCGCCTCCACCGTTTAATCCCCCGGTCATATTGTCATAGTGCTTAGGCGAAACCCTGCGCGGATCACATCACCATCACCGTCACCACACTGTCGTGCTGACGAAACTCTCCCTCGACACTTTGCTGGATCAAGAGTTCGAGGGACGTCATCGAGCTGAATGTGTGCTGATCTTGGAGGTGTCGTACATTCGGTACTTAATCAGTTGGATCGCGAAGACGTTCGACTACATCAACCGCGTTAAACTAAAGCTTCCGCTTTCGGTCTACGAGGGTACGTAAACACACTCTCCCCCTCTCTTTGCTATGCATATTTTAGATAGATCTGTCCCACGGGTTGCAGCACCGCCACAGGCGCCTGCCGCCTTCGGGGCTACTAGTCAACCAGCGTCCGCAGCTCCTGCTCGCCGCAACAAATACAAGCGCAAGGGGGGATGCCGCGATGCCGCTACCACCGGTGCTTCCGGCGTCGTCCCTCCGGCTGCGCGACCTCCGCCACTGTTCCCGCCACCACCGGTTATCAACACCGCCCCTGCAACGCTGACTCCTGAGGCTACCAACATTGCACCGGTAGCTGCGGCCTCGACGGACGCCGCTGGACAGGGCCCTAAAGGGAAGAAAACTGGCATGTGGTGCTTCAAATGTCGTTCAGATGATCATCTCTCCAAGGATTGCACGGTGATACACTATTGTCATATTTGCAACAATTACAAGCACCCTATGCACCGTTGTCCTGTGCTAAAGCAACCAAGGCCCATGGTGTCGCTCGGTGGATGTGGTCTTGTAAACGCTATGTTCGTGCAGCTTCCTGACTCGCTTTTCAAGGAACATCTCGCACCGCCAACACTGCCGACTGCTCATGTCACGATATCTGGTGGTTCTTTGTGCGCTGCTGAGGTGGAGGTAGAGGTTGCTAAGATCGCCGCGGTCCAGTCATCATGGAAGTGGGAAGCCGTGCCGCATGGAGACAATGCTTTCCTATTTTGTTTCCCGTCCCTCGAGATTTTGAAACGTGTGGCAGCTTTTGAGTACAATGTTAAATCACATGATGTGAAGGTTGCATTCAGTGAATGGATAGCTGAGGAGGTCACGTCCGTTCTTCCTTTGCAGCCAGTATGGGTTCATGTCACCGGCGTTCCACCACCTCTCCGCCATTTCCTCGGTTTGTGGGTGGTTGGATCAGTTATAGGGGCCTCACAAGATGTTGATTTGGTTTCTTTGCGCCGGCATGGTATTGTGCGAATTCAGGTGGATGTACATTCTTTGAATATTTTCTCCAAAGAGGTTGCATCTGTTGATGCTTCGGTCTCCTCGGATGTCTATGTTAAACTTAATGGATATCCGCTTCGGTTTGTTCTGGAGGAGGAGGACTATGTCCCGGATCTTGACTTTATCCCACGAATTTGGGAACATCATGATGAGGGCCATGAGGACGGCGCTAACCAGATGAGGATATGCCCGATGAGATGCTAGCAAAGGTCTAAAATGTCCAAGTTGTCGGTGACAATACGACGTCGGATGCTCAAACTAGTTCAGCGGCTCCTATAAAGTCTGTACAGAGATCAAGATATGCAAGTGGAACGGGCTGTTCGGCGGCCGCGGACGTGATTGTGGCTCCAACGGACTGCCCATAGCTGTTGCTGCTCACGTGAATGAAGTGGACAATGAGCGGTCCACGGCTGCATGTGCCATACTGTGCCGTGGCTGTGGATCGTGGCGCCTATGGCTCTTGGCTGCATGCGCCATGCACCGCTCACCGAGAGTGGTCCAGATCACCCACACGAGCCCGGCGCTCATGCAGCTAGATGTTGCTGCCCGACGCTGCATGCAGCTGCGGCGCATGCTTCGCCATGGCTTCAACGCGAATAGAGCGGTCGTATGTCCTGCGCCGCCCACCACATCACCGGTTGGCGGGGCGGAATCCTTGACGACGCCACCAGCCACATCATCGGCTCGGCGGTTTGTTGCCGCGGTTTCACCGCTCAAGACTCGTTCATCACCGACCGCTGGGACCGTACAAACACCTCCGCCATCGTTAAAGTCTACGCCAACCGCTACTCTGTCGCCGATGGGTACTATGTCTGGTGGCATGACCACGCCCCTTCGACGTAGTAACCGTCACTCCCTTGCTGCTGATGGTTCCTCTGCAACTGATGAGCACTCCCTTGCGAAGGCAATGCGTCGCCAGGCCTTGAGGAATTTGGAACCCACGCCAGGTACCTCGTCCACTCAATCTTTTCTTTCTTTTTCAGATACTCGTATTACTAGTAGCTTAAAGAATGTTGGTGTATCTATGGGAAAGAACAATAATGAAATTAATCTGTCGGTTGGGGCACTTAAACACATGGAGATTGACCGTTTAAGGGTTTCTCCGAAGTGTAATAACGCCCTACCAAACCCGAAACCGAGGATTTATGATGAAGCGGATGCCAAATATGATGGTCCGCTAATCTCCCACTTGGTTGGTGAGGTTACTGAGGTGGGTTTAGATGATGCAAGACCTGGGTCAATGTTTTGTGACTTCACAGTGTCTTCGCAGAAATCTAAATCGCACTCCTCTAAAAAGAAACAAAAACCGCCCAAGAAGGCGAAAAGTTCCACACCCATTCGAGTTTTCTCATGAGAGGCATGTTTTGGAATAGCAGAGGTCTCTCAGACTTGGCTAAACATAAACACATCGGTGATTGTGTGCGAGAACACGAATTGGATTTTGTGGCAATTTCTGAGGCTGGTAAATGTGACTTTCGCCCACACGTCCTCGATCACCTATCAGGTGGTTTCGACTACACATGGCATAGTCTACCAGCTCGTGGAAGGTCTGGAGGAATCCTTCTTGGAATATTGACCACGACCATGGATTTGTTGGCTTTTTCGACCGGTTATTTTCATATCAAATTTCACCTACGAAATAGGGCTGATAATTTTACATGGAGCCTGGTCGCAGTCTATGGGGCTGCCCAAGATGAGCATAAATCTGCTTTCCTCCGTGAACTAGTGAACCTGGCTAAGGATAACCCGTACCCAATGCTTATTGGAGGGGATTTTAATATCCTTAGGTACCAGGAAGAAAAAAATAATGACCGCGTCGACACTCATTGGCCTTTCCTTTTCAATGCTGTGATTGGCCAGTTTGGATCTTCTGGAGGCTCAGATGTCGGGCGGCAGTTCCTGGGCTAATAACCGCTACGTGCGACGTATGAGAAGCTCGATAGGGTACTCATGGATACCGAATGGGAGCTTAAATTTCCTATGGTAACCGTCTGAGCCCTAGAGCGTGTCGAGGCATTATGGGATCATGCACCAATCATTCTTGATTCTAATTCTACGAGTCATTCTCGCCTGTCGCCCTTTCAAATTTGAATTGGCATGGTTGCATCGGGATGGTTTTGTAGACTTAATAAAGAGTGTTTGGGACAGGCCCGCTATTGGTCGTACAATCGATTCGTAGATGGAATTATAAAATAAGGGCCATGAGGCAACACCTCTCTGGATGGGCTAAACACACCATTGGATTGTACAAAAAGAAAAGCAGCGCCTCTGTACCATCATTGATGACCTCGACAAAATTGCGAGAGACACGTACCTTATCTCAACAAGAGATTGAATTGAAAAATCAATCTAATGAGAAGGTTGCCCGTCTATTGCGCGAAGAGGAGATCAAATACTACCAGAGGTCCAAAGCTGACTTCATCCTAATGGGAGATAGTAATACAAAATACTTCCAATTGTTCGCCAATGGTTGACATAGGAAGAAATGTATTCATAGTCTCCAACAGGATGAGGGGCGGATCGAAGGTCAGGAGGAGCTCAAAAGGTATATCACCAGCTACTACAAATCTCTTTTTGGGGCGCCAGATGAAGGGAATGTCACCCTTGACGAGGCCCGAATAGATGATATTTCACAAGTCACGGTGGAAGAGAACAATATCCTCACGGCACCTTTCTCGGAAGAGGAGGTGAGAGCGGTGTTCAAATGGAACACAACAAAGCTCCGTGCCCCGATGGTTTTCCCCAGAGAATTTTATCGAATTTACGGGATATCATTAAGGCGACCTTCCGAGTTGTTTAAGTGTCTTCATGCCGATCAACTTGACCTATTTAGGCTAAATTTTGGTGAGATTATTTTGTTGCCGAAAATTAAGGAGGCCGAACGGATCCAACAGTTTAGACCCATATGCCTCCTTAATGTCAGCTTCAAGATTTTCACCAAAGTAGCTACGAATAGGTTAAACTCAATAGCTGACCATGTTGTCCGGCCATCTCAAACGGCCTTCATGCAAGGAAGGAATATACTAGATGGCGTAGTTATCCTTCATGAGACCGTCCACGAGATGCACCGAAAAAACATGAGTGGAGTGGTATTCAAAATTGACTTTGAAAAAGCCTATGACAAGGTCAAGTGGTCTTTTCTCCAACAGGCCCTAAGGATGAAAGGTTTCTCCGATAAATGGTGCAAGTGGATCCAAAATTTTGTAAATGGAGGTAGTGTGGCCATCAAAGTCAATGATGATGTAGGTCATTACTTTCAGACAAAAAAGGACTACTGACGGGTGACCCCATATCCCCAATGTTATTTAACATTGTTGTTTACATGTTGGCTATTCGATTGAGCGCCAAGCGTGATGGACAGATTATGGAGTAGTGCCACACCTTGTGGATGGTGGCCTCTCTATTTTGCAATATGCCGATGACACGATTCTTTTTATGGAACATGACCTAGACAAAGCTCGAAATCTGAAGCTATTGCTTTCAGCGTTTGAGCAAATGTCGGCCTCAAAATTAACTTTCATAAAAGTGAATTGTTCTGCTTTGGAGAAGCCGTTGAGGCGGCAGCCGATTATGCTGACCTGTTTGGTTGCGCACTTGGCCAATTCCCGATTAAATATCTGGGAATACCGGTACATTATCGGCGTCTCACCATTGCGGAGTGGAAGAATGTGGAGGAGCGTCTAGAGAAACGGTTGAGCAGTTGGAAAGGAAAACTACTCTCAGTTGGTGGTCGGCTGGTTTTGATCAAATCCGTCCTCACAAATATGGTTCTCTATATGCTTTCTTTCTTTCAACTCCCAAAGGGGTCCTGCAAAGACCGGACTACTTTAGATCCGATTCTTTTGGCAAGGAGATGGTGAAAAGAAAAATACAGGCTGGCCAAATGGAGCGTGGTTTGTAGGCCTAAAGACCAAGGTGGCCTTGGAATTCATGACCTGCAGGTCAAGAATGAGGCCCTTCTCGATAAATGGTTATTTAAACTTCTTACCGAGGATGGTGTTTGGCAAACCATGTTGCGCAACAAGTATCTAGGCCAAAAGGCGGTATCCTGCATATTGGAAACCCGCGACTTCGCACTTTTGGGCTGGCCTAATGGCGGCAAAGAAACATCTCTTTTGCTCTGGGTCTTTCGCGATAAAGGACGGGTCGAGATTCGTTTACGGGAAGACATCGGCTAGGCAATGCCGATCTCGAGAACAATATCCAGCCTTATATAACATCGCTCGCGATAAGAATAATACTATTGCGCGCGTGCTCGGTTCTTCCCTTGAATATTTAGTTCAAAGCGATTTGATTAACCCCGGCTTGTGTCATGGCATAATCTTTTATCCGGATGGATTCGATTAACGACACAAGGTCGGGATGTGTTTCACCGAACCTACTACATCGGGGTCTTTCACGAAGGACTCTATGTACCGTGCACTCACGCATTCTGAGGTACCAGCGAGTAATAATAAGAAAATTTGGAAGTCTAAAATTCCACTAAAAGTGAAAATCTTCATGTGGTATCTCCGTAGGGGAGTTGTGTTAACCAAAGACAACCTCGCACGGCGCAACTGGCGAGGGAGTAAGGAGTGTTCCTTTTGTACTCATGACAAGACAATCAAACACCTCTTTTTCCAATGCAAGTTTGCACGTTCTACGTGGTCAGTCATCCAAATAGCGTCAAATTTGTATCCGCCCACAAGTGTTGCCAATATTTTTGGTCATTGGTTGGACGGTATTACAAATAGGTTCAAAACGCTAATAAGGGTGGAGCGTATGCCTTAATTTGGTCGCTTTGGCTATGTAGAAATGATTTGGTTTTTAATGACAAAAATGCTTCTCCTCTACAGGTTATTTTCCGGTGTACGCACTTTTCGCTCGTCGTGGTCTATACTAGCGGCGAGTACCAACCGCTGTTCATGGCGGTGTGTACGCGATTGGAGCAGTGGCTACGGAGGTTTTTTCCCAACATGGGTGGCGGCATAACCTCGGATCGAGCCACCACCTTCTTCGACATAGGCATAGTGTCGGTCTAAAAGACTCTACTGTTGCCGGTGTGTTGATTTTCATTTCATGAATTTTGTCAGACTTCTGGATTTGGCTGTGTGCATCTTAGTTATGCAGAGGCCAGGTGTTACTCATAATGCTTTGTATCCGCTTGACGCTACATTTTGAGATAATAAAATCGCCCTTTAGCGGAAAAAAATATCTTAGATAGATCTTGTGTGATCGTAGGAAATTTTTGAAATTACATGCTACATTCTCTAACAGAGATATGTGGTGGGTCCTGTCTGTTGGATCCGACGTGATGGATGCGCCCGGACACATCCTCCCCATATTCACTCTAGATATGGCTCGATATGGATGTGTTGGTCATCCCAAATGTATAGGGGTGGTTGGAGGAGTCCAATTGGCCGTGATTTTTGTAATCGGTCACCGATCGAGTCGTTCACTGGGACTCGTATAGAGGACATATGCTCTTGCTCCACTCACCCTAGGTCAGAACTTGTGCAAGTGGTGAGGCACAAGGGGGCCCAGGTCAGGATGAGGTCAATATCTGCCTGTCCCGTCAAAAAAAGAGTCAATATCTGCCTGACCTTACTCTAAATGCAAGTCAAAGACTGCAAAGTTCTCCAGCTCACCATTGTCCTTTTCTTTTTTTGCGGGGGAGCTCACCATTGTCCTTGAGGTCCAATCTTAGGGTACAGCAGCCAGCAGCAACAGCCAAGCCAAGTTCGATAGTACTGCTGTACTGGGGCAGTGAGCAATGCAGCTTAAGTTGTAAGCGTCTAGCATTTCAGATCTGATTAAAAGGTCTTTTTTAGTTGGAAAGCGATAGTAACTCGGGATAATAATGCTGTATTAACAACTACTGTACTAGTATAAATTTTTGACCTGAAGCAGCACAGTAGATGAGAACGTCGTCAATTACTTCAACTGATAAAGGGATTGCGACCCACAGTTTTGCAGTATAAGCCAAGCTTCAGGTATTCAGATCCGGAATTCCAGATTTGTCTCCATGGCATGCTCGTCATGATGCTGTGTCTCTTATGCTGAAAAACGTGAGCATACAGGCAGGCTTTGATCTTCATTCTCCATCACCATAAGAGTTCAGACTTCAACAGGGAGCCTCTTTGTTGTGTTCCGCCTACAAAAATGCATGCGGCTGGCCTGTATTCTTCTCTGCGTGTGGTCCTATTAGTTGGCCATGTTCAATGCATTGCCCTTCACACTTTGTCGCAGGCTTGCAGGAGCATGGCATGAAATGCAGGCTTATCTAGATCAAATGGCCCTTCCACAGAGAGAAGGTTAGGCTAGTGAGGGCAGGATTCGCCCTTGAAGCATATGGTGCTAGGCAGATGGACACTACTGGCCATTGTGTTTAGCAGGAATCCTAAGTTCATACTGATGCAGCTTCACAGTTCCACAAGAGGATTCAGACAGCTAGAATGTGCATTAGTTCAACTTCAGTCATCACGCCGCCTTGTAGACAGCAAGAAACATCAATGTACGAAAGGCTGGTGTGATGCTACTGGAAAGAAGCGGTGCCAAGTCCAAGGCTCAAACAAATTAACTCCCTCACTCACTTGCCACCAAACCTCAGTACTACGACAGTACCTCGCATATAATGCCCACATTAAATCAGAAGAAAGCACACGCACAAGTCAGGGATGCTCCACATGCAGCAACATGGTTTTGTTCAGAGAACAAAAGCCATGAATCGGACAGGTTTACACAATGCAGAAACAAATTGCACCAAATCCACCGTCAAGCTTTAAGAAATATTTCTAGCAGTCTGGAAAACTGCAGCTGCTCGGACGGACTTACATCCACCACAGCATCTTGTGTTCTTGTCGTGACTCATGAGTACACATTTGTTGACATTTTCACAAAACACAAGACAAATTAACCAAATGAGCAAGAACAAGATAGTGACTGACAAAACAAAAAAGAAACTGAGCAAAAACAACCTGAACCGTCCCAAAAGGAAGCCCAGGACTTCATCTTTAACGTGTCCTCCTCGCTCCTTTCCACGGCTCATGTCATCTTACCTATATCCCCATCCCTTTTCCCCCAAATAGTTTAGTTTTGCTTATGCTATGAAGAAAGAATCGCTTCTCCTTTGCCTTGCCACCTCCACGATTCCCTTCCCACCGAGCTCTAGCATGGTTGCATCATCAAGGGGGAAAAGCACCGGCAATGGCTTAAACAACAATGGGGATGCACTCACAAAGTTGTGCAAGAGAACTGCCAGCCTCCAAGGAGAGCAGAATGCACACTTGGTGGACTGAACATTCGGGCCGGGAAGCACACGGCGCGCGCGCTCTCCTCACGATGCCGCGGACTTGGCGCCCATGGATTTCTTCTTGGTAGTCTTGGTACCGGCTCTGCTGCCCTTGGCGAGCTTCGCGGGGTCGATCTTGTAGTACTGGAGG
This sequence comes from Aegilops longissima, assembly GCA_021605205.1. NCBI lineage: Eukaryota > Viridiplantae > Streptophyta > Magnoliopsida > Poales > Poaceae > Aegilops > Aegilops longissima. The sequence goes on from CM038682.1 coordinate 310,217,073, forward strand.
AACCATTCGACGAACTTCCGCAGGCCAGCGTCGAGGGAGGTGGTGGGGTGGTACCCGAAGTCGCGCGCGGCGTGGCTGACGTTGGCGTGCGTGAACGGCACGTCACCGTTGCTCGGCATGGTGATTACGCGCTTGTTCGCTTTCTTGCCGAGGAGCTTCTCGAGGATGGCGACCATGCGGGTGACGGCCACCGGCGAGGTGTTGCCGAGGTTGTAGACGCGGAGGGGCGCCGGCCCGCGCTTCTTGCCGGACTTGGAGCCCGTGCTCTTGCCGGCCGTGTCGAGCGCGCCGAGGCACCCCTTGACGACGTCGTCGATGTAGGTGAAGTCGCGGCGCACGTCGGTGCCGTCGGCGGCGCGGAAGAGCGTGATGGGCTCGCCGGCGACGATGCTGCGGGCGAAGGAGAAGTAGGCCATGTCGGGGCGTCCCCACGGACCGTACACCGTGAAGAACCGGAGGCCGGTGATGGAGAGACCGTAGATGTGGTTGTACGCGTGCGCGATGGCCTCGCCGGCCTTCTTGGTAGCCGCGTACAGCGAAGCCGGTCGGTCCGTGCGGTGGTCCTCGGAGAATGGCGCGTCGGTGTTGAGCCCGTACACTGACGACGACGACGCCCACACGATCGCCGGCTGCGGGTCGGCGTGCCTGGCGGCGGCCTCGAAGACGCTGACGAGGCCAGCGACGTTGGAGGCCACGTACGTCTGCGGCGCCCGCATCGCGTACCGCACGCCGGCCTGCGCGGCGAGGTGCAGCACGTGCGTGAAGGGCACGGCGGCGAAGAGCCGCTCGAGCAGGGCCGCGTCGTTGATGTCGGCGCCGAGCACCACCACCCCGCGCGACGCGAGCAGCCGCTGCCGCGCGCGCTTCAGGGCCGGCTCGTAGTACGCGTTGAAGTTGTCGAGGCCGAGCACGCCGTCGCCGCGGGCCCTGAGCGCCAGCGCGCAGTGCGCGCCCACGAACCCCGCGGCGCCCGTGACCAGCACCGACATCCCCCCGTCCCGACGCGGCGTGGCGCTCCGCCGCACCTCCCGCTCCCACGCGGCGCCCGCGTACGCCGACGACGAGCCGAGCAGGTTCCGGTGCCGCGACGTCTGCCGCGGCGGGGAAGAAGAGGAGGCTGCGGCGGAGAGCCGGAAGGAGCGGGAGAGGAGGGAAGGGTAGTGCACGGCGAAGAGGCAGACGAGCGCGAGCGTGGCGAGGACGGTGGCGCGGAAGAGGAGGTGCGAGGACGCCGCCACGATCTTGGAGCTCCCCGCGCGCCGCATCAGCAGCGCGCCGCCGCCGCTGGCGTACCGCTCGAGCTTGACGCCCTTGGCGGCCGCGTCCACACTGGCCGAGGAAGACGACGACGACGACGGGTGCGGCATTTAGTCCGTACTCTGCTCGCTCACGGGCTCACGTACTGTACGGCCCAGCTCGGCGTGCGCGCGGGTCGAGTGGAGTGGGGTGGAGTCGAGCTGGTGAGTGGCGGGGGTGGGAGTGAGAGTGAGCTATAACGAGGTGGGAGGGGACAGCGGGGTTCAGGACGCGGCTTTGCTTGATTTGTGTGCTGCTACTCCGTTTAGCTCCAAAAACCAAAAGTAGGTCCGCTTAGCTTAGCTCGGGAGGATCGCCGGTCGATCGCTCACCGACGTTACTGTGGGGGTGGGGCGGGAGGAAGAGGGGAGGTGGTTTATCTGCTTTGCCAAGTAGTGGCCGCCCAATCAACGAACAGAAAGGTTGTTGCTACAACTACAAAAATAGTAGTTCCCGCGTTCCCTCCCACTGTGTCTCTCTCTGCCTTGGACGCGCCAGGGGGCTTCGTGCGCGTACTCACGGCATTTCCTTCTGGGCCAACACACCCAGGACAAACGTGAAAATCCCCAGATTTTCGTCACGACCTATTTCGTATTGGGACCCTCTATCCATCATGTATCTGAAATTTCTTTTGCCATCAGTCACTTTTATTAGCAGCCACTAGATCTTGATCCAATGGTCCATTGTAGATCGCGCTACTGTTCATGGTCTTCCTCTGTTCCTTCTTCTCCACCAGAACTCCCCAGCCTATCCCTCCCGAACCGCCGGTCTCCACCACCCGTGGCTGTCGGGAGCTACCGTGCACCGCCTCGCCACCCCGCCCTCCCCTCAACCTCCCCCACCGTCACCGTCGTTGCTGGCCACCCGCTCCGACCATCCCTCTAAGCTCGGCACCACCCATGAAAACCTTGGGTGATCTGCTCTACCCCACTCCCACCCTTAAGAGAGATAAGGGGTTGTGGCGATCCCCTACACCACCCATGACTTCATCCTAAGATAACGGGGTTGTTTCTTCTCCGACAGGATCTGTCCAAGAGGGAAGGAAGAAGGGAAACAGTGACCGGCATGAAAATGGATTTCACGCACCTAAAAAATAGCAAATATGTTCCATGTTTCAAACAATGCGTTGAAATCAACTAGCTTGGAAAGTTGGAACCTTCAGGACGTCAACGGAAAATAGAGTTTCTTTAGTCTTTTGTTATAACTAGAGTCTATTTAGTCGATGCAAGGGAAGAGATACAAGCATGAGATGCATCATTCCCGGAGGATAGGATTGGCAAGGAAGTTATGTTCGTTACTCCCTCTGATCCAAGTTAAATGAGCAGATCTAATACCATAGGGGGCCACCATCCAGCCACATGGACAGGTGGCGCGGCCTACCAAATGCCCTTTGGCCATAAAATCCATGTACCCCTAGAAAAAAATCACAGACAATTTTTGGGACTTTCCGCCGTCGTCTGTGAGGCAAAGCTTGGGCGGGGAACCTTTGCTCTCTGGCGGAGCAATTCCGCTGGGGAACTTCCCTCCGGGAGGGGAAAATCGAAGCCTTCGTCACCACTAACTCTCCGTTCATTGTGGGGATCATCATCTTCATCAACATCTCCATCGGCACCATCTCATCTTGAAAGCCTAATTCATCCTTTGTGTTCAACCTTTGTATCAAATCTTAGATTGGTACCCGGGGGTGGCCATGTCCTTGACTAGGGGGTGCCAACCTAGTTGGACCACCGTCCATGGGCCGAGCTTACGACCCACCAATCTCAACAAGGAAGGACTCCGGAAGCCTCAAACCCAAGCGTGATCAAGACAGACACTGTCGAAGGCTTGATGTGTACTTCAAGGACAACTTCAACTCTCGGCGTATTTATTCCTAGTTGACAACCGACCATATGTAACCCTAGATACCCCTGGTACCTATATAAGCCAGAGGGTTTAGTCCGCAATGGCACAATCACAATTACCAGCCTTAGGGTTTAGAACACAACATACGATCTAGAGGTAGATCACCTTGTAGCTGATACTCCATCATCAACACAATGAAAGCAGGATGTAGGGTTTTACCTCTTTGAGAGGGCCCGAACCTGGGTAAACATTGTGTCACTTGTTTCCTATTACCCATCGCTCCCAGATCCACAGCTCGGGACCCCCTACCCGAGATCAACCGGTTTTAGTATTGACATTGGTGGCCCATACAGGTTCCGCCGTATGATAAGAAAGGATCGATGAAAGCATCGTTCAACGAGCAAACCCATCATGGCGTGGTTCCCACGCCTGAATCTCCCGTCATCAGATCACCCGAAGGATCGAAGCACCACGGATCGCACCTCCTCCATCAAGAGTCAAGGCATGGTAAGAGAGAGCTTGCTCCTGAGCCTCGTGCTCTTTCTCCCACCTCGGCCAAAGATCTCTGTATAAAAGAGAGCCAAGGGTTGAGGTGCCAGTTAACAGAAGATCAAAAGGTCAGCCAACTGGGAGGAGCTGAGGACTCGGATCTTAAAACCATTCTCCTGGCTCTTCGTCTTCACACCCTTCTCGAGATAAACACCTGGGAGCTTCGAGCCCACAAGCGGCTGGGATCAATTTTTTGATCCCACCCACCCCCCGCATCGAGTATTGCCCATGTAATTCAGGGCCTCCCGATGTCTAGGATCTAGTCTACGTATAGCAACAAGCTGATGAGATAGTCCGATAGTTCTGGAGTAGATTCATGTTCATCAAGAACAAGATACCAGATTGTTGCAGTTTAGAGATCTTAGCAACCTTTCGGCATAACTGCTCAGACGAAGGCGTCCTAAACGCCCTCGCTCGGTGACGGTGTCCTAGACTAGGGGGTCTGATACGTCTCCAACGTATCTATAATTTGTTATTGTTCCATGTTGTTATATTATCATTCTTGGATGTTTTACAATCATTTTATAGCAACTTTATATCATATTTTGGGACTAACCTATTGACATAGTGCCCAGTAGGGATGTAGATGAATCGGATCGGATAATGCCTTTACCATATTTTTTTGTCGGATTCGGAGCGGATTGGATAATGACCGGATGCTGATTCGAATGTGGATTATATCGGACTACGGATTCGGAGCGGAAGCGGAGCGGACTCGGACTGAAAACGGATAAAAAATCTATGTACATATTTTGCATAATATCTATCATGATATATGCAAAGAAGAACAATATATAAGTAACCAATCAATTTTCACTGACCAATGAAATTAATCGCTTACACACTGCAGCAAGCAAGACATTAGACATCATAGGTTCATAGTGTTATCTAGTCCATAATAAAAATCCATTTAAATAATAGGTAAGTGAGCTTGTATAGTATGTGTTCTCAAGTCAATTGGCTACACTTGTACGTACATGTGATGTCTACAGTCATACCACGGTGCTATTAGGGTTGGGGTTATATGATATTTATATGTGGTGATTTTAATCAGTGGCCTAATTGGGTATTTGGGCTTGTCGATTGGACCAAATTTATCGGATAATCCTATCTGATAACACCGGATAATCCGTAAAAAATACCGGATAATCCACATCCGCCGGATATTATTGATACCATAACCGCTACCATATTCGTCGGATATCCGCTTGACCAAAATCCGTATCCGCATCCGTATCCGTCGGATTGGGGAAAGTGCATACCATATCCTTAAAAATGGATGTGGATGCGGATTCGGAATGGAAATTATCCATACCATTTACATCCCTAGTGGCCAGTGCCAGTTGTTATTCTTTGCTTGTTTTTACTTCGCAAACTATCAGTACCGAACGGTGTATTCCAAATGAGCAAAACTTTTTGGAGAATTTTTTTGGACCAAAAGACACCCACTAGGCCAAAGAAGTACCAGAGGGGAGGCCTGAGGTGTGCACAACCCATCAGGGCGCGCCAGGAGGCCCAGGCGCGCCCAGGGAGTTAGGCCCCCCTCGGTGACCCCCCGCACCGCCTCTTCGCCCTATAAATCCCCAAATATTCCAGAAACCCTAGGGGAGTCGATGAAACACAATTCTAGCCGCCGCAAGTTCCAGAACCACGAGATCCAATCTAAACACCATCACAGAGGGGTTCATCATCCTCATTGGTGCATCTCCGATGATGCGTGAGTAGTTCACCATAGACCTACGGATCTGTAGGCAGTAGCTAGATGGCTTCCTCTCTCTCTCTCTCTCTCTCTCTCTCTCTCTCTCTCTCTCTTGATTCTCAATACAATGGTCTCTTGGAGATATATTTGACGTAACTCTTTTTGTGATGTGTTTGTTGGGATCCAACGAACTTTGAGTTTATGATCAGATCTATATCCATGAATATTATTTGAGTTCTCTTTGATCTCTTATATGCATGATTATTATAGCCTCGTATTTCTTCTTCGAATCTTTGGTTTAGTTAGGCCAACTAGATCGATTTTTCTTGCCATGGGAAGAGGTGCTTTGTGATGAGTTCGATCTTGCGGTGTTCTTTCCCAGTGACAGAAGGGGCAACAAGACAAGCATGTATCGTTGCTATTAAGGATAACAAGATGGGGGCTATCCCTACATGAATAGGTCTCGTCTACATCATGTCATCGTTCTTATTGCATTACTCCGTCTCTCCATGAAATTAATACACTAGATGCATGCTGGATAGCGGTCGGTGTGTGGAGTAATAGTAGTAGATGCAGGCAGAAGTCGGTCTACTAATCTTGGACGTGATGTCTATATATTGATCATTGCCTTGGATATCGTCATAATTATTCGATCTTCAATCAATTTCCCAACAGTAATTCGTTTACCCACCGTGTGCAATTTCTCGAGAGAAGCCACTAGTGAAATTTATGGCCCCCGGGTCTATTCTTTATCATATTTGTTTTCCGATCTATTATTTGCCTTTGAGATCTATTTTTATTTGCTTTTGTTTTCGGATCAATTATTCCAAAAGCCAAAAAAATACCCTCCTGCACCTTTTATTTGCATCTTCTATTTCGCATTTTATGGATATCTATTTATCCAATCTACCACAATTTTTATCCCGTCAACTTGACAATTTCTGGTGCCGTCACCTGAAGTGGGATTGACAACCCCTCATACGCGTTTGGTTGCAAGTATTTGTTATTTGTGTGCAGGTACCATTTACATAGTGTCGCTTGGTTATCCTACTGGATTGGTACCTTGGTTTCATAACTGAGGGAAATACCTTTCGTAGATGTACTGCATCATCCGTTCCTCTTTGGGGAAATACCAACGCAGTTTCAAGCGACATTAGGGTCCCAGCCTAGGTGGTCTAGTCCATGAGACGAACTCACAGCCCGTTGATGAGGAAGAACTCCGGAGGCCTCGAGCGTGTGATGCAATCATATCGGACTCTACCAACGACTTGGCGTGCACTCCAAGGATATCAATTAAGTTCGACATGTAACCCTTAGATGGAAACCGACCATGTGTAACCCTAGGTACCCCTGGTGCCTATATAAACTAGAGGGTTTGGCCCATAGGGACACATCGTTTATCATTATCATTAGCCTTAGGGTTTAGACCACAACTTACGATCTCGAGGTAGATCAACTCTGTACTTTGATACATCCATAATATAAGCAAGAGCATGACGTAGGGTTTTACCTCCTCCAGAGGGTCCGAACCTGGGTAAACATTGTGTCCCTCGTCTCTTGTTAGCCACCGATCCGATCTCATAGCTCGGGCCTCCCTACCCGAGGTATGCCGGTTTTGACATCGACATTAGTGCTTTCATTGAGAGCTCGTTGTTTGATCGCCAATGATCGATGGCTTGCTTGTAGATCAATAGTAGTGTTAGCTATGGTGGCATCTTCATGCCAAACCAAGTCGTCATGTTCGAAAGTCTGGAATACACCACGGACGCCCGAGGTGATCTAGTCCTCTCAGGATGGGTCTCCGATCAGCTTAAAGATCCCTTCGACGCCATGGCCCCGAAATTGGCTCCAGACCCGATCCTCGGATCTAGCTCTCACCAGAGCCTACCCCGGAGTTAGATCAGGTGAACGCCACGTGTGACCCGATGAAAGCACAAGTGCTCCCTGGGTGATTTTGGTAATTAATGTCAACATATCTCTTGTTGGACCAATATCTTCATCTAGTATATTTCAGAAAGTTCAACAAAGGCGTGGCATGGACAAGAGGATGTGGAACCCCTTCAAGATGCTAAGGACAAAGATTGGCAAAAGCTCCAGACTCTTCATTTCTATTTTAGTGATCCAAAGATCACATTGAGTCCATAGGAAAACCCGATACTATTAAAAGGGGATGAGGTGTTGCTTAATCGTCTACTTGCTCAAAGTGCTTAGTGATATGCTCCAAAGCCCTCAACCACTTTCTCAAATCCAAATATGTCCAAAACCCAAAGTCAAACTCAGCCCCACCGGTTTGATCCATCCGGCTCCACCGAGTTCCTTTGACTTAGCCACTGCCAGAAACCCTAATCAATTCGTTCTCATCGATAGGATCTCGGTCTCACCGAGATGGCCTTGCAAACTCTCTGTTGTCTGTTGCAATTATTTCGGTCTCATCGTAATAAGCAATCAGTCCCACCGAGTTTGCCTGACCAACTCTCTATTTGCTCATTGCTGAAATCGGTCCCACCGAGTTCATGCAATCGGTCACACCGAGATGAGGTTTTGCCTTAACCCTAGCAAATCGGTCCCACCGAGTTGATCATGTCGGTCCCACCGACAATCCTAACATTCACATTTTGAACCGAATCGGTCTCACCGAGTTCAACTATTTGGTCTGACCGAGTTGGGTCAAATGTGTGTAACGGTTAGATTTTGTGTGGAGGCTATATCCCCTTCTCTATTCAAGAGAGAGCCATCAAAAAGTGCCTACACTTCCACTACTCATTTTCTGAGCGAGAACCACCTACTCATGTGTTGAGACCAAAACATTCCAATCCAACCACAAGAATCTTGATCTCTAGCCTTCCCCAAGTTGCTTTCCACTCAAATAATCTTTCCACCATAGCCAAATCTGTGTGAGAGAGTTGAGTGTTGGGGAGACTATCATTTGAAGCAAAAGAGCAAGGAGTTCATCATCAACACACCATCTATTACCTTTTGGAGAGTGGTGTCTTCTAGATTGGTTAGGTGTCACTTGGGGGCCTCTGTCAAGATTGTGGAGTTGAACCAAGGAGTTTGTAAGGGCAAGGAGATCGCCTACTTCGTGAAGACCTACCCAAGTGAGGCAAGTCCTTCGTGGGTGATGGACATGGTGGGATAGACGAGGTTGCTTCTTCGTGGACCCTTCATGGGTGGAGCCCTCCGTGGACTCGCGCAACGGTTACCCTTCGTGGGTTGAAGTCTCCACCAACGAGGATGTATGATAGTACCACCTATCGGAACCACGCCAAAAATCTCCATGTCTCCAATTGCGTTTGGACACTTCAATCCCTTCCCTTTACTTTCTTGCAACTTGCATGCTTTGCTCTTTTCGCTGCTTATACTCTTGTCATGCTTGCTTGAAATGTATTGTGAATTCTTAAACTTGTATTAAAACTCCACCTCAACTTGAAGAACTTAAAAACTGCTACTTTTGCTTGTTGAGAGTCTATTCACCCCCCTCTAGACACCTCTTCTCGATCCTTTCAATTGGTATCAGAGCTTTGGTCTCCATTGCTTTGGTTTAATCACCATTGGAGGAAGATGGATGAGTCTACGATTGGGAGTATTAGACGTAGAGTGCCTATGCTTGATGGAGAGTTCCATAGTGCTCGGAAAAATGAGATGCTTGAGATTTTCAATGAATATCACTTGAACAAGTATATTACTAGCCCTTGTGCGCCTCCTATTGATCCTTTGCATCCTACCCCCCATGAGTCTCTTGACATGATCCGCAACTTAGAACTATTGATCTTATCATAAGAGGATTGCCTAGAAAATTGATTCTGTGTTTGCCTACTCTTGAATGTGCTTACACCATATGGAGATATCTTGAGGAACGCTTTCCAAATTATTCCTTGAAAAACTTAAACGAGATTGTTCAGAAGTCCATAGCTTTTCATAAAATTTAACCTAGTGACCCTAAACTTGATGATTGTCTATTTGAGCTTCGTGACCTTATTCGTGCCAAAAGAGATGTTGGATTCATTAGTATCATCATCTCTCAAGTCATTAGAATTCATAAAGATGCACATTGCCATGGTCATACATCTAATGAATCACTCTATCTAGGTGATGATCAATCACAAGACGATGTTGAACATGGATACTATGATGAGGATGATGATAGTGACTTTGATCTTGATGAGTCTATGAGACACTTTGGTCTTATGGCTAACCTTCGCGGCTATATGGCTGGAGGAAAGGAATGTGTTCTTGATAGTGGATGTACTGATCATATGACCGGAGATAAGGACATGTTCCGTGAGCTTGCTGAAAACAACAACCCTCGAAAGTATGTCACTTTTGGTGATAACTCAAAGGGTAAGGTGGTTGACCTTGGTAAGGTGGCTGTCGGTGTCAAAACCGGCGGATCTCGGGTAGGGGGTCCCAAACTGTGCGTCTAGGCGGATGGTAACAGGAGACAAGGGACACGAAGTTTTTACCCAGGTTCGGGCCCTCTCGATGGAGGTAATACCGTACTCCTGCTTGATTAATATTGATGATATGGGTAGTACAAGAGTAGATCTACCACGAGATCAAGGAGGCTAAACCATAGAAGCTAGCCTATGGTATGATTGTTGTTCGTCCTACGGACTAAAACCCTCCGGTTTATATAGACACCGGATAGGTTAGGGTTACAAAGAGTCGGTTACAATGGTAGGAGATCTACATATCCGTATCGCCAAGCTTGCCTTCCACGCCAAGGAAAGTCCCATCCGGACACGGGACGAAGTCTTCAATCTTGTATCTTCATAGTCTTGGAGTCCGGCCGTGACGATAGTCCGCTATCCGGACACCCCTAGTCCGGACTCCTCGGTAGCCCTGAACCAGGCTTCAATGATGATGAGTCCGGCGCGTTGATTGTCTTGACATTGCGGCGGGTTCCTCCTCCGAATACTTCATAGAAGGTTTTGAACACAAGGATAGTGTCCGCTCGCAAAACAAGTTCCACATAACACCGTAGAGAGAATAATTTTTGCACAGATCTGCCGACGTATTCAGCGGCGTGACATCACACCAAGGCAAGGCCTTTATATGAATCGTTTTTTTGTTCCCACCTCAGCGTGTATAGCGGCGGTTTCCTTAACACGTCTTATCAAAGCATAGATCGTGCCCCTTATTCCGGATTCTCATCAATACGGACGTGGGTAACCCATCTGCGCCATTGATTACGGTAGCTTGGGAAATAAGCGAGTTTTACCAGTCGGTGGGGACGATAGCCGTCCAGTCTATATAAGGGATAAGGATCCACCTTTTCACCTATGCCTTCTTCCTCCTTTGCTTATCCATTTCCGCGACTCGAGCTCCAGGCGCCCAAGTCCGCACATCCCACCTCAACCTTTCTCCAATCATGTCGAGGCGGAGGCGGTGGATGGCCTCCTCCGTCACGGAGGGGCACATCGCAAGATCTGCGGGAGGCCGGATACTTGTCCGGCAACATCGCGCACAAGCTTCCCGATGAGGGCAGCTCATTCCGACCCTCAGGCCCCGTGAGAGGTGGTGTTTCTCCCCACTTCCTCCACGGACTAGGTTTTCCTCTTCACCCCTTTGTCCGGGGCTCATGTTCTACTATGGCACAGACTTCCACGACTGGCCCTGAATTTCATCCTCAACATCTCGGCGTTTATCGTGCGTGTGCGAAACTTTCCTCTGCATCCAGCCCCACTTGACCTATGGCTAAAGATCTTCAACATCCGGCCAAGGTAGTGGGCGGCCGTCAGCAGTCGGAGGCGCCATGGTTGGCAAGATGGCCAAAGTCCCATGGCTCGAAGGCGCCTTCGTGGAGACAATAAAGGGGTGGCAATCGGGGTGGTTCTACATCACCGAGCCCCGCAACACCAAATGGGTGGCGGCCCCCGAATTCAGATCTGGCTTCCCCACACGGCTTTCGTCATGGAAAGAGACGGGCCTGACATGGGGGAATTCAGACGAGACATCCGGACTTCAAACATGCGTCTGAAACCTGGTGGCCAAGAATCTTAGGCTTGTCGACGTAATCCAGGTGATACTCATCCGCCGGATTCTCCCATGCCAACAAAGGGACTTTAACTTGTGGGAGTTTGATCCAGCACAGCACCAAACCTTGAACCGGCTCGACACTACGTACGAAGATGCCTAGAAGGTGCTGTTCAAGGGCGCCGAAGCCCCAGCATCCGCTACCAAAGATCGCGGATACAGCTCACAGCGTCCAGCCGGCGAGGTAAGTTATTTTACCTTTTACGGGATTCTTTTTTCATAGATTGACTCTACATGGGATCTAAAACTCCCTAATCTCTGACAGGACTGGCTAAAGACGTCCGGACAGATTAACTGTCCGGCCCCTTTGCCAGAAGACCCAGCGGATACCCGATTGACGGGGCTGCTAGCTCCGACGCCGTACGTGGTGCCGGAGAAGAAGGCCAAGAAGGAGGTCACGGGAACTCGAAGGAGCTCCCGACGCCAGGTGCTGTCAGATTCCGAAGCGTAATCTTCTCCTGAAGATGAGGAGGAAGAAGAAGAAGCTCCTCCCCCAGCGGGGGAGGAGAAGAAAAGGAAGGCCGCCCCAGCTGGGGAGGCCGGAGGGTCCAAGAAGGGAAGAACCCTTCCTCCGGACTTCTCCACCAACTTCGACAATGACAAGGAGGACTGGCCTACAAGGGCCAAGCCCCTGGCAAGATCGTAAGTGTCCGGATACCCATGGTTTTTTTATTGCAGAGTGTTCTCTAATGTTGAACAACCGTGCAGCCCGCCCAAGGGCGAGTTCGCCGATTCATCGAGCGGGTCCCTGGGCTCGTCGGAAATGGAGAGTACTTCGCTTCCGACCGCCTCCTCGCCTCACGCCTGGGCGACGCTGGCGGGACCCAAGAGGGCTTGGTCAAGAGGAGGTAGCGCAGAGGTGCCACAAGGCGACCTCCGGACTCGAGCGCGGGAGGCAAGACCCCCAGGGGCTCTAAGCCCGACCCTCGTCTGGACTCCATGCCGGAACCATCAGCGGTTCCGAAGTCCGGACAGCGGATCCTTCGCAAGAAGGGTAAGACGCAGGTGTCCTCCGTCCCAACCGGAGGCACCGGATAGCTCTGAGGCGCTAACAGCGCTTCCATCGAGGAGGAGCACCGCACTATTATGAGTGCGGTGATCCGACAGTTCGATCCGCCAAGAGCGGATGACCAAGCTCTACACCAGCCTTCTAACGAGCTTTGAGGTAAGTTTTAGAATATGTAAAAATATAACCGCATAGACAGTAGCCCTCGATGCTTAGTTCGGTGTTCGGAAAGAAAAGCGGACTAAGGATCTAAAATATATACGCATGAGTCTAACATAAGTATGTCAATATGGGAATGCAGGCTGCTGCCGACCTGACCTCTGACCGATGCTGGAGGTCAATGCATTGAAGCGTAACCTCGGCGGTCCGAGAACGAGCTCGGACAAACCAATAAGGAGCTCGAGGACAAGGAAGGTAAGTAATACCTTATTAAAGAAATACCTTACAGAAAAGGCTTTGGTTGCAAAAAATAATAGGAATAACTTGGGTACTGCAGGGGCCACGAACGAGGTGGCGACCCTGAAGGAAGCGGTGTACGTGGCCGAAAACAAAGCGGCTGTGGAACGTACCGAGTGGGAGAAGGGGGAGGCGCAGCTGGCCAAGGTACGGCAAGAGCTCCAAGCTCTCGTGGAAAAACACGAGAGTTTGGAGCGTGACTCCAAGACTCGAGAGTCCGATCTCGCCTCGGCTCTTGAGAGTGCCAAAGCTGCTAAGGCCGAGGCCCAAAAAGCCTTCCAAGAAATTGAGTCTTTAAAGAAGATAGCGGCGGGTAAGGCATTCTTTGTGCAAAGCAAGAATGTAAAAGTCAATTATCTGTTACTTACCCGGATTTGGAGCTATCCAGGAGCATTCGCAGATTTGCCCGTAGTGGCGTCGATGCTTGCCGCATTCTATCTGCGCCAGGAGGGAGCTCCACGGAGAAGGTGTTCGGTCTCGGTATCTTTGAGGCCGACCATCCGGTGCCCTGAGCGACCAGCTGAAACAGCTGGTCGATCTCCATAAGGTCGCCGAACAGGCCATGAAGGGCCTTATAAGCGGCGGTGTGGCCATTGGAGGCCATGCCCGGAGCTACTTCGCTTGGTGCAGCGGTGGTGGATGCTGTCCGCGGCTTGAAGTCATCAAGCGCTCCATCTGTATCGAAGGTGTCCGTCGGGCCCTTGCCCGTGCTAAAGTGCACCGGGCAAGCTAGATGCGGAGAGGCTTGTGACGGACGGGCCACCAAAGGGCCATGAGCATCGCACGCCCAAATGTACTATGAGGGCCTCCTGAAGGGTGCCCGCCGAATAGCGGATGAGTGCTCCAAAGATGTAATTTTTGAATAAACTCGCATTTGTTATCCTGTACGCTGAAAACTTGTTCATAAGCAACGCTTATTAATTTAAAATATTACCTTCTATGCGGCCGTTTATCAAATTTGAGAGATGGCAAGTCGTTGGCTTCAGCCCCCATGCCACGAATGCTGGGGTGTTCGGGATAAACTTGAGCACTCTTGTTCCCATTCTTGGGTCCATCTAGGGAGGCGCTCAACACAACGAACAAGGCAACCGAACTTATAATGCTTGAACACTCTCACTTAGCCATAGAATTCTATAATTTTAAATTTCGGCGAAGCCCCTAGTATTCGGAAGACCGAGTTCGGGGCGCTATCCACACCTTGGCCGGACAATTCCGGTTCCTCGCTCTAAGCGGCATAAGTATTTAGGGACCCGAAAAAACCTCTCGAACAGTGACCGGCTCTCGCCCTATCATGACGGTCAGTTTTAGCTTTCTCCAGTGAGGTTCTCGACCCAGCATAACTGGGGCACAATCGCAGTGGTTCTCCCGGTGCTACCTTAGCCGATAGAGCGGAACGTAAGGTACCAAAACACGAGAGCCGGGCAAACCCAACTATTGCCAAGACATGATTCGGAGCCAATTCATATAATGCTATAAGTTCGGGGTGCCGCACTTGTGAAAGTGTTCGGACTTATCACACCATAATTTTGGGATACTTAAGCCCCTGGTGTATTGGCCGTACCAAAGTGTACGGTTGCAACATGTCATGAAACGAACACATGTATATATAAAGGAAGTAGAGCAATAATAAGCAAAAGCTGTGTATTGTTTATCCAAAAAGGTACTGCAATGGAAGCAGAACGATACAAATAGTGCGATAAGCAAGGGATGGGACTATCTAACATGTCCCCCTCCAGGGGTAAGCTGCTGGATGATATGCAAAACAGGTATAATGCTCGTAATAGAGACCACCTGAACACTCGACGTGGCTTTCCGCTTCCCTGGCTATTGCATCGTGAGTTCGGCGATTCGAGTGCCGGACAGGACTTCTCAAAGACGGAGTCCTGAAAGTAAAAAAAAGGAAGAAAAAGAAAAAAGAAAAAAGAAGTGACACAAACGGGAGCCCCTGGTGCGGTCGAGCCGCATTCTTGGCGTGCCGTTGTCTTGCCCCTCCCCATATACTACCTTCGCAATTTCGCGAGGGCTGGGGTTGGGGCCGGATTGCTACTCGTGCTTGAATCGTGCCAGGTGGTCTTGTTGCAGGTTACTCCGGGCGCGCTTGGCGGTGTCCGGACGCTTAGTGGCCGGACTCGAGAATTGCCGTGAGAGGCTGCTTTGCACCTCCGCCGCGAGGGCCGCCGTATGCTCCTCCGTTCGGAGAGAGCGTTCGGTGTTTCCATTGACCGTGATTACTCCTCGAGGGCCTGGCATCTTGAGCTTGAGGTATGCGTAGTGTGGCATCGCATTGAACTTTGCAATGCGGTTCGTCCGAGCGATGCATGATAGCCGCTGCGGAATGGGGCGATGTCGAAGATTAACTCTTAACCGGAAGTTATCTGGAGATCCGAAGACCACTTCGAGTGTGACCGAGCCTGCATAATTGGCCTCTACACCGGTATGACGCCTTTAAAGGTCGTCTTTGTAGGTTTAATCCTTGAGGGTCTATGCCCATTTTGTGCATCAGATCCTCGATAAAGCGAGTTCAGTTGCTACCGCCGTCCATCGGGACTCGGTGAGGTGAAATCCGTCAATAATTGGGTCAAGAACCAATGCGCGAAGCCGCCATGACGGATGCTAGTGGGTGGTCCCTTCGATCGAGGGTGATCGGGCGGGAAGACCATGGGTTGAACTTTGGGGCGACTGGCTCCATCGCATATCGTCCGTAGTGCACGCTTCCGCTCCCTTTTGGGTATGTGGGTTGCGTATATCATGTTCACCATCCGCACTTGTGTGGGAAAACCTTCGTCCTCTATTGTTCGTGGCGGGGCTCTTCCTCGTCATCGCTATGCAGCCCTTGTCATTGATTTGACACTTAACTTGCCTACTTGCTTGAACACCCAACAATCCTGTTGGTGTGATTGGCTAGTTTTCGGGGTGCCATGTATTTGGCACAAGCGATCGAGTATCGGTCCAAGTTGGGCGGGCCTTGGGTATTTCTTTTGAATGGCTTCTTCCATCGACCGGGTTTAGAGCCTCTGAATCCGGCATTGACGACCGTATCTTGATGATTATCGCCGTTAATCGCGGCGCTTGTTCTTGTTGCGACGCGACCGCCATTGTTGTCCTTGGTATCCGGACTATCGGGATGTTTGGCCAAGTTGTTGCTTGAGCTAGCCAGCTGTCCTCTCCCGCACAAAAGCGAGTCATGAGGGTTGTGAGGGCTGCCATAGATTTCGGCTTTTCCTGTCCTAGGTGCCGGGCAAGCCACTCGTCATGGATGTTATGTTTGAAGGCTGCAAGGGCCTCTGCATCCGGACGATCAACGATTTGATTTTTCTTTGTTAGGAACCGAGTCCGTAATTGTCCGCCGATTCTTACAGCTGCTGAATTATGTGGCTAAGGTCATCGGCGTCTGTGGTCGCACATATGTGCCCGGAAGTTATCAAGGAATGCGGCTTCGTGTCCTCCCAACAACCAATTGATTCTGCCGGCAAGCTATTGAGCGATGTCGAGCTGGTCCTTTAAGCTTGAGTGGGAGGTATTTGATCGCATGTAGATCATCACCGCGGGCCATGTGGATATGGAGGAGATAATCCTCGATCCAGACCGCGGGATCTGTGGTACCATCGTATGATTCGATGTTTACGGGCTTGAAGCCCTCGGGGATTTGATGATCCATTACTTCATCTGTGAAGCATAGTGGGTGTGCGGCGCCTCTGTATTGGGCTATATCACGAGTTCGGCCCGGCCGGTTTTGCTGTGTCCGGCGCGACGGTAATCATCCTGCATTGCTGGGCGCCCACGTGATCCGTAGATCGATCTTGTATGTTTTGCCTTATCCTCCAATATATCTCACAAGTACGGCGCGTTTTCCTGTGCCTTGGTACTTTTTGAGCGGCGTCGGGGTGTGGCTTGAGCGGAGGGTCTAGAGACCTCTCTATCGCGGCCACAGGGTGGCCGGTCTGCCATGTCATGCGCTGGTGACTTGGGTGCTTCCTCCTCTAGTCGAGGCAACGGCCTGCGTTTGGGCTAGCTTTTGGGGGCGTTCGAGTTCATACTCTTGGCTGCAAGGACTTGAGTCCATCCGTCGGCCTAGCGGTCTTGATCAGCTCTAAGCTGTTGCTGCTTTTCTTGAGGCTGCTTGCCGTGGCTATAAGCCTGCGTTTGAAACGCTCTGTTCAGCGGGATCCTCGAGCACGACAAACTTGTCGTCGTCGAGGCTTGCCTCATCTTCGGAGGGAGGCGATAATTATCGTCCTCAACCTCTCTTTACGCCGCCTTTGTCGTGCGGACTTGCTTCTCCCTCCTCCTGCTACCGAGTCCTGCTGGAGGGGGTTCTCTTCGGCATTGTCCGGGTTGTTATTATCTCCCGTGCCGGAATGACCGTTTTTATTGTCGCGGGATTTAGAACGGCGCCGCTGACGTCGGCGCTTCAGCTGTTTCTTGGAGGGGTCATCCTCCGTTGTTCCATCGCCGTTCCCGTCTTTTGGGATGTCCACCATATATATGTCATATGACGAGGTGGCCTTCCAGTGCCCTGTAGGCGCTGGGTCTTGTTCGTCTCCGGCATCGTCGTCCATACCGTCGATGTCTTCGGAGTCGTAGTCTAGCATGTTGGTTAAATCATCGACAGTGGCTACAAAGTGGGTGGTGGGTAGGTGTTGAATTCCTTCGTCGTCCGCATCCCAACCTTCCTGTCCGTAGTCCGGCCAGGGCTCTCCGGATAAAGAGAGAGACTTTAGTGAATTCAGGATGTCGCCAAAGGGCGAGTGCTGAAAGATGTCCGCGACTGTGAACTCCATAACGGGCGCCCAATCGGATTCGATCGGTAAGGGCGCGGAGGTTGGTCCGGAGAGGAGTCCGGCACCACAGTCGAGGTCTTCGCAAAGACAGGGATGGAGTTCGCCTCGATCGCCGTAGAGATTGTAGCCCCGAGGCGGTGTCCAACCACTCGTCCTCGATCGGGAATCCGACTCGGATTAAGGGTCGAGCGGATCTTGGTGCGGCCTCGGGCACTTTCGCCGCGAGCTAGATCATGCCCATCGAGACAGTGCGGCGCGCTTGGCTGCGGCTCGAATCCGTCGAAGATCAAGTCTCCGCAGATATCGGCCGTATAGTTTAAACTTCCAAATCTGACCTGATGGCCAGGGGCGTAGCTTTCGATCTGCTCCAGATGGCCAAGCGAATTGGCCCGTAGTGCAAAGCCGCCGAATACGAAGATCTGTCCGGGAGAAAAGTCTCACCTGGACCGTGTCGTTGTTGATGATCGAAGGAGCCATCGGGCCTATCGGTGGCGACACGAGGAACTCTCAATGAAAGCACCAATGTCGGTGTCAAAACCGGCGGATCTCGGTAGGGGGTCCCGAATCGTGCGTCTAGGCGGATGGTAACAGGAGACAAGGGACACGATGTTTTACCGGTTCGGGCCCTCTCGATGGAGGTAATACCCTACTCTTGCTTGACTAATATTGATGATATGGGTAGTACAAGAGTAGATCTACCACGAGATCAAGGAGGCTAAACCCTAGAAGCTAGCCTATGGTATGATTGTTGTTAGCCCCACGGACTAAAACCCTCCGGTTTATATAGACACCGGATAGGTTAGGGTTACACAGTCGGTTACAATGGTAGGAGATCTACATATCCGTATCGCCAAGCTTGCCTTCCACGCCAAGGAAAGTCCCATCCGGACACGGGACGAAGTCTTTAATCTTGTATCTTCATAGTCTTGGAGTCCGGCCGTGACGATAGTCCGGCTATCCGGACACCCCCTAGTCCGGGACTCCCTCAGTGGCCATCTCACATGACAGCTCCATCCAAAATGTTATGCTCGTTGAATCTCTTGACTATAATTTAGTTTATGTATCTAGACTAGCCAATTTTGGTTTCAATGTCTTATTTACTGAAATAGATTGCCAAGTATTTCGAAGAGATAAGCATAATATGGTCTTTACCGGCATTCGTAGAGGTGATCTATACATTGTTGATTTCACTAAAAATGCTCAACCTAGAACTTGCTTAATTGCTAAGTCTTCTAAAGGTTAGTTGTGGCATAGAAGGTTAGGTCACGTGGGCATGCGAAATCTTGATAAGCTTATTAATGGTGATCATATACTTGGTGTTAAAGATGTTATATTTGACAAGGATAGACTTTGCAGTGCTTGTCAAGCACGAAAACAAGTTGGAGGAAGTCATCCCGTGAAAAACATTATGACCACGAGAAGACCGCTTGAGCTACTTCATATGGATCTTTTTGGTCCCAATGCCTACAAAAGTCTCGGTGGTAACTCATTCGGTTTGGTCATTGTCGATGATTTTTCAAGATTTATGTGGGTGTTCTTTTTTGATGACAAATCGCAGGTCCAAAAGATCTTCAAGAACTTCGCTAGGAAGGCCCAAAATTAATTCGAAGTGAAGATCAAGAAGGTTCGCAGCGACAACGGAACGGAGTTCAAGAACGCAAATGTGGATACCTTTCTTGACGAAGAAGGTATTTCACATGAGTTCTTGGCTACGGACACGCCTCAACAAAATGGAGTTGTTGAGAGGAAGAACCGAACACTTATTGAGATGGCGAGAATGATGCCTGATGAATACAAGACTCCAAAACACTTTTGGGCAGAAGAGGTTAAGACAGCTTGTCATGCAACTAATCTTCTATACCTTCACAAGATTCTCGGCAAGACGGCATACGAACTTCTCACCGGTAAAAAACCCCAAGTTGGATACCTTCGAGTATTTGGCTCAAAGTGCTACATTCTTGATAATCATCGTCGTTCGAAATTTGCTCCTAAATCTCATGAAGGTTTCCTACTTGGTTATGGCTCAAACTCTCACACTTACCGTGTCTACAACAATTTCACCCGAAAGGTTGAAGAGACGGTAGATGTGAAGTTTGATGAATCTAACGGCTCGCAAGTAGAGCAATTGCCAATTGATGTAGGAGATAAAGACCCTTCGGAAGCAATTCAAGACTTGTCTATTGGCAAGATTCGCCCAACGAGGTGAAGGAGAGTATCTCGTCCGTTCAAGTGGAAGCCTCAACTTGACGACAAGGTGAAACACAAGTTGACTTGGAGGCATCCACAAGTGGAACACGTCAAGATGAATGAAACGAGGAAGTACATCAAGATGAACCTCATCGACCTCCTTCTCCACCTCCACAAGAGGACAACAACACCAACGATGAAGAGGTCCAAGAGGAAAAACAAGATGATGAAGAGGATGTTCACCCCGACCCAAACAAAATCTCTCACGAGTTAGAGAAAGAGTTTCAAGAGATCATCCCGTTGAACAAATCTTTTATGATATTCAAACCGGGTGAATTACTCGCTCTAAAACTCGTTTGGCTAACTTTTGTGAACATTATTCATTCATTTCTAGTATTGAACCTATGAAGGTTGAAGATGCTCTTGATGATCCGGATTGGGTGAACGCCATGCACAAAGAGCTACACAATTTCGAGAGGAACCAAGTGTGGACATTGGTAGAAAAGCCGGACGACAACCAAAATGTCATTGGAACCAAATGGGTGTTTTAGAATAAGCAAGATGAAGATGGACAAGTTGTACGCAACAAGGCATATCTCGTCGCCCAGGGCTACACTCAAGTTGAAGGTATTAACTATGGTGAGACATATGCCCCCGTTGCTAGACTTGAGTCCATACGCATCTTACTTGCTTATGCCAATCACCATGATATCACTTTGTACCAAATGGACATTAAAAGTTCTTTTCTAAATGGTGAAATTGAGGAGGAAGTTTATGTTAAGCAACCTCCCGGCTTTGTTAATCCCAAGAAACCCGATCATGTTTACAAACTTCACAAAGCTCTTTATGGTCTTAAACAAGGTCCCAGAGCGTGGTATACATGCTTGACCAAGTTCCTTATTGAAAAAGGCTTTGAGATTGGAAAAATGATTCTACACTTTTTACTAAAAGGGTTAGTGGTGAATTATTTGTGTGCCAAATTTATGTGGATGATATCATATTTGGTTCTACTAACCCTCATTTTAGTGAAAAGTTGGAAGGCTAATGTCGGAGAAGTTTGAGATGTCTATGATGAGTGAACTCAAATTATTTCTTGGTTTGCAAATCAAGGAAACTAAGGAGGGTACCTTTGTTTCCCAAACAAAGTATACCAAGGACTTATTCAAGAAGTTCAACATGCAAGAAAGCAAAGGTATGAAAACACCCAAGCCTACTAGTGGACATCTTGACTTGACTAAGGATGGCAAACCGGTTGACCAAAAGGTTTACCGCTCTATGATTGGTTCATTGTTATATCTATGTGCCTCCCGTCTCGATATTATGCTAAGTGTGTGCATGTGTGCACGATATCAAGCAGCCCCTAAAGATTGCCATCTTAAGGTTGTGAAAAGGATAGTGACACTACAAAAAAAGACACTTCCGTGATGATACGTGCTTGCCACAGTAGGTCACGTTTTCTGTCATGCATGTACATCCATGACAAATTTATGACAGAATCAAGATAGTCATGCCTGTGTTTTCGTAGAAGTGTTCCATGACATTACCAAAATTATCATCACGGAAGTGTCCACTTCCATGACGATAAATCGCGCGTCATAGAAGTGCTTTCGTCAAGGGTGACCGACACGTGGCATCCACCGTAACGGGACGCTGTTAAGCTATTGGGTCCGGTTTTGGATCCGATAACCCCTTAACAACCCGGACCAATGGGAATTTTCCACGTGTAAAATTCTCATTGGCCGGAGGAAACACATGTCGGCTCAACGTTCGGACAGATGTCATCCACTCATTGGACAGGAGGCGCCTATGATACGTCGACATGTGGCACGACCCAACAGAGGCCCATTCCGGTGAATAGGCCGGCATGTTTGACTTGGTCAAAAGGTAACGGGCCGACCCACGGAAAGCCTGTAACGGCCTGTTCGTATATAGCCCATTTACGGCCCGCTTACTACCGGCCCGTTACGGCCTATCGGAATTAAGCCCAGTAGCTTCATCTGGGCCGTCCAATATGATTCCAATCGTTGTAACTTCCGGCCCATGTATGGCCCATGATGTCTTTGGCCCATATGAGGCCCTTTGTAACTCTCGGCCCATTAAAGGCCCGAGATGAAACTGGCCCATAATAAACAGTGTATCGCTTTATACCCATTAACGGCCCATTATTCCGTCGGCCGTTTCCAACCCGTGTTAATCGGCCTTCTAAGGGCCCATTTATTCTTGGGCTCATTTCTAGAATTCGGTTAGATACGGTCCGTTACTAGCCTGTTCCGTTTGTGGGCCAAATACAACCCGTGGTTACATTCGGCCCGTTTGTGGCTCGTTAATCCGTTGAGCTGTTTTCATAGCGTTATCAAATATGGCCTATTAACGGCCTGTTATGGTCCACGAATAGTACGACCCATGTTTAGCGAAATGATTATATGCCCCGTAGAAGGCCCATGGATTCTACGGCCCGTAGAAGACCAATGGATCCTACGGCCCGTAGAAGGCCCATGGATCATACGGACCATAGAAAGTCCATGGATCCTACGGCCCGTAAAAGGCCCATGGATCCTACGGCCCATAGAAGGCCCATGGATCCTACGGCTCGCAGGAGGCCCATGGTTACAACAATCCGTGTGTTGCCATGATTATTGTGGCCTACTTACCAAAACTAGGTTATTGTGGCCACTAAAAAATGCGGAAAAAGAACTGTAGTGACTACAAGCAAACAACTAAACAAGACAATAAGGAAATAAATAAATAAGCAAGCAACTAACGCTAGCCAATTACAGCTATTACACATATTACATCCACTGGGCACCAAAGTTCGCCACTAGTGCAAATATAGGGAACAAAGCAGCATATTACATACATAGGCCGTCAAAATTGGCCACCAGTGCAAATAAACGCAGAAGCAAAACAAGTCCATAACTGAAAAAACTTCAGAAGAGCTCAAGAAACGTTATCCTGGGTATCCACCATGCTGGCAATAAGCTTAGCAAGCTTATTAGCTTTGTCCTGTTTGGCGCTAAAATCCTCCAACGCTTGCTGTTGCACCAGAAAGTGTGCATCTGAATGCTCCAGGGACTTCCGCAGTCCTTCCGCTTCTTGTCGCAACACAGCTGATCGATATCTTTCAGCTTGCAGGTTGAGACTCATGAAACCGAACTGATTCAGATAGTGAGTTTGAATAGCTTGTGCAAGCGGTAGTGGCCAGTAACTCGAACAGTAAACCAAGACATGACTTTGGGGTTGCCTCACTGTCTTCAAGATAGTTTTCCTTAGCTGTTTTATCAGCTTTGTTGGAGGCCAACAAGGATGTCTCACGATCCTGAACCTTATCTGCATAATTCCTTTATCATTTCTTAATAAGGCACTCTTCCCAAATATTCTGTCAGCATTCTAAAAGAAGAAACAAGCAGACACATAACAGGTTTAGCATGTACTAGTATATGAAACTCATCTCGGTGAACTAGTTTATTAGTAAGGTGGACAAGATTAAACTACCAAGTCTTCTATTGCCAAGTAGTACATTATAAAATCATCAAACAAACATATATCTATGTCCTATGGTCACTACATTGTCTTG
Organism: Aegilops longissima; assembly: GCA_021605205.1. Taxonomy (NCBI): domain Eukaryota; kingdom Viridiplantae; phylum Streptophyta; class Magnoliopsida; order Poales; family Poaceae; genus Aegilops; species Aegilops longissima. The sequence goes on from CM038682.1 coordinate 310,240,499, forward strand.
CCAAATCAAAATAGAGACACGGTTCAAATCATATCAGTTCAAGAGAAAGCAGCACTGAAAGAATACAAAGCGTGTGAAACTAAACGGCACAACAAGATTTCAGATGGGTACCATGGGTCTACATGTACAACAACACTATTGGCCCTGTTATGATGCTAGTAATGTGCACGATATGAGAAGTCAACTGTATACACAATTGAAATTGAAATCAACATAGCTATTTATAAGAGCAAACCTGTTAAAGAAACATGTGAAAACATACCTGTTGTGCCATTGGAGTTTCCATTGGATAGTTCAATTTAAAAATAAGTTTGTATGAGTAAATACAGCAATATAAGAGCAAAGCAGTATGCATGATAGCAATGGAATCTTAAATGAGAATAGTTGTTCTTCAGGTTTAAGCACTTGTTCTACATGAACAGAGTACAGTAAGACACAAGCATATAGTACTTAAAATAAAATGAGCACATAGACCTTACCACATTCTTGGTTCGGGACCAGTAAAGAACAAGGCGTTCCCAGTCATCGTCCAATAAATGTGTCTCAGGAGAACGTAAGGGAATTTGATGAGTTTCTTTGCCAGTGAAGTACGTTTTCTTCAGGTAATTTTGATACTACCACCAAGCATTCTTGAAGATAGCAGAGGTATTAGCACAGGTTACCTCATCCCGAGTTTCCAAATCGGTCCTTCTCTATAGAGAAAAATGGGAAATTTTTCTGTATTATAACCATCATGGAGGTAGAATGTATGGGACAAAGCAAAGTAATTGCCATGAATAAAATTACTTACACATAACTCATGGACAACACCTGCAACTGGCATTTTCCTTCATCTTCAGTATAATATTTCCATGATGGGAAGATATGCACATAGGATTTAACAACATCAAATGCGATAGATGCTAAACTATGAATGGCTGGTTGTGCTTCCTCCACAGGAATAGGTGTACTAACTGGTGGAGTTGGGGTTTGCTGTGGTAGTACTGGCGCTTTGGGCACCAGAGTTGCCTTACTAACGACTCTTGTTTGGGAGCTCTGTGGTGGAGATGGTGCTATGTCAATAGGAACTTGGTTACTATCTGCTGGGGTTGGGGTTAGATTGGGTGAAGCTGGTTCTCTGTCCATTGCAGTAGGGGTAAAATCTGCGAGAGTCTGGGTTATGTGTGGTAAGGCTGGTTCTCGTGCATGTACAACCGGGGTGCTATCTCCACCAAGAGGTAGCACGGTTTTATTTGAAGACCGTGTTTTTACTCCGCTAGATACTACCATCACCCGCTCCAATTCAAATGGCTGATAAACAGGAAACATAATTGAATGTATAGACATTGTATGAGAGACAGATGCAACAGATAGTGTGGAAAAAAGAGGGCATTAAATAATTGACATGTATATTGTTTAACTAAAACGGATAGCATGCCATAATTTCACATATAAGATGTCTATCTAAACTGGATAGCATATCATAACATAATTCAAAGATATGATGACTAACTAAACAGGATCGCATGACATAATTCACATACATGTTATATAAGTAACCAGGATCGCATGATTTAATTCACATATGTGATTTATATGCTGAGTGGAGGGCATTCACATATATGATGTCTAAACTAAGAACATGGTGTTAAATATTGTGTATATGATGTCTAAACTATGCAATGCAAGACACCATATGCATGATATGAGCAGTAGAACCGTGCCAAGTTAGAGCATACACCTCGGTGGGGGAATAGGACCGGTCATCTGTCTCTGAATCCATCTTTGAGGAGCTATCGGGACCCAGCAAGAGATCTGCTTCGACAGGTAGCATTGTCTACTCTGAAGGCCTTGTTTTCACTCCGGATTTTTCCATCACCCACTCAAATGGATGATTCACAGGAAGAGTAGTTTAATGTACAAACATTGTCGACAAATTGAAATTTAATGAAGAAAAGGATGGGCTAGGTATCATTCAAATATATGATGCCTGGTTAAACAGGATGGCATTGCATAATTCCCATATATGATATTGAAACTAAACAGGTGGCATTACAGAACATGTCTAAACTAAGTAGATGACATATATGATGTCAAAAGTAGGCACTGCAAGGCAACATATGCATGATATGACTAACATCATCATGCCAAGTTAGAGCAAACACCTTGGGGGTAAATAGGAGTGGTCAATTGCGTGCGAATCCGCCTCGAACAGATATCTTCCTCTGGATTACAATCTGGAGGGGGTTGCCATTGAACCTACCATGGAGCGATGTCTGCATGACATTGTATTGCCGTGCAAAACTCTTCTCTTTTTCTCTACATGTTCAGCATGACTGTGTACAATATCTGACCTGCATACAAAAAAATATAGTGGGATTATGTAAGGAGAGCATGCAGAAATATAGAGTAATGGTAACAACCCGTGGATGGATCCAAAAATAATGATAGCATGCTGATGATTGCTTTAATTTAATAAAAAAACAGATGATGATTGCTTTACTATTTGTTTCCCACCCAAGATGAACAACATAGGCATACCCTAGGTGAACCAGATATTAGACATAGATACTATTAATTGCTGCCTCGATATGTGCCCCACAACTAATTTAGAACTCAACTTTGAACATCAGTTTGGACCTGACTTGGAGTCTAAGAGGTGAACAAGACAATAAAGTAGCAGGTAATATTAAGCAATGCATAACATAAGCAGAAACAAAAGAGTGCGACCTCTCTTGTGGACCCGTGTACTCCTTAGGTTCATCTGTTGAGTCGATGATGGTGATGCTGTTACGGTGGGTGCCGGTGGCAGGGAAGGAGATCTGAGGCGGCGAAAGACGGTCAGGAGTCGTGACTTCTGGTTTGGTGGATGCTTCTGTCGATGGAGCAGCTCAGGTGAGGTGGACGACGTCGCGGCAGGAGCAGGACAAACACAAAGTTTTCTTTGACACCTACCTGTAACTGAAGTAATTCTGTAAGGGCTCATTTGGCTTGCATGATTCTAAAAATGCAGGGATAGGAGGAAAAACACCGGAATAGGATAGGAATGCACATGGGAAACAGAGCATTTGTGAACACAGGATTTCTGTCAACTTAGGTGTTTGGTTCACAGGAAAAGGAGGAGCATAGAAATGCAAAGAAACATGGCCAAAATAAAGTGAAACCATATGAAAGCGTGTACAGTTAGAATGTTATTCTGCCACTAATGCACTTGGTCTTGTTTTCGTGCATATGATTTTGAAAAGTAGGTCCAGGTGGATGTTTTGCTCCATTCCTTTCAACAAAATGCATGAATAATTGAATAGTAGAGTGCCATAGGAAAATTTCCTATTGCTATGTTTTTCCGTTGAACCACAATAGCCCTAATGGATTGACATGAATGTAGAGTAATAAGTAATGCGACAAGTGTACAACCTCTTTGCCGTAACCGTGTCGACCTCAGCATCATTGGGTTGGTCGCTAAAGAAGTTGAGGCAGAGGTGGCTGTCGGAGGTGTGGAGGAAGATCTGAGGAATCTGTAGACGGCGTCCAGGGCACTGCTCTGTTGTGATGGATCGTTCCGTCCTTGGAGCAGCTCCGCTGAGCCGTAAGACGTCAAGGCTGAAGCAGCACAAGACAGACATCGTTAATCTCAAGTGGGATTCTAATAGCATCTCCAATAGATGATGTAAAATGCATTACCAAAAAGTGATAGATGTAAAATTCACATCACCAAAAACCACCTGACTACAACAGATGAGGTAAAAACTGTTGACTCTGAACTTAACTGTCGAAACTGAAATTTACTTTGGAATCTGAATGTTACTGCCGAAACTGAACGCAATGGTAGCAGAGAGGCACTTCACATGGGATAGTTTAGGGAGGGCCTGCAGTTCATCTTCAACCTGCAACCCCCTGAGCCGCCAGTCACCACCGGCCGAACCCCGTGCCGCCTCGCCACCCCGAAACAACTCCCCACCGCCGCCTCGCCGCCCCGAAACAACTCCCCACCACCGGTCCGCCACCGCCCTGAAACAACTCCCCACCGCCGGTCCGCCGCTGCCTCGCCGCCCCGAAACAACTCCCCACTGTCGATCCGCCGCCGCCCCAGCCAGCCCTCTAGCCCCTCGCGCCAAGCTTTTTCTCCGGCGATCCCCACGCCACAGCCCCACCACCGCGCCCCCCACCACTAGCGAGCAGCACCCCACCCAGAACCCTAAGATGGATAGTGGGGTACCTCTTCGGCGAGCCCCCCTCCCCGCTGCAGGTGGTTCTTCCTTAACTCCGGCAGGACCTACAACCCCCTGAAAATCGACTGACCCAAAAGTCGATTCAGCCAACTGAAGTGTAGGTAAATCGGAGCAGAGCAGCAGCACGAGCGAGGGGGAGAGCAGCAGTGCAAGCGAAGCGAAGCGAGCGAGCAGCAGCAGCAGCAGCGAGGAGCGCGAGAGGCAGCAGCAAGAAGAAGATCGCGAAGCGAAGCCGAGCCGGAGCAGCAGCAGAAGAAGACGAGCGACAATGAGCAGCAGCAGCAGATCTGGCTGGTATGGACGCCGCCGCCAAAGGGGCCTCGCACTGGGGAGAGCCGCCGTGGAGATGTCGCTCATGGCGCCGGCTTCGAGGTAGCCTCTCCATGGGGGCGCGGGATGGAGCACCGTCGGCACCGGCAGGTCGAGTTAAGGAGAAGGTGCGATGCGATGGGTGTACAACCTCTTTGGTGGCGCCGAGTAGGCCTCGGCTTCACCCCAGGAGTCGGTGAGAATGCTGCGGTTCCGGTGGAGCAGGTTAAGGTGGTGCTGTGGGGATGGAGCAGCCACGATAGACGAGGCGATCGTCGGAGCAGCTCCTTGGAGGTGGAGGACGGGGCGGCTGAACCGGCGGGACGACGAGACGGACGACGGATCCTCATCCGGGGAGGCGGATGAGGGACATCGAGCTGTTGCGGTGGACGACGTCGTCAGGGAAGAGGCTCCGGCTAGGCAGCGGTGAGGTGGCGGACGGAGGAGGGTGGGGTTTCGCGGCTGGAGCAGAGAGGTTATGGCGGCCAGATTTTGAATGGTGAAAAGGAGGCGATGGGAGGGGGGAACCATGACTTAGGGACGCGCTTGTCCAAAACGTAGGGTGTGTTACAAAAGTACCCCCACCAATTTGAACTAGCGGCCCTTTCGGCTCAGGGTTAGAAGGGGGATTTCAGGTGTCGGGATTTCGCAGCTGGAGGGAGTTTTCGCGCGTGTTGTAATTTTGGGATAGCAAGGCGCGGGTTGTGAAGGCGCCAGTTTTGGGAGCATGATATCTAAATTTTCGGGATATAACAAGGCGCGGATTGAATTTTAGGGACAAGCCTAACGTGTAATATTGTACTTGTACATACCAAATCAATTCGCACTTCCCTCAACGAAGAAAACGAAAAAAATAAAAACTATTCACACACACAAAGAGAGAGTCTTGTCCCGTTTTACTATAAAAATGCTATTCAAAGCTACTCCCTCCTTCCATCTATATAGGGCCTAATGCATTTTTCGAGGCTAAATTTGACCAACCAAATATTAGAGCAATAATATATGACATGCCACTTACACAAAGCACAGCGTTAAATTCGTGTGTGAAAGGAGCTTTCAATGATATAATTTTCACATTGTGCATGTCATGTACTATTAATCTTGTCTATAGTCAAAGGAGGTCTTAAAAACGCATTAGGCCCTCTATGGAGGTAGGGACTATGGATCCATGTTATGTCCAATTAAATTTTTTTCCCTGGCTGTATAATGCTTGTAACCGACTCATGCCAACATTTTAGTGCATTCCAAATGTCTATACTACCGCTGAATTCGAACTGAATTTGAATTCATTTCTCTATTTCAATAAGAATCTACAATCATGATTGTTGCCAACTTCAACCATCATTCGTGTATTACCTTAACAACACACCACATGATTACTATAGAGATAGATATGAACTATGTGTACTATATGAACTCAAATTCAATTTTTTGAATACACTTGATGTTGATTCCAAATAATAGTACATTTGATGTACTAACTAGATATTCATAATCTAACGTACACCGTGTTTATCACACAAACTATAGTGCCCCACCCCCTACATTATGATAATTATTTAGCCCTGAGCTGCAAAAGCCACACATTAGCCCAAATCATAATCAATGTTCTACATTATGATATCTTCTTCAAGTATTCGTATCCACTTTTATAATGAATTATGATCTATGTTCGTCTTTAACACCTTCACAATCATCTTCTCTTTGTAGTTAGCTTGCGCTAATTTTCTATCGTGCATGCACACGCCCGCCCCCCTCTCACCCTACCTCAGCGTCCCCTCCATCGCGCATGTTCGTTATTTCTCTTTAGGTCGTTCACCCCCGGTGTGTGTAGGCCCCCTGAGGGAATCCTGGATTAGGGGGTATCCGGATAGCCAGACTATATCCTTTGGCCGGACTGTTGGACTATGAAGATACAAGATTGAAGACTTCGTCCCGTGTCCGGGTGGGACTCTGCTTGGCGTGGAAGGCAAGCTTGGCAATACGGATATGTAGATCTCCTTCCTTGTAACTGACTCTGTGTAACCCTAGCCCCCTCCGGTGTCTATATAAACCGGAGGGTTTAGTCCATAGGACAACAACAATCATACCATAGGCTACCTTCTAGGGTTTAGCCTCTACGATCTCGTGGTAGATCAACTCAGGGACGGATTAAGGGGGGACGAGGGGGGGGGCTAGACCCCCCCCTAACGATCGCGTCGCCTCGTTAGGAGCGATCAGTTTTTCCCTATTTTTTTCTCCTACCCAACTGCTCGTCGCTTCCTTCGCCCCCCTGTCGTTGTGTCGTTCTTAAAGCCTTAGGATCTAAACAATTACCTAGCAGCCCAAAAGCCAAAAAGAACAAAGCATCACACAACCAATCATAGGTGACAAAGGGTCCAATTAGCAGGGTAGCAGCACCCAAAAGGACAAAGCATCACGCAGCCCAGCATAGGTGACAAAGGGTCCAATTAGCAGGGTAGCAGCACGCAGCCACGCGCCCACGCATACACAGGTCGTGCTATCGCTTCACATAAAAAAAGGTCGTGCTATCGCCTCGTTTCCCAGCTGCCTGCTGCGATTGAGATTCACATCTGCCGCCTGCCAACTGCCGCCGCCTGCTATCGCCTATGGGATCTCTGCACGACTTCGCATAGCCATCAAGAGAAGCAGAGAAGCGACGGCCGTGGGCGAGCGCCGATCCGCAGGCTATTTGTTGGGTGGCAAGTGCCCCGAGGATTAGCCGCAATAAAATGAGGAAAAAGGTACTTTATTTTGATTGATAGATTCATGCCTTGATTAGATTAGTCCGCGCTTTTTAGAGCCATATAAACGTATATTTGGAAAAACTACAAACATCGGGGAGGAACTAGCGGCAAAGTTTAGTTTGAAGAAATAATTGATACCTTCGATACCCTCGTAAACCTGACTTTGAATTAATACATATGTAATTTTACTTTTTATCTTAGAACAACAGACATGCATTTTACCCCACAAAAAAATACTACTATTTAGATCTCATGATATTTACTACTGTATGTGTTAATGTATCCTATGATTTCGATCCTTCTAGTCCGTGCCCCCCCTATCACAATTTTCTGGCTCCGTCCCTGGATCAACTCTTGTAATACTCATATCATCAAAATCAATCAAGTAGGAAGTAGGGTATTACCTCAATCGAGAGGGCCCGAACCTGGGTAAACATCGTGTCCCCCGCCTCCTGTTACCATCCGCCTTAGACGCACAGTTCGGGACCCCCCTACCCAAGATCCGCCGGTTTTGACACCGACATTGGTACTTTCATTGAGAGTTCCATTGTGCCGTCACCATAAGGATTGATGGCTCCTTCGATCATCGGTAACGATGCGGTCCAGGGTGAGGTCTTCCTCTCGGACAGATCTTTGTATTCGGCGGCTTCGCTCTGCGGGCTAACTCGCTTGGCCATCTGGAGCAGATCAAGAGCTACGCCCATGGCCACCAAGTCAGGTTCGGAAACTTGAACTACACCGCCGACATCCAGGGAGACTTGATCTTCAACGGATTCGAGCCCATGTCAGGTGCGCCGCACAATCACGATGAGCATGATTTAGCTCTATCGTCAGAAAGTGTTCGGGAGATCACACCTGCAACCACTCCGACTCTCGATCCGGAGAAAATTGCGCCATTCGAGGATGGGTGGATAGACCCCGCCTCGGAGGCCGCACTCTCAGTGGCGATAGAGCCGAACACTGACTTTACCCCTCACGAGAGCCGTGATGCCGAACCACTGGATTCATCTCCGACCACGGACTCCGAGCCGCCTGCGTCCGTGCCTATCGAATCCGATTGGGCGTCGATCATGGAGTTCACCTCCGCAGATATCTTTCAGCACTCGCCTTTCAACGACGTGCTAAATTCATTAAGGTCTCTCTCCTTGTCAGGACAACCTTGGCCGAACTATGTCCGGCTAGAGTGAGATGCGGACGGCGAAGAAATTCGCTGCCCACCCACCACCCACTTAGTAGCCACTGTCGACAATTTAACCGACATGCTCGACTTCGACTCCGAAGACATCGACGGTATGGACGACGATGCAGGAGACGAACAGGAACCACCGCCTACAGGGCGCTGGACTGCCACCTCATCATACGATATATATATGTTGGATACCCCCAAAGAAGGCAATGGCGACAAGACAGCGGAGGATGACCCCTCCAAGAAGCAACCCAGGCACCGACGGCAGCGGCGCCGCTCTAACTCCCGCCATAGCAAAAGCAATGATACCGGCACAAGAGACAATAACACTCCGGATGGTGCCGAAGGCGATGAAAATCCCTCCACCAGATTTAGAGCGGGAGGATGAACAAGCTAGCCCTCCGCAAGGCGGCGGATGGAGAAGCGGAGGATGACAATTACATGCCTCTCTCTGAAGACGAGGTGAGCCTCGGCGACGAAGAATTTATCGTGCCTGAGGATCCCGTCGAGCAGGAGCGCTTTAAGCGCCGGCTTATAGTCACCGCAAATAGCCTGAAGAAAAAGAAACAATAGCTTCGAGCTGATCAAGATTTGCTAGCAGACAGATGGACTGAAGTCCTTGCGGCCGAGGAATATGAACTCGAACGCCCAACCAAGAGTTATCCAAAGCATAGGTTGCTACCTCAACTAGAGGAGGAAGCATTGAAACCTACATCACCAGCGTATGATGCGGCCGATCGGCCACCTCGTGGCCGAGATAGAGAGGCATTTCAGCCCGAAGTCCAGCCCGCACCCCGCCGCCAATCAAACAAAAATACCAAGGGCCGGGGCAACACGCGGAACCTGCGAGGTGTATTGGAAAACAAGGCAAAACATGCAAGATCGATCTACGGATCAAGGGGGCGCGCACCAACACTCGACGATGATCGTCATGCCGGATACACTAAGTATAAATCCGGCCGAGCCGAACACGACAGACAAGATTCATATGAACTGCGTCGTGATATAGCCCGGCACAGAGACGCCGCACACCCCCTATGCTTCACTGATGAAGGTATGGATCACGAATTCCCAGAGGATTTTTAACCCGTAAATATTGAATCATATGATGGTACAATAGATCCCGCGGTATGGATCGAGGATTTCCTCCTCCACATCCACATGGCTCGCGGTGATGATCTACACGCCATTAAGTACCTCCCACTAAAACTCAAAGGACTAGCTCGGCATTGGCTGAATAGCTTGCCAGCAGACTCCGTCGGCAGTTGGGAGGATTTGGAGGATGCATTCCTTGACAACTTCCAGGGCACTTATGTGCGACCACCGGATGCTGACGATTTAAGTCATATAACTCAGCAGCCAGGGGAATCGTACAGGAAATTCTGGACGCGGTTCCTAACCAAGAAGAACCAAATAGTCGACTATCCGGATGCAGAGGCCTTAGCGGCATTTAAACATAATATCCGTGATTTAATGGCTCGCCCGGCACCTCGGCCAAGAGAAGCCAAAATCCATGGCAGCCCTCACGACACTTATGACCCGCTTTTGTGCGGGCGAAGATAGCTGGTTGGCTCATAGTACCAATACAGCAAGCAAACCTGGCACATCAGAAGCCAGGGATAGCAACGGCAAACCATGACGCAACAACAATAAGCGTCGCAAATATGGTGAAAATGCCGAAAACACGGCAGTTAATGCCGGTTCAGGGGGTCAAAGTCCGGTCAGTGGAATGGGCCACCCAAAAATAAAAATCCGGGTCCTTCTAGTCTAGACCGCATACTCGATCGCCAATGCCAAATTCATGGCACCCCAGGAAGGCCAGCCACCCATACCAACAGAGAATGCTGGGTCTTCAAACAAGCCGGCAGGGCAGGCGCCAGAGACAAAGGGGGGTCTCAGAGCGACGATAGCGACAAAGAGCCCAGACCCTCGAACACAGGAGGGCAAAAGAAATTTCCCCCGCATATTCAATCGGTGAACGTGGTACATACCACCCAAATTAACAACTCGGACCGGATATCCATCCTTAGGGATGGTGACTCAACGGAACTTGTCGTCCCACAATATAAACTGGGGACAGTCACCTTCAACCGCACGGATCGCCCGGTCAACGCCAATCAGGGCAATTCAGCCGCACTAGTCCTGGACCCAATAATATATGGGTTCCACCTCACTCGAGTCCTTATGAATGGCGGTAGCAGTTTAAATCTGCTTTACCAAGACACAGTGCGCAAGATGGGCATCGATCATTCGGCGATCAAACCCACTAAAGCCACTTTCAGAGGCATTATACCATGTGAAGAGGCTCGCTGTACAGGCTCCATTACCCTTGAGGTAGTCTTCGGTTCACCAAAAAATTACCATATCGAAGAGTTAAACTTCAAAATCGTCCCTTTTCGCAGTGATTATCAAGCACTGCTCGGACGAACCGCATTCGCTCGACTCAACATGGTGCCACATTATGCCTACCGTAAGCTCAATATGCCCGGTCCACGCGGCATCATCACGGTTAATGGCAAGGCCGAACTTTCCCTCAGCACCAGCATATACACCACTGTCTTAGCAGCAGAGGCAACGAGTAGCACCTTGCAGCCGAACCTCGAGCAGACGTCCGGGCCTCCGGATACCGTCAAGGGACTCCGAACTACTTCACGGAAGGATAGCCCAGCCCGTCCAGGGCTCAACTAAAACACTCCGGCGAAGGCCAGGACAGGCCGTACTCAGCGGCTCAACCGCCCTCCGGCACATAAATATTTCTTACATTTTCTTCGCAGGTTGACCTTTGTGCTGACCAGGACGGGCTACACGGATGCAACATGAATGCGTAAGGGAATCCTTAGACATCTCTGTAAGTGCATCTAGTGCCACCCCTAGTTGGTTTTGGAGTATTGACGACAAATGTGGTTGAGGGACTAATGCGTTTGTGAGAATTGCAGGATAAAGCAGGTGGTGTCCCCCATTGATTCGGTTTATCTACCGGAGATGACCCCTAAAAATGTATGAAGACATTGACGACAATGGTGGTATGTGAAGATATTCACATTGAAGACTATGACATGAGAAGACATTGAGTGAAGACTATGGGCCTTGAAGACTGTGTCGTTTTGTTGTTTCCTTTTCTTCTTTGTTGAGTCATAGGAACCACCGTCTTCGTTAAGTGGGGTCCAAGTGATCAAAGTCGAATGATCAAGTGATGCTCAACCCAAATCCTATGTCTTCGAGCGAAGACAATGAGAGCAAAACTTATCTAGAGCTGGATGAGTCAGCTTTGCTTGTAGCCCAAGTAAAGTTGCCGTGTGTGTTTGAAATCTGACCGTTGGAACACGTGTCAGTTCCTTAGTGACCCAGGGTCATTTTGGACATATCGGGTCGGGTTGCCTAGTGGCTATAAATAGCCCACCCCCTACACCATAAATTGGTGGCTGCTCAGAGTTAGTACACGGCTTTTGTCGTTTGAGAGCAACCCACCTCGAAGCCTTTGAGAGAGAGGAATCCTTGCGAGGACAAAGCCCAAACACCCAGAGCCAAAGAGTGTTAGGCATCATTGAAGTCTTTCTGTCTGTGTGACCTGAAGACTTATTACACTTGAGGACTGTGAATCCTCCAGCCGGTTAGGCGTCGTGTTCTGAGCATCCAAGAGTCATTGTGGATTGCCGGTGAACGTAGTCTGTGAAGGTTCGGAAGTCTACCTTGAAGACTTACCAGAGTGATTGGGCGAGGACTGTGTGTCCTTAGCTCAAGGGGAATAAGGTGAAGACGCGTCTTCGAGTTGAATCTCAGCCTCCCTAACGAGATGTACAGTTGTCACAACAACTGGAACTGGTCCAACAAATCATGTGTCTTCAACAAGTGACTGGTTCTATATTCTCCCTCTCTTTACTTAGAGTTTGTCTTCGTGAAGTCATTTCCTATCTATCATACCTATTTGACTTCATTGCTTGACTACTTTTGTTGATTGGCTTCTCACTATCTTCCATCTTGATCCTTACTACCAAGCTGCTATTAGTCTTGTACTTTCACATTATTGCATACTTGACTATGGTTTGCTTGTTGTAGTTTACCTTCCGCTGCATATCAATTAGGTCATTTCTATTGTTTGTCTTTGAAACATCCGTGTTTTGAAGACTTTCCTAAAATCGCCTATTCACCCCCTCTAGTCGATAACTAGCACTTTCAATTGGTATCGAGCAAGGTACTCCTTGTTACGTGTGATTTGGTTTAACCACCGGAGTTTTAGCTATATCGATTGCAGGATAATCAAAGTCTCCGCTGCTTGCCCGTGTTCGATGGAACCGACTATCCCTCTTGGAAGAATAAGATGCGCATGCATCTTGAAGCCATTGATGTCGACCTCGGTATGTCGTCAAGAACGGCGTTCCCAAATCTGGTGAAGGTGTCACCCTGCTGATGTCAAGAAGTTCATTCAATGGACTCTCTGCAAAGAACATCATCTGTGGTCATCGACCAAAGGCGATATGGCCTGTGAGTGCTCTGAAACGTCGAAGCTAGTCCAGGACTGGCTATCCAAGGTCAACGGCGTCTCAACCCGAGAGATCAAAGAATCGGTGTTCTTCGCAACCTCTTCAACCGCTTCAAGAGAAACGACAATGAAAATGTCCAGCTCACGTTTGATCGCCTCACTGACATCACAAATGAGCTTCATGCTCTCGGCGCCACTGAGATCACCAAGCATGAAATCGTCAAGACACTACTGAGATCACTTGACAGCTCTTTTGACACCCTTGCCCTCATGATACAAGAACGCATACGACTTCAAGACACTCGATCCGTCGATATACTTGAGAGGCTCAACACACATGAGTTCCAACTTTACGAGAAAAGAGATATCTATGGTCCCAACTATGGCGAACTCGCGCTTTGAAGGCAAAAGTTGTTTCCTCATCGAAGAAGAATCATTGCGGTTACGATGATCCCAAGACATTGGAAAGGAACTTGCTATGCTTGTGAAGAAGTTCCGAAGTTCACTAGGAAGAAAGGCTTCGAAAGTCTTCACGATCCAGCTCAAGAAATGATGAAGCTTCCACTCATGACTACAAGAAGAGAACCTGTCACAAGTGCAAGAAAACTGGACACTATATCTCCGAGTGTCCACAAGTGGGACAATGAGAAGAAGAAGAAGAAGAGCAAGGAATATGATTACGATGACAAGAAGAAGAAGAAATCTTCAAAGTCTTCTTCCAAGTCCTCATCTAAGTCTTCATCGCATAAGAAGAGCTCATCCGCAAGGCTCGTGCTTTTGTTGGCAAGGAAATGGATTCAGAGGAGGAGTCTGCTTCGAGGAGGTGGAGGTGGAGTCGAAGAGGAGTCCGACCACGGCATTGCAAGTCCGGCTTTAGCCACAACCTATGTTGCCAAGTCCATCTTCAACATCAAGACAATGACTTCCACACCAATGTTTGAAGGCGATGACAAGGATGACCCTGCTCCCACCTCTCGCTTCATGGCACGTGGTGCCAAGGTAAAATCACGTGATGCTTACTTTCAAACATCAAGTGAAGATGACTCTGATTGTGAATCTAAACCCAGCTACAAAACACTTGCTAAAATTGCAACCGAACAACAAAGAGCTATGGAACATACTCAAAAACTGTTAGACAAAAGCGATGACCTGTTGGACGCGAAATGACACGTTCACAGTCCTTAGTTGAAGACATTAAAATCTTCATGCTAAGTACCAAGAACTTGAAAGTCGTCATGAAACGCTCTCAACTACTCATGAAAAGCTCTCCTATGATTATCTTCAAAGGAAGCAAGAGCTTGAGAAATTGAGAGCGGCTCATGAAGATCTTCAAAAGAGAATGAGTCACTTCAGCTCAGCGGATCAGTTCCGCGGGATGGATTTGAACCACCATGTCTAAAATGTCTTGGCGTGATATCGCTACCTCTGTTGCTGAATGTTCAATCTGCTGCTATCGTTGCATTGTCTTCAACTACTAATGTAGTAACTAACCCCTCTGGGAGGATACCATCGCTATTGCCGATGAAAATGCTAGGTTGAAGACATTGCTTGAAACAGGATGTATAAAAGTCCGAAGGGCATCGGACACTTTGTGATGTCCTCAAAAGCATATTCTGAACCAAACCCTAGGAAAGAGGGTGTTGGGTTGAGAGGAAAATGAATGTTGATGGTTCCTACGGGAAGCCTGAGCAGTATCCCAAAACCACATGGGTTGCTGCAAAGGGACATTCAGTGGATCCTTCCACCTTATTTGGCTTTACCTGTGCAAACTATAAGTTGTTCAAGAATCAGAATGGTGAAGTGTTTGCCAGGTATATTGGTACTAACTGCAGGAATGGACCACCTATGAAGAAGATCTGGGTTCCCAAAAGCTGTCTTGAGAATCTTCCGTGAATGTCATCATGACACCACAGGGAAGAAGACAAACCCAGACCTAAGGCGTCATATGGTCCAAAGGCTTCATACAGACGGAGGACTCACCGAGTCACCCTAACGCCAATGTTTTGCAGGAAACCGTACTCAAATTTATGAATATGGCGTGTGTCTTCAAACCGCTATGTTCATAGAACTAAGAACTTTTCCTTATTCATATGAGTATCATTCATCTCCTGCAAGGCTATTTGCTAGGGCTCCAAAGCGAAGTTCTAAGATGCTGCACTTAGACTCATTGCTTCTAAGCCACCCCGAAGATGTGGGTGGTTAAGAAGAATTAACTTTCTTTTGGGAAAGGGTCTCGGCCGAAAATCAAAGGCGTCGATGCTATAGTGGGGACCTAAAACATCTTGTAGGGCACAAGATCAAATGCCCAAATGGTCTCACTATGTATTTTGTTCTGAATCGTTTGCCATTCATCCTATCAGTCCTAATCTTGATTTAAGCTTCAATAATCCACTTGCCCGTCAAATGTTTATGCTTCACAATGCTCTTGGTGAAGCCTATCCCCCTAACTGTACTGTAGGGTATGACACCTCATGCTTCAGAATGGATTATGGACAATGGATGCACTAATCATATGATTGGTGATCAAGTCTTCTCATGGACTCAACCTTACGTCCATCAGACAAGAGTCACATTACATTTGCTGACACTGGTAAAAGCAAGGTATTGGGTCTAGGTAGAGTTGCAATCTCAAAGGATCAACACATGGATAAAGTGATGCTTGTTGAATCCCTTGGTTTCAACTTGATGTCATCTCAATGCTTTGTGACTTGAACATGATTGTGATATTCGGAAAATATCGTTGCCTTGTACTAATGGAATCGACAAGTCTCTAGTCTTTGAAGGGTATAGGAAAGATGATCTATACATGGTAGATTTCTCGGCAGGTCCACAGACTTGCCATATGTCTTCTTGCAAAAGCTTGAAACGTTGGCTCGCATCGGAGGTGGGGCATCTTGGCATGAGGAACTTACACACACTCGCCAAGAAGAAGCATGTCATAGGCATCGAAGGTGTCAAGTTCAAGAAGGATCATTTGTGTGGTGCTGCGAAGTCGGAAAGATGACTAGGGCAAAGCACCCTCGAAGACAATCATGACAACATCTCAACCCTTGAGCTGTTACACATGGATTTGTTTGGCCCTACTCATTACTCTACCCTCACAACAACTGCTTGTCTCTATGGCTTCGTCATTGTTGATGACTACTCAAGATACACATGGGTGCACATAATTCTCTACAAGACTGAAGTGCAAGATGTCTTGGACGCTTCGCCAATCGAGCAATGAACAATTATGGCATCAAGATCAAGCATATCGAAGTGATAACGACAATCAATTCAAGAACACCGGACTTGATCTTTATCTGGATACCATGGGAATCACTCATGAGTTCTCTGCTCCATACACATCTCAAAAAATGGCATCGTGGAGCGAAAGAATGTAACCCTCATTGAGATGGCTCGAACAATGCTCGACGAGTACAAGACACCAAGAAAGTTCGGCACGAAGCTATTGATACAACTTGTCACGTCATCAACCGTGTTTATATCCATAAGCTTCGAACAAAACATCCTATGAGCTCCTTCTTGGCAAGAAGCCAAATGTCGCCTACTTGAGTAATTGGGGCTAAGTGCTGGATCAAGGATCCCCATCACAAGTCAAAATTTGAACCCAAAGCTCACGAAGGCTTCATGCTCGATTCGGAAAGGACTCACACTCCTCTGAGTCTTCAACCTTTATCTCTACAAAATCGTCAAAGCGGTGGACGTGCGATTTGATGAAACCAATGGTTCACAAAGAGAGTTCCTGCCAAGTACACTAGACGAAGCTCCACCCAAATAATCTATCAAGCTAATGGGAACCGGTGAAATCATGCCTTCAAGCACAACTCAAGAGGAACTTATCATTTCTGCACCTAACCAGCCAAAAGACAATGCCCGACTGAAGAAAATCCTCCCAATGATGACAATGATCGGCAAGAGCAAAGTCTTCGTCCAGTTCATCCTCGAGTTGCAAATGAAGTACAGATTGAGAAGATAATCGATAGCATCAATGCACTGGTCCGCTTACTCGCTCAAGAGCAACACAGCTAGCAAATTTCGTGGGCACTTTTCTTTTGTGTCAATATCGTAACCCAAGAAAGTTCTCAAGCCTTTATGGAACCGAATGGATACAAGCTATGCAAGAAGAACTTCAACAGTTCAAGCTGAACAATGTTTGGGAACTTGTCAAGCGCCCGACCTCATAAGCATAACATTATTGGCACCAAATGGATATATCGAAACAAGCAAGATGAGCATGGTCAAGTCGTCAGAAACAAAGCACGGCTTGTGGCTCAAGGATATACTCAAGTTGAAGGAATTGACTTCGATGAAACATTTGCTCCTGTAGCTAGGCTTGAAGCTATTCACATACTACTAGCCTATGCTAACCACCACAACATCTTGCTCTATCAAATGGATGTGAAGAGTGCATTTCTCAACGGCAAGATTGAAGAAGTATATGTCGCTCAACCACCTGGCTTTGAAGATCCAAAACATCCTGATATGGTGTACAAGCTAAATAAAGGACTGTATAGCCTCAAACAAGCTCCTCGCGCCTGGTATGATACGATCAAAGACTTCCTGAAGAGCAAAGGCTTCAAATCTGGATCCCTTGATACCACACTCTTCACGAAGACATATGATGGTGAACTGTTTGTATGCCAAATATATGTGGATGACATTATCTTGGCTGCACCAACCAAGTATAGTGATGAATTTGGATACATGATGCAAGAACAATATCGATGTCCATGATGGGGAGCTCAAGTTCTTCCTTGGTCTTCAAATTAACAACAAAGGAATGGCATCTTTATATCTCAAGAAAATACCTCCAAGATTGTCTCAAGAAGTTTGGAATGCAAGAGTGCAAAGGATACACGACGCCAATGCCGACCAAACACCATCCGGGTCCCGCGACAATGGTAAAGAGTTTGATCAAAAGGTATACCGCTCCATGATTGGTTCCTTACTTTACCTATGTGCATCTAGGCCAGATATTATGCTTAGTGTTTGCATGTGTGCTCGATTCCAAGCGGCACCAAAGGAATCGCATCACTTAGCCGTGAAGCGAATTCTTGATATTTGGCTCACACCCCAACACTCGGATTATGGTATCTAAAGGGCTCAAAATTTGATTTGGTTGGATTTTCGGATGCTGATTATGCCGGTGACAAGGTGGATCGCAAGTCTACATCGAGCACATGTCACTTTCGGGACAATCACTTGTCTGTTGGTCTTCAAAGAAGCGTAACTGCGTATCACTCTCAACTGCTGAATCTGAATACATTGTTGCTTTGGATCTTGCTGTGCTCGGCTTCTATGGATGAAGCAAACTCTCAAGGACTATGGCATCAATCGACACAAGTACCTCTCTTCTGCGACAACGAAAGCGCCATCAAGATTGCCAACAATCCAGTCCAGCACTCAAGACAAAGCACATTGAAATTCGCCATCATTTTCTCGTGGATCATGTCATGAAGAAAGATATTGACATCATTCACGTCAACACCAAGAGCAATGGCGATATCTTCACAAAGCCCTTGGATGAGAAAAGGTTTTGCAAGTTACGGTGTGAGCTAAATATCTTGGAATCCTCAAATGTCATGTGATCAAGCACACATCCTAACACTTATGCATGTTGATGACTTAGATGTGCAACACACGAAGTAACGTATATCTTCAATCAATGAAGACTTACATTCTGAGTGTGAATACATGAACATGGAATTTGACTTCGGAGCGCCACGATAATTGTGCGCCGTGTCTGGGTCTAATACTTCCTATACGGTGGGTAACGCCACCACCAAATTTCTTTGTTTGAAGTGTTTCACTCATGGCGTTATTTCTGCAATATCTTCGCATTTGATTTGTCTTCAACTTCAACCTATCTTCATGATTTTCTTCACTATGTTGATTTGGTTGCTGTCTGATATATATATATAGGGATTGTCTATTCGTCACCCTGGGTGAGGAATAGTTATTCTTCACCCCCTCTATTTTACCATTAATACATCGTAATTTTACGTTCCGTAAGTTTTGTCTTATTTTCGACATAAAAAGAGACCGTAAGAAAATATATAATCGGCGTAAAAAATATTTTATGTTATGTAAAATTAAAAACGTAAAAACATAGTGCAAAATACACATAAACTGCAATTTTTTCTTGTCTTATGACCTATATTTTATTTTCTTATGTCAAATATTACATAGTGAATGAACAGGAATGTAACTATTTGAATTCCAAACATAATTTAATTATGAAATGATCGTAAGATTACCTCGGATGAAGAATAAGTTATTCTGCACTTACAGGTGATGAATAGCATCACTATATATATATATATATATATATATATATATATATATATATATATATATATATATATATATATATATATATATATATATATATATATATATATATATATATATATATATATATATATATTCTTCTGTCCTCTACATCATTCACTTATAGCTATGTCTTCCAAGTTGAATCTTTTGAACTAAGTGAATGTGATCGGACCCCAATCTCTCTATGCTTTCTATCTCAAACTCTATCTGTCCAAATCATATGCATTCTATTGAAACTGTCGAATGTCTTCTCTGCGTCCTTGTCAGCAGAAGACACAGAGACAAACTTTAAGTCTGTTTTAATGATTCATCCTTACTGTTGAAATCCGGAGAAGCCGGAACGACCATCCGACAAACCTGGCGGGCGTGGGAACGTGGGACAACTCAGAGTATGTTGCATGATTGCCACGTGCCCCTCAGATGTGAACCGCCAGGGGCACCTGCGTAATTGTGCTGTGCCACACACCTTCTTATAAATACATGTCCCCTGCGGTAAATAAGACCTTCTTCCAACTCTCCACCTCGTCAAAACCCTAGCGCCACCGTGAGCTCTCGACGTCGCCGGCGACGAAGCGCTTAGCTGCCGCGACTTCTCCGACGTCGTCTTCACGCCGGCCGCGAACATCGTCCTCTCCACCGCCGCCGTAGGTGTCCTCCGTCGCCAAGTTAGGGCACGGTGGATTGAACTGCTCAGCTTCCTTTTCTTCCCGTCTAGCAGTTCTTCGAGTGGTAAATATAACTCTATTTTTACCATCTTTTTGATCTTCAAGATTCATCCTATTTACCAAAATTGGTTTCGCCATACAATGTTAGATCTATTCATCGCATCTCATACTGCCTAGTATATTCACTTAAGCTTCACAACTAGTTAGATTCCTCACTTGTACTTATTCACGGATTCGCATAAATCTGGAACCAACTCTCGGCAGATAAGTGAATGTCTTCGCATCATGAGGTCAATGTCTTCAAACTGATTTATCTTCAAAATCTTACGAGAATGCATATGACCTCTTCCCTTCCTCGCATCTCTAATCTTGTCACATGTACATG
Source organism: Aegilops longissima (assembly GCA_021605205.1). Classification (NCBI taxonomy): domain Eukaryota; kingdom Viridiplantae; phylum Streptophyta; class Magnoliopsida; order Poales; family Poaceae; genus Aegilops; species Aegilops longissima. The sequence continues at coordinate 310,260,815 of CM038682.1, forward strand.
TCCGTGGGAGAATCCTTGGTTCTCATAGTCTGCATTCGTTTGCAGAATTCTTACAGCATCAAACTAACTCTCCCGAAGACAGTTCCTGTTTGTCCAGCAAACGCAAGCCTTTGAAGCCCTTGAAAGTATTGAAGCCATTCAGTTTGAAGTTCATGGCTGCAGATAAATCAGTCAGGAAGGGCGGCAGACAGCGTCGTGGGGGAACCTCAAAAGATCTGCCTGATGACCTCGCAGAGCTTTACAAGACAGATCCCGAAGAGAATTACAATCAGCGTAAGACGCGAATCCAATGGATTCGTCGATATTGGGCTGAACAATGGTTCAAGTACAAGTTCGTGACCCAGGAATATGCCGAGAAGAATGCTATCAGAAGCCCTTGGGGTGATATTCTCTTTTGAGGCCTTCCACCCAAGAACATGGCTGAAGCTATTGCACAAGGTTTCTATCCTTGTATGGTCCGTGGACCTCAGCCTGAGAATGCCGACCCAACGTCATTGCTCTGGTGTCGTGACGATAATCTCTTCAAGCGCAACTTCCAACGATGCAAAGGCTTCGCCAAGGAAAACAAGAAGTCATTGGGATTAGACTTCAACCCTGGTCCCTCTGCTCCCGTCTTGTGGGCCACGTGATCTTGAACCCAATGTCATCGGCCCCTTTTCAAACCTTGATGGCCTCATCACTTACATCTTGGTCCAAGGTGCCAAAGTGCATCACTCTGATGACGATGCTGATTCTGATGAAGCCCCAGCTCCAGCTCCTGCTCCTGCTCCAAAGCCGCAGAAGCAAAAGAAAGTCAAGGCTTCGAAGTCAGTTCTCCTCCAAAAGCTTCATGTGTGAAGCCACTGGCTACTGCACCTCCTGAAGCCAGTGTGCAGTCTGAAGATCAATCCCGTATCTCCAAGAAGACGGAGAAGAGAAAGAAAATTGTCAAGAATACTGAACTGACACTGACTCCAGCTGCCATTCTGCGTGAAGAGCACATTGATCTGTCCAGTGATGAAGATCTTGCAGATGATGCTCTTGAGCAACTTATCAAGAGCAAAGAAGAAGCAGAAATCTTCAACAATTTGCCTCTCTTTGATGTGGCAATCATCCATCACTTCATTGATGAGTGGTTTGACACCCCAACCATCAACTTTGAAGATCTTCAACTTCCTATTGGCCTCAGCGTCTCCTTCAATGGAGCCATTGCTTCTGAGCTAGCTCTTGCTCAGCGCATTGTTGAACTGAAGAACAAAATCGACTATGAAAAAGCTCAGTTCAAGAAGCATATGGCTGCACTCAGCGTGCAAGATGTCAAAAACTTCAAGGTCATGCTGCGCGACCTCAAGGAAGCCTTTCTCAAGAAGCGTGAAGAAGCCAAAGGCTCTCGTGAGCGCATGAAGAGTCTGGCTGACAAGTGTGTGCTTGCCTACAATGAGGCTGAGAAGCGCAAGGCTCTTGGCCATCCTGGCATTGACCCAAGAATGGCTGCAAAGAGGAAGAAGTCTTCAACTGACCAAGCTGCACCTTCAAGGCAGGAAGAACCCCGCATAGTCTTCCCAAGCAGCATGACTGGCTCGAAGCCAAAGGTTCGGTCAACCGCTTCTGAACAGAAGAAGACGAGGGCTTCCGAGGCTGAAGCCAGAAAAAGGAAACTTCCTGAAGCCTCTGATGCTGCTCCCTCCAAGAAGAAGCTTAAGACCAAGAAGACTCGGGCTGCTCCCACAGAGCCCTTGGTTGATGAACCCATTTCAGTGGTTCGTCCTGCATCTGCAACCCAAGAACTACGCATGATGTTCATGAGCCTGCTTCCACAGAGGCTCCACGAAGTGAAGAGATTCCAGCAGCTTGATCCCATCACTGCTTTGAAGACATTGGTCACCATGACAATGTTGAAGATGATGAAGTTCTTCCTCAAATTGAATACAATGTGGTATCATCGCTTTGTTCGCATTTAACAGCGAAATCAACAGCATTGGTCGTCCTCTGACGCCAATTGCTCAGGATGCTTCATGGGCTGATCGCCCGTAATAAGAAGACTCCCCTAATACTCCCCAACAACAAGTCACTAACAACAACAAGAAGAAGAAGAAGAGGAAGACTTTGAGGCCCAGACAACCCCATCTCCAAAGGCGTCGCCAACATTTCGTAGGCTTTGCAAAGGTCAAAGGCCTCAAGTACCTCTCTCGAGCGTTCCAGAAGGAGAAGTGCACCACCAACCTGTTGCACGTCAAGTGTTTTCAGAAGCCACTCCAACTGTGAATGTCTCCGAGTTTGAAGCCAAAGCTGCTGAAGACAATCCGGCTGCATCAGCCGAAGACACCCAAGAAGAAGAAGAACGTGTCCCTACACCCCTGAATTGAAGAAGTTATTCACGATATCAACGTGCGATGCCCGACCCTCCAGCTCCTCAAGTGGAGGTTGAAAACATTGAGGCTGCCACCTCCAACACCAATGAAGCCAATGACATGGTCATGGCTGAAGCAAATGTGGAGCCTGCACCAACAGCTCCTGAAGCCAATGAAGGAAATGTGCTTGAAGCCAATGAGGCAACTGCTCCCGAAGCATCTGGCCGAGCAGCACAAAGCCTCGATTGTTGCCACTTTGCTCAGCCCCGCCACCAAGGCCCTACACAATTGAGCAAGCATACAACTATGGTCAGCTAATCACAGTAAGATGGCCTGTTCTGGTCCCTCCGCCTCATGCCTCTGGTCTTCAGTTTGAATATCATATTGCGCATAGGCCTCAGGTCCAGAAGCCAAAGCCAAGACTGCCAAGGTCTCCAGGCACTGCCACCTCTATAGGTTCTTTCAATGCAAATGGCTTCAAAGCCCACAACACTTTCTTTGACAGAGCAAAGAACCCCTACACAAGGCCAAGGATATCATCTGATCGCTTCGAGCTATCAAGAACGGCTATTACTCTGCGTTCAGTATGATCAAGGGCACATTTTCCTCATATGCGCCTCGACATCGAAGCCATTGCGGACTGCCGTGCTTAGAAGAAGCACTTGATTGCTTTCGTGATGCAGTGTCTCGCTTCACCGTGCATACAAGAACACTGGAATGAAGAACTTGTGCTTCAATTCTATGCTACCCTCCACATCCGCTGCTACTACAGAGATACGAAGACATGGGTTCTCGAGTGGATGACAGAAATGTTCATCATGAAGCCAAAGCTCTTGACGTCATTGAGCTCACAGCCTACCCACTCGGAGAGCTGTTTGAACTGGTTGTCAACTCCACCGCGATGCACTTTGGAGAGCATATTTCATAAGCCGTAACCCAACATGAGTCGATGTTGAGCATGATGAAGCCATCGCCACATGACGCTGAATACCCTCAGACTTCTTTGTTGATGACCTTGAGTATCCGCCTCGTACAATATATCACATCATCGGTGAACTCTATGGCCTATCAAAGGGCATTCATCATCTGCAAAACTTGAAGGAGCAATGAAGACATTGGTCTTTACATCCTCAATGGCATCAGCTTCAATACGCAAGAATTCTTCATCCGACAAATGGCTGCGTCTCGATCTGATCTGTTTGGTCTGAAATTTTATGCTCCATGGGTCATGCGCCTCATCAAGATGCACTCGCTATCAACTATCGACCCTCTGCCGCAATCATCGATCTTTCTACCGAGGTTGATATGTCGATTGAAGCCATATACCCCGAGCCCGCCAAAATGCCACTTTGTCTTCGTAATGAGATCACCATAGCTTCTCTCAACCCATGGAAGGCGCCAGCGGTATCTCGTGTCTATCCTCCGCTCGAACACACGCGCCGCCTCATCAGGCGCGGATCAAGCCACCGAGAGCACAATTGGCCAAAGGCCTCGAAAGCGCTCTCGAGTCCTCAATGATCGAGAACTTCTTGTCGCATTGCATCAGAAACAAGATAAGCATCACTCCTGGCTCAAGCAACAAATGCAAAGCCTCTTGGTGGACGTCAATCGCATTCGAAACCTTGCCACCAAGAATGCTTTTGTCACTCACGAGACACATCGGCGATCATGGAAGAGTTTGACCCTGCTTTCGATCTTTCAAGCAGATCTTCAAGACGATGGCTTCACTGAACGCTTCAAGTTTGACTCCATTCCTCCACGGAATGCAGTCCTCTGACGAACTCCATCACTTGAAGACTCGACTATTCTTCCTCCGCGGCAACTGTCAATGCCAGAGTGATCAATGATGAAGATGATGCTACTTCACCGCCCCCTACTTCTGCACGCATCGACACTGCACCAAGTTCGTCTACACCTCCAACCAACAACGACATCCCTGCTGCATCATCTACTTCTGAAGAGGACGAGTAGACGCTCTATGTCTTCAAACCTTTTTGGTCCTTACTGACAAAAGGGGGAGAAGCATATGAGTTTGATAGTCTTCAAGCGGGTTCATAAGGGCGGTTGCATAATATTTTGCCTAAGTGTTTACAACTCTCGCTTTTGATACATTTGGTTCTTTGAGTTGTAACACTTAAACTCGATGGTCGCTCGCTACTTATTTGCTTTACTCAGTGCGATGATAAATTCCGCATGTGCGATGATAACTTCCGCACTTAGATCATTCTGCAGACGTCCATTTTTCATTATGCATGTCATTCTCTTAGCTATATCATTTCATGCATGATGAATTATCTTCATAAGTTGAAGAGGATCTCCACAAGTACAACCTGCCATGTGCATTTGCATTCCAAAAGCAAACTACTTATATGCACATCTTCGAGGGAGCCTTTGCCACTTATGAAGACAATTCCTATCCTTTACAATTTCACATATTTTATCCCGTTGAGAACTTCAACCAGTTTGTCATCAATCACCAAAAGGGGAGATTGTAAGTGCATCTAGTGCCACCCCTAGTTGGTTTTGGAGTATTGACGACAAATGTGGTTGAGGACTAATCGTTTGTGAGAATTGCAGGATAACGCAGGTGGTGTCCCCATTGATTCGGTTTACCTACCGGAGATGACCCTAAAATGTATGAAGACATTGGCGACAATGGTGGTATGTGAAGATATTCACATTGAAGACTATGACATGAGAAGACATTGAGTGAAGACTATGGAGCGCGAAGACTATGTCATTTGTTTGTTTCCTTTTCTTCTTTGTTGAGTCATAGGAACCACCGTACTGTTGAGTAGGGTCCAAGTGAACAAAGTCAGAATGACTGAAGTGATGCTCAACCCAAATCCTATGTCTTCGAGCGAAGACAATGAGAGCAAAACTTATCCAGAGCTGGATGAGTCAGCTTTGCTTGTAGCCCAAGTAAAGTTTCCGTGTGTGTTTGAAATCTGACCGTTGGAACACGTGTCAGTTCCTTAGTGACCCAGGGTCATTTCGGACATATCAGGTCGGGTTGCCTAGTGGCTATAAATAGCCCACCCCTACACCATAAATTGGTGGCTGCTCAGAGTTAGTACACGGCTTTTGTCGCTTGAGAGCAACCCACCTCGAAGCCTTTGAGAGAGAAATCCTTGCGAGGACAAAGCCCAAACACCCGAGCCAAAGAGTGTTAGGCATAATCAAGTCTTTCTGTCTATGTGACTCAAGACCTATTACACTTGAGGACTGTGAATCCTCCAAATTGTTAGGCGTCGCGTTCGAGCATCCAAGAGTCATTGTGGATTGCCGGTGAACACAGTCTGTGAAGGTTCGGAAGTCTACCTTGAAGACTTACCAGAGTGATTGGGCGAGAACTGTGTGTCCTTAGCTCAAGGGGAATAAGGTGAAGACGTGGTCTTCTGAGTTGAATCTCAGCCTCCCTAACCAGATGTACAGTTGTCACGGCAACTGGAACTGGTCCAACAAATCCTGTGTCTTCAACAAGTGACTTGTTCTATCTTCTCCCTCTCTTTGCTTAGAGTTTGTCTTCGTGAAGTCATTGCCTATCTATCATACCTATTTGACTTCATTGCTTGACTACTTTTGTTGATTGGCTTCTCACTATCTTCCATCTTGATCCTTACTACCAAGCTGCTATTAGTCTTGTACTTTCACGTTATTGCATACTTGACTATGGTTTGCTTGTTGTAGTTTACCTTCCGCTGCATATCAATTAGGTCATTTCTATTGTTTGTCTTCGAAACATCCGTGTTTTGAAGACTTTCCTAAAAATCGCCTATTCACCCCCCTCTAGTCGATAACTAGCACTTTCAATCTCCCGCAGTGACCATCCAGCTATATTGCGGATCCGCACTCAGCCTCTTCCCCCTGGTCTCAGCAGGTTCCGCAATCATATTCCTTTTTTTATCACATTACTTGTACCCATACGCATAGACGTAATATTCAAATACAACATGTGGATTTATATGACGCTTACCTGCTGTTATTTCTTATTGAAATCATTCTGTCAAGTGGCATCCATACACGGCGATATGCCCTAAAATATGCCAGGGGCTTCGTTTTACCCATAACACGGCAGTAAAGTCCGAACACCATCATGGAAGTTCGGCACCCCGAACTTATAGCATTATATGCATCAGCTCCGAATTATGTCTTGGGTCAATAGTTGGGTTTGCCCGGCTTCCATGTTTTGGTACCTTACGTTCCGCTATATCGGCTAAGGTAGCATTGGGAGAACTACTGCGATTGTGTCCCGGTTCTTCCGGACGAGCACCTCAGTAGAGAAAGCCAAAAACTGACTGTCATGATACGGCGAGAGCTGGTCAGCTGTTCGAGAGGTCACAAATCTTTAAGGATTTCTTCCGCATAATGCCATAACCAATGCAGCGTGCGATGGATCGGTTCTTTCTCTGATCAGGCGCTTATAGAGCCCCTAGTACGATCTTCCGAACACCAGGGGCCGCGCCGACCATACTAAAGCTCCTATGGCTAAGTGAGAGTGATAATGCCCTATAGTCCGATTGCCTAGTTCGTTGTGCTGAGCACCTCCTTCGGAGGACCATAAATTGGGATAAAGAGTGCTCAGGTTTATCCCGAACACTCCCGTACTTCATACGTGGGGGCAGAAGCCGACGACTGGCCAACTCTTAGATTTAACATATAAAACGGCCGCACAAGAGGGTAAACTTTCATATAACAGGCGTAACTGATGTAATCGACCTTGTTTTAACATTACAAAGGACAACATGATTTGCATTCATGGAAATATAAAGTCCTTGGTGCATAGCTCCGCGGCAAGGTAGGATCCTTTCAGGACATTCTCATAATATAACTCGGGCTTGCGGTGCTCCTTCCCCTCCGGCGGTCCTTCGGTCATCAGCTTTTCAACATCCATCTTCCCCCAGTGCACCTTTGCACGGGCGAAGGCCATTTGTGCACCCTATATACAGACCGACCGCTTGATGACGTCAAGTCGAGGACAAGCACCCACAAGCCGCTTCACGAGCCCGAAGTAGCTAGTTGGGATCGGCTCAGCAGGCCATAGCCGGATAATTAAATCCTTCATGGCTAGTTCCGCCGCCTTCTGTAGTTCAATCAGCTGCTTCAGTTGATCGGCAAAAGGCACCGGATAATTTGGTGCCAAATACTGCGACCAGAAGAGCTTATCCGCAGTATTCCTTTCTTCGGCTCGGTAGAATTGAGCGACATCTGATATGTTGCGAGGTAGCTCGGAAAATACCCCTGAGAAATCCGGATTCAAAATTAGAAACATAAGTCCCCCCACCCAAATACTTACTCTACGGGGAAAAAAGCCTTACCAGTCGCCATCTTTCTCGCCTCTTGGATCTCCTGCAGGGTGCTACGGGTTTCCCCCCAGGCATCGCTCGTGGCCTGATGAGCCTTGGTGAGTTCGGACTCTTTCTCCGTTAAACTCTGCTCCAAGGTCTCGCATTTCCCTATGGCCTCTTGTAGCTCCTGTTCAGCTTTAATAACCCTGGCCTCATGTTTCTCTTGAAGAGCCTGCTCAGTGGCTACCTTTTTCTCGGCCTTGGCCATAGCCTTCTTGAGGGCTTCGACTTTGGTCACAATTCCTAGCGCAATGTCATAAAGCTCAGTTCATACTGAAAATTCATTCGCAATAAACGCGAACAAGACTTGTGCATACCATGTTTATCTCTCAACTGCATTTTCAACTGGCCAAGTTCTTCCTTGGCCCGCTCTAGACTTTGATTCAGTCCGGAGATTTCCTCAGTGTGGGAGGCAGCAGCCACTACAGACGCGTGCTTATAATAGAAGAGAAATAACTTTCATTCAATGAGTCTTCCTGCGAATATATATTTGATCCTCTGTCCGGTTTCTTCACCGAATAGTGTATCAGGGGCTACTATCTATACCATGACACTCTTTGACAACCCATAAAACATACCTCAAAGCCTCTTATAAGGCTGATACAGGCTTCGTCCAGTCCACTCTCAGTTGACTGAATTTTTTCAATCACTGCACCCATGAGGGCACGGTGTTCATCGACGATGGAGGCGTCTTTCAACGCCACTAACAAAGCATCCGACACTTCTGGATAGACAGAGGTCGCTGATGGAACATGCACTCCCCTTCCAGCTAAAGGAGGCTGCCTGCTTGATCCTGGAGCCGTATAGGTCTCTGGAATCGCATCCGGCTGGGAGCCGAACTCAGCATCGCTCCCGCCATCAGCCCTCATGGGAATCTTTTCCCCCATGTGTCCGGCCCTTGAGATTTGACCTCCAGGCGCCGCCTTCACGGTTTTTTTCCTTTCCTCCTTGGCCGGGGTCCTTCTGGGACGAAGCCTCGGTGTTGTGCACCTGTTTGGAGGAAGGGGCCTTTGGGGGTGTCCCGCTCTCCATAGCATTTGAGCTCAGCAAGTCCTCTGATGAGTATTGTTTGACACGAGACCCCGCCGGATTACAAAAAATATGGCTTGGGTTAAAATACTAAGCCACTACGAGTCCGGACGCCTAAAACGTACTCGGATTTTATACACTTACGAATTCACCAAGGGCTGGGCCCTGGGATCCCATGCCGGGCCGCTGTCAGTGGCGGCAGTGGACTCCTCCGGAAGAGGAGCCTTTCCCCTTTTGGGCAGCTCGGCCTCCAAGTGTACGGAGGCCGTCCTCTTCTTTCTTCCCCCCGCAGGGGATTCATCTTCCTCCTCCTCCTCATCCTCTTCGGAGGCGGAATGGGCATTGGAGCCTTCAAATATTGTGTCTGAAGTGCCGCGGTGACGAAGGCCGCCCCGGGTCTTTTTGGCCTCCTTCTCAGCCGTCTTCTTCGGCACCTTGTAAGGTGCCGGGACCAACATCTTCGTCAGAAATGGGATGGCCGGTTCTTCGGGCAGCGGGGCCGGACAATGGATCCGCTCTGCCTTGTTCGTCCAGCCCTGGGAGAGTTGTATAAAAGACGTTAAGCGTTTCTTTTGGGTTACGCGGTTAAGAAAGTTTGATAACTCACCGAACTTGCCGGGCAGGACAGTTGGTACCCACGGTCTTCGGCGGAGTCTGGCCACGATTTGCTGGACTTGAAAAGCACCTTCCAGATGCCCTTGTGCGAGGAGCCGAAAAGCTCCCGCAAGGTTTGGTGCTGGGCTGGATCGAACTCCCACAAATTGCAAGTCCGGTGCTGACAAGGCAAGATCCCGCGAATCAACATCACTTGGACCACATTGACAAGCCCAATGTTCTTGTCTCCCATATCTTCAACGCGTGTCTGGAGCACCGACAGTTCGTCGGACGAGCACCAGTCCAGGCCTTTCTTGATCCAGGATGCAAGCCGCAGGGGGGCGCCGGATCGGAACTCGGGAGAGGCGGCCCACTCTGTACCGCGTGGCTCAGTGATATAAAACCACTTCTGTTGCCACTCCTTGACAGAATCATTAAAGGTTCCCGTTGGCCATATGACGTTGGGCATCTTGCTCACCATGGCGCCCCCACACTCGGCATGCTCGCCGCCCACCACCTTGGGCTTCACATTGAAGATCTTCAGCCATAAGCCAAAGTGCGGTGAAATGCAGAGAAAAGCCACACACGCGACAATGAATGTCGAGATGTTGAGGAAGGAATTGGGGGACAGATCATGAAGATCGATCCCATAATAGTACATGATGCCGCGAACGAACGGGTGGAGGGGAAATCCTAGCCCACGGACAAAATGAGGGAGTAATACAACCCTCTCGTGGGGTTCCGGAGTAGGGACGATTTGTCCCGCCGTCAGAAGACAGTGGCTGATTTTCTTGGCCAGATACCCGGCCCTTCAAAGCTTTTTAATATCCTTCTCTTGGACGGTAGAGGCCATCCATTTGCCTCCCGCTCCTGATCCGGACATCTTCAGAGGACCTCTTGTGGACAGAGAAGAGGAACGCTTGAGCGTTGGAACTTGAGCAGAAGGGTATGAGCTTGGAGGAAGGCGTGGGTGAAAAGAATAAATCCTTGTCCCCTTATAAGGACAGAAGAGGAGATGCGCCTCCCTGATACGTCCATTTTGAATCATGCTTTTATATCGATATTTATTGCATTATGGGCTGTTATTACACGTTATGTTACAATACTTATGCCTATTCTCTCTTATTTTACAATGTTTACATAAGGAGGGAGAATGCCGGCAGCTGGAATTCTGGGCTGGAAAAGGAGCAAATATTAGAGACCTATTCTGCACAACTCCAAAAGTCCTGAAACTCCACGAAAGTCATTTTGGGAAATAATAAAAAATATCCAGCGGAAGAAGTTCGCCAGAGGGGGGCCCACCTGTCCACGAGGGTGGGGGTGCGCCTTACCCCCCAGGGCGCGCCCCCTACCTTGTGGCTCCCTGTTGGCTCTTCGATGGCCATCTTCTTCTATATGAGGTCTTTAATTGAGGAAAAAATCATAAGCAACCTTTCGGGACGAAACTCCGCCGCCACGAGGCGGAACCTTGCGGAACCAATCTAGGGCTCCGGCAGAGCTGTTCTGCCGGGGACACTTCCCTCCGGGAGGGGGAAATCATCGCCAACTTCATCACCAACGCTCCTCTCATCAGGAGAGGGCAATCTCCAACAACATCTTCACCAGCACCATCTCCTCTCAAAACCCTAGTTCATCTCTTGTATCCAATTCTTGTCTCCAAGTCCGGGATTGGTACTAGTAGGTTGCTAGTAGTGTTGATTACTCCTTGTAGTTGATGCTAGTTGGTTTATTTGGTGGAAGATCATATGTTCAGATCCTTTATGCATATTAATACCCCTCTGATTATGAACATGAATATGCTTTGTGAGTAGTTACGTTTGTTCCTGAGGACATGGGAGAAGTCTTGCTATTAGTAGTCATGTGAATTTGGTATTCGTTCGATATTTTGATGAGATGTATGTTGTCTAGCCTCTAGTGGTGTTATGTGAACGTCGACTACATAACACTTCACCATTATTTGGGCCTAGAGGAAGGCATTGGGTGGTAATAAGTAGATGATGGGTTGCTAGAGTGACAGAAGCTTAAACCCTAGTTTATGCGTTGCTTCGTAAGGGGCTGATTTGGATCCATATGTTTCATGCCATGGTTAGGTTTACCTTAATACTTTTGCTGTAGTTGCGGATGCTTGCAATAGAGGATAATCATAAGTGGGATGCTTGTTCAAGTAAGAACAGCACCCAAGCACCGGTCCACCCACATATCAAATTATCAAAGTACCGAACGCAAATCATATGAACGTGATGAAAACTAGCTTGACGATATTCCCATGTGTCTTCGGGAGCACATTTCCTTGTATAAGAGTTTGTCCAGGCTTGTCCTTTGCTACAAAAGGATTGGGCCACCTTGCTGCACTTTATTTACTTTTGTTACTTGTTGCTCGTTACAAATTATCTTATCACAAAACTATCTGTTACTACTTGTTTCAATACTTGCAGAGAATACCTTGCTGAAAACCGCTTATCATTTCCTTCTGCTCCTCGTTGGGTTCGACACTCTTACTTATCGAAAGGACTATGATAGATCCCCTATAATTGTGGGTCATCAAGACTCTGTTCTGGCGCCGTTGCCGGGTAGTGAAGCGCCTTTGGTAGGTGGAATTTGGTAAGGAAAATTTTATATAGTGTGCTGAAATTTACTGTCACTTGTTACTATGGAATGTAATCCTATGAGGGGCTTGTTCGGGGTATCTTCACCCCGACCAGTAGAGCAAAGAGTTGCTCCTCAACCTACTGAACCTACTGAACATAAAAATATTCCCTTTGAAGTTCCTTCGAGTATGATGGAAAAACTGCTAGCTAATACTTTTACAGGAGATGGAACAAAGCATCCTGATGAACATCTACTCTATGTGGATGAAGTTTGTGGATTATTTAAGCTTGCAGGTATACCCGATGATGTTGTTAAGAAGAAGGTCTTCCCTTTATCTTTGAAGGGAGATGCATCGACATGGTATAGGCTATGTGATGACACGGGATCATGGAACTATAAACAAGTGAAATTGGAATTTCATCAAAAGTATTATCCTATGCATCTTGTTCATCGTGATCACAATTATATATATAATTTTTGGCCTCGCGAAGGAGAAAGCATCGCTCAAGCTTGGGGGAGGCTTAAATCAATGTTATATTCATGCCCCAATCATGAGCTCTCAGGAGAAATAATTCTTCAAAATCTTTATGCTTGGCTTTCTGAAAACAATCGCACCATGCTCGATACTTCTTGTGCTGGCTCTTTTATGATGAAGACTATTGAATTCAGATGGAATTTATTGGATAGAATTAAATGCAACTCTGAAGATTGGGATCTCGACGAAGGTAAGGAGTCAAGTATGACACCTAAGTTTGATTGTGTTAAGTCTTTTATGGACACCGATGTTTTCCGTAAGTTTAGCACTAAATATGGACTTGACTCTGAGATAGTAGCTTCTTTCTGTGAATCTTTTGCTACTTATGTTGATCTCCCCAAAGAGAAGTGGTTTAAATATCATCCTCCCATAGAAGTAAAAGTAGCTGCACCTATTGAAGTTGAAGAAAGGATTGTCACTTATAATGATCCTGTTGCTCCTACTTCTTATCTTGAGAAACCACCTTTCCCTGTTAGAATAAAGGATCATGCTAAAGCTTCAACTGTGGTTTGTAAAAGCAATATTAGAACTTATACACCTCCCGAGCAAATTAAAGTTGAACCCAATGTTGCTATTGTTAAAGATCTCTTGGCTGATAATATTGATGGGCATGTTATTCAATTATGCGGTGAAACTGCTATAATTGCCAAACCCTGTGCTAAAGATAAACATAGACTTGTGGTAGGCGTGCCTGTTATTTCTGTTAAAATAGGAGATCATTGTTATCATGGCTTATGTGATATGGGTGCTAGGGCTAGTATTATACCTATTGCCTTATACGAAGAAATTAAGCATGAAATTGCACCTGCTGAGTTAGAAGATATTGATGTCACAATTAAGCTTGCTAATAGAGATACTATATCAGCAATGGGAATTGTTAGAGATGTTGAAGTCTTGTGTGGGAAAACTAAATATCCTGCTGATTTTCTTGTTCTTGGTTCCCCACAAGATAGCTTTTGTCCCATTATATTTGGTAGACCCTTCTTGAACACTGTTAATGCTAAGATAGATCATAAAAGAATGTTGTTACTATTGGCTTGGATGATATGACTCATGAGTTTAATTTCTCTAAATTTAGTAGACAACACTGTGAAGAAGAATTGCCTAGTAAGGATGAAATTATTGGTCTTGCTTCTATTGCCGTACCTCCTAATGATCCTTTAGAACAATATTTGCTAGACCATGAAAATGATATGTTTATGAATGAAAGAAGGGAAATAGATGAAGTATTCTTTAATCAGGAACCCATTCTAAAGCACAATTTGCCTGTTGAAATCCTAGGGGATCCTCCTCCACCAAAGGGTGATCCCGTGTTTGAGCTTAAACTGTTGCCTGATAATCTTAAATATGCTTATCTTGATGAAAATAAAATATATCATGTTATTATTAGTGCTAACCTTTCAGAGCATGAAGAAGAGAGATTATTGAAAACTCTGAAGAAGCACCGTGCTGCTATTGGATATACTCTTGATGATCTTAAGGGCATTAGTCCCACTCTATGTCAACATAAAATAAATTTGGAAGAAGATGCCAAACCGGTTCGTGATCATCAACGACGGCTGAATCCTAAGATGAAAGAAGTGGTAAGAAAAGAAATACTGAAACTTCTGGAGGCAGGTATAATTTATCCCGTTGCTGATAGTCAATGGGTAAGTCCTATCCATTGTGTCCCTAAGAAGGGAGGTGTTACTGTTGTTCCTAATGATAAAGATGAATTGATTCCGCAAAGAATTATTACAGGTTATAGGATGGTAATTGATTTCTGTAAATTAAATAAGGCCACTAAGAAAGATCATTACCCCTTACCTTTTATTGATCAAATGCTAGAAAGACTTTGCAAACATACACATTATTGCTTTCTAGATGGTTATTCTGGTTTCTCTCAAATACCTGTGTCAGCTAAAGATCAATCAAAGACCACTTTTACTTGCCCTTTTGGTACTTTTGCTTATAGACGTATGCCTTTTGTTTTATGTAATGCACCTGCTACCTTTCAAAGATGCATGATGGCTATATTCTGTGACTTTTGTGAAAAGATTTGTGAGGTTTTCATGGACGACTTTTCCGTCTATGGATCCTCTTTTGATGATTGCTTGAGCAATCTTGATCGAGTTTTGCACAGATGTGAAGAAACTAATCTTGTCTTGAATTGGGAAAAGTGCCACTTTATGGTTAATGAAGGTATTGACTTGGGGCATAAAGTTTCTGAAAGAGGTATTGAAGTTGATAAAGCCAAGGTTGATGCTATTGAAAAGATGCCATGTCCCAAGGACATTAAAGGTATAAGAAGTTTCCTTGGTCATGCCGGATTTTATAGGAGGTTCATTAAGGACTTCTCAAAAATTTCTCGGCCTCTGACTAATTTATTACAAAAAGATATAGCTTTTGTCTTTGATGATGATTGTGTAGAAGCATTTGAAATACTTAAGAAAGCATTGATCTCTGCACCTATTGTTCAGCCACCTGATTGGAATTTAGCCTTCGAAATTATGTGTGATGCTAGTGATTATGCTGTAGGTGCTGTTCTAGGGCAAAGAGTTGATAAGAAATTAAATGTTATTCTAGCGACCCGACCTCAGACGGTCAAGCCTCTGTGTATCCGTGCCATCCCTGGATCAGTATGCTGGCACACACAGTACATCAATGTATATATCAAAGTGCAATCACATGTATAAATAACGTAAAACGATATATACCTCATAAGTCTCGCGAAACAAGTAATCGGGTGTGGAGTCCCATCAACGCCATCGGCGGGTTGAGTGTAGACCGTAACCTCAGTATCGTAACTCTTACTCGTTGAAGAAAACCTGCAACATGATACGTTGCAGCCGTAGGTCAAGATATTGAATGTACCGCAAGATCACAAGATGAGAAAACAGATGGTAAAACTATACTATATGCAATTTGGCTTTGTGACTCTGGTCTGAGTTTTGTTTATGTAAAAGCTGGTTTTATTTTCCCTACATCAAAGGAATAAATGAAGTCTGTACTATGGAGTTTTCTATCATGACATGGTTTCGCCAACCGATGTCTCATAGCCCAAATTCATCATAAGTTGCCCACAATTAAGTTATCGATCCGGTGTTGAGAGTTTCGAGATAGATCCAAGTCCGAGGCTCAAGTTGTCCGTAATCGGGACACGGCTAATCGATTAGGTTTTAACCCTCAGAGGTTTGTACACTTTACCCGCAAGATTCGATCCTCTCTTTACGTTCTCGCACTTCGTGGTGTTTGAGAACAAGATGACCAAACATGGTCTTCGAAGAGTTCCTCGACCACTTGTCCGTGCTCATCCAATCCTACCGTAGTTCTACATCTGCTAGCACCGTCCCAGCCAGAGTCACAACTAAGGTCAACCAAGCGAGCCCATAGTGACTTGCGGTTGCACAGTAAGCTTCCGGCATGAAGTATTCTTCCGTCTCTTTGAGTCTGGGTGAAGCTTTCCGCAAGATGTCATGGCGCTTCTCCATGCATCCCGCCAACCACTGGTTTCTCCAGGTGCCCACAACCGTCCTTCACCCAGTAGTGTGTATTGAATTCTTGTCTCGAGTCTTGAAGTCTTGAGGCCTTGAAAATGCAGTCCTTGCAGATGCCATCATGGAGTTGTCGTCATTGACGTAGAGTCCTCCTTCACACCACTCTCGAGCACTCATACCAACCCCGTCTACTATAGCGTAGCATTAAAATAAATGACGTCCCGGGCTTGGTAACAGGGTGATGGGTTCTTACCTCATGCATACTACTCAACTACAAGAATTCAGTATCACTACTGGAGAGTTGTTACAAAGATGCCACTAAATGCAATAAAAACATAGGTATGAAAACATGGTCAAAGTGAACTTGCCTGGTAAGTTGATGAAGATAACAACACTCTCGAATATTGACTTGGTAGAACTATTCGTCACTCCGTTGAAAATCTATATAGTCAAACATAGCATTCATATAAGCAAACATCCTAGCAAACAATTCTAACACTCATAATAAAACCAACAAATAAAAATGCAAATCAAGGGACACCAAATAAAAACAAAGAAAAATTACACAACAAAACTACTAAAGAAAATTCTAAGACATAACCCAAAATAGCTTTCTCCTAAGTAAAATTTAACAACAAAGAAAAATACCAACATAATAAATAAACAGAAAGAAAATATAAAACAACTAATTTTAACAAAAAGTATTTTTCATAAACTTTTAATAGCAAAAAGAAACAAGTAGAAAGCTTTTATGAAACACTAACACTGACCTAAACAAGTTTTCGTACAAAACTAAGTAAAATAATTTTTAAATAAAACAAATTTTCTTTTGTTGACTAACAGAAACAAAACTAAAATTTTCAAGAGTGACAAAAAGAAACAATTTAAAACTAATAAAAACAATGAAGAAAAGACTAAAACAAAACTATAACTAAAACATTACTGTTTTGCTAAGAAAATTAATTTAAAATAAACTAAAAACAAATAAATATATTCTACTGGATAGACAAAACCATAATAAAACAGTAGCAAAAAGAATCAATCAAAAATACGTTGTAAAACTCAAAATATGACCAAAATAGTGATTTGAACAAATTTCAACAAATTCAAATTTAAACTACTGAAATTTGAAATCCAAGTGTGCCAACAGAAACTTTAATTAATTTTGAATCTAATGCAAAAAGAATCTCTTAATTTGGATTAAAAACCTAAAAGTTATAAGCAATATAAAATCAGAACTATTCTGTTTTTAAAACAGAAACGAAAATAACAAAAAAAAAACTAACGGGCGCTACGGGGGTGTGCGAGCTGAAACTAAACAGCGCTCGGGCGGAAAATAACCGAAACGCGTACGGGCTAAAAGAGAAAGACCGATCGGCTAAACCGACTATACCTGAACCGATCTAAACCGAATAAAAACCGGAACTAAACCGATCTATAAACAGAAAATCAAACCGATCGTTACATCTAATCTGGCGCGTCAATAACAGATCGGACGGTGAAGGGGAAGTGGAGAGCTCACCGCGGGGAAAGGTCGACGGCGAGCGGCTCGGACGTCGCCGGCGACGGCGCTCGATCGTCAGCGGGCTCCAGAGAGGGTACGGGCGGACGCGGCGTTCGACG
Source organism: Aegilops longissima (assembly GCA_021605205.1). Taxonomy (NCBI): domain Eukaryota; kingdom Viridiplantae; phylum Streptophyta; class Magnoliopsida; order Poales; family Poaceae; genus Aegilops; species Aegilops longissima. The sequence continues at coordinate 310,278,339 of CM038682.1, forward strand.
GCGAGTCCATCGGTGGTCGAGATGGTGCCGCAGGTGGACGGAGGAGGTCGGCGGCGAGGTCGAGGCGGCGGTGGCGTTCGGGCGTCAGCGGTGGCGGTGCTCCGGTGCTTGAGGGAGTCGGGCGAGGTCACCGGGAGATGCGGGCGGCGAGTGGAGGCCGGGTTGGTCTCAGGAGGCATCAAGGAGTCGGAGGGAGCAGGCGGCAAGAATGGCGCGTGGCAGAGGCGAGCTCCGGCGAGAAATGGCGGCGAGCGGAGAGGGGTTCGCGAGGGAAAGGAGGGAACGGGTCGAGGAGGCGGGTACTTATAGGGCGGGTCGACTTGGAGGAGGGGGCGAATCGGGGAGAGGATCCCCCGATCTCCGGGATACGGCGGCGGCGGTGCGATCTGGCGTGGAGAGGAAGAAGCAGCGGGCGAGGGAGATCGGGCAGTGGGGCCCGGCGGTCAGCGAGAGAGAGAGGCGATCGGGCGACCGAGGGGAGAGGGATTCGGTCGGGCGCGCCAGGTGGTGGGCGCTGGGCAGCTGGCCTCTTCTTTGCTGGGCCGGCTCGGGGGTTGGTGGGCTGCGCCTGGCCCGCTGATGAGTGGCGCTGGCTTACAGGCTGGGCGGTTAGCTGGTGGCGCCGAGTCTTTTTTTTTGAAAATAGACAGAGAGAAGAAAATTACATAGAAAAAATATAATATTTTATATAGGACATATATATATCAATAAAATCAGAAAAATAAATCCTACAACGTGAACATATTTTCAGAGGCAAATAAAATATACAAAATTCTAATAAAGCAAGTAGTGATATCTGTTGCATTAAAACCTAACAAAAATCATTTTTAAAATACCAAAATGATTTCAAATTTATTTTCTCCTAATTTTCCATTGAAGGGAATCATTTTACCCATATTTCCATTTATTTATTTTAGGAGAAAAATAATTTGAATAAAATCCAAATAATTCCAAATTTGAAAGGAGTTTCAAAATACTTTCAAATGACTTTCAATTTGATTCTTTTAACTTCCAACTCATATTTCATATAATTGAAGAAGTCATTTTATCTTCTCTCATGAAAATCATTGAGTTGCATAAAGTTTCTAAAATTTGAAATATTTCAAACAGAATTCAAATCTTTTCAAAACCCTTTTCATTTATTTAAATGGAAGAAGTCATATCATCTTCTCTCTAGGGTTTTGTGTTTGAATTGAATTTGAATTCATGGAGATCATAAATGCAAGGTGAAAGTTTGGGAATGTCATTTCATTCCCTCTCAGTAAACTTTCAAAAAGTTTCAAATTTCACTCAATTTCACACAATCACTTACACAACAATCAAACAAACAAGCATAATTATTTATTTAATATAACATTCCAAAATTTAGAATTTTGGGATGTTACAAACCTACCACACTTAAAATGAATCTCGTCCTCGAGATTCGAAGAGGCTTAGCAAGAAAAGGTTAGGGTTTGGAGGTCTTCCAGCAAATCCATCGATCAGAATGGTCTAGTGTGCTACCACACTTAAAAGTAAGGCTATGGTTTCGACAAAACTCATGTACTCCATCCTTTGGGTTGGTGGCGTCCTCTCACATCTTCGGGATAACTCCAATACCGAGGTTCTTCCGGCAGGGGCATAACCTTTTCCTCAAACACGTGTCCTTTCATCCTGCTGAGGTTCTTCCGAGACTGGGTCTTCCTATCTGACGGGTCTGTCGCCAATACTAAACAACTATCGAAAATCTCATGGTGGTCGACAATTCATGGTTTATCCTGCAGGAAAATGGTCGGGGTTGGATCTCAGCGTATAACCTACGATTGGCAACGGTTGCCTGTAAAGGGTTCCATCGTCCTACCATTCTATGGTTTTATGGCTTACCGCGTCGACACTCTTCTAAGGTTTTCAAGGCTCTCTGATTTTCCATCAACATATGATAGTTCATGATAGAAGTCTCCGGTATGGGGGCCAATCCATCCCGTACTTGAATCATTACTAACTATGCAGACATCGAATCACGTATTTCTAAGACTCGGGCATCCTCACAAGCATTGCAGAATTTCTCTTGTTCTCGAACTGGGTTCGAGTAAATCCTTTGGTTCTGCATGCTGAACAAAACATCTATCGTTCTTCACAATCTCGGGTTTTCGTAACCTCCTAAGAAACGTCTGCTGATCAAATCATAGTCTATTCCCAAAAATTTCTTTCTCAGTGGGTACTTGATCCTTATTAATTCTTGGGCCTGTGGGTTATGGCCCACTTCAACACACGTCATCCTCGGAGTTACATTTGTTCCATATTCCAACATTACACCGACTTTAATTCCATCAGTACTTCCGTTCTTCATATCGATCATATCAAATAAAACTCCAACTCATTTTGTCCAAACTTCACTCCGTGGAATATCATTATCATTTCCATGGGTCAGGTGTCCTCACAGGGTACTACCACCCTTGAAATGCACAAATTCTTCCATAGACCATATTTTCTCATATCCTCGAAAATGGTCAAAACTCTTTTCATGGAGTAACAACTCATAAAATTCAACATATGAAATCATCACACCTTAACTTTATTGATTCATGCATTCATTACAATCTCGAGCACCCATTACATAACTCAACTCATCGAACTCATGAAAATGAAATTGCTTTCTACTACTCTTGTTTCCAATATCAAAATTCCAACTACTCAACTCCAGCTTTCATCTTGTCGGGACATTTAGTAGCATAATGTCCTGCTTCCTTGCAATGAAAACAAATAACTTTCGATAAGTCTTTGGGCTTCTTGGAGATGGTGCTCGCTCCTTGAGTTCCTTGCTTCCTTCGAGACAATGATTGGCATAATGCCCGACGTCCTTACATTCAAAACAGGTAATATGACTCTTGTCCCTCTTTGCAGAAATTGGGTTGTTCGAGGGTGTCTTTGTTTTCTCTTCCGGTTTCTTCGTTCGATCAAACCTTCTATTCCCTGTGGATCAAAATCTATTGCTTCCGTCGAGAAGTATCCCAGATACTCTTTTCTTTCCTTGGTGCAATACTGTGAAAAATGTCCTTCTTCTCCACATGAATAGCAGGCATTGGAGTAAAATCTGTTGAGGCCTTCTCCATTAGGGTCTTCAACACATTCCTTCATCACAGGTTCGTTCATAACTTCTCGGAGGGCTTCTTTCATTCCTTCTTCCTGCTCCTGAATAGTTTGTTGCACCATGGGGTAAATGTGACACTGAGTCGGGTAGTGGGTGGTTCCTTCACACAAGAAACAAGTCACCTGACTAGTTGGGCATTCCTCAGCTGTGTGTTTCTCCTCACAATGAGGGCATCCATCCTTGTGTTCCTCCTGGTGTGTCCTATTTCTCCGCAAATCTTGCGAGCACAAGGTTTATTTCTTGGTGTATCATGGTGCTTCGGATAAGACGAGATCTTGTCGAGTCTTCTTGAATTCTTCCCAAGTCTTTGCTCCATTCCATCCCTGATAGCTTGATGCATCTGCCACCATGTTGCATCACTTCCTTCAAAATCTCAAGAGCGTCGATACTTCATTCTTCCTTGAAACCAAATTGCTCCAGAAGTGATTCTCCATGTTCTGAATCCATAGCTCTGCCTCCGGCTGGGTTTTCGGTCCAGAGAATACCGGTCCAACTTCATTCATCATCTACTGGGTCCAAAAGTTTTGGGATGAGATATGAGAGAGGTGGGGAGGGATACACACAATACAAACAATAGTTTTTGTAGAAACGGGTTTTACTTTGTGGCTGTCGGAAAACATCAAACAAATGACAGCTCACAAATCGCCGTATCTAAGGTAAGTGTGTAACAGGGGTTTGGTCCTCTAACGGAATGGACCGAGGTTTGTCAAGTGGCCTTGGTACACCACCGGTAGACCACCTGTCAAGTTTCGGGTCATTTGGAGCTCGTTTGGTACTCCAACGGTTAACCGCACTCTCGCAAAGTCCTCTTTTAAGTTGCAGCCCAACACCCCTTCAAAACAGCCCAATAACCCATCTAAGTCACTTCCATGCTCTTCGCCGTTCGATCACGATCGTGTGGGCGAAAACTACACCTCATTTGGAGCTTCCTAGCTCCTTCTACCTTTAAAACACCCTCCCCGAATTTTGGATCAATCCTCCTCAAACCCTAGCCCGCTCCTCTCCGCCGCCGGGACGATCCGGACCGGGCGGACACGTCCGCCCGCCGCCGCCAACCAACAGGAGCCGCCACGTGGCACCCGTCGCCCTTGACACGCCGCATTGCCCGCCCGAGCCAGCGGCGGCAGCCCCGTCGCGCGCGCCACCCGCCCCTCCTCCGCCGCCCACCACCCCGCGCCATACCCCTCCGCCCGCCGCCTCAGCCCACGCCCGTGCCGCCGGACCTCCCCGCCGTTCCTCGCCCGGCCGGCCGCCGCCCGGCCACATGCCTCGCCCCGGCCAGCCAAGGCCAGCCGCCGCCCGCCGCCCGGTCGCCGCCCTGGCCGCCCCGGCCTCTCCTTCCTCCTCCCTCCTCCGGCGAGCCGCCGCTCCGGCCGGTGACCTCGAGCCGGATCTGAGATCCAAAAACCAGGGCTGACTTTCCCCTCCCCCGATTTTCCTCTTCTGTGATATATTTGGTTGCATATTCTTCATGCCATAACTCTATACCCGTAGCTCCGTTTCGTGCGTGTAATATGTCGAATTGTTTGCCTCGAAGAGTAGATCATTTCATTCCATTGCATCGTTTTCATTTGAGCTCATATTGATGCCCGAAATGCTGTTGGAAGAGGGCTATGTGATGTTAGTTTCAGATTCTTATCAGAACATGCACTTTTGTCATTTTTGCCATGATTGATGTGTGCATCCTATGAACTTGAGTCCTACATGTGTTTTGTAATATGCCATGCCATCTTTACAGGGGTGTATGCCATGTATTTTTGTGATCTCTGTGGTGACTAGCACAAGCATGCAAACTAGGCTTCATGATGTTGCTGATTTCAGCCCTGTTTTCTTGATATTTTTATGCCATGTTAACTTGATGCTACCGAGAGATCCATGCATATTTTGAGATACTTCAGTAAGGATGTTTTGGACATATGGTTATGCTCTATCCATCCATGCCCTTGTTTGCAATTATGGAGTGCCATAGCTTGAGTCAATCGAGCTCTACTTTTGCTATAAAATATTTCCTGGAAGATTGTTTACATGTTATTCAATTTTGCCAAGGTTGTTGTAGTTGATCCGTGTATGCTATGATGTTGTTATTTCCATGTATAGATTCTATGACATGTCTTCTTGATGTATGTATGCTTAGTTTATCATGAAATGCTCTGTAGTGAGTGCATCGAGCTCTTAAACATGCCTACCTGTTATCTGTTTTTGTCATGCCCTGTTGCTGAATCATAACTAAACTTGCTATGTTTACATGGGTGCTATTGCATCTTCCGATCCTTTTGGCTCGAGGGTCGATAAGGGACTTTTGTTCTATGCTTTGAGTCGATTCATGCCATGCCTTGTTTTGCTATTATAAGTTCCTGTAGCATGTCGTTTGCTTGCTCAACATTGCTTCCTCGATGCTGATTCGCCATGTTCAATAATTTCACTAAGTCTGCATGGGTTGATATATTTTGCACTTTTGCCATGCTTGTTTGGACCTGTTATGATGTGATTTAGCCGTAGCTTAGTGTTCATTTTTTATCAAGCATCTTGAGTAGATCACTTCCATATGCTTTGTTGATACGTTTGGGTGCGGTAGCTTAATTTCTTGATGCTTGCTATGTGGCATCATCTTTGTTAATGGCAGATTTGTGCCATTCTTGTTTTGCTTGTCATTTGCAAACCGTGCATCCGATTCGGTGATCTTTATATCGATTTCAACCGAAATCATCTCACCTTTCCAGCGGCATACTTGGTTTGCCAAGTTGATGCCTGGTTCATCTTTTTCCTTCCGGAACACGCATACGCATTGCATATCACATCTCGCATATCATGTCATGTTTTGCATCATGTTGCTTGTGCATTGCACCGTGATTTATTGTGGTTCCTTTGCTTGTGTTCTTGATTTGGGTAGAGCCGGAGGCGAGTACGTGAACGAGGAACCTGTTGAGAACGCTACGAGGATCAAGCTTTCGACAACTCGAGAACTTTGCGGCAAGATGACCATACCTCGAAATCACTTCTATCTTTGCTTGCTAGATACTCGCTCTTTTGCTATGCCTATGCTACGATGCCTATCACTTGCTTATCATGCCTCCCATATTGCCATGTCAAACCTCTAACCATCCTTTCCTAGCAAACCGTTGATTGGCTATGTTACCGCTTTGCTCAGCCCTCTTATAGCGTTGCTAGTTGCGTGAAGATGAAGTTTGTTCCTTGTTGAACATGGAGATGTTGTTCCTTGTTGGAACATGTTTACTTGTTGGGGATATCACAATATATCTGCTATAATTAATGCATCTATATACTTGGTAAAGGGTGGAAGACTCGGCCTTATACCGGTGTTTTGTTCCACTCTTGCCGCCCTAGTTTCCGTCATACCGTGTTATGTTCCTTGATTTCGCGTTCCTTACGGTTGGGTGATTTATGGGACCCCTTGACAGTTCGCTTTGAATAAGACTCCTCCAAAGAAGGCCCAACATTGGTTTTACCATTTGCCACCTAAGCCTTTTTCCCCGGGTTTTCGCGAGCCCGAGGGTCATCTTTATTTTAACCCCGGACCAGTGCTCCTTCGAGTGCTGGCCCGAACTAGAGCCTGTGCAGCGCCCCCTCAAGGAAACTTGAGGTCTGGTTTTAGTTGTACGGACTGCTCATCCGGATGTGCCCTGAGAACGAGATATGTGCAGCTCCTATCGGGATTTGTCGGCACAATCGGGCGGCTTTGCTTGTCTTGTTTTATTGCTGTCGAAATGTCTTGTAGTCCGGGATTCCGAGACTGATCGGGTCTTCCCGGTAGAAGGAATATCCTTCGTTGACCGCGAGAGCTTATAATGGGCTAAGTTGGGACACCCCTGCAGGTATTATCTTTCGAAAGCCGTGCCCGCGGTTATGAGGCAGATGGGAATTTGTTAATGTCCGGTTGTAGAAAACCCGAAGTTGACCTTTGTAACATCCCAAAATTCTAAATTTTGGAATGTCATATTAAATAAATATTTATGCTTGTTTGTTTGATAGTGGTGTGGTTGCTTGTGTGAAACTGAGTGAAATTTGAAACTTTCTGAAAGTTGAATGAGAGGGAATGAAATGACTTTCCCAAACTTCCACCTTGCATTTATGATCTCCATGAATTCAAATTCTTTTCATCACAAAACCCTGGAGAGAAGATGACATAACTTCTTCCATTTATTTAAATGACAAGGGGTGTTGAAAATATTTGAATTTCATTTGGAAAATATTTCCAATTCAAAGCTTTATGCAACTCAATGATTTTCATGAGAGAAGATAAAATGACTTCTTCAATTATATGAAATATGAGTTGGAGGTTAAAAAGAATCAAATTGAAAGTCATTTGAAAGTATCTTGAAACCCCTTTCAAATTTGGGATTATTTGGATTTTGTTCAAATTATTTTTCTCCTAAAAATAAGTAAATGGAAATTAGGGTAAAATGATTCCTTCTATGGAAAATTAGGAGAAATTTGAAATAATTTTGTATTTTAAAATGATTTTTGTTGGGTTTTATTTCAACACAACACTATTTGAGTTTTGTAAATTTTGAGGATTTTATTTGAACTTGAAAAATAGTTCAGTTGTAGGAAATCTTTTTCGATCATTTTGATATATATATGTCCTATATAAAATATTTATAGTTATATTATTTTTCCTCTTTTATATTCAAAAATGAAAAAAGGAAGCCTCTGGCGCCGGCCAGCCAACTGCCCAGCCAACACCAGGGGCCCACCAGTCGGCCAAATAACGGCCGAGCCGCCCAACATGAGCCCATGACCGAGCGCCCCGCCCGAAAGCCTTCCGGGTCGGCCACCCGACCGCAACGCGCTCCCCTCCCTCTCACCGACAGGTGGACCCCACCGTCACCTTCCCTCGCCCACGAATCACAGCCGCGCATGGGAGATCCGCGATCTCCGGATCTCACCCGATCTCCTCCCGATTCGCCTCAAAGTCGACGCCCGCCCTATAAATACCTCCCCTCACCCCATTCCCCCCTCGCCCCTCGCGGACCTCTCCTCTCACCACACGCCGCGAGCAACCGAGCCGCCGCCATTAACCTCGCCGACGCCTGCCACCCCGAGCTCCACCGACTCCACCAAACCGACCTCGCCGTCCGTCACTTTCCTGAGCTCCCGCCGTCGCCCCGACCACCGGAGACGCTGGAGCACTCGCCGCCCGCCATTGTCGCCATCGCCGTCCGACACGTCGCCGGAGTTCCCCCTCGCCGTCCGATCTGGTTCAACGGTTAGGATTAGAACCCCGAAGGGGTATGTTTTATTATTAGGTTTAGTTATAAAAAAACCGGTTCAGATCGCTTTAGTTGGTTTAGTTAGGTTTTATTTGAGCCGGCCCGATTCGTTTAAACCCTAGGCCGTTTTAGTTATATTACGCCGAAGCGTTAGATAGGCCCATTAGCCGTTTTTTCTTTTATTTTTGTTTTTTGTTTTAACAGAATAGTTTCAGATTTGAAAAATTCATATCTTTTAATCTACTTAATATTTTTAAGTGGTTCTTTTTTTGTTGGTTTGCAAATTTCTTATAGTTTCTGTAGAAAATATAATTAGCCATGTTAAAATTATTTAAAATTGCTTTATTTTAAATTTAGACAGAATAGTAAATCTGCTATAAAATGAGTTAGGAATATTATTTTTAATGATTCTTTTGTCACAACTTTGTTTTGACATTGCCTAACCGTAGGAATTTATTTGGTCATTTTAGGATTAATAAAAAAATTAGTTTTAATCAGAATCATGTTATTATTAATTAATTAACTAGCTACTGTTTTCCTATTGTTCTACTTAGCAAATAAATTTATTTTTCATATGTGATAGATTATTCTAGGTTAGTTTCTATCACTTTAGAGCATGAACTTTTATTTATAATAAATAAAACTTCTATTTTATTTTTCTTATTAGAATTTGCTTTAGGCCTAATAGGAGTTTTATAATAGTTTTTAAAGTGATTCTTTTTGCTCCTAGTTGCTTGATGAGTTCTTTTCTGTTAAGTTAGCAAAAACCCATGCTTAGTTTCTGTTAAGAAATTTTTTGTTATGTAAAACTATTTTTAGTTGTTGCTTGAAGTAGGAAAGCTTTGAGTTGGATTTCTTCGAGTTTTCTTTGGGTTTTGATTCGTTTGTTTTGGTGCGTTATGTTACTATGCTATTGTGTTAAGTGATCATATGTTATGTGCTTATTATGGTTATTGTTGCCTCGGTAGAATTTCCGGAGTGCGAAGCTTGCTACCACGAGTCCCTAGTTTTCGAAGATCGTCAGCAAGGCAAGTTCACTTTGACCATGTTTTTTTTTCATACCTATGTGTTTTATTGCACCTAGTGCCATCTTCGCAACAAATCCCTCCAGTAGTGATATTGAATCCTTGTAGTTGAGTAGTATGCATGAGGTAGGAATCCATCACCGTGTCACCAAGCCCGGGACGTTATTTATTTTAATGCTACGCTATAGTAGACGGGGTTTGGTATGAGTGCTCGGGAGTGGTGTGAGAATGGAGGATCTACGTCAATGACGACAACTCCATGATGGAATCTGCAAGGACTGCATCTTCAAGGCCTCAAGACTTCAAGACTCGAGACAAGAATTCAATACACACTCACGGGTGAAGGATGGTTGACGGGCACCTGGAGAAACCAGTGGTTGGCGGGATGCATGGAGAAGCGCCATGACATCTTGCGAAAGCTTCACCCAGACTCAAAGAGACGGAAGAATACTTCATGCCCGGAAGCTTACCCGCAACCGCAAGTCATTATGGGCTCGCTTGGTTGACCTTAGTGGTGACTCGGCTGGGGCGGTGCTAGCAGATGTAGAACTACGGTAGGATTGGATGAGCACCGGACGGTGGTCGAGGAACTCTTCGAAGACCATGTTTGGTCATCTTATTCTCAAACACCTGAAGTGCGAGAACGTAAAAGAGGGATCGAATCTTGCGGGTAAAGTGTACAAACCTCTGCGCAGAGGGTTAAAACCTAATCGATTAGCCGTGTCCCGATTACGGACAATTTGAGCATCTGGACTTGGTTCTATCTCGAACTCTCAACACCGGATTGATAACTTAATTGTGGGCAACATATGATGATTTTGGGCTATGAGACATCGGTTGGCGGAACCATGTCATGATAGAAAACTCCATAGTACAGACTTCATTTATTCCTTTGATGTAGGGAAAATAAAACCAGCTTTTACGCAAACAAAACTCGATCTGAGCCACAAAGCCATACTGCATATAGTATAGTTTATCATCTGTTTTCCCTTATTGTGATCTTGCTTGTACATTCAAGTAATGACCTACACGGCTGCAACGTATCATGTTGCAGATATTTCCTCGACAGTAAGAGTTACGATACAGGGTTACGGTCTACACTCAACCTGCCGATGGCGTTGATGGGACTCCACACCCTTTTGATTGTTTCACTGTGACTTATGAGGTATATATCAGTTTTACGTTATTTATACATGTGATTGCACTTTGATATATACATTGATGTACTTGTGTGTGCCAAATAATGATCCGAGGATGGCACAACAACACGAGGCTTGACCGTCTCGAGGTCGGGTCGCTCTTGAAATGGTATCGAGCACATGTTGATCAGAGGACGTGACCCTAGAAACCGGAAAGCCCCTAGGACCGAAAATCTCTAAACCTTTATTTTCAAAAAGACTCTTACTTCTCATCTCTTTTGATTTTATCAAATAGACACTCTCACCTCAAATAGTTAGAATATACCACCTTACCCTTTTGACCACACGGAAGATCAACTGAAGTCACTCCAAGAATTAAAGATATCGGACAACTGATGGCCATTTCAGAGTAAAGAGAATTTCACCATGCGTTGGAAGAATTGCAGCTGCAACAATTGAAGACTCTGAAGACCTGAAGAATTTGAAGTTCCTGAAGAAGTATTTGACCTTTAGAAGACCAAACCCCTGTTATACACCTACGTTAGATGCGATGATTTGTGAGCTGTCATTTGTTTGATGTTTTCCGACAGCCACAAAGTAAAACTTGTTTCTTCAAAAAAAACTATTGTTTGTATTGTGTGTATATCCCTCCCCACCTCTCACATATCTCATCCCAAAACTTTTGGACCCCATAGTTGATGAATAAAGTTGGACTGATATTCTCTCGATCAAGACTCACCGGAGGCAGAGCTATGGATTCGAACATGGAGAATCACTTTGGGAGCAATTTGGTTTCAAGGAAGAGTGAAGTATCTTACGCTCTCCAAGATTTTGAAGGAAGTGCTGCAACATGGTGGCGATGCATCAAGCTATACAGGATGGAATGGAGCAAAGACTTGGAAAGAATTCAAGAAGACTCGACAAGATCTCGCCTTATCCGGAAGCAACATGATACACCAAGAAATAAACCTTGTGCCTGCAAGATTTATGGAGAAATAGGACACACCTGGGGGAACACAAGGATGGATGCCCTCATTGTGAGGAGAAACACCCACCGAGGAATGCCCAACTAGTCGGGTGACTTGTTTCTTGTGTGAAGGAACCACCCACTACCCGACTCAGTGTCACATTTACCCCATGGTGCAACAAACTATTCAGGAGCAGGAAGAAGGAATGAAAGAAGCCCTCCGAGAAGTTATGAACGAACCTGTGATGAAGGAATGTGTTGAAGACCCTGATGGAGAAGGCCTAATCAGAATCTACTCCAACGCTTGCTATTCATGTGGAGAAGAAGGACATTTTTCACAGTATTGCACCAAGGAAAGAAAAGAGTATCCGGATACTTCCGACGGAAGCAATAGAGTTTGATCCACAGGAATAGAAGGTTTGATCGAACGAAGAAACCGGAAGAGAAAACAAAGACACCCTCGTAACAACCCAATTTCGCAAATAGGGACAAGAGTCATATTACCTGTTTGGAATGTAAGGACGTCGGGCATTATGCCAATCATTGTCTCGAAGGAAGCAAGGAACTCAAGGAGCAGGCACCATCTCCAAGAAGCCCAAAGACTTATCGAAAGTCATTTGTTTTCGCTGCAAGGAAGCAGGACATTATGCTACTAAATATTCCGACAAGATGAAAGCTGGAGCTGAGTAGTTGGAATTTTGATATTGGTAATAAGTGTAGTAGGAAGCAATTGTTTCCATAAGGATATGGAGTTGAATTTATGTAATGAAAGTCTCGGATATTGTAATGAATTCATGAAATCAATAAAGTTAAGGTGACATGTTTTCATATGTTTAATTGTATGAGTTGTTACTCTATGAACACGGATTTTGACCATTTTCGAGGATATGAGAAATTTGGTCTATGGATGGATTTGTGAATTTCATTTTAGGGTGGTAGTACCTGTGAAGGAGACTAGACTAATGGATAAGAAAATATATATTCCACGGACTGTAGTTCAAGAAGAAAAAGTTGGAGTTTTGCTTTTGATATGATGGTATGAAGAAGCAGTACTCTGGAGTTAAAGGATGTGTAATATGGAACAAGAGAGTTACCCCAAGGATGAGTTAAAGCTGCACTAGTGTTGAAGTGGGCCATAACCCACAGGCCCAAGAATTAATAAGGATCAAGTACCCACTGGAGAAAGAAATTTTGGGAATAGACTACGATTTGATCAACCGACGATTCTATAGGAGTTTACGCAAAACCTGAGAGTTGTTAAGGAATGATAGATGTTTGTTTGGCCTGCAGAATCAATGGATTTTCCGAACTTGGTTCGTCGACAAGAGAAATTCTGCAATGCTTGTGAGGATGACCGAGTGTTAGAATGCGAGATTCACTAAACCATGTACAAGGTAATGATTTGGGTGCGGGATGGATTGATCACCATACCGACTTACTCTTATTATTCGCTTTGCTATATGGGATGGTAAAATCTGAGTGACTTACCTATAGTAGAGAGACACGATCAAAACCTTGTTTAAACCTTAGAAAGGTATAGGTATTTTTTCCCTTGTACACGGCAGTTGTTGCCAACTGTAGGTTATACGGTGAGGTTCAACCCAGACCCGTTTTCTGCAGGGGAAACCATAAATCGTTCACCACCATGAGATACCGATATTTGTTTAGAATTGGCGACAGACCTGTCAGCTAAGGAGACACAGTCTCGGAAGAACCTCACCAGGATGAAAGGACACGTACTTGAGGAAAAGGTTTTGACCCTACCGGAAGAGCCCCAGTGTAGGAGTTACTTCGAAGTTGTGAGAAGACCGATAGTGTTCACCCTAGGGATGGAGTACCTGAGTTCCGTTGGAACCATAACCCTGCTTTTAAGTGTGGTAGCACACTAGACCATTCCGACCGATTTGATTTGGGAAGACCCCAAACCCTAACCTTTTCTTGCTGCCTCTTGAATCTCGAGGACTAGATTCATTTTAAGTGTGGTAGATTTGTAACATCCCAAAATTCTAAATTTTGGAATGTTATATTAAATAAATATTTATGCTTGTTTGTTTGATAGTGGTGTGGTTGCTTGTGTGAAATTGAGTGAAATTTGAAACTTTCTGAAAGTTGAATGAGAGGAATGAAATGACTTTCCCAAACTTCCACCTTGCATTTATGATCTCCATGAATTCAAATTCTTTTCATCACAAAACCCGGAGAGAAGATGACATAACTTCTTCCATTTATTTAAATGACAAGGGTGTTGAAAATATTTGAATTTCATTTGGAAAATATTTCCAATTCAAAGCTTTATGCAACTCAATGATTTTCATGAGAGAAGATAAAATGACTTCTTCAATTATATGAAATATGAGTTGGAGGTTAAAAGAATCAAATTGAAAGTCATTTGAAAGTATCTTGAAACCCTTTCAAATTTGGGATTATTTGGATTTTGTTCAAATTATTTTCTCCTAAAAATAAGTAAATGGAAATTAGGGTAAAATGATTCCCTTCTATGGAAAATTAGGAGAAATTTGAAATATTTTTGTATTTTAAAATGATTTTTGTTGGGTTTTATTTCAATAGCAACACTATTTGAGTTTTGTAAATTTTTGAGGATTTTATTTGAACTTGAAAAATAGTTCAGGTTGTAGGAAATCTTTTTCTGATCATTTTGATATATATATGTCCTATATAAAATATTTATAGTTATATTATTTTTCCCCTCTTTTATATTCAAAAAAATGAAAAAAGGAAGCCCCTGGGCGCCGGCCAGGCCAACCGGCCCAGCCAACACCCAGGCGGCCCACCAGTCAGCCACCAACGGCCGAGCCGCCAACATGAGCCCACGCCCGAGCGCCCGCCTGAAAGCCTTCCGGTCGGCCACCCGACCGCAACGCGCTCCCCTCCCTCTCACCGACAGGTGGACCCCACCACACCTTCCCTCGCCCACGCGACCCGCGCGCTCATGGAGATCCCGCGATCTCCGGGATCTCACCCGATCTCCTCCCGATTCGCCCCATCGCGCAAGTCGACGCCCCCGCCCTATAAATACCCTCCCCCTCACCCCATTCCCCCCTCGCCCCCTCGCCGGACCTCTCCCTCTCACCACACGCGCTCGCCGGAGCAACCGAGCGTCGCCGCCGCCATTAACCCCCTCGCCGACGCCTCGGCCACCCCCGAGCTCCACCGACTCCACCAAACCGACCCCCTCGCCCATCCGCACCCGCCGGAGCTCCCCGCGGTCGCCCCCGACCACCGGAGATGCCGGAGCACTCGCCGCCCGAGCCGCCGTCGCCGTTGCCGTCCGGTACGTCGCCGGAGTTCCCCCTCGCCGTCCGATCTGGTTCAACGGTTAGGATTAGAACCCCGAAGGGGTATGTTTTATTATTAGGTTTAGTTATAAAAAACCGGTTCAGATCGGTTTAGTTGGTTTAGTTAGGTTTTATTTGAGCCGGCCCGGTTCGTTTAAACCCTAGGCCGTTTTAGTTATATTACGCCGAAGCGTTAGATAGGCCCATTAGCCGTTTTTTCTTTTATTTTCGTTTTCTGTTTTAACAGAATAGTTTCAGATTTGAAAAATTCATATCTTTTAATCTACTTAATATTTTTAAGTGATTCTTTTTTTGTTGGTTTGCAAATTTCTTATAGTTTCTGTAGAAAATATAATTAGCCATGTTAAAATTATTTAAAATTGCTTTATTTTAAATTTAGACAGAATAGTAAATCTGCTATAAAATGAGTTAGGAATATTATTTTTAATGATTCTTTTTGTCACAACTTTGTTTTGACATTGCCTAACCGTAGGAATTTATTTGGGCATTTTAGGATTAATAAACAAAATTAGTTTTAATCAGAATCATGTTATTCTTAATTAATTAACTAGCTACTGTTTTCCTATTGTTCTACTTAGCAAATAAATTTATTTTTCATATGTGATAGATTATTCTAGGTTAGTTTCTGTCACTTTAGAGCATGAACTTTTATTTATAATAAATAAAACTTTTATTTTATTTTTCTTATTAGAATTTGCTTTAGGCCTAATAGGAGTTTTATAATAGTTTTAAAGTGATTCTTTTTGCTCCTAGTTGCTTGATGAGTTCTTTTTTGTGAAGTTAGCAAAACCCATGCTTAGTTTCTGTTAAGAAAATTTTTGTTATGTAAAACTATTTTTAGTTGTTGCTTGAAGTAGGAAAGCTTTGAGTTGGATTTCTTCGAGTTTTCTTTGGGTTTTGATTCGTTTGTTTTGGTGCGTTATGTTACTATGCTATTGTGTTAAGTGATCATATGCTATGTGCTTATTATGGTTATTGTTGCCTCGGTAGAATTTCCGGAGTGTGAAGCTTGCTACCACGAGTCCCTAGTTTTCGAAGATCGTCAGCAAGGCAAGTTCACTTTGACCATGTTTTTTTTTCATACCTATGTGTTTTATTGCATCTAGTGCCATCTTCGCAACAAATCCCTCCAGTAGTGATATTGAATCCTTGTAGTTGAGTAGTATGCATGAGGTAGGAATCCATCACCTTGTTACCAAGCCCGGGACGTTATTTATTTTAATGCTACGCTATAGTAGACGGGGTTTGGTATGAGTGCTCGGGAGTGGTGTGAGAATGGAGGATCTACGTCAATGACGACAACTCCATGATGGAATCTGCAAGGACTGCATCTTCAAGGCCTCAAGACTTCAAGACTCGAGACAAGAATTCAATACACACTCTGGGTGAAGGATGGTTGACGGAACCTGGAGAAACCAGTGGTTGGCCGGGATGCATGGAGAAGCGCCATGACATCTTGCGGAAAGCTTCACCCACTCAAAGAGACGGAAGAATACTTCATGCCCTAAGCTTACGTGCAACCGCAAGTCATTATGGGCTCGCTTGGTTGACCTTAGTGGTGACTCTGGCTGGGGCGGTACTAGCAGATGTAGAACTACGGTAGGATTGGATGAGCACCGGACGGTGGTCGAGGAACTCTTCGAAGACCATGTTTGGTCATCTTGTTCTCAAACACCTGAAGTGCGAGAACATAAAAGAGGGATCGAATCTTGCGGGTAAAGTGTACAAACCTCTGCAGAGGGTTAAAACCTAATCGATTAGCCATGTCCCGGTTATGGACAATTTGAGCATCCGACTTGGATCTATCTCGTAACTCTCAACACCGGATTGATAACTTAATTGTGGGCAACATATGATGATTTTGGGCTATGAGACATCGGTTGGCGGAACCATGTCATGATAGAAAACTCCATAGTACAGACTTCATTTATTCCTTTGATGTAGGGAAAATAAAACCAGCTTTTATGCAAACAAAACTCAGATACAGAGCCACAAAGCCATACCGCATATAGTATAGTTTATCATCTGTTTTCCCTTATTGTGATCTTGCCGGTACATTCAATGTAATTGACCTACACGGCTGCAACGTATCATGTTGCAGATATTTCCTCGACAGTAAGAGTTACGATACAGGTTACGGTCTACACTCAACCTGCCGATGGCGCTGATGGGACTCCACACCCTTTTGATTGTTTCATTGTGACTTATGAGGTATATATCAGTTTCGTTATTTATACATGTGATTGCACTTTGATATATACATTGATGTACTGTGTGTGCCAAAGATACTGATCCGTGGATGGCACAAAGAACACGCAGGCTTGACCGTCTGAGGTCGGGTCGCTACTACCTTGATTAAAATACATCAACCGCGTGTGTAACCGTGATGGTCTCTTTTTGGCGGAGTCCGGGAAGTGAACACGGTGTTGGAGTTATGTTTGACGTAAGTAGTTCAGGATCACTTCTTGATCGCTACTAGCTTCACGACCGTGCCTTGCTCCTCTTCTCGCTCTCTTTTGCGAATGTAGCCACCATATATGCTAGTCGCTTGCAGCAGCTCCACCTCACAACTCTGTCCTTCCTATAAGCTTAAATAGTCTTGATCTCGTGGGTGTGAGATTGCTGAGTCCCGTGACTCACAGATTCTACCAAAACAGTTGCAGTGCCGACGATGCGGTCAGGTGACGCACCGAGCTCAAGTGGGAGTTCGACGAGGAACGTGGTCGTTACTATGTGTCTTTTCCCGATGATCGAGAGTGGAGCCAGTTGGGACGATCGGGATCTGTAGCATTTGGGGTAGTCTTCTTTTATTTTGGTTCCGTAGTCGGACCTTGAGTGTAACCTGAATGATGGATGTTTAATTATGTATTGTGTGAAGTGGCAAGCTGTAAGACAACTATGTATCTCTTTCCTTATGTATTACATGGTTGTGTGAAGATTACCTCACTTGCGACATTGCTTTCAATGCGGTTATGCCTCTAAGTCGTGCTTCGACACGTGGGAGATATAGCCGCATCGAGGGCGCTATAAGTAGGTAATCGAGCCATCCCGACTTAGGAGCCCCCGCTTGATTGTTTGTTTGGCGTTGTTGAGTCTAGAACAAAATGTTTTGAGTCTTAGGATTATATATATCGGAGAGTAGGATTCTTTTTACTCCCGGTCCCTTCGCCGCCTCTGGTGAGGTCTCCCGACGTAGAAGTTTTGACTCTCTTGTCCTCAAATTTCACTATAAAAAATTTAGGATCACGCGGGTATCTTGGAATCGTTCCGTGGTTTTGTGACGAGAACATTGTTCTTGGTGCCTCCTGACATTTAGGGATTGTGGCAGTGTCCCGGGGAGTTGAGCTCCGAGGTGTTGTCGTCACAATTTTATCGTTGCAGCTCTGAATACCTGAGTTTTGCCGACATCGAAAATCTCTTTTGTACAGTTGTTGGTGAGATAACCCGATAACCCATCTTTGGGCGAGCTCGGGAGTATTGCCATGACTCGTATAACGGATGCTTTTCGAAGGTCGAGGTACACGATTTCCGAAGGTTTCTTGGTTATGTGTTGATGGATGGATACAGCTGGATCTAGGTATTGTTAGTTTGGGTGATATATTTTGTGTCCCCCGTATCCCCAACACCAGTTGCATAACCGAAAGTTTCGGAGTTTATAGGTGGGATTCAAGTAGCTCTTAGCATTTCTTCCCGCAGATATTTGGTTTGTGATTGGGTAATCCTTACCACTTACTTGTTCCAGTCGTACCTTGGTTTTTTTTTCATCAACCCTTTTTCAAGTGGCTTCTCACCTTAATGGACGTGTGATGTTAGCTTTGGAATTCATTCGTTCATCCTTGTTCGAATGTTTATTGTGAAGACTATATGTTGCAATTTCTATCCGTTGATTCAACTTGTCTATCTGTCTATCAAGTGCTAACGGATGTCACCCTCTTCAGGATGGCTCCGCCAACGCGTCTGAATCCGGAACGCGATGATGGGAGTCAGTCGAATCCTCCACCTCCACCTCCGCCCGAGGAGGCATGGCAAGCTACCATGGCAGCCACCAATGCCAATGCTCAGATGATTTTGCAACTCTTGCAAGAGCGTACCCAAGGGCAAGGCAATCAAGGCAATCAAGGTCAAGGCAACAACCAGCCGCACTTTGCTACCCTCAATCAGTTCCTCGCTAATCAGCCGAAGTCTTTCAGCTTTTGTGTCGAGGCCACAGACGCCGACGATTGGCTTGTGGACATCTGCAAACATTTTGAATGTAGCAATGTCAGACCTGAGGACTTTGTTAAGTTTGCTTCGTTTCAACTCAAGGACCAAGCTGCCGAGTGGTACCAACAATACAAAGATTCCAGAGGAGGTCGTGTCATTACAGGATGAGTTCCGCCGAGACTTCAGAGCTCACCACATTCAAAAGTGTTGTTGAGAGCAAGCGTGAGGAGTTCCGCAATCTCAAGCAAGGCAACATGTCCGTCTATCAATACAATATCCAGTTCGTAAACTTCGCTCGCTTTGCTAAGCAAGACGTCCCGATGAAAAGAGTATGATCTATCAATTCAGAGGTGGTCTCGAGAAGATCTGCAATTAGCTTTCGTGCTTTTTGAGCCAGAAAAGTATGATGAATTCTACAACATGGCACTGAAGCAAGAAGCTGCCCAGCTCAAATGTGAGGCTTCTAAGAAGAGAATCAGGGATGTAGTTTTGTGTCCCCGGGAAAGCATATGACTTCTCGAGTTTTGGTTCCGAATGTCGGTATCAAGATGGGCGACTATAGATTTCTGGCTAAACCATTTGTCCTTGGTGACTCGGATATTGATCTTATTCTTGGGATGGACTGGCTTTCTCAGCACAAAGCTCAGCTTGATTGTGCTGCCAGGGAAATTCAATTGACTCACTCTTCTAATGATGTGATCATCTATGCCGCCGTGATGAAACCATTCATTGTTTTCTCTCAATGAGAAGGGCGAATTGGATGCTATCTCTCGATTCCAATCGTTTGTGAGTATCAAGATGTCTTTCGGTAAGAGCTTCCAGAATGCCTCCTCACCGCCGCTTGAGTTCGTTATCGATCTTGAGCCCGCATCAACCCGCTTGCAAGCGTCCATACAAGCTTGGACCTAATGAGCTGAAGGAATTGAAGAAGCAGCTTGATGAACAAGAGCGTCTGGTTTGATCGGACCGAGTTCATCTCCTTGGGGTTGTGGTGTTCTTTTGTCCGGAAGAAGGATGGCACGGACCGCTTTGCGTCGATTACCGTCCATTGAATAAGAAGACTATCAAGAACAAGTATCCACTTCCCAACATCAATGAGCTTTTCGAGCAACTCAAAGGTGCTAAAGTGTTCTCCAAGCTTGACCTTCGTATGGGTTATCATCAGATTCGCATTCGTGAACAAGATATTCCCAAGACACATTCGTAACAAGCTTTGGTTCTTATGAATATACTTGTCATGTCTTTCGCCTTGTCAATGCTCCTCCAACATTCTCTCGGATGATGAACTTCATCTTCAACCCCTACACCAATGAATTCGTCTTGGTCTATCTTGATGATATTTTGGTCTTCTCCAAGAATAACAAGGATCATGCCAAACATTTGCGATTGGTCTTGGACAAGCTCGAGAGCATCAATTCTATCTAAGTTTTCCAAATGTGAATTTTGGCTTGATGAAGTGCTTTACCTTGGTCATATCATCTCCGCCAAGGGCATCGCTGTTAATCCCGAGAAGGTGTCCGCATTGTGAATTGGGAACCTCCTCGAATGTCAAGCAGCTCCGCAGATTTTCTTGGTCTTGCAAGCTATTGTCAAGATTCGTTGAGAATTTTTCTAAGATTGCAAAGCCTCTTTCCAACCTTCTCCGAAGCATGTGAATTATGTCGGTCTCCCGAGTGTGACGTTGCTTTCATTACTCTCAAAGAGAAACTCGTCACAGCTCTGTCTTGACTCCTCTGATGAATCCAAGCCATTCAAGTTTTCTCGTGATGCTTCTCTTCAAGGTCTCGGTGCTGTGTTAATGCAAGAGAAGAGAGTTGTGGCCTATACCTCTCGTCACCGAAGCCCAACGAAAAGAACTACCCCACTCACGATCTTGAGTTGGCGGCAGTTGTCCATGCATTGATAACATGGAGACATCTCTTGTTGGGAAGGAAAGTGGACATATTCACCGATCACAAGAGTCTCAAGTATATCTTCACTCAACCCAACCTCAACCTCAGGCAGACTCGATGGGTCGAAATGATTCAAGAGTACAACCCAAGTATTGAATATACTCCGGGCAAGGCCAATGTCATTGCAGATGCTTTGAGCAGGAAGGCTTATTGCAACAGTTTAATCCTCAAGCCCTTCCAACCGGATCTCTGTGAAGCTTTCCACAAGCTGAATCTTCAAGTTATTCCTCAAGGCTTTCTTGCCAACCTCATAGTCTCTCCTACTTTGGAAGATCAAATTCGTGAGGCTCAACTCCTGGATACCATGGTGAAAAAGGTGAAACGTGGTATCGACAAGGGCATTTCCAAGTACAAGTGCTTCCACATTGATGACAAAGATACTATTTTCTTCGAGGACCGGATTGTGGTTCCTAAGGGTGATCTACGTAAAGTCATTATGAACGAGGCACACAATTCGCTTCTATCCATTCATCCTGGAAGTACGAAGATGTACCATGACCTCAAGCAGTCATATTGGTGGACTCGAATGAAGCGAGAAATTGCTCAATTCGTGAATGAGTGTGATGTCTGCGTAAGGGTGAAAGCGAAACACCAACGACCAGCTGGTCTCCTCCAACCTCTTGCTATTCCAGAATGGAAGTTTGATCATATCGAGATGGACTTCGTGACTGGATTTCCAAAGTCCAAGCGTGGAAATGATGCTATCTTCGTTGTCATTGACAAGCTTACTAAAGTGGCTCATTTTCTTCCTATCAAAGAATCCATCACAGCAGCTCGGTTGGCGAGCTATACACCTCGAGATTGTCTCCTTGCACGGCATTCCACAATTGATCTCTTCAGACCGTGGCAGCATCTTTACCTCCAAGTTTTGGGATTCTTTTCAGAAGGCCATGGGCACCAACATTCGTTTCAGCACAACTTTCCATCCTCAAACAAGTGGCCAAGTCGAGCGAGTCAATCAAATCCTTGAAGATATGCTCGGGGCTTGTGTCATTTCCTTCGTATGAAGTGGGAAGATTGTCTTCCATATGCCGAAGTTCTCCTACAACAACAGCTTCCAAGCGAGTTCGGGCAAGGCCCCATTCGAAATTCTCTATGGAAGAAAGTGTCGTACTCCTCTCAATTGGTCCGAGACAGGTGAACGGCAACTTCTTGGCAACGACTTGATCACGAAGCAAGAAATGTGCAAAGTCATTCGTGAGAATCTCAAAGCCGCATAATCGCGCGGAAGAGCTATTATGATGACAAGCACCGTGATGTGGCTTTTGAAATCGGAGACCATGTCTACCTCAGCGTCTCTCAATGAAAGGCACTCGTCCGCTCGGTATCAAAGGGAAGCTTGCCCCTAGATACGTGGGTCCTTTCAAGATCATTGGCAAAAGAGGCGATCTCGCCTATCAACTTGATCTTCCGTCCAACTTCGCGAACGTGCACGATGTGTTTCATGTGTCACAGCTTCGCAAGTGCTTCAAGACTCCTGAGCGCACCATCAACTTCGAAGAAATTGACCTCCAAGAAGATCTCTCTTATCATGAGCACCCCGTTGCTATTCTTGAAGAAACCGAGCGCAAGACTCGCAACAAGTCAATCAAATTCCTGAAAGTGAAGTGGTCACACCATTCCGACCGAGAAGCCACACGGGGCGCGAGGATCACCTCCGCTCCAATATCCGGAGTTCTTTCAGTCCTAGATCTGGGGCGAGATCCTCTTGTAGTGGTGGAGTGTTGTAACACCCCGGATGTAACTTTCCATATTTGTAACTCCAACTCTTGCCATTTTCGGCATTGTGATATGATATTCCCTCCGTGGTTGGGTTTTGTCTTTCGTTTTGCATTTTGTTCATGTCATGCATTTCATATCATGTCATCATGTGCATCTCATTTGCATACGTGTTCGTCTCATGATTCCGGCATTTTCCCGTTGTCCGCTTTTGCAATCCGCAGCACTCCTATGTCCCCGGCGTCCCCTTTTACGTTTTTCCGTGAGCAGGTACTAAACTTTCTCGGAATGGACCGAGGTTTGTCAAGTGGCCTTGGTACACCACCGTAGACCACACTGTCAAGTTTGGTCATTTGGAGCTCGTTTGGTACTCCAACGGTTAACCGCACTCTCGCAAAGGCCTCTTTTAAGTTGCAGCCCAACACCCCTTCAAAACAGCCCAATAACCCATCTAAGTCACTTCCATGCTCTTCGCCGTTCGATCACGATCGTGTGGGCGAAAACTACACCTCATTTGAAGCTTCCTAGCTCCTTCTACCTTTAAAAACACCCCCTCCCCCGAATTTTCGGATCAATCCTCCTCCAAACCCTAGCCCCGCTCCTCTCCGCGCCACGGACGCATCCGGACGGGCGGACACGTCCGCCCGCCGCCCGCCAACTGGAGCCGCCACGTGGCACCCGTCGCCGCCTTGGCGCCGCCTGCCCGCCGACCCTCAGCGGCCCAGCCACCCAGCCCCCCCTCCGCCCCGCCTCCGGCCACCCACCGCCGCCGCCGGACCTCCCCGCCGTTCCTCGCCCGGCCGGCGGCGCGCCATGGCCGCGGCGCCGCCCAGCATCGCCCGGCCGCCCGGCCTCTCCTTCCTCCTCCCTCCTCCGGCGAGCCGCCGTTCCGGCCGGCGACCTCGAGCCGGATCTGAGATCCAAAAACCAGGGTTGACTTTCCCCTCCCCCGATTTTCCTCTAAGTTTTATTCTGTGATATATTTGGTTGCATATTCTTCATGCCATAACTCTGTACCCGTAGCTCCGTTTCGTGCGTGTAATATGTCGTATTGTTCGCATCGAAGAGTAGATCATTTCATTCCATTGCATCATTTTCATTTGAGCTCATCTTGATGCCCGAAATGCTGTTGGAAGAGGGCTATGTGATGTTAGTTTCAGATTCTTATCAGAACATGCACTTTTGTCATTTTTGCCATGATTGATGTGTGCATCCTATGAACTTGAGTCCTATATGTGTTTTGTAATATGCCATGCCATCTTTACAGGGGTGTATTCCATGTATTTTTGTGATCTCTGTGGTGACTAGCACAAGCATGCAAACTAGGCTTCGTGATGTTGCTGATTTCAGCCCCTGTTTTGCTGATATTTTTATGCCATGTTAACTTGATGCTACCGAGAGATCCATGCATATTTTGAGATACTTCAGTAAGGATGTTTTGGACATATGGTTATGCTCTGTCCATCCATGCCCTTGTTTGCAATTATGAAGTGACATAGCTTGAGTCAATCGAGCTCTACTTTTGCTATAAAATGTTTCCTGGCAGATTGTTTACATGTTATTCAATTTTGCCAAGGTTGTTGTAGTTGATCCGTGTATGCTATGATGTTGTTCTTGCCATGTATAGCTTCTATGACATGTCTTATTGATGTATGTATGCTTAGTTTATCATGAAATGCTCTGTAGTGAGTGCATAGAGCTCTTAAACATGCCTACCTGTTATCTGTTTTGTCATGCCCTCGTTCTGAATCTGCATAACTAAACTTGCTATGTTTACATGGGTGCTATTGCATCTTCTGATCCTTTTTGGCTCATGGTCAGTAAGGGACTTTTGTTCTATGCTTTGAGTAGATTCATGCCATGCCTCGTTTTGATATTATAAGTTCCTGTAGCATGTCGTTTGCTTGCTCTGAACATTGCTTCCTGATGCTGATTCTGCCATGTTCAGTAATTTCACAAAGTCTGTGAAGCTGATATATTTTGCACTTTTGCCATGCTTGTTTGGACCTGTTATGATGTGATTTAGCCGTAGCTCAGTGTTCATCTTTATTCAAGCATCTTGAGTAGATCACTTCCATATGCTTTGTTGATACGTTTGGGTGCGGTAGCTTAATTTCTTGATGCTTGCTATGTGGCATCATGCTGTTAATGGCAGATTTGTGCCATTCTTGTTTTGCTTGTCATTTGCAAACCGTGCATCCGATTCGGTGATCTTTATATCGATTTCAACCGAAATCATCTCACCTTTCCAGCGGCATACTTGGTTTGCCAAGTTGATGCCTGGTTCAATATTTTTCCTTCCAGAGCACGCATACGCATTGCATATCACATCTCGCATATCATGTCATGTTTTGCATCATGTTGCTTGTGCATTGCACCGTGATTTATTGTGATTCCTTTGCTTGTGTTCTTGCTTTGGGTAGAGCCGGGAGACGAGTACGTGAACGAGGAACCTGTTGAGAACGCTTACGAGGATCAAGCTTTCGACAACTTTGAGAACTTTGCAGGCAAGATGACCATACCCTCGAAATCACTTCTATCTTTGCTTGCTAGATGCTCGCTCTTTTGCTATGCCTATGCTACGATGTCTATCACTTGCTTATCATGCCTCCCATATTGCCATGTCAAACCTCTAACCATCCTTTCCTAGCAAACCGTTGATTGGCTATGTTACCGCTTTGCTCAGCCCTCTTATAGCATTGCTAGTTGCGGTGAAGATGAAGTTTGTTCCTTGTTGAACATGGAGATGTTGTTCCTTGTTGGAACATGTTTACTTGTTGGGGATATCACAATATATCTGCTATAATTAATGCATCTATATACTTGGTAAAGGGTGGAAGACTCGGCCTTATGCCCGTGTTTTGTTCCACTCTTGCCGCCCTAGTTTCCGCCATACCGTGTTATGTTCCTTGATTTCGCGTTCCTTACACGGTTGGGTGATTTATGGGACCCCTTGACAGTTCGCTTTGAATAAGACTCCTCCAAAGAAGGCCCAACATTGGTTTTACCATTTGCCACCTAAGCCTTTTTCCCCGGGTTTTCGCGAGCCCAAGGGTCATCTTTATTTTAACCCCGGACCAGTGCTCCTTCGAGTGCTGGCCCGAACTAGAGCCTTAGGTAGCGCCCCTCAAGGAAACTTGAGGTCTGGTTTTAGTTATACGGACTGCTCATCCGGATGTGCCTCGAGAACGAGATATGTGCAGCTCCTATCGGGATTTGTCGGCACAATCGGGTGGCTTTGCTGGTCTTGTTTTATTGCTGTCGAAATGTCTTGTAGTCCGGGATTCGAGACTAATCGGGTCTTCCCGTAGAAGGAATATCCTCCGTTGACCGTGAGAGCTTATAATGGGCTAAGTTGGGACACCCTGCAGGTATTATCTTTGAAAGCCGTGCCCGCGTTATGAGGCAGATGGGAATTTGTTAATGTCCGTTGTAGAAAACCGAAGTTGACCTTGATTAAAATACATCAACCGCGTGTGTAACCGTGATGGTCTCTTTTTGGCGGAGTCTGGGAAGTGAACACGGTGTTGGAGTTATGTTTGACGTAAGTAGTTCAGGATCACTTCTTGATCGCTACTAGCTTCACGACCGTGCCTTGCTCCTCTTCTCGCTCTCTTTTGCAAATGTAGCCACCATATATGCTAGTCGCTTGCAGCAGCTCCACCTCACAACTCTGTCCTTCCTATAAGCTTAAATAGTCTTGATCTCGGGTGTGAGATTGCTGAGTCCCGTGACTCACAGATTCTACCAAAACAGTTGCAGTGCCGACAATGCCGGTCAGGTGACGCAACCGAGCTCAAGTGGGAGTTCGACGAGGAACGTGGTCGTTATTATGTGTCTTTTCCCGATGATCGTGAGTGGAGCCAGTTGGGACGATCGGGGATCCGTGTAGCATTTGGGGTAGTCTTCTTTTATTTTGGTTCCGTAGTCGGACCTTGAGTGTAACCTGAATGATGGATGTTTAATTATGTATTGTGTGAAGTGGCATCGTAAGCCAACTATGTATCTCTTTCCTTATGTATTACATGGGTTGTGTGAAGATTACCTCACTTGTGACATTGCTTTCAATGCGGTTATGCCTCTAAGTCGTGCTTCGACACGTGGGAGATATAGCCGCATCGAGGGCGTTACACTCCGACTCGGACCTTATCTCGACTCGGATCCGACTACGTCGAATCCGACCAGACCTTTCCAAGTCCATATTATCCGGTTAGCATCCAATGCTCCATGGCTAGTGAGACCAAGCCATCGACCGTGTCATATGCTAGTCTAGTCGGCTACGTGTCCACACAGCCCTTTCGACTAGGGACCTTTTAGGACAGTCATCATACAATGCATAGTCCCACAAACAAGTCACGTACTTGCTGATACACATCATTGATAATGTCCAAGGACTATCTTTATTCATAAACACATAGGAAATATCATCATACATGATTGCCTCTAGGGCATATCTCCAACATTCATTGCATGCAATGCTATTAATTGGCAAATAAATTTTAGTTTCTCTCGTTTTCCCCTCTTCCTTGGTCACGATGCACAATCTAAGATGACTTATTCACTAGACGGAGGGAGTATATAAAATCTTACCAATAGTCAAAACCAAGTGTTACTACTACACCAAACATGTTCAAAACGAGAAATGGACCCACTCACGGCACGGCACGCCTATCTCGTTTGGTCCGTCAGTCAAATAGCTTCCTCTTCTTGGCATAACAATAGAGTACAGTAATTTTTTTAGAATGCTCTTGACATGTCGCTAACATGTGATGAGTTAACCGACCTCAATAGACGGCAAAAATGCCAGCCTGCCGCACTTTGAGAGAGACGAGGAGCGAAAGGTGATACGGGCTGGTTGATTACTAGAGCTAGGTGTCGCACGGAGGCCAAGAAATATGGTGATAGCGTGGGTTGGCCACGTACAGTATGATGTAACTACACTGGGCTGCCGTGTTTCGTACTCTTCCGATCTACTGTGGAGATGATTGGCTGATTTTATATCGCTAAATAATATAAAATACTATGAGTGCAGACGCTCCACCACGAGGTTCCTTGCTCCTTCTCGATCGTCGGGAATCTATGTTCTTCCACTCTTTTTTTTGACATGAGCTTTGTTCATCCTTTTGCCAAAACGCGGGACATCTAGCATCAAGGTGCACGTGTCATGCAAGAAAATGGAGATAAGCAGTGCGTAAGTGAGTCATGCACTACGATGGCACCTAGTACTACGTAATATTTTTCCTCCTCGATGCCACGTGAATACTACACGTACTCAATGACGGAGCACGGGATGGTATCCATGGACTGATGGACATGGTCGGCCCTTTTTGGAGAGAGTACTTAATACGTATTAAATTTGATGTGTCCCGTCAACTCGCAGAACGACGAGAAGCACACACTGAATGTCGGAGCACGGGATGGTAGCCATGGACATGGTCGACCCTTTTTGGAGACTAATGCACTACTTTTGATGTGTCCGGTCTACTCGCAAACAAGGAGAAGCTTTGCTTACTAGTACATACACTATCGACTATAGTACCATCATCATTGTTTGACTTTCGGAAGAGACGAGAGAACTTAGTGTTTATTTGCTAATTAATAGCATTGCATGCAATGAACTAACCACCGCATTTCGTGTTTGGTAGTCTCAAGTCATTAAAAGCATGCACACCCACATCTCTTTGGTTGATATGTCAAGAAACAAGAAATGAGGTAGAAGTTAATGCACCGCGCCTAAGTATTTTGGGACTATTTGGTTTTCGTAAGATGACACTGATACGTCTCCAACGTATCTATAATTTTTGATTGTTCCATGCTATTATATTATCTGTTTTGGATGTTTATGGGCTTTATTATACACTTTTATATTATTTTTGGGACTAACCTATTAACCGGAGGCCCAGCCCAAATTGCTGTTTTCTTGCCTATTTCAGTGTTTCGAAGAAAAGGGATATCAAACGGAGTCCAAACGGAATGAAACCTTCGGGAGAGTTATTTTTGGAACGGAAGCAATCCAGGAGACTTAGAGTGTACGTCAGGGAAGCAACGGGGTGGCGACGAGGAAGGGAGGCGCGCCTGCCCCCCTGGGCGCGCCCCCCACCCTTGTGGGCCCCTCGTGGCTCCCCTGACCGACTTCTTTCACCTATATATGTCCATATACCCTAAAAACATCGGGGAACAGAATAGATCGGGAGTTCCGCCACCGCAAGCCTCTGTAGCCACCAAAAACAAATTGGGACCCTGTTCCGGCACCCTGCCGGAGGGGCGATCCCTCACCGGTGGCCATCTTCATCATCCCTGCGATCTCCATGACGAGGAGGGAGTAGTTCACCCTAGGGGCTGAGGGTATGTACTAGTAGCTATGTGTTTGATCTCTCTCTCTCTCTCTCTCTCTCTCTCTCTCTCTCTCTCTCGTGTTCGCGAGCTTTGCTATTATAGTTGGATCTTATGATGTTTCTCCCCCTCTACTCTCTTGTAATGGATTGAGTTTTCCCTTTGAAGTTATCTTATTGGATTGAGTCTTTAAGGATTTGAGAACACTTGATGTATGTCTTGTCGTGCTTATCTGTGGTGACAATGTGATATTCACATGATCTACTTGATGTATGTTTTGGTTATCAACTTGCGGGTTCAATGAACTTATGCATAGGGGCTGGCACACGTTTTCGTCTTGACTCTCCGGTAGAAACTTTGGGGCACTCTTTGAAGTACTTTGTGTTGGTTTGAATAGATGAATCTGAGATTGTGTGATGCATATCGTATAATCATACCCACGGATACTTGAGGTGACATTGGAGTATCTAGGTGACATTAGGGTTTTGGTTGATTTGTGTCTTAAGGTGTTATTCTAGTACGAACTCTATGATAGATCGAACGGAAAGGATAGCTTCGTGTTATTTTACTACGGACTCTTGAATAGATCGATCATAAAGAATAACTTTGAGGTGGTTTCGTACCCTACCATAATCTCTTCGTTTGTTCTCTGTTATTAGTGACTTTGGAGTGACTCTTTGTTGCATGTTGAGGGATAGTTATATGATCCAATTATGTTATTATTGTTGACAGAACTTGCACTAGTGAAAGTATGAACCCTAGGCCTTGTTTCCTAGCATTGCAATACCGTTTACGCTCACTTTTATCATTAGTTACCTTGCTGTTTTTATATTTTCAGATTATAAAAATCTATATCTACCATCCATATTGCACTTGTATCACCATCTCTTCGCCGAACTAGTGCACCTATACAATTTACCATTGTATTGGGTGTGTTGGGGACACAAGAGAATCTTTGTCATTTGGTTGCAGGATTGTTTGAGAGAGACCATCTTCATCCTACGCCTCCCACGGATTGATAAAACTTAGGTCATCCACTTGAGGGAAATTTGCTACTGTCTTACAAACCTCAGCACTTGGAGGCCCAACAACGTCTACAAGGAGAAGGTTGCGTACTAGAAATCAGACACCTCGACGGAGGGAGTATTATATTTAGGAACGGAGGGAGTAGTTGGCATGCATGATACTACCTATAATACTCCCATTACAACCAGCATGGTGGAATTAAAATACCTAATGTAAATGGTCGCCGCCCGATCTCTTTGTCCTCCTCCAGCATCCGGCAGAAGAAGAATCAAGCACGACACCGGCTGTATTCGCCGGCGTCGCCTCAGCGGTGGCCTTCATGGGATACAATCGGCGGCGGCCTCCCATGTTCTACTTTTCCTCGATGATAGCGGCGGGTGGGGACGTGCTGCCCGTCACCTCGTCCACATCCGCGTAGCCGCATCACCTCGTCGACATCCGCGGCGGCTTCTTTCTGTGCATGCATGTCGCGGTTACGCACGCGTCGACGGCCAATGGCGCAGTCACACACACTGGAGGCGTTGTACGACGTGGCGGCGTCGAGGGCAGCGACGATGCCCGTGCCGCCATGTTCCCCGACAAGCCGGCATGGAGCAGTCGGCACTCTTCCTCGAGCTGTATTGGAGAAGCCAGCAGCAGAACCACGCGCTGGCTTAGTGCGGCAACTACCTCCGACGGTCTAGGCTAGGTAGGTGGAGAAGCGAGCTGCAGGGCTCGGCGGGCCACCCAGACGGCTTTTATGCCGGAGAACTGCTCTTCCCGCTTGTCGGATGCCGCCGAAAGAGTGGACAAAATGGTGGAAGGAGGAGCTTGGCCGGCGTCCTGCTCCTGAACGGACGTGTGTGGCCGGAGTTGGTTTCTCGCATTCCACGTGGGTTTCTATATCTATATCTATATCTATACTACTATATAGTGTACCAGTTTTAAGTAGGACTAAGAACATCAATCATAACCGTTGATCTTATAAATCCAACGGACGATATCAGTAGGATTTGCATGAACAGTACACTGCTGCTACCTCACCTGTGTTCTAGAACAATCAAGACAGAGGGATGTGATGATTGCTTGTCCATTTATTTTACCAGGCCACTTATTAGTGGTTGGGTTTTGTGATATGACGGCTTTACTGCCGCGAAACTCGCGTGCAGCGCCGCGCTCTACTAGTACTACATCTGTCGTGGTTTATTAGTCCCCCATTGAATTTGACTGAAGATTTAACTGACAAAATGTTAGTGCATGTCAACAAAAAGTATATCATTGGATTAGTATTTGAACATATTTTTCAATGATATAAATTTAGGTGACATGCATCAACATTTATCGAACTATATATAATGTTCGTTCAATTTTTGGTCGTACTAATCTATAGTAAGGTGCCCGTGCGTTGCACAGAACAGTGAAATGCATTGATCCGGGAGTTGTTTATTTTGACAAAGGATGTGGGGGTCATCTCATTTGTAACGGGTATCGATAGGTTTCTTTGAAGGGTGTGGCTAGGTCTTAGTCCAAGTCTCTGTCAAATGATATAGTATAAGAAGAAAAATAAAAAATAAAATCAAAGGACTATATTATCGACTGAGACATAACGAAGTCTCAATCGACTGAGACATAGCAAAAATTTTCTTCGAATATTATTTCATCTCTAGAGCTCACACACATCCGTGTGAAATAGATAAGAAGTATCTTTTGCAAACAAAAGCGTTCAACTATTCAACCTGCATCCAAAACTTGTGAAGAAATAACACTTATTGTGCTTTGCAAGAAATGATCTTTAAGAATTAGTTTTTGAGTATCGATTGTTATACATGTTGGCTACAGATGACATGGCACTTTCTTATAGTCAACAGTTGGCTATACTATAAGTATTAACCATGCCCTTATACACCTAGACGGAGGCATTAAATTAGGATGACTTGGAAGGGGGCAGAGGAGATGTAAGAAATGGTTCATCATAAGTCTTTCACCAGTACTGTAGTAAAAATTTCATACATGGAAGATTCTAGACTAAACCATAAATGGATACACTTTTATTCATGCACAATACTCCAGAGCAAGATCATGCATGGAAGTCTCCACATGCTTAGACAGCAGATTACATTGAGCGAAGAGTAATGATCAACATTTAACTTGGTAATGCATATGTCCAGGTGAACCTCCTTGGAGTCCCTGTGCACATTGTTGGGGGTCAAATCATGCCATGCGTCTTCCATGTCCACATCGGCGGGAAGGTCCCAGCTCGGCACAGTCCTGGTCAGCTTGACATAGCCAGTGTCACCGCCCACGTACCTCCGAGGGGTAGTAATAGTGAGCACGCACCCGTACATCAGCCTCGTGTCAGCGTTAGCGTCAGCGGCGTCGCCCCTAACGCACACTTTAGAGATGGGGCGGCAGCCTGCGCGGGCCTAGCCAGTGCCCACGATCAAGAGGAAGACGCTGCCGTCCTCCTCTGAGACTAGCAGGCGGCGGTGATCCTCCAGCGACTCCGGCACGGTGAACGGGTAGCATGTCTCGTACTTGATGTTCTTCACCGCGGGCCAGTAGTGATAGACAGACGCCTGCGTGAGGTGATGCATGAGGTCCGCCGGCGAGCCCCAATACGGTATCGTACACTCATAGCAGTAGACGAAGGGCTCCTTGGAGGCATCGACCAGGCCGTCCATGAAATGGGAGTGGCTATAGGGGACGGTGCGCCAGTTGAATATATGAGCAAGTTACTACGAGATTTAGTCTGAATAAGCACAAAATAAATCATGAACGGCTATAACAGAGATTGAACTAAGCATGTGGAATAGCATAGTAGATGAACAGATCGAATCTAGGACACATACTAGAAACATGAATTCTACCACGATTTCAAACAGGAAGGAAAGAAACACATACGGTGCAACGGGAGCAGCACCATTGGCGTTGAGGTTGTCGCCCATGTCATTGAGGAAGAGGTTGCCGAGGTCGGGGAAGAAGTCGTCATCGGTGAAGTTGTCGCTGCCGGCAGTCGCGATCGTGCGCTCCCCAAATTTCAACAGCGCCCGCCGAATGGAGCGTAGGAGGGAGTGGTTGTAGGGGACGTTGGGGCCGCCGAATGGAGCGCAGGAGTAGCCCATGAAGCATTAGATGGTGCTCCTCCCTAGTATCTACTCTTATCTATATCTCTAATACTCTTCTTTGTTTTTTAGAATATACTAGTAGTAGCTATCAAATCGAATAGTACTGCGCCGTCCGTTGCACGCCCGGCTGAACACGCCTCCTCGCCTCCATCAAACCCCTCTGTTAAACCCGCATAACTAGATCATAACTAGCTCCAATGGGCTATGTTGCCACATGACCACCAGATGGTTTGATTGAGCCCAGTCGAGATGGTTTAGTAGGAGAATGTGGATATTTCTCAAAAAAAAAGAACACGTGGAAAAGGTGAAGCAACGTGCAGTTCTTTTAAAACGAACGTACAGTTTTATGGCATGAATACTACCTCCCACTTTTACAATGTTGAACTAATATCGGCATTTATACATCACAATAATTTCTTTTTCTTTCAATCTATTAGCACATATATTACTTCTTTTCCCTTTTACCAAAATCACTCTGTTATATTAAGACGTGCCTTGCACGTGTATACATACTAGTAAATGTAGGTTTTTGAATGCGGCGAGGAGGCGGGTACAGTTGGGAGTGCAGCTGGCGGCGCCCTGGGCCGGCGCGTAGCTTCAAATGGCGGATGCAGTGAGAGGTCGCGTCCGCCCTGACCCCCTTGACGGTGCACGTCCCCTTGTGTCCAGATCTGAGATGCCATGTGTACCAGATGAATGACTCCAAGCTCGACCACCGTGATGCAAGAGGTGCGAGCCGAGGAACGCTGTTGGAGACACCCTCCTCGTCATCATCTGAGTCCTAGAAGATCTCACCCACATCATCATTAGGCATGCAGCCGCCTTCATAGAAAACGTGCACAGAAGGAGTAGAGGCGACTGGGGACGCACCATGTCGTTGGCACTCCGTACGTGCTCGTGTGCGTGCAGCGTGCGTGCTTTTCCATCGTTGCTAGCTCTAAGGCCGAGGCTGCGGTCCTCTTCGTCTCCGGCTAGTCGTTGAGCAACGACGGCAAAGAGGTGCCGCAAGAGATGCGTAGGCGCCGTTGTGTGCAAGCTTCACTGTAGCACAACGAACCTGACGTCACCGCAGATGGCGCACGCCTCCATGCAGCCGAGTGTGTGCGCATGCATGTGTTATTCACGTGCATTCTGCGGCCGAGTGTGTGTGCATGCATGTGTTGTGTACGTGCGTTGTGTGCTCCATTCTGTGCGCGTTTGTGCATGAGTTGGATCGGCATGAGTTAGTGCGTTGGCGTGTGTACATGCGTGGCTTCTTGCGTGGTTATCAATATAAACTAATAAAATATCTTCAACTTAGCATCCTGATGTATCGTCTCTAGTGGTTAGTGAAGAGTTCATGTTCTTTTATTTGTTTATAGGCGGGCAGGCGGCAAAAAATAGGGGAAAACGCGCAAGGTTCCTTGCAGACGCTCCACCGCGAGGTTCCTTGCTCCTTCTCGGTTGTCGGGAATCTATGTTCTTCCACTCTTTTTTTTATGTGAGCTTTGTTCATCCTTTGGCAACACGTGAGACATCTAGCATCAAGGTGCACGTGTCATGCAAGAAAATGGAGATAATCATATAAGCAGTGAGTAAGTGAGTCATACACTTCGATGGCACCTACTCCTATACGCAATATTTTTTCTCCTCGATGGCACGTGAATAGTGCACGTACTCAATGATGGAGCACGGGATGGTAGCCATGACATGGTCAGCCCTTTTTTGGAGAGAGTACGTACTAAATAACTTTGATGTGTCCCGTCAACTCGCAGAACAACGAGAAGCTTGCTTACTATGCCTTCTCCCTCGCCAACACGTGCGCGGTGGCTCTCAGCACAAGGAGAAACTTTTGCTTACAAGCGGTGGACGTGCAGCAGTTCATTTGGTGTCAGATTGCCAGAAGTACTACTGTAGTACCACCATTATTGTTCGACTACCGGAAGAGGAAAAGAGCCAAGCACAAGGCTAGCCATAGTGGGAGTAACATAAGTAGGAGTACCTCCTTTTTTATTCTAGAAACAACCGCATGCGAATATTGGACGGTAGCAGCACAGCAACTGAATCAAAAATTGAAACCTTCCAGCCCGGCGTTAGCTGAGCCTGCCGCTCCACATTGATGGCAAGTCAGGGCGACGCGACCTCTCACTACTTCCGCCGTTGAAGCAGCGCCGACCGAGGGCACCGCCCGCTGCACGCCCGGCATTTCAGACTACACATACTTTGTGAGACAAAAGGTGGGGCCATTATTAATGATATAATATTATACTAAAGGGACTAACTATTGTAAGCAGGCTCCGTATTAGGTTGGTTCTAGATGATGTGTCAACTTCATATAGCCGGATGTTGGCTATATTATTAACCATGCTCTAAGTGTGGTGTGAGTCAGAAAATTTATTAAGTCATTAATTAATAATTAACGGACGCC
The DNA here is from genome assembly GCA_021605205.1 of Aegilops longissima. Lineage (NCBI taxonomy): Eukaryota > Viridiplantae > Streptophyta > Magnoliopsida > Poales > Poaceae > Aegilops > Aegilops longissima. Next base: position 310,313,892 of record CM038682.1, read on the forward strand.
TTAATTACTCAGCGTTTCTGATTCTTTTGGATAGTGGGGCTATTATTGACTTGGACGTGGGGTTTGGGCCAAAGGCATACTATTATACTACTTGGTCTTACTCACACGACCGACCTGACAGACTCTACCCTAGCCACCGTTGTATCATATGGTTTCACACCATTCCAGATCTTAGCGCCGCCACACAATTCTTCTCCATCCCTCCTTCCGGCGTGCACCGCGATAAGGGACAGCAGTCCTCCGAACCCCGCCTTTCGTGATCCTCTACGGAAGAGCGGCGATCAGGTTTTTGGGGAGCACACTCCTGTGACTGTTGCCAGTGACGACTTCCTCAACGACAACCTTCTTCCCTGACCTCGGTAACCTCTTCATCAACGACAGGAGTGACAACATCAGCCACATCGTTTCTGCTCCTGCTATACAGTATGTGATTCTGTCCTCCTGGATTAGTCCGCATCATTACTTTGATCTTTGCAATTATCGTCATGATCTATTTACTGTTGATTCGGGTTACATCTCATAGTAAATTGCTCATATATTCAACAATCCAATCCAAAAACCTGATTATAGGCAATTTACTCCGAGTGGTTTTGCTGCGCTTTTGAAGCCGCCTACTTTTAAGGGGGTGCAATACAAAAGGTGGCGCACAAGATCAGTATATTGGTTTCAAATCATGTACTGCTATGACACCACTAAGGGTAAGCCTGGGGACGATCTTAATCCTACACAGCAGGAAGCTTTTGAGGACATGGATACCCTCTTCAAAGCCGCCCTGCTGAGTGTTCTTGATGATTCCATTGTGGATTCATATATGTCGTTTGACAGAGGCAAAGACATGTGGGCTTCGCTCGAGGCCACGTTTGGGGCCTCGGGCGCTGGCAACAAGTTGTACGTCATGGAGCAATTCTGTGTCTAGATGACTGATGAGCGCTCTGTTGTTCAGCAGACTCATGAGATACAATCACACGCTAAGGAACTTGAGTACTTCAAGTGTGTGTTGCCGGACAAATTTGTTGCTGGGACCATCATTGCCAAGCTTCCACCTTCGTGGACGGTTTTGCTACTTCTCTAAAAACAAGACACATGAGTTTTCCGTTTCAGATCTCATTAGCACTCTTCATTTTGAAGAGAAGGCGAGAGAAAAAGACACACATGCTTGGGTCGCTGAGGGAGCTTCTAGTGCCCACATGGTACACGAGAAGAACTTCGAGCCCAACCAGCCCCAAAAGAACAAGAACAAATCTCAGGGGAAAGGCAAGTTTGATGCAAAGAACAAGCCGTCACATTCTACCAACTTCAAGAAGAATTCTCATAACGGGAAGGGATACAAATCTCAATTTTGGTAGCACCGCACAAAACTTATATGGCTGCATCTACCTGCTGTCAGCTAACCTCATGGTGCTCCAGGTATTCCTACATTTGTAACTAGGTACAATCACCACCGCAAGATGAAATAAGCTTATTCATATGTTGACTTGCTGATTGCAGTGCGGAACGATCCTGTCATATCTGGAGTAGCAAACAAGAAGTGCAGCCGAAGGTGGAAATCAACCAAGGACTTATGAAATTATATATAATCTTCCTCAGGCAGGTCAAGATCCCTTCGTCCGTGATGATCATGTTTTGTCATGCCGAGCTATTGATATGTGCTACTGTTTTGCAACATCGTTTAAGTATAGCTATTGTTTTCCTATCTTTTCAGATTCAGGACAATGAAGATGATTTCAGGGGAACTACACAATATGGACTCATGTTGAGTCATCTCTATTGCCTCATGTGTTTGCTGCAAATGTGTCAGCATCAATTGCAAGATGAGCCAGCTAGCTAGCTGTGGAGTTGCCAAAATGCTCAAAGTGCTAGCAACATTGAGAAGAAACAAGCATGCCCAGGAAATTAAGGAAATTAATGCGTGCACAGGGAGGCCCTTTGCTCAGAGAAGCATCGACCGATTTTCTTTATTTCCACACCTTCTCACAGCTTTGTATTGGTTATAGTATGGTGAATCATTGAGATGCATAAACATGCTGAACTTTTGTTCTTCTGAATGTTAGTATGCATACCGTATCTTCTGAAGCTTAGTTTAATGTAAATGTTGACTAGCCTGTGAACCTTCACAATCTAGTAAGTATATTGTAGGCCTGTTATTTGACACCTCACTTTGCTGCGCTACGCGACCAGTGTGAGTGTCTGCATCCAGTACCGCATCCTCTAATTTGGTGGATGCCAAGTTGAAAAAGCTTACCGATGAGTAGCCATAAGCTGGAGGCGTCTCTTTTATTCTTTCGAATGGGCAATAAGTTGGAGAGTGTCTCGGGCTGCCTCTAGCACAAGGCCCTCCAGTACGAAACACAGGCGGCCGACTGGGCTGATACAAAAGCCTATCCATCTTAAAGCCCATTTGTTTTTGTTTTTTGCGAGGAGAAGCCCATATTTCTTGAAGAGGGGGTGATCCCAGGAAAACCCTCTTTCCTCCTCGCTTCCACTTATACTACAGCTTGTTGGACTCTCCCGCTTCCGTCGCCCCCCAATTCCCCCCGCTCCCCATCTTCCTCACTCGTCCAGAAAACCCACACTCACCTTCTTCCTCACAATTATAGAAAACGCCTGCTCCTCTTCTTCCACTCCAATAGAAAGCCCCAGCCCTCCTTCTTCCCCACTCGCACTGCCACTAAGCTCGTCTCTGGCTACTCTGCTCAAACCCGTGAGCTCGGCGCGACACCCACAAGGAAAATGGAGTTGGCTGGCCCCAGCGCTAAGAAGATGAGGCTCCCGCCAGCGGCGACGCCGGTTGTAGATCCCGCACCCGGCATCGCGGGGAGAAGCGGCGAGCTCCCCCCCCCCCCACTCGGATTTGAGGACCCGGTAGAATCTCCGGTGGACCGCATCAGCGATCTCTCAGACGTCATCCTTGAGGAGATCATCTTGCTTCTCCCCACCAAGGATTGTTGCGGCACACAAGTCCTCTCAACTCGGTGGCGCCCTCTATGGCGCACCGCGCCCCTCAATCTCGACTGTCGTCAGATATTTGTCCTTCCTGAATTTGATCTCCTCAGAGTGATCGTCTCCTCTCACCAGCAGGGCCCCGTTCAACGCGTCTGCATCCCGACATGCTACCTGCTGTCCATACCCGACACGACGGACACTTGGCAGACATCCCCTGAATTCGAAAAACTCCAGCAGTTTGAGTTCTACCATTACCACGAAAGTTTCATACCACGAACACGCCAAGAATTTGTGTCCACACTACCGTTTTCCATCTCACAGTTTTCCTCCTCTCTCCACACCGCCACCTTCGCCCGGTGCCATCTACCAGACGATCTTGTACAAATGCTTCGACTGCCACTGCTAAAAAAACTTTTGCTTGTGGTGGTTTATCTGTTGGAGGCCTCACTGCACAGCATCATCCACTCTAGTTGCCCTGCCCTGGAGCGCTTGCTGATTGTTTTGGGAATAGAAATCCTTGTCAGTTATCTCAAAATAAAGTCGCCTCACCTTAAAAGCATTGGAATTTGTTTTGAAGCAGCTCATCATCGAAGATGCCCCTTCACTTCAAAGGTTGCTCAGTCATAATTGTTATAGACCTTCGCAAATAACTGTCGTCTCTGCGCCCAGACAGGAGACCTTGGGTGTAATTAGTGATCCGTTTGATGATCACAACAAGTTGGTGTTTGGCTCCACACTTATTCAGGTACCGTATATTATCATCTACACATTTGTAATCATAAGCTGCATTTTTCATTTGTGCGCATAAGTTTTATATCATCTTGGAGTACACTTTGGGTACTAATATTATGTTATATTTTCAATGAAGAGTTTGTCCATGGATAGCCTATCAATGCTACTGGATTCTGTCAAGATCTTATATATCGGAATGTTTTGTTTTGATCTGAACATAATTATTGGCTTGCTTTGATGCTTTCCATCTCTGGAGAATTTATATATAGAGGTGATGATTTCATGCACATTGAAAGCCAGTATATATTGTACTAGAATTAATCGTTCAGTTGTCTCTCTTTTGACATACTCTTTGTTCAGACCTTAACTCTTTTCAATCTTCATGTCTACTTAGGCAGTGCTACCACATGGAAAAAACGTATAACCAATCGGTGGCGTAATAAGCACCAGGATTTTCTTAGTTCTCGTGACATTCGTTTGAGGACAATAACGTGGAAGGATATGCATCCAACCAGGCAAACAGAAGCTTTGACACATTCTTCCTGTTGAATGCAAGATTACTATTGTCCATGAGGCTTAAGTTTTACCGCAAGAGATTTCCCACGGGCGGACACGTTGGACAGCAAAAAAAGAAGTTTCAGGTGGACAAATGGGCTTCTAAATGTGCTCGCCTTCTATTTACAACAAGTTGTAGTCATCCTAAAATAAAGTTTTTGCACAGGATGTTGATTTTATGGATCAGAACGATCCGTTTGTTTGTGACTGCGAAAAAGAGTGGTTGGGTTAGATGTTACTGCCATGTTCAATCTGGGTTTTGTCTAAAAATTTGATGAACAATTAATCCTTGGGCTTTTTGTACCATTTGTAAGTTTGAGTTGCATGTTGTTGCCCTCGTACTCCCCTCCACCTGCCACTACACTGCCGCATCATCCACGGCTGCTGTTCGTTCCCGTCCAAGGCCTCGTCGTCGTTCTCCGCCTTGGTTCGCTCGTTGTGCCCGCCGTCGTCTAGCGTTGTCAACATGGTCAACAACCTCCCCTCAAAAAAAACATGGTCAACAACCAAGAGGAATCAGGAGATGACTGTAGGTGGAGAGGCTGACAGTAGGGACCCACCAGGGTCATTGCATTAGCAAGCAGGTGCCTCGTTATTACATGCCAAAAAAATACTTCCTCCTAATTTTTGAAAACTAGGTCCCACGCCATTGTCAATGTAGTCAATAAATGAGAAAATTACACAATGAGCGGATAACACCAGGGACCCATCAGCTCGCCCAGTTGTTTTTTCGTTTAGAGACAGAGCTCAACTACGTGTTGTGCGGGGGCTGTGGCCCGTCTAGCCAACGCTTACGCTTTTATTTAAGCACATGATGAGTCCAGTTGATATCTTTTTTCTTTCTGAAAATGGCTAGCCCAGTTCTTTTGTTTTTGGAGAATACCAAAACCGAGGCCTACTTGCTTTTCTCAGCCCTGCTGGGCTGCAAATCTTTCAAGGCGAGGAGGGATGTAAGTAGTAAGAAATGGGCTTCCCCAGAAAATGGGCTATAAGTTGTAAGAAATGGGCTGTAAATTTTTAAACCAAAGCCAACCGGCAATTACATTAAAATATCATTTTTTTTCTGGATTTCTCAACTCTCTACTCTTATGAAAACCAAAGCCAACTGGCAATTACATTAAAATATCGTCTTTTCTCCCACAAGATAAACTACTCATACAAATGCATCTTCATGTTCCGTGCAACGCACGTGCATCTTGCTAGTTAAGATTTTAAATTTCATTCATTTTTTGTGGAGAATTGTTTTTTGAATTTTATTTTGATATATTTTTTCAAAAAAAAATAACGTGACTCGAAATTTCGTGATTAAAAGAGTTCGGACCCCACCGAAATATGCAAAATTTCATTGAATTTTTTAGCGGTGCCCAGAATATATGGTCTGTAATGCTAATAAAAAGAATATGGGCTTCAAATATCCTTAAGAATTAGAAAATGGGCTGTAAATTATTGAAAATAATGGCAAATGGGTTGTATGCTATTTTCCACATATTTGGAGGCTAACTTCTGGGCCTACTAGGTTGACGATGATGCTGTCCTAATTTTTTTTGACGCGTACGCAAGGATTTGTCAACTTAGTCAACACAGAGCAGTGATTGTTGGATGTCCATCCAACAGCCGATGTGCTTCTAAAATCTCTGATCTTCCTGCCCTAGCCGCCCAAACCAGCGCCAGCGGGACTGCCTGCTCCCTCCTCCCGTGGCTGGTTGTGCTGCCGCCAGGCCATCCTTCTACCCACCTGTTGGGGAACATAGTAATTTCAAAAAAAATTCATACGCACACGCAAGATCATGGTGATGCATAGTTACGAGAGGGGAGAGTGTTGTCCACGTACCCTCGTAGACGAAAGCGGAAGCGTTATGACAATGCGGTTGATGTAGTTGTACGTCTTCATGATCGACCGATCCTAGTACCGAACGTACGGCACCTCCGCGATCTGCACATGTTCAGCTCGGTGACGTCCCACGAACTCACGATCCAGTAGATCTTCGATGGAGAGTTCCGTCAGCACGACGGCGTGATGACGGTGATGATGAAGCTACCGACACAGGGCTTCGCCTAAGCACCGCTACGATATAACCGCTACCTCTTGAGCACTGCGTTGGATTACCCCGAAGAGGAGAGGATGATGCAGCAAAGTAGCGTAAGTATTTCCCTCAGTTTTTGAGAACCAAGGTATCAATCCAGTAGGAGGCCACGCACAAGTCCCTCGTACCTGCACAAAACGATAGCTACTCGCAACCAACGCGATTAGGGGTTATCAATCCCTTAACGATCACTTACGAGAGTGAGATCTGATAGAGATGATAGATAATATTTTTGGTATTTTTGGTATAGAGATGCAAAGTAAAAAGTAAAAGGCAGAGTAAAAACAAAGCAAGTATTAAAGTGATAGAGATTTATATGATGAGAATAGACCCGGGGGCCATAGGTTTCACTAGTGGCTTCTCTCAAGAGCATAAGTATTCTACGGTGGGTGAACAAATTACTATTAAGCAATTGACAGAATTGAGCATAGTTATGAGTTTATCTAGGTATGATCATGTATATAGGCATCACGTCCGAGACAAGTAGACCGAAACGATTCTGCATCTACTACTATTACTCCACTCATCGACCGCTATCCAAAGATGCATCCAGTATTAAGTTAAAAACAGAGTAACACTTTAAGCAAGATGACATGATGTAGAGGAATAAATTCATGCAATATGATAAATACCCCATCTTGTTATCCTCGATGGCAACAATACAATACGTGCCTTGCAACCCTTTACATCACTGGGTAAGGACACATAAGATTGAACCCAAAGCTATGCACTTCTCCCATTGCAAGAACTACCAATCTAGTTGGCCAAACCAAACGGATAATTCAAAGAGACTTGCAAAGATAACTCAATCATACATAGAAGAATTCAGAGAAGATTCAAATATTATTCATAGATAAGTTGGATCATAAACCCACAATTCATCGGTCTCAACAAACACATCGCAAAAAGAAGATTACATCGAATAGATCTCCACGAGAGAGGGGGAGAACATTATATTGAGACCAAAAAGAAAGAAGAAGCCATCTATCTACTAGGTATGGACCCGAAGGTCTGAAGTAAACTACTCACACTTCATCGGAGGGGCTATGGTGTTGATGTAGAAGCCCTCCGTGGTGGGTGCCCCCTTCGGCGGAGCTCCGGAACATGCCCCAAGATGGGATCTTGTCGATACAGGAAGTTGCGGCTGTGGAATTAGGTTTTTGGCTCCTGTTCTGATCGTTTGGGGGTACGTAGGTATATATAGGAGGAAGGAGTATGTCGGTGGAGCAACAGGGGGCCCACGAGGCAGGGGGCGCGCCCTAGGAGGGGGGGGCGCCCCCCACCCTCGTGACCGCCTCTGATGTTCCATGGCGTAGGGTCCAAGTCTCCTGGATCACGTTCGGTGAGAAAATCATGTTTCCGAAGGTTTCATTCCGTTTGGACTCCGGTTGATATTCTGTTTCTTCGAAACATTGAAATAGGCAAAAAAAACAGCAATTCTGGGCTGGGCCTCCGGTTAATAGGTCAGTCCCAAAAATAATATAAAAGTGGAAAATAAAGCCCAATATAGTCCAAAACAGTATATAAAGTAGCATGGAGCAATAAAAAATTATAGATACGTTGGAGACGTATCAGGCATCCCCAAGCTTAATTCCTGCTCGTCCTCGAGTAGGTAAATGATAAAAAGAGAATTTTTGATGCGGGGTGATACTTTGGCATAATTTCAATGTAAATCCTCTTAATTGTGGTATGAATATTCAGATCCGAAAGATTCAAGACAAAAGTTCATATTGACATAAAAATAATAATACTTCAAGAATACTAACTAAGCAATCATATCTTCTCAAAATAACATGGCCAAAGAAAGTTATCCCTACGAAATCATATAGTCTGGCTATGCTCCATCTTCCCCACACAAAATATTTAAATCATGCACAACTCCGATGACAAGCCAAGCAATTGTTTCATACTTTAACATTTTCAAAACTTTTTCAATCTTCACACAATACATGAGCGTGAGCCATTGATATAGCACTATATGTGGAATAGAATGGTGGTTGTGGAGAAGACAAAAGGAGGGAAGATAGTCTCAGATCAACTAGGCGTATCAACGGGCTATGGAGATGCCCATCAATAGATATCAATGTGAGTGAGTAGGGATTGCCATGTAACGGATGCACTAGAGCTATAAGTATATGAAAGCTCAACAAAAAAAAACTAAGTGGGTGTGCATCCAACTCGCTTGCTCACGAAGACCTAGGGCATTTGAGGAAGCCCATCATTGGAATATACAAGCCAAGTTCTATAATGAAAAATTCCCACTAGTATATGAAAGTGACAAAACGAGAGACTCTCTATCATGAAGATCTTGGTGCTACTTTGAAGCACAAGTGTGGTAAAAGGATAGTAACATTGTCCCTTCTCTCTTTTTCTCTCATTTTTTTATTTGGGCCTTTTCTCTTTTTTATGGCCTCTTTTTTTTCTCTTTCTTTTTTTTTCTTTTTTCGTCCGGAGTCTCATCCCGACTTGTGGGGGAATCATAGTCTCCATCATCCTTTCCTCACTGGGACAATGCTCCAATAATGATGATCATCACACTTTTATTTACTTACAACTCAACAATTACAACTCGGTTCTTAGAACAAAGTATGACTCTATATGTATGCCTCCGTGATGTATCGGATATGCAATGATTCATGAGTGACATGTATGAAAGAATTATGAAAGGTGGCTTTGCCACAAATACGATGTCAACTACATGATCATGCTAGCAATATGACAATGATGGAGCGTGTCATAATAAACGGAACGGTGGAAAGTTGCATGGCAATATATCTCGGAATGGATATGGAAATGCCATGATAGGTAGGTATGGTGGTTGTTTTGAGGAAGGTATATGGTGGGTGTATGATACTGGCGAAAAGTTCGCGGTATTAGAGAGTCTAGCAATGGTGGAAGGATGGTAAAAAGTGCGTATAATCCATGGACTCAACATTAGTCATAAAGAACTCATATACTTATTGCAAAAATCTAGAAGTTATCAAAGCAAAGTATTACGCGCATGCTCCTAGGGGGATAGATTGGTAGGAAAATACCATCGCTCATCCCCGATCACCACTCATAAGGAAGATAATCAATAAATAAATCATGCTCCGAGTTCATCACATAACGGTTCACCATACGTGCATGCTACGGGAATCACAAACTTCAACACAAGTATTCTTTAAATTCACAACTACTCAACTAGCATGACTCTAATATCACCATCTTAATATCTCAAAACAATTATCAAGCATCAAACTTATCTTAGTATTCAACGCACTCAAAAGAAAGTTTCACATATCTTGAATACCAAGTATATTAACATTAAGCAAATTACCATGCTATTAACGACTCTCAAAATAATCTAAGTGAAGGATGAGAGATCAATAGTTTCTTTAAAACAAATCCACCACCGTGCTCTAAAAGATCTAAGTGAAGCACTAGAGCAAAAATTATCACACTCAAAAGATATAAGTGAAGCACTATGAGCAAAACTATCAAGCTCAAAACATATAAGTGAAGCACATAGAGTGTTCTATCAAATTCCAATTCATGTATGGCTCTCTCAAAAGGTGTGTACAGCAAGTATGATTGTGGTAAACTAACAAGCAAATACACAAATAATACAAGTTGCTCCAAGCAAAACACATATCATGTGGTGAATAAAAATATAGCTCCAAGTAAATTACCGATGGAAGTAGACGAAAGAGGGGATGCCTTCCGGGGCATCCCCAAGCTTTGACTTTTTGGTGTCCTTAGATTATCTTGGGGGTGCCATGGGCATCCCCAAGCTTAGGCTCTTGCCACTCCTTGTTCCATAATCCATCAAAAGAATTCACCCAAAACTTGAAAACTTCACAACACGAAACTCAATAGAAATCTCGTGAGCTCCGTTAGAGAAAGAAAACAAAAGACTACTTTAAGGTACTGTAATGAACTCATTATTTATTTATATTGGTGTTAAACCTACTGTTTTCCAACTTCTCTATGGATTATAAACTATTTTACTAGCCATAGATTCATCAAAATAAGCAAACAACACACAATAAACAGAATCTGTCAAAAACAGAACAGTCTGTAGTAATCTGTAACTAACGCAAACTTCTGGAACTCAAAAAAAATCTACCAAACTTATAAGACCTGGAAAATTTGTTTATTGATCATTAGAAATTGGAATCAGTATTTTATAACGTTCTGGTGATTTTTAATAATTCGGGCACTGAGCGCAAAGTTTCTGGAAATTACAGCAAGATCAAATAACTATCATCCAAGAAGATCCAATAGGTCTAGCTTGGCACAAACACTAATTAAAACATAAAACCACATCTAAACAGAGGCTAGATGGATTATTTATTACTAAGCATAAGCAAAAACAAAAAACTAAAAATAAAATTGGGTTGCCTCCCAACAAGCGCTATCGTTTAACGCCCCTAGCTAGGCATAAAAGCAAGGATAGATCTAGGTATTGCCATCTTTGGTAGGCAATCCATAAGTGGCTCTCATGATAGATTCATATGGTAATTTTATTTTCTTTCTAGTAAAGTGTTCCATGCCTTTCTTTAATGGAAATTGGAATCTAATATTTCCTTCCTTCATATCAATAATTGCACCAATCGTTCTAAGGAAAGGTCTACCAAGAATAATAGGACGTGAAGGATTGCAATCTATATCAAGAACGATAAAATCTACGGGCACATAATTCCTATTTGCAATAATAAGAACATAATTAATTCTTCCCATAGGCTTTTTAATAGTGGAATCCGCAAGATGCAAGTTTAGAGAGCAATCATCAAAGTCACGGAAATCTAGCAAAACACACAAAGTTTTGGGAATAGTAGAGACACTAGCACCCAAATCACACAAGGCATTAAACTCATGATCTTTGATTTCAATTTTAATAGTTGGTTCCCACTCATCATAGAGTTTTCTAGGGATAGAGACTTTCAACTCAAGTTTTTCTTCATCAAGGCATCAACAATGTGTTTGGTAAAGGCCTTATTTTGACTATAAGCATGAGGAGAATCTAGCACGGACTGCAACAAGGAAATACAATCAATTAAAGAGCAATTTTCATAATTAAACTCCTTGAGATCCAAAATAGTGGGTTTAGCAACATCTAGGTTTTTATTTCTTTCAATCCCACATTTATCAATTTCATCATCAAGATCTAAAAACTCTGAATTCATAGAACGCCGTCTAGGTAAGGGAAGATCATATTCAGTTTCATCAAGATTCATATTGCAAAACAAAGATTTAATAGGGGACACATCAATAACTTTTAGATCTTCATCTTGATTTTCATAGGAATTGGAAGAACACGCTTTAATAAAGGCATCTTTGGAAGCACGCATCCTAGCGGTTCTTTCTTTGCATTCATCAATGGAAATTCTATCAACGTTCCTAGCCAAATCATCAACTTTAAGCAATTTCTCTTCAAGAAAAGCATTAAAATTATTTTGTGAATTCATAAAATCTTTAACACTACTCTCAAATTCAGAGGGCATCTTATTAAAATTTCCATAAGAGTTGTTGTAGGAATTTCCATAATTATTAGAAGGATTACTAGGATAAGGCCTAGGATTAAAATTCCCTCTATACGCGTTGTTACCAAAATTATTCCTACCAAAAAAATTCACATCCATAGATTCATTATTATTCTCAATCAAAGTAGACAAAGGCATATCATTAGGATCAGAAGAAACACTCTTAGTAGCAAATAATTTCATAAGTTCCTCCATCTTTCCACTCAAAACATTGATTTCTTCTATCGCATTCACTTTTTTATTAGTAGATCTTTCAGTATGCCATTGAGAATAATTAACCATAATATTATCTACAAGTTTAGTAGCATATCCTAGAGTGATTTCCATAAAAGTGCCTCCCGCGGCCGAATCTAAAAGATTTCTAGAAGCAAAATTCAATCCGGCATAAAAGTTCTGTATAATGATCCACAAGTTCAAACCATGAGTAGGGCAATTACGTATCATTAATTTAATTCTCTACCAAGCTTGTGCAACATGTTCATGATCAAGTTGCTTAAAATTCATAATACCGTTCCTAATAGAGATAATCTTAGCAGGAGAAAAATACTTAGATATAAAAGCATCTTTGCACTTGTTCCAAGAATCAATACTATTTTTAGGCAAAGATGAAAACCACACTTTAGCACGATCTCTAAGCGAAAAAGGAAATAGCTTCAACTTAACGACATCATTATCGACATCTTTTTTCTTTTGCATATCACATAAATCAACGAAGCTATTCAGATGAGTAGCGGCATCTTCACTAGGAAGGCGGTAATTGATCTTTCATAACAAGATTCAACAAAGCAGTATTGATTTCACAAGATTCAGTATTGGCAAGAGGAGCAATCGGAGTGCTAAGGAAATCATTATTATTGGTATTGGTGAAGTCACACAATTTGGTAGTATCTTGAGCCATCGCGACAAAGAAGCAATCCAACACACGAGCAAACAAGCGGACGTGGAAAAGGCAACGGGAAAAAGAGGAGGAGATTGGGAAAGAGAGGGCGAACAAAACGGCAAGGGTGAAGTGGGGGAGAGGAAAACGAGAGGCAAATGGAAAATAATGTAATGCGACGGATAGGGATTGTGATGGGTACTTGGTATGGTGCTTGATTTTTGCGTAGACTCCCCGGCAACGGAGCCAGGAATTCTTCTTGCTACCTCTTGAGCACTACGTTAGATTTCCCCGAAGAGGAGAGGATGATGCAGCAAAGTAGCATAAGTATTTCCCTCAGTTTTTGAGAACCAAGGTATCAATCCAGTAGGAGGCCACGCACAAGTCCCTTGTACCTGCACAGGCCGATAGCTACTCACAACCAACGCGATTAGGGGTTGTCAATCCCTTCACGGTCACTTACGAGAGTGAGATCTGATAGATATGATAGATAATATTTTTGGTATTTTTGGTATAGAGATGCAAAGTAAAAAGTAAAAGGCAAAGTAAAAACAAAGCAAGTATTAAAGTGATGGAGATTGATATGATGAGAATAGACCCGGAGGCCATAGGTTTCACTAGTGGCTTCTCTCAAGAGCATAAGTATTCTACGGTGGGTGAACAAATTACTGTTGAGCAATTGACAGAATTAAGCATAGTTACGAGTTTATCTAGGTGCGATCATGTATATAGGCATCACGTCCGAGACAAGTAGACCGAAACGATTCTGCATCTACTACTATTACTCCACTCATCGACCGCTATCCAGCATGCATCTAGAGTATTAAGTTAAAAACAGAGTAACGCTTTAAGCAAGATGACATGATGTAGAGGAATAAATTCATGCAATATGATAAATACCCCATCTTGTTATCCTCGATGGCAACAATACAATACGTGCCTTGCAACCCTTTCTATCACTGGGTAAGGACACCGCAAGATTGAACCCAAAGCTATGCACTTATCCCATTGCAAGAACTACCAATCTAGTTGGCCAAACCAAACGGATAATTCGAAGAGACTTGCAAAGATAACTCAATCATACATAAAAGAATTCAGAGAAGATTCAAATATTATTCATAGATAAGCTGGATCATAAACCCACAATTCATCAGTCTCAACAAACACACCGCAAAAATAAGATTACATCGAATAGATCTCCACGAGAGAGGGAGAACATTGTATTGAGATCCAAAAAGAGAGAAGAAGCCATCTAGCTACTAGCTATGGACCCGAAGGTCTGAAGTAAACTACTCACACTTCATCGGAGGGGCTATGGTGTTGATGTAGAAGCCCTCCGTGGTGGGTGCCCCCTCCGGCGGAGCTCCGGAACAGGCTCCAAGAAGGGATCTCGTGGATACAGGAAGTTGCGGCGGTGGAATTAGGTTTTTGGCTCATGTTCTGATCGTTTGGGGGTACGTAGGTATATATAGGAGGAAGGAGTGCGTCGGTGGAGCAACACGGGGCCCACGAGGCAGGGGGCGCGCCCTAGGGGGGCGCGCCCCCACCCTCTTGACCGCCTCTATTGTTCCTTGGCGTAGGGTCCAAGTCTCCTGGATCACGTTCGGTGAGAAAATCACGTTTCCGAAGGTTTCATTCCGTTTGGACTCCGTTTGATATTCATTTCTTGAAACACCAAATAGGCAAAAAACAGCAATTACGGCTGGGCCTCCGGTTAATAGGTCAGTCCCAAAAATAATATAAAAGTGGAAAATAAAGCCCAATATAGACCAAAACAGTAGATAAAGTAGCATGGAGCAATCAAAAATTATAGATACGTTGGAGACGTATCAATGACCGAGGTGGATTATGATGGAGGGGGCACCGCACACGGCTAAAAGATCAATGATCAACTTGTGTGTCTATGGGGTGCCCCCCTCCCCCGTATATAAAGGAGTGGAGGAGGGGAGGAGGCCGGCCTCCTAGGCGCGCCCCAAGGGGAGTCCTACTCCCACCGGGAGTAGGATTCCACCCCTTCCAAGAGTAGGAGTAGGAGGGAGGGAAGGAGGAGAGAGGGGGCAGGAAAAAGGGGGGCACCGCCCCCCTTCCTTGTCCAATTCGGACTAGAGGGGGAGGGGGCGCGCGGCCTGCCCAGGCTGCCCCTTCCTCTCTCCACCAAGGCCCATGAGGCCCATTACACTCCCCGGGGGGTTCCGATAACCCCCCGGTACTCCGGTATTCGTCTGAACTCACTCGGAACCCTTCCGAAGTCCAAACATAGTCATCCAATATATCGATCTTTATGTCTCGACCATTTGGAGACTGCTCGTCATGTCCATGATCATATCCGGGACTCCGAACTACCTTCGGTACATCAAAACACATAAACTCATATTACCGATCGTCACCGAACGTTAAGCGCGCGGACCCTACGGGTTCGAGAACTATGTAGACATGACCGAGACACGTCTCTGGTCAATAACCAATAGCGGAAACTTGATGCTCATATTGGTTCCTACATATTCTATGAAGATCTTTATCGGTCAAACCGCATAACAACATAAGTTTTTCCCTTTGTCATCGGTACGTTACTTGCCCGAGATTCGATCGTCGGTATCTCAATGCCTAGTTCAATCTCGTTACCGGCAAGTCTCTTTACTCGTTCCGTAATACATCATCCCGCAACTAACACATTAGTTGCATTGCTTGCAAGGCGTATAGTGATGTGCATTACCGAGAGGGCCCAGAGATACCTCTCCGACAATCGGAGTGACAAATCCTAATCTCGATCTATGCCAACTCAACAAGTTCGATCGGAGACACCTGTAGAGCACCTTTATAATCACCCAGTTACATTGTGATGTTTGGTAGCACACAAAGTGTTCCTCCGGTATTCGGGAGTTGGATAATCTCATAGTCATAGGAACATGTATAAGTTATGAAGAAAGCATTAGCAATATACTAAACGATCAAATGCTAAGCTAACGGAATGGGTCAAGTCAATCACATCATTCTCTAATGGTGTGATCCCGTTAATCAAATGACAACTCATGTCTATGGCTAATAAACTTAACCATCTTTGATTCAACGAGCTAGTCAAGTAGAGGCATACTAGTGACACTCTGTTTGTCTATGTATTCACACATGTACTAAGTTTCCGGTTAATACAATTCGAGCATGAATAATAAACATTTATCATGATATAAGGAAATATAAATAACAACTTTATTATTGCATCTAAGGAATATTTCCTTTAGTCTCCCACTTGCACTAGAGTCAATAATCTAGATTACACAGTAATGATTCTAACACCCATATAGTCTTGATGTTGATCATGTTTTGCTCGTGAGAGAGGCTTAGTCAACGGGTCTGCAACATTCAGATCCGTATGTATCTTGCAAATCTCTATGTCTCCCTCCTTGACTTGATCGCGGATGGAATTGAAGTGTCTCTTGATGAGCTTGGTTCTCTTGTGAAATCTGGAGTCCTCTGCCAAGGCAATTGCACCAGTATTGTCACAAAATATTTTCATTGGACCCGATGCACTAGGTATGACACCTAGATCAGATATGAACTCCTTCATCCAGACTCCTTCATTTGCTGCTTCTGAAGCAGCTATGTACTCTGCTTCGCACGTAGATCCCGCCATGACGCTTTGCTTAGAACTGCACCAACTGACAGCTCCACCATTCAATATAAACACGTATACGGTTTGTGACATATCTGTATCAGTGTCAAAGCTTGCATCGACGTAACCATTTACGACGAGCTCTTTGTCACCTCCATAAACGAGAAACATATCCTTAGTCCTTTTCAGGTATTTTAGGATGTTCTTGACCATTGTCCAGTGATCCACTCCTGGATTACTTTGGTACCTCCCTGCTAAACTAATAGCAAGGCACACATACGGTCTGGTACACATCATTGCATAAATGATAGAGCCTATGGCTAAAGCATAGGGAACACCTTTCATTTTCTCTCTATCTTCTGCAGTAGTCGGGCATTGAGTGTGACTGAACTTCACACCTTGTAACACAGGCAAGAAACCTTTCTTTGCTTGATCCATTTTGAACTTCTTCAAAACTTTCTCAAGGTATGTGCTTTGTGAATGTCCAATTAAGCGTCCTAATCTATCTCTATTAATCTTGATGCCCAATATATAAGCAGCTTCATCGAGGTCTTTCATTGAAACACTCTTATTCAAGTATCCTTTTATGCTATCCAGAAATTCTATATCATTTCCAATCAACAATATGTCATCCACATATAATATTAGAAAGGCTACAGAGCTCCCACTCACTTTCTTGTAAATACATGCTTCTTCAAAAGTCTGTATAAAACCATATGCTTTGATCACACTATCAAAACGTTTATTCAAACTCCGAGATGCTTGCACCAGTCCATAGATGGATCGCTGGAGCTTGCTCACCTTTTTAGCATCATTTGGATTGATAAAACCTTCAGGTTGCATCATATACAACTCTTCTTCCAGAAATCCATTCAGGAATGCAGTCTTTACATCCATTTGCCAAATTTCATAATCGTAAAATGCGACAATTGCTAACATGATTCAGACGGACTTAAGCATCGCTACGGGTGAGAAAGTCTCATCGTAGTCAACTCCTTGAACTTGTCGAAAACCTTCCGCAACAAGTCAAGCTTTGTAGAAAGTAACATTACCGTCAGCGTCTGTCTTCTTCTTGAAGATCCATTTATTCTCGATGGCTTGCCGATCATCGGGCAAGTCAACCAAAGTCCACACTTTGTTTTCATACCTGGATCCCATCTCAGATTTCATGGCCTCAAGCCATTTCACGGAATCTGGGCTCATCATCGCTTCCTCATAGTTTGTAGGTTCGTCATGGTCAAGTAACATGACCTCCAGAACAGGATTACTGTACCACTCTTGTGTGGATCTTACTCTAGTTGACCTACGAGGTTCGGTAGTAACTTGATTTGAAGTTACATGATCGTCATCATTAGCTTCCTCACTAATTGGTGTAGGAGTCACAGGAACAGATTTTTGTGACGAACTACTTTCCAATAAGGGAGCAGGTACAATTACCTCATCAAGTTCTACTTTCCTCCCACTCACTTCTTTCGAGAGAAACTCCTTCTCTAGAAAGGATCCATTCTTAGCAACGAATGTATTGCCTTCGGATCTGTGATAGAAGGTGTAACCAACAGTCTCCTTTGGGTATCCTATGAAGACACATTTCTCCGATTTGGGTTCGAGCTTATGAGGTTGAAGCTTTTTCACATAAACATCGCAACCCCAAACTTTAAGAAACAACAACTTTGGTTTCTTGCCAAACCATAGTTCATAAGGTGTTGTCTCAACGGATTTAGATGGTGCCCTATTTAACGTGAATGCAACAGTCTCTAAAGCATAACCCCAAAATGATAGTGGTAAATCAGTAAGAGACATCATAGATCGCAAATATCTAGTAAAGTACGATTACGACGTTCGGACACACCATTATGCTGTGGTGTTCCGGGTGGCGTGAGTTGCAAAACTATTTCGCATTGTATCAAATGAAGACCAAACTCGTAACCCAAATATTCTCTTCCATGATCAGATCGCAGAAACTTTATTTTCTTGTTACGATGATTTTCTACTTCACTCTGAAATTCTTTGAACATTTCAAATGTGTTAGACTTATGTTTCATCAAGTAGATATACCCATATCTGCTCAAATCATCTGTGAAGGTGAGAAAATAATGATACCCGCCGTGAGCCTCAACATTCAACGGACCACATACATCAGTATGTATGATTTCCAACAAATCTGTTGTTCGCTCCATTGTTCCGGAGAACGGTGTTTTAGTCATCTTGCCCATGAGGCATGGTTCACAAGTACCAAGTGATTCATAATCAAGTGATTACAAAAGTCCATCAGAATGGAATTTCTTCATGCACTTTACACCAATATGACCTAGACGGCAGTGCCACAAATAAGTTTCACTATCATTATCAACTCTGCATCTTTTGGCTTCAATATTATGAATATGTGTATCCCTACTATCGAGATTCAATATAAATAGACCATTCTTAAAGGGTGCATGACCATAAAAGATATTACTCATATAAATAGAACAACCATTATTCTCTGATTTAAATGAATAACTGTCTCACATCAAACAAGATCCAGATATAATGTTCATGCTCAACGCTGGCACCAAATAACAATTATTCAGGTCTAAAACTAATCCCGAAGGTAGATCTAGAGGTAGCGTGCCGACCGCGATCACATCGACTTTGGAACCATTTCCCACGCACATCATCACCTCGTCCTTAGCCAATCTTCACTTAATCTGTAGTTCCTGTTTCGAGTTGCAAATATTAGCAACTGAACCAATATCAAATACCCAGGTGCTACTGCGAGCATTAGTAAGGTACACATCAATAACATGTATATCACATATACCTTTGTTCACCTTGCCATCCTTCTTATCCACCAAATACTTGGGGCAGTTTCGCTTCTAGTGACCAGTCCCTTTGCAGTAGAAGCACTCAGTCTCAGGCTTAGGTCCAGACTTGGGCTTCTTCACTTGAGCAGAAACTCGCTTGCCGTTCTTCTTGAAGTTCCCCTTCTTCCCTTTACCCTTTTTCTTCAAACTGGTGGGCTTCTTGACCATAAACACTTGATGCTCCTTCTTGATTTCTACCTCCGCAGCCTTTAGCATCGCGAAGAGCTCAAGAATTGTCTTATCCATCTCTTGCATGTTATAGTTCATCACAAAGCTCTTGTAGCTTGGTGGCAGTGATTGAAGAATTCTGTCAATGACACTATCATCCGGAAGATTAACTCCCAGTTGAATCAAGTGATTGTTATACCCGGACATTTTGAGTATATGCTCACTGACAGAACTATTCTCCTCCATCTTGCAGCTGTAGAACTTATTAGAGACTTCATATCTCTCAGTCCAAGCATTTGCTTGAAATATTAACTTCAACTCCAAGAACATCTCATATGCTCCATGACGTTCAAAACGTCGTTGAAGTCCCGGTTCTAAGCCGTAAAGCATGGCACACTGAACTAGCGAGTAGTCATCAGCTTTGCTCTGCCAGACATTCATAACATCTGGCATTGCTCCTGCAGCGGGTTTGGCACCTAGCGGTGCTTCCAGGACGTAATTCTTCTGTGCAGCAATGAGGATAATCCTCAAGTTACGGACCCAGTTCGTGTAATTACTACCATCATCTTTCAACTTTGCTTTCTCAAGGAACGCATTAAATTCAACGGAACAACAGCATGGGCCATCTATCTACAACAACATAGACATGCAAAATACTATCAGGTACTAAGTTCATGATAAATTAAAGTTCAGTTAACCAAATTACTTAAGAACTCCCACTTAGATAGGCATCCCTCTAATCATCTAAGTGATCACGTGATCCATATCAACTAAACCATGTCCGATCATCACGTGAGATGGAGTAGTTTTCAATGGTGAACATAACTATGTTGATCATATTTACTATATGATTCACGCTCGACCTTTCGGTCTTAGTGTTTCGAGGACATATCTGCATATGCTAGGCTCGTCAAGTTTAACCCGAGTATGTGAACGTAGAGGTTATCACACCCGATCATCACGTGGTGTCTCGGCACGACGAACTTTCGCAATGGTGCATACTCAGGGAGAACACTTATACCTTGAAATTTAGTGAGA
The DNA here is from genome assembly GCA_021605205.1 of Aegilops longissima. Taxonomy (NCBI): domain Eukaryota; kingdom Viridiplantae; phylum Streptophyta; class Magnoliopsida; order Poales; family Poaceae; genus Aegilops; species Aegilops longissima. The sequence goes on from CM038682.1 coordinate 310,334,264, forward strand.
GATCATCTTATAATGTTACTGTCGATCTAAGCAAAATAAGATGCATAAAATATAAGCATCACATGCAATCAATATAAGTGATATGACATGGCCATCATCATCTTGTGCCTTTAATCTCCATCTCCAAAGCACCGTCATGATCACCATCGTCACCGGCGCGACACCTTGATCTCCATCATAGCATCGTTGTCGTCTCGCCAACTATTGCTTCTACGACTATTGCTACCACTTAGTGATAAAGTAAAGCAATTACATGGCGATTGCATTTCATACAATAAAGCGACAACCATATGGCTCCTGCCAGTTGCCGATAACTCTATTACAAAACATGATCATCTCATACAATAAAATTTAGCATCATGTCTTGACCATATCACATCACAACATGCCTTGAAAAAAAAGTTAGACGTCCTCTACTTTGTTGTTGCAAGTTTTACGTGGCTGCTACAGGCTGAGCAAGAACCGTTCTTACCTACGCATCAAAACCACAAGGATATTTCGTCAAGTATGTGATGTTTTAACCTTCACAAGGACCGGGCGTAGCCACACACGATTCAACTAAAGTTGGAGAAACTGACACCCGCCAGCCACCTGTGTGCGAAGCACGTCGGTAGAACCCGTCTCGCATAAGCGTACGCGTAATGTCGGTCCGGGCTGCTTCATCCAACAATACCACCGAATCAAAGTATGGCATGCTGGTAAGAAGTATGACTTGTATCGCCCAGAACTCACTTGTGTTCTACTCATGCATATAACATCTACGCATAAACCTGGCTCGGATGCCACTGTTGGGGAACGTAGTAATTTTAAAAAAAATTCCTACGCACACGCAAGATCATGGTGATGCATAGCAACGAGAGGGGAGAGTGTTGTCCACGTACCCTCGTATACCAAAAGCGTAAGCATTATGACAACGCGGTTGATGTAGTCGTACGTCTTCACGATCGACCGATCCTAGTACCGAACGTACGACACCTCCGCGGTCTGCACACGTTCAGCTTGGTGACGTCCCACGAACTCACGATCCAGTAGAGCTTCGAGGGAGATTTCTATCAACACGACGACGTGATGACGGTGATGATGAAGCTACCGATGCAGGGCTTCGCCTAAGCACTGCTACGATATGATCGAGGTGGATTATGGTGTAGGGGGGCACCGCACACGGCTAAAAGATGAATGATCAACTTGTGTGTCTATGGGGTGCCCCCCTCCCCCGTATATAAAGGACTGGAGGAGGGGGAGGAGGCCGGCCTCCTAGGCGCGCCCCAAGGGGAGTCCTACTCCCACCGGGAGTAGGATTCCACCCCTTCCAAGAGTAGGAGTAGGAGGAAAGGAAGGAGGAGAGAGGGGGAAGGAAAAAGGAGGGCGCCGCCCCCCCCCCTTCCTTGTCCAATTCGTACTAGAGGGGGAGGGGGCACGCGGCCTGCCCTGGCCGCCCCTTCCTCTCTCCACCATGGCCCATGAGGCCAATTACACTCCCCGGGGGGTTCCGGTAACCCCCCGGTACTCCGGTATTTGTCCAAACTCACTCAGAACCCTTCCGAAGTCTAAACATAGTCATCCAATATATCGATCTTTATGTCTCGACCATTTTGAGACTCCCCGTCATGTCGGTTATCATATCCGGTACTCCGAACTACCTTCGGTACATCAAAACACATAAACTCATATTACCGATCATCACCGAACGTTAAGCGTGCAGACTCTACCGGTTCGAGAGCTATGTAGACATGACCGAGACACGTCTCTAGTCAATAACCAATAGTGGAACCTGGATGCTCATATTGGTTCCTACATATTCTACGAAGATCTTTATCGGTCAAACCGCATAACAACATACGTTGTTCCCTTTGTCATCGGTATGTTACTTGCCCGAGATTCGATCATCGGTATCTCAATACCTAGTTCAATCTCGCTACCGGCAAGTCTCTTTACTCGTTCTGTAATACATCATTCTACAAGTAACTCATTAGTTGCATTGCTTGCAAGGCTTATAGTGTTGTGCACACACAGAGGGCCCGACGATACCTCTCCGACAATCGGAGTGACATATCCTAATCTCGATCTATGCCAACTCAACAAGTACCATCGGAGACACCTGTAGAGCACCTTTATAATCACCCAGTTATGTTGTGACGTTTGGTAGCATACAAAGTGCTCCTCCGGTATTCGGGAGTTGCATAATCTCATAGTCATAGGAACATGTATAAGTTATGAAGAAAGCAATAGCAATATACTAAATGATCAAATTCTAAGCTAACGGAATGGGTCAATTCAATCACATCATTCTCTAATGATGTGATCCCGTTAATCAAATGACAACTCATGTCTATGGCTAGGAAACTTAACCATCTTTGATTCAACGAGATAGTCAAGTAGAGGCATACTAGTGACACTCTGTTTGTCTATGTATTCACACATGTACTAAGTTTCCGGTTAATACAATTCTAGCATGAATAATAAACATTTATCATGATATAAGGAAATATAAATAACAACTTTATTATTGCATCTAGGGCATATTTCCTTCACCACCCGCACATCCTGTTATTTTCTGGCGACGTCAGCCTCACCTCGCAGCCGACCAGTCAGCACTCATACTCCCCTCAGCGTGGGCATCCACTGCGATGGCTTCGCCGGCTCCGGGTCGTTCCCTTCCTGGGCCTCGCCCTCGTCCACCGTGTTTGTGCTCTCGGTGCGGTGAGGTCAACATGGTCAACATACAACAACCATTGGAAGAGGCTGACAGTAGGGGCCCACACAAGGAAATGCCTCCTTATTACACGCAAAATAATGATTCCTCCACCTGACAGCTGGGATCCATCGGAAGGGCCTTTGTATTTCACAAAAAATGTTCCCCCCGCTGACAGCTCGGACCCGCAAGCTATATCTTCGCACACAAGTGCCTCCATATTACGCACAAAAAAATGAATATTCCCCCTGCCAGCTGGGACCCACCATAGTGTGAGGCTGACTTGTGGGCCTACTAAGTTGACGGGGATGGAGGGCTTTGTCAGCTTAGTCAATATGAACGATTCTAGCTCCAGTGACCGTACGATGTCCGTCCAACGGCCGTAGTGCTTCTTCAACCTCTGGTCTTCTTGCTCCAGCCGCCCAAAGCAGCGCCGGTCGTGTCGCCTGCTCCTGCCTCCCGTGGCCAATTGTGCTTCCGTGGAGGCCTTACCGCCCCCTACTACTCCCACCGCTGGCCAGGCCCTGTGGCGACGGCAACCTCACACCGCAGCCAAACCGGTGAACCCTCGTACTCCTCTCCTCATGGGCATGCACTGTCGCGACTTCCCCGGCTCCGCGTCGTCCCCTTCCTAGGCCTCGCCGTCGTCCACCCCTTTGGTGCTCTCGGCGCGGCGTGGTCAATGTGGTCAATGACCGACTTCCATCGGAAGAGTGTTGTACGTGGAGATGCTGACAGCTGGGTCCACGCCCGCAGCAAGGAAGTGCCTCCTTATTACACGAAAAATAATGATTCCTCCATCTGACAGCAAGGACCCACCGGACGGGCCACTGTATTTCACGAAAAAAATGTTTCCCCCTGACTGCTGGGACCCACCAGCTACATCTTCGCACGCAAGGAAGTGCGTCCATATTACGGGCAAAAAAATCATTTGCCCCTAAATGGTGGGACCCACCAGCTACATCTTCGCATGCAAGGAAGTGCCTGACAGTCGGGACCCACCTGGTCGAAGCGTATGTAGCGTTGTCATTCTGGTCGCGAACGTGTATGTACATATTGGTCGATGTAGAGGCGCGCACGTGTCGTAGTAGAGTCACGCACGTAGGATGTACACGTACGTACAGCGGCCAGGGTGCAAGAAAGAAAATACGGCCGTGTACGTACATACGAGCGGGGTCTCGAACGCCTACTCGCGCATACGTACGGCCATGGCTCGTGTACATGGTTGGGTCGGAATGGAGAAGCTGCGCCGTCGTCGTGTTCATGGGGAGGCAACCGGCTGGGTCGGAACGGAATGTGTCGTCGTGTTCATCGAGAGCCAACCGGCTTGGACAGAACAGGTGATGGAAACGTGGCCTGGCGTACTGCAGAATGGAGGAAACGGCCTTCTGTTCGACCAGCCATGGTCGAAACGGGATCATCTTCATCGGGAGGGGGCTGGCGTACCGCAAAACGGTCGAAACAGGGTCCTGTTGATTGGGAGGGGTGTGGCATACCGCAAAACGGAGGAAACGGACTTGTGTTAGAGCGCTACGGTCGAAACGGGGGTCCTGTTCATCGGGAGGGGTGTGGCGTACCGCAAAACGGGACTCCACGAGATATTGTTCATCTCCATCGTCGACCTCCTCCAGCCTCCACGGGCTACTGTTCATCCACTGTCGGCCTCCTCCGGCCTCCACCTGCGACTGTTCATCCACGGGCTCCTGTTCATCTAGCCCCCACCGCACGCTCCTCCATCGGTTACTGTTCAACCAGCCCTCTCCACAGGGTCCTGTTCAACCACCCCTCCACGGGCTACTGTTCATCCAGCCCTCCACCAGCTACTGTTCATCCAGCCCTCCACGGGGTCCTGTTCATCCAGCCCTCCACAGGGTCCTGTTCATCCAGCCCTCCACGGGATCCTGTTCATCCACCGGCTCGATCGATCGGGGTACTGTTCATCCAGCGACAACGGCCTCTACTACCACGGGTTCCTGTTCGTCCAACCCCCACCGGGAACTGTTCATCCAAACCCCCCAACAATGCTCACTGTTCATCTAGAGGCAGCATTGATCGGCTTCAGTTAGCAGCAGTAGCAAAGGAATCGCTTGATCGGGTTCAGTTAACAGCCATCGATCGATCGCTGGGGTTCAGTAACGCGTAGCTTGTAGTGCAATCGCTCGGGTTCAGTTAGAGCCCAATGCCTTGCTCGGGTTCAGTTAGAGCGCAATGCCTCACACACATGCGCGTACGTACGAGAGAAACGCACATCGCTCGGCCCCGACCACCCACCGTAACCGGGAACTCCCCCGATACGTCGCCCTTGCTTCTACCATGGTTTTCTCCGTCATGGACGGCCCAAAGAATGTCATGCAGCTGCGTCTCCGGCCTGTCCAGGACGAAAAGCCCATTTTCTGTCATGATTTTTTGTCATGGAAGTAGGAGCCCACCACATCTATGATGATATCTGGTTTTGTCACAATTATCGTCATAGAAGTGTCATAAACATGACAGAAAAAATTGCGTTCGGCCCAAAATGTCACGGATGTGTCTTTTTTTTTGTAGTGTGAGATCCTTAATTCATACACCAAACTTTGGCATTTGGTATCCTTAGAGATCTTCTTTTGATGTTGTTGGCTACTCCGACTCGGACTATGCCGGTGACAAGGTTGATAGAAAGTCCACTTCGGGTACTTGTCAATTTCTTGGTAGATCTCTTGTGTCTTAGTCCTCCAAGAAACAAAACTCAGTATCCTTATCCACCGCCGAAGCGGAATACATTGCCGCTGGTTCATGTTGTGCTCAATTACTTTGGATGACCCAAACTCTTAAAGATTATGGGATATATGTGAAACATGTTCCATTGCTTTGTGATAATTAAAGTGCTATTAAGATTGCTCACAATCTCGTGCAACATTCTTGAACTAAGCATATTGAAGTTCGTCATCATTTCATTTGAGATCATGTTGCTAAAGGAGACATCAATCTTAAGCACGTTCGTACCGATAAGCAATTGGCAGATATATTCACCAAACCGCTTGTTGAGAAAGTTTTTGGCGTTTGAGAGGTGAATTGAACATTATTGATGCCATAAACTTGGAGTAGGAACTCCATCTAGATGCATGCAAGGCATGAGCCTTTGACTAATCCTTGATATTTCTCTTATAATGATGAGCATATGTCTCGGATCTATACTTGTACCCTTCCATGTTATCTAACCCTTGTAGGTACTTGGATGAGCCCAAATCTATGAGATTGCAACTCACTCACATCTTGAGAAATCTCTACATCACCAAGTCTCTACAATAAGGTAGTTGAAGACAAGGAAGCATGAATCCTTTCAACATATCCTTTGACAATTTCAATATATCAAATTTCATGATTGTCATTTTGGATACACAAGTGCTCTTCCTTGCAAAACTAACCCATGTAGGTAGATGAACACAAACTACAAGCGGTGCTCCCAACTCTTGATGAACTACATCAACCTTGAGCATCAAAAACAAGTTCAACTATATGATCATGATCAATACCACCACCCAAGGTATGTTATTCCATCTTAGAGAAGCTTTACCCCAAGTTATGGGTCAAAGCAGCTCAACAAGATGTGAATACATCAAAATACTTAAACGAAAAAAGGAAACCCAATTTTGAGGTTAAACGATGAGTATGACCTACGATCAAGTGTTATTACTTGACTCCTCGGCCAATATACTTTAACATAGGTGACTTTGTTGCCGGCCAATTCTAGATGAAGTTCTCTAGTGTTTCTTTGTGTTCCTGCATTTGTTTCTTGACTGATTGTTCCCCTTTCAAAAAAAATCATCTAGATTTCATTTCTCTTTCTTTCTGTTTTTCTCTGCTTCTAATTCATTGCAACAGTTAATTCCTTGCAAATCTTTGTGAGATCTTATTTGCCTAGTGAGCGGAGTTGACAATTTTTTCCTCTACATTGAACTCGGCCTCGCCGATTTCTGCCTATCAGCTAGACCGAACTGCACCAATACATTGCAGACTGTTCATCTGTACAACCGACAAGGACAAACCATGTCTGATTGATATGCATCATCTATGACACTGCCAACTCGGTGTCACCGATGAGAAAGAATCGGTGTTACCGATTTCACTACTGAGAAAACATTTTGTCATTGCAATTGCCATTTCTTCTCCAGCTCCACTCGATGACTCTTATCCTCTACTTGCATCTTAAACTACACGCTACTTTGTAATGTGACTCAAGGACCAAACCTATTTGACTCATGCTCCAGAAGACCCCTTCTTGGAAATTGATGTCAAAGGGCGAGAGAGAGCACATGAAAGCTTATCACATGGGAGAGAAAGCACATCTTAGCTTCTCCAGATGTTTTTTAACAAAAGAGGAGAGAAGTCACATGTCTTTAAGAGGGGAAAGACATGTTAATGTATGTTTGTAACATTTCTTGCTCTGATTATGATTGCTTTGTTCCGATTTTCTCTTACCCTATCTTCTCCCATTATCCAATATCAGATTCAGGGGGAGAAAGAGCTCATTTCTAAGGGAAGAAAATCTTTGGAATTCATTGCATACCTTTATTCTTTGGGGACATGTCTATATCCAAACAGAGTACTAAGTACTCACTCATTACATGTCATCCCAGTCTTGGTACTCTTGTGTCTTTTAACTTGCTTTGTTTAGTAGGTGTCCTTGTGTTATGTAACCTGTTTGCTCAAGTTCATCTCTTCCAAAGCCAGCTCAAGACTACAAGGTAAGTATATGTATCTTACTCATGTACATGATGATCTCTTGCTGATGTAAATATTGTTTGCAACAAGGACTCATGAACATGAAGGTACACTTATTTCTTCAACATCATTTACTCTGATGCATATAGCCAAGATACATGTAGCTCATTGCTTGCTCTAACATGCCTATGCATTGTCATGTTTTCATAGTCTATCTTCACATAATTGCATACATGTAGGGGGAGTCAATGCATGTTACATGTCTTTCCAAAGCTTTATTTGTTACTCTTCATATATTTATCTAAAGCTTTGATGTATGTTGTCATCAATTACCAAAAAGGGGGAGATTGAAAGCACAAGTGCTGCCTAGGTGATTTTGGTAATTAATGTCAACATATCTCTCGTTGGACTAATATCTTCATCTAGTATATTTTAGAAAGTTCAACAAATACACGACATGGACAAGAGGATGTGGAACCCCTTCAAGATGCTAAGGACAAAGATTGGCAAAAGCTCAAGACTCCGCATTTTTATTTTAGTGATCCAAAGATCACATTGAGTCCATAGGAAAAGCCAATACTATTAAAAGGGGATGAGGTGCCGCTTAATGGTCTACTTGCTCAAAGTGCTTAGTGATATGCTCTGAAGCCCTCAACCACTTTCTCAAATCCAAATATGTCCAAAACCCAAAGTCAAACTCGGCCCCACCAATTTGATCCATCCGGCGCCATCGAGTTCCTTTGACATAGCTACTGCCAGAAACCCTAATCAATTCGGTCTCACCGAGATGGCCTTGCAAACTCTCTGTTGTCTGTTGCAATTATTTTGGTCTCCCCGAAATAAGCAATCGGTCCCACCGAGTTTGCCTGACCAACTCTCTGTTTGCTCATTGTTGAAATCGGTCCCACCGAGTTCATGCAATCGGTCACACCGAGATGAGGTTTTGCCTTAACCCTAGCACATCAGTCCCACCGAGTTGATCATGTCGGTCCCACCGAGAATCCTAACGTTCACATTTTGAATTGAATCGTTCTCACCGAGTTCACCTATTCGGGCTGACCGAGTTGGGTCAAATGTGTGTAACGGTTAGATTTTGTGTGGAGGCTATATCCCCTTCTCTATTCAAGAGAGAGCCATCAGAACGTGCCTACACTTCCACTACTCATTTTCTGAGAGAGAACCACCTACTGATGTGTTGATACCAAGACATTCCAATCCAACCACAAGAATCTTGATCTCTAGATTTCCCCAAGTTGCTTTGCACACAAATCATGTTTCCACCATAGCCAAATATGTGAGAGAGTTGAGTGTTGGGGAGACTATCATTTGAAGCACAAGAGCAAGGAGTTCATCATCAACACACCATCTATTACCTTTTGGAGAGTGGTGTCTCCTAGATTGGTTAGGTGCCACTTGGGACCTCCGTCAAGATTGTGGAGTTGAACCAAGGAGTTTATAAGGGCAAGGAGATCGCCTACTTCGTGAAGATCTACCCAAGTGAGGCAAGTCCTTCGTGGGCGATGGCCATGGTGGGATAGACAAGGTTGCTTCTTCGTGGACCCTTCGTGGGTGGAGCCCTCCGTGGACTCGCGCAACCGTTACCCTTCGTGGGTAGAAGTCTCCGCCAACGTGGATGTACGATAGCACCACCTATAGGAACCACGCCAAAAATCTCCGTGTCTCCAATTGCATTTGCACACTCCAATCCCTTCCCTTTACTTTCTTGCAACTTGCATGCTTTACTCTTTCCGCTACTTATACTCTTGTCATCCTTGCTTGAAATGTATTGTGAATGCTTAAACTTATACTAAAACTCCACCTCAACTTGAAGAACTTAAAAACTGCTGGTTTTGCTTGTTGAGAGTCTATTCACCCCCCCCCCCCTCTAGACACCTCTTCTTGATCCTTTCACCCGAACACTGCCTCCTTAGACATCGACCTTGATCCAAGCTCGTCTTCGGATTCGGCAGCGGTGGCCTCTGAGCAATTCCTTCTCCCATCACCCGAGGGTCATCCCTGGATGAACAAGGTAACGACACCGCGTCAAGCAGTCTGAACAACATGTTTCATATCAGCCCGACTTACAACTACAACCTGGACGCCGATGAGCTCTCGCAGATAACTGAAGTAGTGAACCGAATCCAAGACCTGGCGAAACCTGGTGATCTCTTTGGCGAAAATGAACAAAAATTATAGATACGTTGGAGACATATCAGACACGTGCTCCCCAGATCCTCCCTTCTAATAGCAGACTACATACCTAGGGTACACAATTTTGCACTTCAAATTCCATGGGAGATTGGGGAGCATAACTTTATAAAAGTGGTGCGTTACTTCGGATCATCCGCACACACAACCACCTGAAACCTGGTGATCTCTTTGGCACTATCAAAGGCCCACCAGGAATTGTATCCTGGCAGCGTCAAGCTATCACACTACGGCTATAGCTGATACGTCTCCAACGTATCTATAATTTTTTATTGTTCCATGCTATTATAGTATCAATCTTGGATGTTTTATATGCAATTATATATCATTTTTGGGACTAACCTATTAACCTAGTGCCAATTGTTGTTTTTGCCTATTTTTGGCTTTCCAGGAAATCAGTACCAAACGAAGTCCAAATGCTACAAAACATTTTGACGATGGACAAGAGAGACCCTGGAAGCTTCGGGGGGAGACCAAAAGGCAAACAAGGAGATGTCAAGGAAATAGGGAGCGCCCAGGGGGTAGGCGCGCCCTGATGCCTGGGCCCCTCATGGCTCCATCTGACCTAATTCCACCTTTATAAATTCTCTAAAATCGAGAAACCAATAGGGAGCCACCCAAAAATATTTTTTCTGCCGCCACAAGTTTCTGTTCTTCCGCGATCCCATATGGAGGCCTTTTCCAGTACTCTGTCAGAGGGGGAATCGATCACGGAGGGCTTCTACATCAACCTTCCTGCCCTTCCAATGATGTGTGAGTAGTTTACCACACACCTACGGATCCATACCTAGTAGCTAGATGACTTCTTCTCTCTCTTTGATTTTCAATACGATGTTCTCCTCTAGCCAGGTCTATCTACCACATACACACGATTTCCCTTGATACGTCTCCAATGTATCTATAATTTTTTATTGTTCCATGTTGTTATATTTGTTGGGGAACGCAGTATTTCAAATTTTTTACCTATGCTCACGCAAGATCTATCTAGGAGATGCATAGCAACGAGCGGGGAGAGTGTGTCCACGTACCCTCGTAGACCGAAAGCGGAAGCATTTAGTAACGCTGTTGATGTAGTCAAATGTCTTCGCGATCCAACCGATCCAAGCACCGAACGTACGGAACCTCTGCGTTCAGCACACGTTCAGCTCGATGACGTCCCTCGATCTCTTGATCCAGTTGGGGAAGAGGGAGAGTTCCGTCAGCATGATGGCATGGCGACGGTGATGATGAAGTTACCGGCGCAGGGCTTCGCCTAAGCACTACGACGATATGACCGAGGTGTGTAACTGTGGATGGGGGCACCGCACACGGCTAAGAGAAGGCTTGTTGTGCTTTGGGGTGCCCCCTTGCCCCCGTATATAAAGGAGGGAGGAGGAGGCCGACGGCCAGGGAGGAGGCGCGCCAGGGGGGAGTACTACTAGGACTCCAAACCTAGTAGGGATCGCCCCCCCCCCCCTTTTCCTAATCCAAGAGGGGGAAGGAGGGAAGGAAAGGGAGAGAGGAAGGAAGGGGGGTCGCGCCCCCTCCCCCTAGTCCAATTCGGACTGCCCTTGGGGGGGGGCACCTTGTGGCCTCCCCTCTGCTTCTACTTTATGGCCCACTAGGGCCCATAACTTCTCCAGGGGGTTCCGGTAACCCCTCGGTTCCCCGAAACTTATTCGAAACTTCCCAAAACCATTCCGGTGTCCGAATGTAACCATCCAATATATGAATCTTTATGTATCGACCATTTTGAGAATCCTCGTCATGTCCGTGATCTCATCCGGGACTCCAAACAAACTTCGGTCAACAAATCACATAACTCATAATACAAATCGTCATCGAACGTTAAGCGTGCGGACCCTACGGGTTTGAGAATTACGTAGGCATGACCGAGACACATCTCCGGTCAATAACCAATTCAATAGCGGAACCTGGATGCTCATATTGGCTCCTACATATTCTACGAAGATCTTTATCGGTTAAACTGCATAACAACATACGTTGTTCCCTTTGTCATCGGTATGTTACTTGCCCGAGATTCGATCCTCGGTATCATCATACCTAGTTCAATATCGTTACTGGCAAGTCTCTTTACTCATTCCGTAGTGCATCATCCCGTGACTAACTTATTAGTCACATTGCCTGCAAGGCTCATAGTGATGTGCATTACCGAGAGGGCCCATAGATACCTCTCTGATACACGGAGTGACAAATCCTAATCTCGATCTATGACAACTCAACAAACACCATCGGAAGCACCTGTAGAGCATCTTTATAATCACCCAGTTACATTGTGACATTTGATAGCACACAAGGTGTTCCTCCGGTATTCGGGAATTGCATAATCTCATAGTCAGAGGAACATGTATAATTCATGAAGAAAGCAATAGCAATAAAACTAAACGATCATTATGCTAAGCTAACAGATGGGTCTTGTCCATCACATCATTCTCTAATGATGTGATCCCGTTCATCAAATGAGAGCACATGTCTATGGCTAGGAAACTTAACCATCTTTGATTAACGAGCTAGACAAGTAGAGGCATACTAGGGACACTCTGTTTGTCTATGTATTCACACATGTACTAAGTTTCCGGTTAATACAATTCTAGCATGAATAATAAACATTTATCATGATATAAGGAAATATAAATAACAACTTTATTATTGCCTCTAGGGCATATTTCCTTCAGTCTCCCACTTGCACTAGAGTCAATAATCTAGATTACATAGTAAAGATTCTAACACCCATGGAGTCTTGGTGCTGATCATGTTTTGCTCGTGAGAGAGGCTTGGTCAACGGGTGTGGAAGATTCGGATCCGTATGTATCTTGCAAATCTCTATGTCTCCCTCCTTGACTTGATCGCGGATGGAATTGAAGCGTCTCTTGATGTGCTTGGTTGTCTTGTGAAATCTGGATTCCTTTGCAAAGGCAATTGCACCAGTATTGTCACAAAAGATTTCCATTGGACCCGATGCACCAGGTATTACACCTAGATCGGATATGAACTCCTTCATCCTGACTCCTTCATTTGCTGCTTCCGAAGCAGCTATGTACTCTGCTTCACACGTAGATCCCGCCACGATGCTCTGCTTGGAACTGCACCAACTGACAACTCCACCATTCAATATAAATACGTATCCGGTTTTTGACTTAGAGTCATCCGGACCAGTGTCAAAGCTTGCATCGACGTAACCGTTTACGACAAGCTCTTTGTCACCTCCATAAATGAGAAACATACCCTTAGTACTTTTCAGGTATTTCAGGATGTTCTTGACCGTTGTCCAGTGATCCACTCATACGTCTCCAACGTATCTATAATTTTTGATTGCTCCATGCTATATTATCTTCTGTTTTGGACATTATTGGGCTTTATTATACACTTTTATATTATTTTTGGGAATAACCTATTAATCGGAGGCCTAGCCCAGAATTGTTGTTTTTTGCCTATTTCAGAGTTTCGCAGAAAAAGAATATCAAATGGAGTCCAAACGGAATGAAACCTTTGGGAACGTGATTTTTGGAACAAACATGATCCAGAGGACTTGGAACCTACGTCAAGAAAGCTACCAGGAAGCCACGAGGTAGGGGGCGCGCCTACCCCCCGGGCGCGCCCACCACCCTCGTGGGCCCCATGTTGCTCCACCGACGTACTCCTTCCTCCTATATATACCTACGTACCCCCAAACTACCAGATACGGAGCCAAAAACCTAATTCCACCGCCGCAACCTTTTGTACCCGTGAGATCCCATCTTAGGTCCTGTTCCAGAGCTCCGCCGGAGGGGGCATCGATCATGGAGGGCTTCTACATCAACACCATAGCCACTCCGATGATGTGTGAGTAGTTTACTTCAGACCTTCGGGTCCATAGTTATTAGCTAGGTGGCTTCCTCTCTCCTTTTGGATCTCAATACAATGTTCTCCCCCTCTCTTGTGGAGATCTATTCAATGTAATCTTCTTTTGCGGTGTGTTTGTTGAGACCGATGAATTGTGGGTTTATGATAAAGTTTATCTATGAACAATATTTGAATATTCTGAATTCTTTTATGTATGATTGGTTATCTTTGCAAGTCTCTTCGAATTATCTGTTTGGTTTGGCCTACTAGATTGATCTTTCTTTCCATGGAGAAGTGCTTAGCTTTGGGTTCAATCTTGCGGTGTCCTTTCCCAGTGACAGTAGGGGCAGCAAGGCACGTATTGTATTGTTGCCATCGAGGATAACAAGATGGGGTTTATATCATATTGCATGAATTTATCCCTCTACATCATGTCATCTTGCTTAAAGCATTACTCTGTTCTTATGAACTTAATACTCTAGATGCATGCTTTGGATAGCGGTCGATGTGTGGAGTAGTAGTAGTAGATGCAGCAGAGTCGGTCTACTTGTCTCGGACGTGATGCCTATATACATGATCATACCTAGATATTCTCATAACTATGCTCAATTCTGTCAATTGCTCAACAGTAATTTGTTCACCCACCGTAAATACTTATGCTCTTGAGAGAAGCCACTACTGAAACCTATGGCCCCCGGGTCTATTTTCCATCATATTAATCTCCCGACAACAAGCTATTTCTAGCGCCGTTTTTGTTTTACTTTCTTTACTTTGCATCTTTATCATAAAAATACCAAAAATATTATCTTATCATATCTATGAGATCTCACTCTCGTAACTGACCGTGTAGGGATTGACAACCCCTTATCGCGTTGGTTGCGAGGATTTATTTGTTTGTGTAGGTGCGAGGGACTCGTGCGTGGCCACCTACTGGATTGATACCTTAGTTCTTGATACGTCTCCAACGTATCTATAATTTTTGATTGCTCCATGCTATATTATCTACTGTTTTGGACATTATTGGGCTTTATTTTCCACTTTTATATTATTTTTGGGACTAACCTATTAACCGGAGGCCCGGCCTAGAATTGCTGTCTTTTGCCTATTTCAGAGTTTCGAAGAAACGGAATATCGAACGGAGTCCAAACTGAATGAAACCTTCGGGAACGTGATTTTCTCAACGAACGTGATCCAGGAGACTTGGACCCTAAGTCAAGGAAGCTTCGAGGAGGGCACGAGGTAGGGGGGCACGCCCAACCCCCCAGGGCGTGCCCTCCACCCTCGTGGGCCCCACGTTGCTCCACCGACGTACTTATTCCTCCTATATATACCTACGTACCCCCAAACAATCAGATACGGAGCCAAAAACGTAACTCCACCGTCGCAACCTTCGGTACCTACGAGATCCCATCTTGGGGCCTGTTCCGGAGCTCCGCCGGAGGGGGCATCCACCACGGAGGGCTTCTACATCATCACCATAGCCTCTCCGATGAAGTATGAGTAGTTTACCTCAGACCTTCGGGTCCATAGTTAGTTGCTAGATGGCTTCTTCTCTCTTTTGGGATCTCAATACAATGCTTTCCCCCTCTCTCGTGTAGATCTATTCAATGTAATCTTCTTTTTGCGGTGTGTTTGTTGAGACCGATGAATTGTGGGTTTATGATCAAGATTATCTATGAACAATATTTGAATCTTCTCTGAATTCTTTTATGTATGATTGGTTATCTTTGAAAGTCTCTTCGAATTATCAGTTTGGTTTGGCCTACTAGATTGGTTTTTCTTGCAATAGGAGAAGTGCTTAGCTTTGGGTTCAATCTTGCGGTGTCCTTTCCCAGAGACAGCAGGGGCAGCAAGGCACATATTGTATTGTTGCTATCGAGGATAACAAGATGGGGGGTTTTATCATATTGCATGAATTTATCCCTCTACATCATGTCATCTTGCTTAAGGCGTTACTCTGTTTTCTTGAACTTAGTACTCTAGATGCATGCTGGATAGCGGTCGATGAGTGGAGTAATAGTAGTAGATGCAGGCAGGAGTCGGTCTACTTGTCTCAGACGTGATGCCTATATACATGATCATACCTAGATATTCTCATAACTATGCTCAATTCTGTCAATTGCTCAACATTAATTCGTTCACCCATCATAGAATATTTATGCTCTTGAGAGAAGCCACTAGTGAAACCTATGGCCCCCGGGTCTATCTCCATCATATTAATCTTCCATCACTTTATTTATTGCCTTTGCTTTTTTACTTTTCTTTTCTTTTACTTTGCATCTTTATCATAAAAATACCAAAAGTATTATCTATCATCTCTATCAGATCTCACTCTCGTAAGTGACCGTGAAGGGATTGACAACCCCTAATCGCGTTGGTTGCGAGGAGTTATTTGCTTTGTGTAGGTATGAGGGACTCGCGCGTAGCCTCCTACTGGATTGATACCTTGGTTCTCAAAAACTGAGGGAAATACTTACGCTACTTTGCTGCATCATCCTTTCCTCTTCAAGGAAATCCAACGCAGTGCTCAAGAGGTAGCAAGAAGAATTTCTGGCGACGACGCCGGGGAGTCTACGCAAAAGTCAACATACCAAGTACCCATCACAATCCCTTATCCCCCGCATTACATTATTTGCCATTTGCCTCTCGTTTTCCTCTCCCCCACTTCACCCTTGCCGTTTTATTCGCCCTCTCTTTCCTGTTTGCCTTTTTCTCGCTCGCTTATTGTTTGCTCGTGTGTTGGATTGCTAGTTTGTCACGATGGCTCAAGATAATACCAAATTATGTGACTTTACCAATACCAACAATAATGATTTGCTTAGCACTCCGATTGCTCCTCTTACCAATACTGAATCTTGTGAAATCAATGTTGCTTTGTTGAATCTTGTCATGAAAGATCAATTCGCCGGCCTTCCTAGTGAAGGTGTCGCTACTCATCTAAAAAGCTTCGTTGATTTGTGTGATATGCAAAAGAAGAAAGATGTTGATAATGATATTGTTAAATTGAAGCTATTTCCTTTTTCGCTTAGAGATCGTGCTAAAGCTTGGTTTTCGTCTTTGCCTAAAAATAGTATTGATTCATGGAATAACTGCAAAGATGCTTTTATCTCTAAGTATTTTCCTCCCACTAAGATCATCTCTCTTAAAAATGATATTATGAATTTTAAGCAACTTGATCATGAACATGTTGCACAAGCTTGGGAGAGAATGAAATTAATGATACGTAATTTCCCTACTCATGGTTTGAATTTGTGGATGATTATACAAAAATTTTATGCCGGATTGAATTTTGCTTCTAGAAATCTTTTAGATTCGGCCGCGGGAGGCACTTTTATGGAAATCACTTTAGGAGAAGCTACTAATCTCCTAGATAATATTATGGTTAATTATTCTCAATGGCACACTGAAAGATCTACTAATTAAAAAGTGCAGGCGATAGAAGAAATTAATGTTTTGAGTGGAAAGATGGATGAACTTATGAAATTATTTGCTACTAAGAGTGTTTCTTCTGATACTAATGATATGCCTTTGTCTACTTTGATTGATAATAATAATGAATCTATGTATGTGAATTTTGTTGGTAGGAATACTTTTGGTAACAACGTGTATAGAGGAAACTCTAATCCTAGGTCGTATCCTAGTAATCCCTCTAATAATTATGGAAATTCCAACAACAACTCTTATGGAAATTTTGATAACATGCCCTCTGAATTTGAGACTAGTGTTAAAGAGTTTATGAATTCGCAAAAGAATTTTAATGCTTTGCTTGAAGAGAAATTGCTTAAAGTTGATGAGTTGACTAGGAACGTTGATAGAATTTCTCTTGATGTTGATTCTTTAAAGCTTAGATCTATTCCTCCTAAGCATGATATCAATGAGTCTCTCAAAGCCATGAGAATTTCCATTGATGAGTGCAAAGAAAGAACCGTTAGGATGTGTGCTACGAAAGATGCCTTTATTAAAGCGTGTTCTTCTAGTTCCTATGAAAATAAAGATGAAGATCTAAAAGTTATTGATGTGTCCCCTATTAAATATTTGTTTTGCAATATGAATCTTGATAATGATGGGACTGAATATGATCCACCTTTACCTAGAAGGCATTCCAAAAATTCAGAGTTTGTAGATCTTGATGCTAAAATTGATAAAAGTGGGATTGAATAAATCAAAACCCTAGATGTTGCTAAACCCACTATTTTGGATTTCAAGGAATTTAATTATGACAGTTGCTCTTTGATTGATTGTATTTCCTTGTTACAATCCGTGCTAAATTCTCCTCACGCTTATAGTCAAAATAAAGCGTTTACTAAACATATCGTTGATGCCTTGATGCAATCTTGTGAAGAAAAACTTGATTTGGAAGTTTCTATCCTTAGAAAACTTTATGATGAGTGAGAACCAACTATTAAAATTAAGATTAAGGATCATGAATTTTATGCTTTATGTGATTTGGGTGCTAGTGTTTCCACTATTCCCAAAACTTTGTGCGATTTGCTAGATTTCCATGATTTTGATGATAGCTCTCTAAACTTATACCTTGCGGATTCCACTATTAAGAAACCTATGGGAAGAATTAATGATGTTCTTATTGTTGCAAATATGAATTATGTGCCCGTAGATTTTATCGTTCTTGATATAGATTGCAATCCTACATGTCCTATTATTCTTGGTAGGCCTTTCCTTAGAACGATTGGTGCAATTATTGATATGAAAGAAGGGAATATTAGATTCCAATTTCCGCTAAGGAAAGGCATGGAACACTTCCCTAGGAAGAAAATAAATTACCATATAAATCTATCATGAGAGCCACTTACGGATTGCCTACCAAAGATGGCAATATCTAGATCTATCCTTGCTTTTATGCCTAGCTAGGGGCGTTAAACGATAGTGCTTGTTGGGAGGCAACCCAATTTTATTTTTAGTTTTTTTGCTTTTGCTTCTGTTTAGGAATAAATCTTAGATCTAGCATCTGGTTAGATGTGTTTTTATGTTTTAATTAATGTTTCTGACAAGTTAAACCTATAGGATCTTCTTGGATGATAGTTATTTGATCTTGCTGTCATTTCCAGAAACTTTCTGTTCACGAAAGCAATTGTTAAAAATCACCAAAACGTGATAAAATACTGATTCCTATTGCTGCTGATCAATAAACAAATTTACTAGGACGTCCTATTTTGGTTGATTTTTTGGAGTTCTATAAGTTTGCGTTAGTTACAGATTACTACAGACTGTTCTGTTTTTGACAGATTCTGTTTTTCGTGTGTTGTTTGTTTATTTTGATGAATCTATGGCTAGTAAAATAGTTTATAAACCATAGAGAAGTTGGAATACAGTAGGTTTAACACCAATATAAATAAAGAATGAGTTCATGACAGTACCTTGAAGTGGTCTTTTGTTTTCTTTCGCTAACGGATCTCATGAGATTTCTTTTGAGTTTTGTGTTGTGAAGTTTTCAAGTTTTGGGTGAAAGATTTTTGATGGATTATGGAACAAGGAGTGGCAAGAGCCAAAGCTTGGGGATGCCCATGGCACCCACAAGATAATCTAATGACACCAAAAAGTCAAAGCTTGGGATGCCCCGGAAGGCATCCCCTCTTTCGTCTACTTCCATCGGTAACTTTACTTGGAGTTATACTTTTGTTCACCACATGATATGTGTTTTGCTTGGAGCGTCTTGTATGATTTGAGTCTTTGCTTGTTAGTTTAACACAATCATCCTTGCTGTACACACCTTTTTAGAGAGCCATACATGATTTGGAAATTATTAGAATACTCTTTGTGCTTCACTTATATCTTTTGAGTTATATAGTTTTGCTCTATTACTTCACTTATATCTTTTAGAGCACGGTGGTGGATTTGTTTTATAGAAACTATTGATATCTCATGATTCACTTATATTATTTTGAGAGTCTTAAATATCATGGTAATTTGCTTAAATAATCCTAATATGCTAGGTATACAAAAATAGTAAAAACTTTCTTATGAGTGTGTTGAATGCTAAGAGAAGTTTGATGCTTGATGATTATTTTGAGATATGGAGGTAATAATATTAAAGTCGTGCTAGTTGAGTAGTTGTGAATTTGAGAAATGCTTGTGTTGAAGTTTGCAAGTCCCGTAGCATGCATGTATGGTAAACGTTATGTAACAAATTTGAAACATGAGGTGTTCTTTGATTGTCCTCCTTATGAGTGGCGGTCGGGGACGAGCGATGGTCTTTTCCTACCAATCTATCCCCCTAGGAGCATGCGCATAGTGCTTTGGTTTTTGATGGCTTGTAGATTTTTGCAATATGTATGTGAGTTCTTTATGACTAATGTTGAGTCCATGGATTATACGCACTCTTACCCTTCCATCATTACTAGCCTCTTGATGCACTGCATTGCCCTTTCTCACATTAAGAGTTGGTGCAAACTTCACGGTGCATCCAAACCCCGTGATATGATACACTCTTTCACACATAAACCTCCTTATATCTTCCTCAAAACAGCCACCATACCTACCTATTATGGCATTTCCGTAGCCATTCTGAGATATATTGCCATGCAACTTTCCACCATTCCGTTTATCATGACACATTCATCATTGTCATATTGCTTAGCATGATCATGTAGTCGACATAGTATTTGTGGCAAAGCCACCTTTTATAATTCTTTCATACATGTCACTCTTGGTTCATTGCATATCCCAGTACATTGTCGGAGGCATTCATATAGAGTCCTACTTTGTTCTAGTATCGAGTTGTAATCATTGAGTTGTAAATAAATAGAAGTGTGATGATCATCATTTTCTAGAGCATTGTCCCAAGTGAGGAATAATAATAAAAAGAGAGAAAGGCCAAAAAAAGAGAAGGCCCAAATAAAGAGAAAAAATAAGAAGAAAAATGAGAGAAAAAGAGAGAAGGGACAATGTTACTATCCTTTGCCACACTTGTGCTTCAAAGTAGCACCATAATCTTCATGATAGAGAGTCTCTTGTTTTGTCAATTTCATATACTAGTGGGAATTTTTCATTATGGAACTTGGCTTGTATATTCCAAAAATGGGCCTCCTCAAGTGCCCTAGGTCTTCGTGAGCAAGCAAGTTGGATGCACACCCACTTAGTTTCCTTTTGTTGAGCTTTCATACATTTATAGCTCTAGTGCATCCGTTGCATGGCAATCCCTACTTCTTGCATTAACATCAACCGATGGGCATCTCCATAGCCCGTTGATTAGCCTCGTTGATGTGAGACCTTCTCGTTTTTTGTCCTCTCCACATAACCCCCATCATCATATTATATTCCACCCATAATGCTATGTCCATGGCTCGCGCTCATATATTGCGTGAAAGTTTATAGGTTTGAGAATACTAATGTATGAAACAAATTGCTTGGCTTGTCATCGGGGTTGTGCATGATGAGAGCATTCTTGTGTGACGAAAATGGAGCATGACTAAACTATATGATTTTGTAGGGATGAACTTTCTTTGGCCATGTTATTTTGAGAAGACATAATTGCTTAGTTAGTATGCTTGAACTATTATTATTTTTATGTCAATATGAACTTTTGTCTTGAATCTTTCGTATCTGAATATTCATACCACAATTAAGAAGAATTACATTGAAATTATGCCAAGTAGCACTCCGCATCAAAAATTCTGTTTTTATCATTTACCTACTCGAGGACGAGCAGGAATTAAGCTTGGGGATGCCTGATACGTCTCCAACGTATCTATAATTTTTGATTGCTCCATGCTATATTATCTACTTTTTTTGACATTATTGGGCTTTATTTTCCACTTTTATACTATTTTTGGGACTAACCTATTAACCGGAGGCCCAGCCCAGAATTGCTGTTTTTTGCCTATTTCAGAGTTTTGAAGAAACGGAATATCAAACGTAGTCCAAATGGAATGAAACCTTCGGGAACGTGATTTTCTCACCGAACGTGATCCAGGAGACTTGGACCCTAAGTCAAGGAAGCTTCGAGGAGGGCAAAGGTAGGGGGGGCGCCCACCCCCCAGGGCGCGCCCTCCACCCTCGAGGGCCCCACGTTGATCCATCGACGTACTTCTTCCTCCTATATATACCTACGTACCCCCAAACGATCAGATACGGAGTCAAAAACCTAATTCCACCACCGCAACCTTCTATACCCACGAGATCCCATCTTGGGGCCTGTTCCGGAGCTCCGCCGAAGGGGGCATCCACCACGGAGGGCTTCTACATCATCACCATAGCCTCTCCGATGAAGTGTGAGTAGTTTACTTCAGACCTTCGGGTCCATAATTAGTAGCTAGATGGCTTCTTCTCTCTTTTGGGATCTCAATACAATGTTCTCCCCCTCTCTCGTCGAGAACTATTCGATGTAATCTTCTTTTTGTGGTGTGTTCGTTGAGACCGATGAATTGTCGGTTTATGATCAAGATTATCTATGAACAATATTAGAATCTTCTCTGAATTCTTTTATGTATGATTGGTTATCTTTGCAAGTCTCTTCGAATTATCAGTTTGGTTTGCCCTACTAGATTTGTTTTTCTTGCAATAGGAGAAATGCTTAGCTTTGGGTTCAATCTTGCGGTGTCCTTTCCCAGTGACAGCAGGGGCAGCAAGGCATGTATTGTATTGTTGCTATCGAGGATAACAAGATGGTTTTTTTATCATATTGCATGAATTTATCCCTCTACATCATGTCATCTTGCTTAAGGCGTTACTCTGTTTTCTTGAACTTAATACTCTAGATGCATACTGGATAGCGGTCGATGAATGGAGTAATAGTAGTAGATGCAGGCAGGAGTCGGTCTACTTGTCTCGGACGTGATGCCTATATACATGATCATACCTAGATATTCTCATAATTATGCTCAGTTCTGTCAATTGCTCAATAGTAATTCGTTCACCCACCGTAGAATACTTATTCTCTTGAGAGAAGCCACTAGTGAAACCTATGGCCCCCGGTTCTATCTCCATCATATTAATCTTCCATCACTTTATTTATTGCCTTTGCTTTTTTACTTTTCTTTTATTTTACTTTGCATCTTTATCATAAAAATACCAAAAATATTATCTATCGTCTCTATCAGATCTCACTCTCGTAAGTGACCGTGAAGGGATTGACAACCCCTAATCGCGTTGGTTGCGAGGAGTTATTTGCTTTGTGTAGGTACGAGGGACTCGCGCGTAGCCTCCTACTGGATTGATACCTTGGTTCTCAAAAACTGAGGGAAATACTTACGCTACTTTGCTTCATCATCCTTTCCTCTTCAAGGAAATCCAACGCAGTGCTCAAGAGGTAGCAGTTCTCAAAAACTGAGGGAAATACTTACGCTACTTTGCTGCATCACCCTTTCCTCTTCAAGGGAAAACCAACGCAATGCTCAAGAGGTAGCATCCACTAATGGATTACTTTGGTACCTCCCTGCTAAACTAATAGCAAGGCACACATCAGGTCTGGCACACAGCATTGCATACATGATAGAACCGATGGCTGAAGCATAGGGAATGACTTTCATTTTCTCTCTATCTTCTGAAGTGGTCGGGCATTGAGTCTGACTCAACTTCACACCTTGTAACACAGACAACAACCCTTTCTTTGACTGATCCATTTTGAACTTCTTCAAAACTTTATCAAGGTATGTGCTTTGTGAAAGTCCAATTAAGCGTCTGGATCTATCTCTACAGATATTGATGCCCAATATATAAGAAGCTTCACTGAGGTCTTTCATTGAAAAATTCTTATTCAAGTATCCTTTTATGCTATTCAGAAATTCAGTATCATTTCCGATCAACAATATCTCATCCACATATAATATCAGAAATGCTACAGAGCTACCACTCACTTTCTTGTAAACACAGGCTTCTCGAAAAGTCTGTATAAAACCATATGCTTTGATCACACTATCAAAGCGTATATTCCGACTCCGAGAGGCTTGCACCAGTCCATAAATGGATCGCTGGAGCTTTCACACTTTGTTAGCACCATTTGGATCGACCAAACCTTCTGGTTGCATCATATACAACTCTTCTTTAAGATTTCCATTAAGGAATGCAGTTTTGACATCCATTTGCCAAATTTCATAATCATAAAATGTGGCAATTGCTAACATGTTTCAGACAAACTTAAGCATCGCTACGGGTGAGTGCTACCTCTTGAGCACTGCGTTGGATTTCCCCGAAGAGGAAATGATGATGCAGCAAAGTAGCGTAAGTATTTCCCTCAGTTTTTGAGAACCAAGGTATCAATCCAGTAGGAGGCTACGCGCGAGTTCCTCGTACCTACACAAAGCAAATAACTCCTCGCAACCAACACGAATAGGGGTTGTCAATCCCTTCACGGTCACTTACGAGAGTGAGATCTGATAGAGATGATAGATAATATTTTTGGTATTTTTGGTATAAAGATGCAAAGTAAAATAAAAGCAAAGTAAATAGCAAAGCAATAATAAAGCGTAGGAAGATTAATATGATGAAGATAGACCCGGGGGGCCATAAATTTCACTAGTGGCTTCTCTCAAGAGCATAAGTATTTTATGGTGGGTGAACGAATTACTGTTGAGCAATTGACAGAATTGAGCATAGTTATGAGAATATCTAGGTATGATCATGTATATAGGCATCACGTCCGAGACAAGTAGACCAACTCCTTCCTGCATCTACTACTATTACTCCACTCATCAACCGCTATCCAGCATGCATCTAGAGTATTAAATTTACGGAAACAGAGTAACGCCTTAAGCAAGATGACATGATGTAGAGGGATAAATTCATGCAATATGATAAAAACCCCATCTTGTTATCCTCGATGGAAACAATACAATATGTGCCTTACTGCCCCTACTGTCACTAGGAAAGGACACCGCAAGATTGAACCCAAACCTAAGCACTTCTCCCATTGCAAGAAAAACCAATCTAGTAGGCCAAACCAAACTGATAATTCTAAGAGACTTGCAAAGATAACCAATCATACATAAAAGAATTCAGAGAAGATTCAAATATTGTTCATAGATAATCTTGATCATAAACCCACAATTCATCGTTCTCAACAAACACACCACAAAAAGAAGATTACATCGAATAGATCTCCACGAGAGAGGGGGAGAACATTGTAGTGAGATTCAAAAAGAGAGAAGAAGCCATCTAGCTACTAACTATGCACCCGAAGGTCTGATGTAAACTACTCACACTTCATCGGAGGGGTTATGATGATGTAGAATCCCTCCATGGTGGATTCCCCTTCAGGCGGAGCTCCGAAACAGGCACCAAGATGGGATCTCGTGGATACAGAAAGTTGTGGCGGTGGAATTAGGTTTTTGGCTCCGTATCTGATCGTTTGGGGGTACGTAGGTATATATAGGAGGAAGAAGTACGTCGGTGGAGCAAGGTGGGGCCCACGAGGGTGGGGGGCGTGCCCCCTACCTCGTGCCCACCTCCTGGCTTTCTTGACATAGGGTCCAAGTCTCCTGGATAATATTCGGTGAGAGAATCACTTTCCCGAAGGTTTCGTTCTGGTTGGACTCCGTTTGATATTCCGTTTCTTCGAAACACTGAAATAGGAAAAAAAAACAGCAATTCTGGGCTGGGCCTCCGGTTAATAGGTTAGTCCCAAAAATAATATAAAAGTGGAAATAAAGCCCAATATGGTCCAAAACAATAGATAATATAGCATGGAGCAATCAAAAATTATAGATACGTTGGAGACGTATCAGGCATCCCCAAGCTTAATTCCTGCTCGTCCTCGAGTAGGTAAATGATAAAAAAGAATTTTTGATGCGGAGTGCTACTTGGTATAATTTCAATGTAATTATTCTTAATTGTAGTATGAATATTTAGATCCGAAAGATTCAAGACAAAAGTTCATATTGACATAAAAATAATAATACTTCAAGCATACTAACAAAGCAATCATGTCTTCTCAAAATAACAAGGCCAAAGAAAGTTATCCCTACAAAATCATATAGTCTGGCTATGCTCTATCTTCACCACACAAAGTATTTAAATCATGCACAACCCCGATGACAAGCCAAGCAATTGTTTCATACTTTTGACATTTTCAAAACTTTTTCATTCTTCACGCAATACATGAGCGTGAGCCATGGATATAGAACTATATGTGGAATAGAACGGTGGTTGTGGAGAAGACAAAAAGAGGGGAAGATAGTCTCACATCAACTAGGCGTATCAACGGGCTATCGAGATGCCCATTAATAGATATCAATGTGAGTGAGTAGGGATTGCCATGCAACGGATGCACTAGAGCTATAAGTATATGAAAGCTCAACAAAAGAAACTAAGTGGGTGTGCATCAAACTCGCTTGCTCATGAATACCTAGGGCATTTTGAGGAAGCCCATAATTGGAATATACAAGCCAAGTTCTATAATGAACAATTCCCACTAGTATATGTAAGTGACAAAATGAGAGACTCTCTATCATGAAGATCATGGTGCTACTTTGAAGCACAAGTGTGGTAAAAGGATAGTAACATTATCCCTTCTCTCTTTTTCTCTCATTTTTTTATTTATTTGGGCCTTTTCTCTTTTTTTATGGCCTCTTTTTTTTTCGTCCGGAGTCTCATCCCGGCTTGTGGGGGAATCATAGTCTCCATCATCCTTTCCTCACTTGGGACAATGCTCTAAAAATGATGATCATCACACTTGTATTTTCTTATAACTCAACAATTATAACTCGATACTTAGAACAAAATATCTATATGAATGCCTCCGGCGGTGTACCGGGATATGCAATGAATCAAGAGTGACATGTATGAAAGAATTATAAACGGTGGCTTTGCCACAAATACGATGTCAACTACATGATCATGCTAAGCAATATGACAATGATGGAGCGTGTCATAATAAATGGAACGGCGGAAAGTTGCATGGAAATATATCTCGTTATGGCTATGGAAATTCCATGATAGGTAGGTTTGGTGGCTGTTTTGAGGAAGGTATATGGTGGGTGTATGATACCGGCGAAAAGTGTGCGGTATTAGAGAGGCTAGCAATGGTGGAAGGAAGAAAAGTGGGTATAATCCATGGACTCAACATTAGTTATAAAGAACTCATATACTTATTGCAAAAATCTACAAGTTATCAAAGCAAAGTATTACGCGCATGCTCCTAGGGGGATAGATTGGTAGGAAAAGACCATCGCTCGTCCCCGACCGCCATTCATAAGGAAGACAATCAATAAATAAATCATGCTCCGACTTCATCACCTAACGATTCACCATACGTGCATGCTACGGGAATCACAAACTTTAACACAAGTATTTCTCAAATTCACAACTACTCAACTAGCATGACTCTAATATCACCATCTTCATATCTCAAAACAATTATCACGCATCAAACTTTTCTTAGTATTCAACGCACTCAAAAGAAAGTTTTACAAATCTTGAATACCAAGCATATTATTATTTTTAAGCAAATTACCATGCTATTTAAGACTCTCAAAATAATCTAAGTGAGGCATGAGAGATCAATAGTTTCTTTAAAACAAATCCACCACCGTGCTCTAAAAGATATAAGTGAAGCACTTGAGCAAAACTATGTAGCTCAAAAGATATAAGTGAAGCACATGGAGTATTCTAACAAATTCCAAATCATGTATGGATCTCTCAAAAGGTGATTACAGCAAGGATGATTGTGGTAAACTAAAAAGCAAAGACTCTAATCATACAAGACGCTCCAAGCAAAACACATATCATGTGGTGAATAAAAATATAGCTCCAAGTAAAGTTAGCGATGGAAGTAGATGAAAGAGGGGATGCCTTCCGGGGCATCCCCAAGCTTTGACTTTTTGGTGTCCTTATATTATCTTGGGGGTGCCATGGGCATCCCCAAGCTTTGGCTCTTGCCACTCCTTGTTCCATAATCCATCAAAAGATTTCACCCAAAACTTGAAAACTTCACAACACAAAACTCAACAGAAATCTGGTGAGCTCCGTTAGCGAAAGAAAACAAAAGACCACTTCAAGGTACTGTAATTAACTCATTATTTATTTATATTGGTGTTAAACCTACTGTATTACAACTTCTCTATGGTTTATAAACTATTTTACTAGCCATAGATTCATCAAAATAAGCAAACAACACACGAGAAACAGAATCTGTCAAAAACAGAACAGTCTGTAGTAATCTGTAATTGACGCAAACTTCTAGAACTCCAAAAATTCAGCAAAAATAGGACGACCTAGGCAATTTGTTTATTGGTCAGCAGAAACTGGAATCACTATTTTATCACGTTCTGTGATTTTTAACAATTGTTTTTGTGAACTGAAAGTTTCTGGAAATTACAGCAAATCAAATAACTATCATTCAAGAAGATCCTATAGGTTTAACTTGGCACAAACACTAATTAAAAAATAAAACCACAACTAGAAAAAAGCTAGATGGATTATTTATTCCTAAACAGAAGCAAAAGCAAAAAAAACTAAAAATAAAAATGGGTTGCCTCCCAACAAGCGCTATCGTTTAACGCCCCTAGCTAGGCATAAAAGCACGGATAGATCTAGGTATTGCCATATTTGGTAGGGAATTCTTCAATGAGGCATCTACCTTCTTTAGAAATTTCTTTCTTTCTGGTAATTATCAAACTTTTAGGCATGAGATCAAAAAATTCATTCATAGCAAATGGTTCCTTAATGATAGCAAAAAGATTGGGATGAATACTTATAGATTTAAGATCGGCAGTTTCCTTACTAGAGGATTCACCCTTATTTTTAGGAACATACATAACCTTGGCAATTTTAGTAGGAGGACTTGGAGTATTTCTTACGAAAGAAAAAGCGGTTCCCAAGTTGGTAATGACACCCTCAAGTTTATCAATTCTAATGGAATCTTGATTTATTCTCTCATTAACTATGGGTTCCTTCTCCTTAATATTTTTCAAAGTTACTCCTACCTTAGATCCATATTGGGTAATTTGGTTGTGGATCTTTTTATCTAGATTTTCAATTAACTCAACGGTAGCAACTTTATTTTCAATAATTTCCAGTCTTTGCATTACATGCTCTAAAGTTAACATAGTTCCATTAACCAGAAGAGGTGGTGAGCCAAATAAATCTATCATAGCATTATAAGAATCAAAGGTATGGCTACCCAAGAAACTCCCTCCGGTAATGGTATCAAGGATATATCTATACAAAGGATTAGCACCTACATAAAAATTGCGGAGAAGAACTGAAGTAGATTGCTTCCTGGTAGATCTATTTTGGGCATTGCAAATTCTATACCAAGCGTCTTTTTCATTTTCTCCCTCCCTTTGCTTAAAATTTAGAACTTCATTCTCGGGAGACAACGGAGAAGATATAAGACTAGCCATACGACAAGCAAGCGAGAAAAAGGCAAACGGAAAAGCAAGGGCGAATAAAAACAGCAAGGGTGAAGTGGGGGAGAGGAAAACGAGAGGCAAATGGCAAATAATGTAATGCGAGAGATAAGGGATTGTGATGGGTACTTGGTATGTTGACTTTTGCGTAGACTCCCCGGCAATAGCGCCAGAAATTCTTCTTGCTACCTCTTGAGCACCGCGTTGGATTTCCCCGAAGAGGAAAGGATGATGCATCAAAGTAGCGTAAGTATTTCCCTCGGTTTTTGAGAACCAAGGTATCAATCCAGTAGGAGGCTACACGCGAGTCCCTCGTACCTACACAAAGCAAATAACTCCTCGCAACCAACGCGAATAGGGGTTGTCAATCCCTTCACGGTCATTTACGAGAGTGAGATCTGATAGAGATGATAGATAATATTTTTGGTATTTTTGTTATAAATATGCAAAGTAAAATAAAAGCAAAGTAAATAGCAAAGCAATGATAAAGCGTAGGAAGATTAATATGATGAAGATAGACCCGGGGGCCATAAATTTCAATAGTGGCTTCTCTCAAGAGCATAAGTATTTTACGGTGGGTGAACGAATTACTGTTGAGCAATTGACCGAATTGAGCATAGTTATGAGAATATCTAGGTATGATCATGTATATAGGCATCACGTCCGAGACAAGTAGACCGACTCCTGCCTGCATCTACTACTATTACTCCACTCATCGACCGCTATCTAGCATGCATCTAGAGTATTAAGTTTATGGAAACAGAGTAACGCCTTAAGCAAGATGACATGATTAGAGGGATAAATTCATGCAATAATATAAAAACCCCATCTTGTTATCCTCGATGGCAACAATACGATACGTGCCTTGTTGCCCCTACTGTCACTGGGAAAGGACACCGCAGGATTGAATCCAAACCTAAGCACTTCTCCCATTGCAAGAAAAACCAATCTAGTAGGCCAAACCAAACTGATAATTCGAAGAGACTTGCAAAGATAACCAATCATACATAAAAGAATTCAGAGAAGATTCAAATATTGTTCATAGATAATCTTGATCATAAACCCACAATTCATCGGTCTCAACAAACACACCGCAAAAAGAAGATTACATCGAATAGATCTCCACGAGAGAGGGGGAGAACATTGTATTGAGATCCAAAAAGAGAGAAGAAGCCATCTAGCTAATAACTATGGACCCGAAGGTTTGAGGTAAACTACTCACACTTCATCGGAGGGGCTATGATGATGTAGAAGCCCTCCGTGGTGGATTCCCCTTCCGGCGGAGCTCCGGAATAGGCCCCAAGATGGGATCTCGTGGATACAGAAAGTTGCGGTGGTGGAATTAGGTTTTTGGCTCGGTATCTGATCGTTTGGGGGTACGTAGGTATATATAGGAGGAAGAAGTACGTCGGTGGAGGAAGGTGGGGCCCACGAGGGTGGGCGCATACAGGGGGTGGGCGCGCCCTACCTCGTGCCCACCTCCTGGCTTTCTTGACATAGGGTCCAAGTCTCTTGGATCATATTCAAGGAGAAAATCACGTTCCCAAGGTTTCATTCCGTTTGGACTCCGTTTGATATTCTGCTTCTTCAAACACCAAATAGGAAAAAAACAGCAATTCGGGCTGGGCCTCCGGTTAATAGGTTAGTTCCAAAATAATATAAAAGTGGAAAATAAAGCCCAATATGGTCCAAAACAATAGATAATATAGCATGGAGCAATCAAAAATTATAGATACGTTGGAGACGTATCAGTGAGAAGGTCTCATCGTAGTGATCCTTGAACTTGTCGAAAACCTTTTGCAACAAGTCGAGCTTTGTAAACTGTAACATTACCGTCAGCGTCAGTCTTCTTCTTGAAGATCCATTTATTCCCTATTGGTTGTCGTTCATCGGGCAAGTCAACCAAAGTCCACACTTTGTTCTCATACATGGATCCCATCTCAGATTTCATGGCCTCAAGCCATTTCGCGGAATCTGGGCTCATCATCGCTTCCTCATAGTTCGTAGGTTCGTCATGGTCAAGTAACATGACCTCCAACACTCATCATACCACATACATCAGTACGTATTATTTCCAACAAGTCTGTTGCTCGCTCCATTGTTCCGGAGAATGGATTCTTAGTCATCTTGCCCATGAGGCATGGTTCGCAAGCATCGAGTGATTCCAAAAGCCCATCAGCATGGAGTTTCTTCATGCACTTTACATCAATGTGACCTGAACGGCAGTGCCACAAATAAGTTGCACTATCATTATTATACTTGCATCTTTTGGTTTCAATATGATGAATATGTGTATCACTACTATAGAGATTCAACAAAAATAGACCACTCATCAAGGGTGCATGACCATAAAAGATATTACTCATATAAATAGACAACCATTATTCTCTGATTTAAATGAATAACCGTGTCGCATCAAACAAGATCCAAATATAATGTTCCTGCTTAACGCTGGCACCAAATAACAATTATTCAGGTCTAAAACTAATCCCGAAGGTAGATGTAGAGGTAGCGTGCTGACGGAGATCACATCGACTTTGGAACCATTTCCCACGCGCATCATCACCTCGTCCTTAGCCAATCTTTGTTTAATTCGTAGCCCCTGTTTCGAGTTGCAATTGTGAGCAACAGAACCAGTATCAAATACCCAGGCGCTACTACGAGCATTAGTAAGGTACACATTAATAACATGTGTATCAAATATACCTTTCACTTTGCCATCCTTCTTATACGCCAAATACTTGGGGCAGTTCCGCTTCCAGTGACCAGTTCCTTTGAAGTACAAGCACTTATTCTCAGGCTTAGGTCCAGACTTGGGCTTCTTCACTTGAGCAGCAACTTGCTTGCCGTTCTTCTTGAAGTTCCCCTTCTTCCCTTTGCCCTTCTTCTTGAAACTAGTGGTATTGTTAACCATCAAAACTTGATGCTCCTTCTTGATTTCTACCTCCGCAGCATTTAGCATCGCGAAGAGCTCAGGAATTGTCGTATTCATCCCTTGCATATTATAGTTCATCACGAAGCTTTTGTAGCTTGGTGGCAGTGATTGAAGAACTCTGTCAATGACACTATCATCTGGAAGATTACCTCCCATTTGAGTCAAGTGGTTGCGGTACCCAGACATTCTGAGTATATGTTCACTGACATAACTATTCTCCTCCATCTTGCAGCTACAGAACTTATTGGAGACTTCATATCTCTCAATCCGAGCATTTGCTTGAAATTTTAACTTCAACTCCTGGAACATCTCATATGCTCCTTGACGTTCAAAACGTTGTTGAAGTCCCGATTCTATGTCGTAAAGCATGGCACATTGAACTATCGAGTAGTCATCATCTTTGCTCTGCCAGACGTTCATAACGTTCGGAGTTGCTCCTGCAGCGGGTCTTGCACCTAGCGATGCTTTCAGGACGTAATTCTTCTGTGCTGCAATGAGGATAATCCTCAAGTTATGGACCCAGTCTGTGTAGTTGCTACCATCATCTTTCAACTTAGCTTTCTCTAGGAACGCATTAAAATTCAAAGGAACGGTAGCATGGGCCATTGATCTACAAACAACATAGACATGCAAAATACTATCAGGTATTAAGTTCATGATAAATTAAAGTTCAATTAATCATAATACTTAAGAACTCCCACTTAGATATACATCTCTCTAGTCATCTAAATGATCACGTGATCCATGTCAACTAAACCATGTCCAATCATCACGTGAGATGGAGTAGTTTTCAATGGTGAACATCACTATGTTGATCATATCTACTATATGATTCATGCTCGCACTTTCAGTCTCAGTGTTCTGAGGCCATATCTGCATATGCTAGGTGTCGGTGTCAAAACCGGCGGATCTCGGGTAGGGGGTCCCGAACTGTGCGTCTAGGCGGATGGTAACAGGAGACAAGGGACACGATGTTTTACCCAGTGTTCGGGCCCTCTTGATGGAGGTAAAACCCTACGTCCCGCTTGATTGATATTGATATTGTGGATGTTTACAAGAGTGGATCTACCACGAGATCAAGGAGGCTAAACCCTAGAAGCTAGCCTATGGTATGATTGTAAGGGTTGTTGTTGTGTCCTACGGACTAGAGCCATCCGGTTTATATAGACACCGAGAGGGCTAGGGTTACATAGAGTCGGTTACAATGGTAGGAGATCTACATATCCGTATAGCCAAGCTTGCCTTCCACGCCAAGGAAAGTCCCATCCGGACACGGGCGAAGTCTTCAATCTTGTATCTTCATAGT
Source organism: Aegilops longissima (assembly GCA_021605205.1). Classification (NCBI taxonomy): domain Eukaryota; kingdom Viridiplantae; phylum Streptophyta; class Magnoliopsida; order Poales; family Poaceae; genus Aegilops; species Aegilops longissima. The sequence goes on from CM038682.1 coordinate 310,367,230, forward strand.
CTTGGAGTCCGGTCGATGATGATAGTCCGGTGATGATAGTTCGGTGATGATGGTAGTCCGCTATCCGGACACCACCTAATCCAGACTCCTCAAGAGCCCCTGAACCAGGCTTCAATGACGATAAGTCCGACGCAGATATTGCTTGGCATTGCAAGGCGGGTTCCTCCTCCGAATGATAGAAGATTGTGAACACCAGATAGTGTCCGCTCGCAAAATAAATTCCACATTCCACCGTAGAGAGAATAATATACACAAGTTCAATCTGCGACGTTTTCTGCGGCATGACGCCACGCCACTACCAAGCCATTATTTAAATCGTTTTTACTCTACCACCTTAGCGCATTTAGCGAAGCGGTTTCTTGGCACGCCTTGTCGAGCAGAGATCGTGTTCCCCTTAATCCGGGATTCTCATCAATACGGCGCGGTAACCCAACCGCGCCCGTCGCCACGCCTCCATCGAAGGAGAGTCCCAAGCGGTCACGAGACGGCTCTTGGTATTCTCCTCTTTATAACGGGACCAAGGCTCATTTCTTTTCTTCAATCCTTCATCGAATCCTCTCCCGCTCCAAGTTCCAAACCTAGAGCTCCATATTCGAGCGCCGTACTTTCAACGATGTCCGGTTCCGACCTCCGTGGCGGTGGATGCCCTCCTCCATCACGGAGGAGGACGTGCTAAAGCTGCGGAGGCCAAGTACTGTCTTACGAGATTTCGACAGGTTGCTGCCAAGGGCAGGCCATCCCCACCCCGAGCCCGCGAGTATGTCGTTTTGTATCCCACCTCCGTCGGGGTTTAGGCTTCCCGATGGATCCTTTTGTGAGAGGGCTCATGTTTTACTACGGGTTGGAATTCCACGATTTGGCTCCGGAGTCCATCCTCCATATTTCCGCATTTATTGTCGTCTGCGAAGCCTTCCTCCGCGTCACCCTCACTTCACCTGTGGTCAAGACCTTCAATGTGGCGCCAAGATGATCGGGGGGCATCAAGCGGAGTGTGGCGGGGCGGCCATAAGTAGGAGGGTCGATGCCCCGTGGCCCGCTGGCTCCTTCCAAGAGGAGCTCGGCCCGTGGCAGCAAGAGTGGTTCTATATTACCGTTCCGAGGGGCCGCAGACAAAAGCCGCCGCCCCTATTCCGCCCGGGACCTCCACGACGGTTGATGTCGTGGGTCAACCAAGGGCTCAACTGGGGGCCATCAAAGTATGTGCCCCTACTGCAGGGCCGGATTCGAGATCTCCAAACGAGGGAGGTCGATATGGTGGTGGTGATGCAGGTTATGCTGATTAGGCGTCTCCCGCCCTGCAAACGCCGCCCTCTCCGGCTATGGGAGTTCAATCCGGAGGGCCCACGGATTCTTCAACACTTCATGGGTACGACACCCCTGGAGATGTACAAATTATTCTTCGGATCGCAAGAGGTGCGTCCGGAATTGACCGAGGATGCTGGCCTAAGCTGCAATCGCCCGGATACTCAAGTAAGTAGTTCCGAGTCCGGACATACCGTTTGTTTGCCTTTCGATGATTCGCCTTATGACCAACTTCCTTCTACCCAGGAGTGGATAGCGGAAGCAAAATTGATATGGTGTCCGGCCCCCCTCCCCGAGACCGCGCCGGATCCCGTGCTGGTCCGGATGCTTGAGGTTGCGCCTTCAGAGGAAGACGAAGGGGAAAGCAGGAAAGCTACTGCCTCGCCTAAGGAGGCTCTTGAAAGAGGGGGGGATCGAGAATCCCTCCCTCCAAGGGGAGAAGAGGACTGCCTCCGAGGACCCGGGGGCAAAAGCCCCTAAACGGGGGAAGAAATCTTCGCCAGAGGGTCCTGCGTCTGGGGAGGCCCCGGCCGCACAATCTCCCTTAAAGAGTCAGCCCTCCAACGAGCCGTAAGTAGAAAGAAAGAAGTTTTATAATAAGGGACATCCCTATTTGTGCTTGTGAGGATAATTAAAGTTCTTACCTTGTAGTTCGGATCTCCGTCCTTCGCAAATGAGCTCGTCTTCGGGGGACCTTCGTCCGGAGATGATGGAGAGCGAGACGCCTCCGTCCGGGGCGCCGTCGGATAGGGCGGACGAGCCTGAAGTGTCGCCACGAGGGAGCCCGGGTTTGGCGGCCGGATAGTTCGGCGCCAATCGGTGTACGGTCAAGGATCTGCTGAGAAGGCGTTTATCTCGAAGATCACCACGCATTGATGAGCATGGTGATTGAAAGGATTTCGCCTGCCAAGACGGGTTGCACAATGCTGTCGAGTTTGTCAAGCGGGTTTGAGGTACGTAAAATGACACACCGCTTAACAGTTTTGCATATAGAATGCGCCTGTATGGATAGTAGCCCTCGAGACTCGGTAGGTTGTCGAAATCGACAGCGTCGTCGAGGATCAAAATCGCAGGTTTAAATTTCCGTCGTGCCGATGCAGTGGCGGGTTGTCCGGGGCCAGCCGGACCGACGGAGTTGCTGAACTAAAGCGGCAACTCGCTGCTGCGGATGCGACATCACGCTGGTCAACAGCGACTTGATGAGTCGCAAGGTAAGTGTTATTGTGCGGTCACTTGGTAAGGGAGCCAAGCCAGCTCCTTACAACATGTTCGTGAAATGCGATAGTGCCGCTGTTTGTGGAGAGCCTTCGGGCCGAACTTGCTCAAGCCAAGGAGCAGGCGGAAGGAGTAATCGACCTCGAGGGCGGCCGAGGAGTTAGCGGCGAAGGGTCGCACACCGCGGAGTAGGAAGAGATGGCGAAATGGCCTTGAAGTTAAAAGATGCTACCGACCGCAATGAGGCTCTTGGGAAGGAGCGCTTAGCGGGCAAGAAGACCTGGGAAGGCCACCGCCGGTTAAGGATGCCCGCTCGCAATGCGGGCTATAAAGGAAGAGCTGCGCCAGTCGGAGATATTGTAGCCGGCAAGCCTTTTCTCGCTGTGCCAAGGTTTACGGATCCAAAGTATGCTCGGTGGGCCAACTGTGGGGTCCAGAGGACCCTTATATGGACTTAGCAGCGAAAAGCGGCGGATGCCGTGTGCATTTTTTCGCCGTAGGATCACAAGACTAAGAGCTGTTTTGGTCTCAATTCCATAGTCCGGAGCGTTCACTTCCGCTGACCGACCGCTTGGCCGAGTGGGCTGAGCTAAATAGGTTGTCCGGGCTTGCTATGACGGATATAGTGACCCATATCCGGCCGGATAGGCCCGAGCCGAAGAGTTACTTTGGCTTATTGCAGCAATTTCTTGGGGCGGTGCCGCATATCAAGGCGATGAAGCGGTTGGCCTGCATAGAGGGTGCGCGGATGGCACTCGCCCATGTGAAGACACATTGGACAGAGATGGATGCCACCGTTGTTGCGACCCCGGGTTCGGATGATAACCGGTTACCCGCCGAGCACTATTTTGGCGAAGTGCTGCGTGGTGCTCGTGTAATAGAGTCGCAGTGCTCAATAAATGTTACGTTCGAATGAACGTTTTTATGATGTAAAACAATATTTATGATGTAAGCGCCTTTTATACTTGTGCGTTCAAGTAATAGAATATCTCCTATGCGGCCGCTCATGTATACGTGTGTATAACCCGAAAGATGGCGTTAAATCGGCTTCAGCCCCCACGCACAAGGTGCGGGGTGTTCGCAAAAATAGCGCGTTTTCACACTTAATCCGACGCCTCGGTCCTGTAAAGGAGGTGGTAGCGTAGCAAACGAGGCAACCGGACTATAATGCTTTATCACTTTCACTTAGCCATGGAGTTCGAGGGTGGGGCTACGACATAGCCCCTGGGGCACCGCGCTCTCGAATTTGGGGCGCCAGATGTGCTTGGCCGAAACGCCCTTCGCCTAAGCGGAGGAATCCTAAAAATTCCATGGTCGATCGAGTGGTTGACTAGTCTCTCGCTGTATCATGACAGCCAGTTTTGCTTTCATCGAGGTGCTCGCCAAATTAACCGGGCACAATCGCAGAGTTCTCCGGTGCCAGCGTTAGCCGATGATACGGAACGTAAGGCAGCAAAACACAGGAGCCGGGAAACCCAACATTTTACCAAAGACATGATTCAAGCTGATGCATATAAGGCCTAACTCGAGACGCCGAACACTCCCGAAGGTGTTCGGTCTTTACAATAGCGGGCATAACAAAGCCCTAAGCCCCTTGTGTCCGTGTGCGGCAGGTTCTTCGGGCGCTGCCGATGCCAAAACGCCAGATCTCCACTCTGGTTATAATGATAAACCAGGGATTATAGCAACAAGAGACAGAAGAAAGGTTTATGAGGGTCTTAGTCCGAAAAGAGTCCTTGCAACGGGTCCCTACTTGCACGTCTGCGCTGTGTCTCCGTTGTGCCGTATCCTCGACGGTGTGCACGCTGTTCATCTGTAAAAGAGAGGAACTTAGTTGGAAAAGAAATCGCGATGCGAGAAAAGTGCATAAAAATTGAAATATAGATTAATAAAGCTGAGCCTATGCTAGCTCATTATGGCTTATATGTACAAACCCTTGTGAAGGGGTGTGCGGCTAGGTAGCCCCTAGCTTATTTATTCGGACTCGCCCAACCGTGTCCGGGTCTCAAAGCACCTTTTAATGAAATGATGCCACGGACTGGGCATTTTAAGCGTAAGAGAGGCGTGTGAAGCGGACGAAAGCTTCCCGTCCCAGTGATGCTTGATTGCTACTTTTAAATGGGGCGACATGAAAGGTTAGCTTTTCTCGTCGGAAGTTGTCGGTGACCCTAACACAACTTCTAGTAATAATGAAACTGCACACTGGCGTAAGGGCTGGCGCCACTCCTTTGAAGGAAGTGCGGCTATGCCAATTGTAGTAGGGTCTATCCCAACTTGCGGATTGTGTCCGGATATAGCAGGTTTAAGTCACCGCCGCCCCCATCAAAACCTGCATGAATTGCAGCCCGCCTATTATGGGATCCAATATCGTAAGCAGTCTATCCTGCGTTCGGATACTTCGGACTAATCCAGATGGTCGAAAGTGATTGGTTTTGACATCCAATCTCGGTGTTCCACTGGGTGGACCGTATGACACTTGTCTTAGCGAGTGCCGTGTTGGCTTTCCATACTATCACGTGAAGCGAAGTTTACTGTTTTGACTTCTTGTGGGAAAGTCTTTTGACTTCCGTGCTCTGCTGGTGGGGTTCACATCGCCCTCGCTTGGCGAGTTCTTTGTGTCCGGCGTTGAGTCTGCCGGACTGTTTAAAACCCAACAATTTCGGTTGGTATGGTTTGCAGGCCTTCTGGAGGTACTGTGGATTTGACATATCCGATCTAAAATTTTGTTTAAATTTGATAGCTCGTCTCTGTTGTCCTTAAGGGGCCGTGTTTTATTGTTTGGCCGCGAGCTTTTGAATCCGGCGTTGACCGCCGGGCCCTTTGGGCTTTTTTCTTTATTCCGGCGCTGATATTTCCTGTGCCGTGTGTCGGGGAAGCTGATCGTGGCCCACGAACACCTATGGGACGGGGGTCCCTTACGGTTCGGTGGGGAGGCGGAGAGTGCACGAAGAGCAGATCGAGGCGATGCACACGAGCAGATTTACCCAGCTTCGGAGCTCTCCGGAGAGATAACACTCCTACTGCTGCTTGTCTGATTATTTGTGTTCTTGCTAGGGAGCAATGGGAGCTACAAAACCTAGCCTGAGTGAGTGTGGTCTCGAGTGAACTGACCGGAGCCGAACCCTTTCTACGTTGCACTTGGGCCTCCTTTTATAGGCACAAGGGGTCACCACAGGTGGCAAGTAGACAAGGGTAAAATAGGAAAAACAGAGGTTGGTACACCGCTATGTACAGTGTACAGTGATCTATACCTAACTCTGACGGCAAGGGACAAAAGCCATAAATATCCGCCCCTCGCCGCCGAACAAAGGCAACAGGACCGCTGCGCGCCTCCGCTTGCCACGATGGTAGCTTGTCGGCGCCGCTTATCGCCGCTCCCCGCTGGCTGCACAGCCCATCGACACGCTGCGTTCGGATTAGCCTCACGGCGACACGTTGGCGGATGAGCTGGAGCGGAGATGAAGAGAGTTGCTTGCTGCGGCAAGCGTCTTGCCGCGGCTGAATCCTTGTCGCGCTCGGGAGCTTGTGGCTCACCAAGCCTTCCCGACAAGCTCCTCTTGCCGGGTCTTGTTTCCTTCGTGCCTTGAGGACCTTCCCGCAAGCTCCTCTTGCCGGGCCTTGATTACTTTGTTCTTGAATGGCTCCAAAGGAGCCAGCCGAGACCTTGGCGGTCACTGACCAGCCCTGCCAGCTGGGTGTTGCGATCGCCGTGCACGAAGTTGGGGATACTAGGGTACCCCTACTCTAGTACACCGATAGGAGCCCGGCTGGGCCACACACGGCACCAAGCTCATGGGCCAGCCCAAAGCAGTGCATCGGCACGCCTTGCCCCGGATCGCGCAGCTTATTCGCTGACCCACCACGCCCCCACGAACGGCATGTTCGGACGTGGCGTCGTGGGAGAGATCGTGGGGCTTTTAATGGGAAAACTGCACGCCTGGCCCCCCCCCTTATAAGCAGGGGAACAGGGCAGGGCGCCCACTTTCCATTGCTGCCACATCAAAACCACCGCCGCACCTCCCTTTCTTCTCAAGTCCATAGAGAGCGACGCCCGCCTCCCCATTGCCACCGGGCGTCACTGCGCCGCCGACCTCCTCCACCACCTCCCCATGGCTCAAGGCCGACAAGGAAAAGGCGTGAATCGCCGAGGCGCAGCTGCTCATGGCCTGCGGAAGGAGCGGGCCTCTTCGATCCCCGCTGATGTGAAGGAGCTGCGGAGATGTATTACCTTTTCTCTGTCGACGGAGACGCGGCGCACTCAGCAGACGAGGGTGATCTCCGCCGCCACATCCGAGAAGGTTTCATCGGGTACCCTTTCTTCGCTTTTCTTCCATCAAGGGGCTCGCCGCCTTTTTCCAATTCTTTTGCGATGTCATGAACACATATGGCCTCCGCCTCCTTGATTTCACCCCAACGCCGCCCTCACCATGGCTGCTGCACACACCTCTCACGAGAACTTTGTCGGGTCCACCCAAATGTCGCACTTTTCCGCCATTACTTCATGCCCCGTGTAGAGAGAGGGGAGCCGCTTTCCGGGGGAATTGCATGGGTCTCTAGGATCGGCAAGAAGGAAGCATATCTTGACGGAGAGCTGTGCAGCAAGTGGGAGGAGTGGAGAGCTGACTGGTGTTGGATTTTAGAGGAGGAGCCATAGCCTTTACTCGCCTGCGCTAAACCCCTATAGTGCGCGGCAATGATTGGAGCAACTTGATACTGGAGGACGACAAGTTGAAGATTGCCGTGACTAGGATCTTGCGCCCCAAAGCAGGGCTTACCGTGAGGAGCTGTTGGCGCGACTTCCTTCGCCGCCGATTGCGCCTTGCAGGAGAGGAGGAGGCCTGCTTGGGAATTCCAAAACGCGGCGGACATCATGAGGCTACGTCCGGCCTCAACTGGAACTTTACTGTTTTGGAGCTGGATGGCATGTCGCGGAGCTGTTCAAGCTCGATGCGATCACCCCGAGTGGTTCATGTTGCCGAGGGAGTTGTGCCTTGTGCAACAATTGCCGCTGATCGCATCCGCGATGATGCTGCCAGCGATTCCCATGGAATCGCTCCAACTTGGCAGAGCCCGCCGACGAGATCGTGCAGCAGCTTCTTCGACAACTTGGAAGAAGTGCCGATCCGTGCCGACGAAAGAAGTGGCTCACCCGCGACACCACCGAGCAAGAGATGGCGCGCATCGCCACAAGGTTGGAGGAGGCGGCAGAAGCTGCCGCCGCCGCGTGTTTGGATTCACCGTTGAGGAGGCGGAAACAGCCGAGGCGGCAAGCCTTGCCGACCGAGAAGAGCTTCGCCAAGAGGAGGAGCAGGCCGATCCCGACGCCGACCAATGAGCCTGCTGGGCGCCTCCCCTCCGCCGTCAATTAGCTTGCCGCAGAGGAGCCCGCGCCCCGCTTAAGAAGACGCTCTCCAAGACCGAGAAGTGGCGGGCGGCAGACGGCCCAACAGCCGCCTCGCCGCCCGATCGCTCCACCGCTGCAAGCATCAAGCTGCACGGAGCGCCTCCTGCCGCCACGACAACGGAGCGGGCCTTCTAGAGTCATGCCCCCGTGATCCGCCAAGCGTCCGAGGGAGCCTACTCCTCCAGCTCGTCGCACCGGAGCAGAATTTGACTTCTCCGCTCTTAGCTCCGAGGAAGAAGAGGAAGAGTAAGTTCTTGTCGCTGCTACTTGTAATTCTTCAATTTGCTGCTTTTGTCTTGTATCTGACTTGCTTCATTCTGAGCTTTTTCCTTCTTCAGGACGCTGGCTCAGAGGGCGTCGAAGAGGGCCAAGACTCCGGTGATCATCGTCGAAGACGATTCCCCTGTGGCGACAGGAGGCACGTCTGAGACTCCCTTGCCGGATCCGGCAACCCTTCAACAGAGCAGCCCCAAAGACAGCCCCCAGCAGTAAGTGTTTTGATTCTCTTATGGTTGCAAAGCTAGGGTGCTCTTTCTTTACTGATATCTAACTTGTTGAACCGTGCAGGAGCAGAGCAGCCTCATCAGGAGGCCCCGGAGGTCACCCCTGAAGTTCTGTCCGCTTCAACTACGCCACCGAGGGAAAACTCTCCGCCAAGGGAGCGCTCTCCGGCAAGGGGAGCTTCTCCGACAAGGGGCAGCGCCGACGACCCTCCAGTGGTGGAGACCGCGGCAACAGATCCCATTGCAGGTAATCTTCTTGACTGAAAATTTCCCTTGGGTCTTTTCTCTTCTGTTCTTCTTTTCGAACATTGGCTTGACTTGTTCTTTTCTTTTTGTGATCATCAAATCCATCTGCCGGAGAGCCGATGGAGACTGAGGTTGCCGGCGAGGAGGACGCTCGCGGCAACAATGAAGACACCGCCAACATGGAGGAGGAGGCCGGCGCCGACGGGCCGGCCCGGCGAGGAGGCCGCCAAGGCTGCCGCGCAGAGGCCGGGAGGGTCCGTGATCGATCGACGGCCCCGAGGCCGCAGGAGCGCCAGCGCTGCACCGACCGCCGATCCCCCGCCACCGATGCCGCACTGACCAAGAGCCCCAGCCCGGCGCCTATCTCAAGGCCGCGAAGGTGTCTTCATCAAGCTTCCATGGGCGCCGAGCTCTGGGCGCCGGGTCGAAGGAGAGACCTTCGACGTGGAGCTGCTTGCCTCTGCTGGGCTGTCGTTGGTTGATGCGCCAAGCAGCAGCAGTGGCGAGTCTGAGGAGGAGCAGCTGTTGAAGAAGCTGTTATCGCTCTACCGCGCCCGACAAGCTAAGCTGGAGTCGCGAGAAGCTCTTGTCGCGAGGGCGGGAGCTGATATGGAGAAGCGCGTAGAAGAGCTCCGGTGCGCCAACAAGGAAACTCTCCGGGACATAGCAGAGGCGCGGCAGCAACTTGCTGAGGAGCGCACGGCCTTTATTCTGGAGAGGGCCGAGGTCGAGGAGCAGCAGAGGCTTGCCGGTGAGAAGCTCTCTGCGCAAGAAGGTGAGCTGGCGCAGCGGAAGATCAACCTCGACAGCTACGAGGAAGATCTTACGCTGCTGAAGCAATCAATTGGCGGAGCACTCAAGGAGGCGAAGGACGCCGCCGCAGCTGCTGAGACCGCCAAGGAGGAATTGGAGACGAGGGTGGCGCAGCTGGAGGCCACCCTCCAGAAGAGCAACGAGGAGGTCACCGGGCTGAAACGCGAGCGCGAGAAGGACGCCCATACTCTTGGTGAGTTGCAGGGTCGTGTCGCTGAGAAGATCAAAGAGCTCGATGCCGCCAAGGACTCCAAGGCAGATCTGGAGCTGAAACTGACCACCTTGACGGAGACGTTGGACGGCGCCAAGGAGCGAGAAGCAGGCCTGTTGGAGAAGATCAAGGCCAACGAGGAGCTGCTGTCGAATGCCGTAACCGCCCAGAATAACCTCAGAGACAGCATGATGCATTGGACGGATGGTCTTGTGGATATCGCCGCCTCCATCCACAATGAGCTGATGGAGCTGGGGATGGTGGACCTCGGGTACTCCACCGACGAGCATCTCCAGCCCAGCGCCAAGCTCAGCCTGTTCTTCAAAGGCGTCTTGACGGGTTCCAGCTGGCTCCGGAGGAGATCCCAAAGCAGCTAGCCGAGGAGTCGCGCCAAGTCTGCGCGGGCCCTCCGAAGGTGCCGATGAAGGTGACCTTCCGCAATCCGGGCGCCAACTTCACCAATGTCTCAAGTCCCTGCCTCCAACTGCCGACGTTGAAGCGCCAAAGCCCTTGTCGCACCCATCGTGGGCAGGGGTGAGCAAAGTCAAGAGGCTCGATGGCGACCGCGTGGACTAGGCCGCCAAGTTTATCTTTCCTTTGTCGCTGCAGACCATGTTTAGAACAATTCATTAGATCTCATGACAAGTTATTTTTGTAATATACTCTATCTTAGGCAATCGAATGCAATGTTATTTCCTTTACTCGATTTCTTACTCTGTATGTTTGTGCCCTACGCTTTTGGGGAACTTGACGGTGCGAGCACCTTTGCCGCGAGCGCTGAGTGCGGAACTTCAGCAGCCTGCTGGCGATGCCACCTCCGACAAGCAACCTTGTCGCGACTAGTTGCAGCTCACTTAAGTTGTTGAGCGGACTCGAAACAAAGTAAGGGCGCAAATTAGCCACGAGTTGGTTCCTCCGCGCACAGGTTTTCCATACAAAGTACTATCGTTCGAGGAAGATAACTTAAAATTTTAAAAACTGATTGCTCAGACTTTGGCAACTTAGCTTTTTCTGTCGTTTGCTTCCCGGCAAGGTGATACTTCCTCGAGCGACGCTTGGCGGTCCACATTATTATCTTCTCCTCCCCGGTTAACTTGTGGGTGGATGAACCTTCCTTTCTTTTGAGAAGAAAGAAGAGAAAATAAAGTTATGGAGCCTAGTGGCTCGTTATCGCTTACCGGGTGTTGATGCTGCACAAAATGTCAGATAATACATGCATAATAATGACGAAAGCATGAAATTGACAAGTTGTGCGCAACACATAAGCTTTATCGATGCACGGATCTCGCGCCGCTTTGTACAAAGGATTACATGCAACAGCGGCAAGACTTGTATTAGGGTGGTTGCCGAACGGGTTCCGCAACCGCATGACTATGGGTAAAACTTACGAAGATGCTCTATATTCCAGGAATTGCTCACCGAACGCCATCTTCGGTCTCAAATGGACAGCGCCAGGCCTAGTGACTCGTTTTCACCCGATAAGGGCCTTCCCACTTCGGCGTCAACTTGTTGGAATTCTTGGCGGATTGAACGCGCCGAAGAACAAGGTCGCCTTCCTCGAAGCTTCTGGCGTTAACTTTGCGGCTATGGTAGCGGCGCAAAGCTTGCTGATAACGAGCAGCTCGTACAGCAGCCTGAAGACGATCCTCCTCAAGGAGCAGCGCGTCATCTTGTCGCAGCTGCTCTTGCTCAAGCTCATCATAGCGAGCACTCGAGGTGATCCGTATACGAGTTCCGTGGGGAGAACTGCCTCGCTCCATAGACTAGAGCGAAGGTGTCCGCCGCTGGCTCGATTTGGCGTCGTCTGATCGACCAAAGAACCACCGCAGCTCCTCAATCCAGATTCTTCCGCACTGCGGCAGCCCGTCGAAAGTTCTCGTCTTGAGTCCCCGCAGCACTTCAGCGTTTGCTCTCTCGCTTGACCGCTGCTTCTCGGATGAGCAATGAAGCAAAGCAGATCTTGGCGCCAAGATCTTGGGCATAGTGCATGAAGGTGCGGCTCAGAACTGTGTGCCGTTGTCGGTGATGATCCTATTAGGAATCCCAAAGCGGCAAACAATTGACTGAAGAACTTGATCACGACCGTCTTGCCACCTTCCTCACTGCTTCCACTTCCGCCACTTTGTGAATTTGTCGATTGCGACGCATAAGTATTCAAAGCCCCCGACAGCTCGGGGAAAGGGGCCGAGGATGTCGAGCCCCCAGACCGAAAATGGCCAGGATAAAGGGATCGTCTGGAGAGCTTGAGCTGGCTGGTGTATCTGTTTTGAATGGAACTGGCACGCTTCACACTTGGTTACTTGTGGAGTTGCATCCTGGAGGGCTTCTGGCCAGAAGAAACCTTGCTGGAAAGCTTTACCGGCAAGTGCCCTTGCGCCAATGTGGTGACCACATATGCCTCCATGTATCTCTGCCAACAGCTTCTGTCCATCTCCCCGGCAAATACACTTCAATTTCACACCATTGAGTCTTCTTCTGTACAGGATGTTGTCAACAAACTGGTACATACTTGACTGCCGGGCTACTCTTTCTGCTTCTTCTTGCTCTTCGGGAAGTTCTCCTGTCTGGAGGAAATGGACAATCTGCTGTGCCCATGCTGGAGCCTGCGGCTCGACAACAAGGACTAAAGGCACATCTGCCGCTGCGGGAACATCAGCTTCTACGGCAAGAACCTGCGGCTCAGCCGGAGCTTGATGATCCCCGGCAAGCTTACCGGAGCAAAGCTTGTCGGGAGCGTCTGCTTCAACGAAGCAAACCCTAGGGCTTGTCGGAGCAGACTGCTCCTCAGCGATATTTGCGTTGATTTTGGGGACCTTCTTGGCGGCGGCTTCGTGGAGCTCTCGCGGAAAGTAGTCACCAAAACCAACTTCCTCTTCTTGTTCTGTCCGGTTGATGGTGTTACAGTTGGTTGAGTCAGCTTGAGCACAAAATTCCTGGTTCCATTGTGTAACTTGAGTGCAGCACACTTTGACAAGCCATCAGCAATATCATTCTGAGCTCTTGGAACATGTTCCATTTGCAGGCCTTCAAAGTGTTCTTCTAGATTTCTCACTTCATCGACGTAGGCTTCCATCAACGGACTCTGATAATCTTTGTTTACTTGGCGGATGACAAGTTGTGAGTCTCCCCTGACAATGAGCTTCTTGATCCCAAGGTCCACCGCGATCCTGAGACCGGCAAGCAAAGCTTCATACTCTGCAGTATTGTTTGTTGCTTGCTCCTTGGGAAAGTGCATCTGGACTATGTACTTGAGGTGCTCTCCGGTGGGTGCGATAAGCAGCACGCCGGCACCGGCGCCTTGCAGCGAAAAGGCACCATCAAAGTACATCAGCCACTCTTTACTTGCCTCTTTGATGGGGATGCTCGTCTCTGGAATTTCTTCATCTTGCGTCGGCGTCCACTCTGCTATGAATACTGCCAATGCTCTGCTTTGGATAGTTGAAGTGCTTTCAAACTTGAGGCCAAGGCTTGATAGTTCCAAAGGCCCACTCGACAATCCCGCCTGCTTGCTTCGGATTTTGCAATATCCTCTTCAGCGGAAAGCGAGTGACAACTGTTATCTCGTGTGCTTGGAAGTAATGGCGCAGCTTTCTCGAGGCCATGAGGAGGCTGAAAAGCAACTTCTGCACACCAGAGTACCTTGATCTAGCCCCCTGCAGAAGGGAGCTGACAAAGTAGACTGGGCGCTGCACCATCTTCTTCTGCATCTTGTCGCAATCCTGCGCAGATCTGTCCTTGCCGGGACCAGAGCTTGACGGCGAAGCCCCCTGCTTGTCGCTGGATGCACCTGCCTCGGTTGCCGGCTCATCATCCGCCTCCCTCTCCGCTACTAACGCAGCACTATCCACTTGATTGGTTGCCGCTATATACAGCAGCAACTTCTCTTGTGGTCTAGGTGCGACAAGTATTGGAGTGGAGGACAGGTACCTCTTCAAGTCCTGCAGCGCAGCCTCCGCTTCGGGAGTCCATTTCATTGACCCGCTTTTTCAAAATCTTGAAAATGGCGGTAGGCGCTCAGCAGACTTAGAGATAAACCTGCTGAGAGCAGCTACGCAACCGGCAAGTCTTCGTACATCCTTGACGCACTTTGGTGCTTTGATCTGCTCAATGGCCTTGATTTTGTCGGGATTGGCTTCAATTCCCCGCTGAGACACAAAGAACCCGAGAAGCTTGCCGGAAGGGACTCCAAACACGCACTTCTCGGGGTTGAGCTTGAGGTTGATCTTGCGCAGATTGGCAAAGGTCTCATCCAAATCTTGAACCAGAGTTGCTTTGTCCTTGCTTTTGACCACTATGTCATCCATGTAGGCTTCTACATTTCTGTGCATCTGTGGCTCAAAAGCGTCGTGGACTACTCTTGCAAACGTTGAACCAGCATTCTTCAAACCGAAAGGCATCCGTATGAAACAGTAAGTGCCACATGGTGTAATGAATGCGGTTTTCTCTTCATCTTCTTCTGCCATGAAGATCTGATGATATCCTGAGTATGCATCAAGAAATGAAAGCAGATCACATCCAGCTGTGGAGTCAACAATCTGGTCGATACGCGGCAAGGGAAATGGGTCTTTGGGACAAGCTTTATTAACATCCGTGAAGTCAATACAAAGTCTCCATTTCCCATTAGCCTTGCGTACAACTACCGGATTGGCCAACCACGTGGGATGGAGTACTCTCCGACAAGGCCTGCTGCTTCCAACTTCTTGATCTCTTCGCTATGAACTCTTGGCGCCATCGCTGCTTCTCGACTTTTTGCTTGACGGGCCGCTCGTGAGGACAGACAGCTAGGTGGTGCTCAATTACTTTCCTGGGAACACCGGGGATGTCAGACGGTTGCCATGCAAACACGTCGACATTCGCCCGCAGGAAAGCAACGAGCTCGCCTTCCTATTTAGGGTCTAGCGTGGCACTGATGGTGAAGGTACCACCAGTGCCGTCCTCCTTGGCGGGCACCTTCTTGGTCTTCGGCGGAGCTGCCATCTTCTTCTTGCACTTGCCGGTGGAGCTCGATGGTGCGTCCTCGACGGTAGCGCAGCACTCCGAAGAGGTGCGCTTGCCGGAGTGGGCATTAGAGCTCTTGCCGGACTTGGTGGTCTTCTTCTTCCCCGGAGCTTCAAATGCAAGTGGTTTGCTATCCGTCACAGCTGCTGCATCCCGGTAAATCTTGTCGGCGCAGATAAGCGCATCCTTCTTGTCGCCATGGACAGAAATGACGCTTATCGGGCCGGGCATCTTGAGTAAGTTGTAAGCATAATGAGAGGCTGCCATGAACTTGGCAAGTCTTTGGACGGCCAAGTATGCCATTGTAGGGCAATGGGAAATCGGCAACGCCAAATGTGACCCTCTCGCCTGAAGTTGAGCTCACGCCAAATGTTTTCGCAACGTGATCTTCCCTTTGGGCTTGCTCCTTCCTGGGTTGATCCTTGAACGTATCAGCCTCTTCGAGCTCATTGTCGGGATTTGAAGCTTCGAGCACCGCAGAGGAGATCGATTCAGGCCGCCCCGCCAAACCAACATCTTTGTGACCTTGAGGTTGCGGATGGTTGGTGAAACCAACATCGGCAAGCACCCGACCGCAGTTATGCGATCAGGGTGGTCCTCAATGTCAAAGATGATGGGCGTGCTGGACCACTTCAGAGGCCTGCGTGACTCCATGGATGGTTCTCGCTGCTTAACTTCGTGATCCACCGCTTGAGTTGGCGGTGCGAGGTATGCAGAGAAGCACCACCGTCAACACAGAGAACCTCCGTCGCCTTCTGAAACTCCTGCTCATCAGCTTCGTCATCCTCCATATCTTCATCATCTTCATCGTCTTCGTCCTTGTCGCGGCCGCGGGGGGGTCTGTCTCCTTGCCGCTACTTGGCCTTGCCGCGGCGCCCTCCCCGGCCGAGTCTCTTCTTGCTAGCTGCACCTGCACCTTCCTGGGCTTTCTCCTTGTCTCGCCGCTCGTACTCTGCCTTCTGCAGTTCAACAAGCTGCTCGACTTTCTTGCATCTCTGGAGGTCGTGGCCCTTGGTGCGGTGAATCTTGCAGTACTGCTTGTTGGAGCTGTCCTGCTTGTCGGCGGCCGCCACAGCTTGGCGGTTGGTGTCAGCGGCAACCTCCTTGCCGGAGTCGCCAGCCTTAGCCTTGCCGGCGCCACCTCCGTTGCCGGACTGCTCGACAACTAGTACCTCTTTGTTCTTTTTCCTTCTGTTGTTCCGCCACCGGTTCTTCCTTGCCGGGCGGTCTCCTCACCGTCTCGATCCTGCTTCAACATTCTCTCCAGGAGTCTTCTCCTTCCTCAAAGACGCGCACACTTGTCGGCCGGGGCATAGAGCTCACGACGTCCTTGACTTTGCACATCGCCATCTCCTCCTCATCCTACGGTTCCGCGACGTTTCGATGAAACGCTACCGATCACCGCGGCAGGTGGACGTCACGGATGTTGTAATGCACACGATCAATCTCTCGATGAACTTGCGCAGGACTCTCCTTCCTTCTGGGCAAGCAGGTGAAGGTCACTCTCCTGGCCATGAGGCTTGTGGCCGCCTGTGAAGGCGCCGACAAACTGATGGCACAAATCTGCCCAAGAAGATATGGAACTGTCCGGCAAGTGCATAAGCCAAGATCTGACGTTTGGTTTGAGCACCAGAGGGAAGTAGTTGGCAAGGATCTTGTCGTCTCGTCCCCCCGCAGCCTGCACCGTGATGGTGTAGATGCTGAGGAACTCCGATGGGTGTGTCCTGCCATCATACTTTTCCGGCACATCTGGCTTGAAGTTTTTCTTGTCGGGCCAATGGACTTGCCGCAGCTCACGAGTGAACGCAGGGCAACCTACCGCGTACGGCAATTCGCCTGGTTCCCCTGGCGCATGCATATCAATAGTGGGCCCAGCGCGCTGGTCGGATTGACGCCGCGCTTCTCTTCGCGCGCCGGCGCGGTTCGAGCGCTTCTTCTTGTCGCTCTTAAGAACTTGGCGCTGATCACGGCGAGCTCGTGGATCCGACGACGTGGTGGAGTCGTTGTCGATGTGGATCCGAGGAGCTGGTGATCTTGGCCTTCGGGAAGGGGAGTGCATGGTGGTGTCACCCCCACAGGTCTCGCCGCCACCGGCTCGTTTTGTCGCCTCGCCGCGCAAGGATGCAGTTGGTTGTCATGAACGCCGCCGTTGGCAAAGCCGATGAGACTCTGTATTGTGGCCCTCCATTCGTCGACCTTGTCAGCCGTTGGAGGATAGTCTAGAAGTAGCTGAGCTCTCGCCAAGGCTTCCGCTGGAGTGGTGGGTGGCAATGGCGTAAGGAGCGAGGAACGGGATGTGCTCGGACTCCTAACCAAGTTAGGAGGAGCAGCATCCTGCCCAAGCGCCCGTACTCCGCTCGTACCGGCATGCTGGCGTGCATGTGGGTCTCGAGGGCCTCGGGATCCTCCAGCTTGGCCTTGATCCAACGAGCGTATGGTGCTGCGAGCATCATGACGCTGTCGGTCCCGCGCCTCCTGAGAAGGACGCGGTGCGGATTCGATGCCGACGCTGCGCCGCTTGTCCTTGGACCCGGCGGCGTCGTGGGCTCTCTCGACGACGCCCGTTCCTCCGCCAGCGTCTTCGCCACCACCCGTCAGCTCCGGTGGTGGTGGGTTCGACGCGGACGGCTCTGCTGCCGCCGAAGACTTCTTCTTTGGTGCCATGTTGATGAAGATGATGATGAAGTTGCTCGTGTGACCGCTGGATCAGGTTCACACAGCCTCTACGCCCCCTACCTGGCGCGCCAAAGATGTCGGGGAAGCTGATCGTGGCCCACAGACACCTATGGGACGGGGGTCACTTACGGTTCGGTGGGGAGGCGGAGAGTGCACGAAGAGCAGATCGAGGCGATGCACACGAGCAGATTTACCCAGCTCGAGCTCTCCGGAGATAACACTCCTACCGCTGCTTGTCTGATTATTTGTGTTCTTGCTAGGGAGCAATGGGAGCTACAAAACCTAGCCTGAGTGAGTGTGGTCTCGAGTGAACTGACCGGAGCCGAACCCTTTCTACGTTGCACTTGGGCCTCCTTTTATAGGCACAAGGGGTCACCACAGGTGGCAAGTAGACAAGGGTAAAATAGGAAAACAGAGGTTGGTACACTGCTATGTACAAAGGTATCACGATGATCTATACCTAACTCGACGGCAAGGGACAAAAGCCATAAATGTCCGTCCACATCGCCTGAACAATTACTGCAACAGGACCGCTGGTGCGCCTCCGTTTGCCACGATGGTAGCTTGTCAGCGCCGCTTATCGCCGCTCCCCGCTGGCTGCACAGCCCATCGACACGCGTGCCTGGATTAGCCTCACGGCGACACGTTAGCGGATGAGCTGGAGCGGAGATGAAGAGAGTTGCTTGCCGCGCAAGCGCCTTGCCTGCAGAATCCTTGTCGCGCTCGGGAGCTTGTCGCCACCAAGCCTTCCCGCAAGCTCCTCTTGCCGGATCTTGTTTCCTTCGTGCCTTGAGTGGCCTTCCGGCAAGCTCCTCTTGCCGGGCCTTGATTACTTTGTTCTTGAATGGCTCCAAAGGAGCCGCTGAGGACCTTGGCGGTCACCAGACCAGCCCTGCCGCGGGGTGCTGCGACTGCCCGTGCACGAGTTGGGGATACTAGGGTACCCCTACTCTAGTACACCGACACCGTGACTTTCCGTTTCCATCTCTGATCTCGGATGTACTCGGGTCGCTGGTGCTGCATCTTGCTAGCCAGCTGTCTTCTCCTGCGCAAAAGCGCCATGAGGCTTGTTAGCGCGCCATTGTTCTTGGCTTCTCTTGGCGAGGTGTCCGCGAGCCATTCATCTCGGACGTTGTGTTTAAAAGCTGCTAAGGCTTCGCGTCCGGACAATCGACTATTTGGTTCTTTTGGTAAGGAACCTGTTCCAGAATTTGCTTGCTGACTCTCCGGGTTGTTGGGTTATATGACTCAGATCGCGCAGATCCGGAGGGCGGACATAAGTCCCTTGAAAATTTGTTCTAAACGCGTCCTCAAGCTCTTCCCAACTTCCAACAAGTTTTCCGGGAGGCTTTTGAGCCAATGCCGAGCTGGCCCTTTGAGCTTGAGGGTAGGTATTTTATGGCGTGGAGATCATCTCCTCTAGCCATGTGTATGTGTAGTATGTAATCTTCTATCCGCACTCGGGTCTCATTGTGCGTCGTATGCCTCTATGTTTATGGGTTTGAACCTGCTGGAAATTCATGATCCAGCACCACATCGGTAAAACATAGCGGGTGTGCGGCGCCCCTGTATTTGGGTGTGCCGCTGTCTTCGAACACTTGCCGTGTTGTGTTACTTCCTGGGGCCCTCTTTTTTGACCCGTAAATGGACCTAGTTGGGCCGTCCATTTTCCCAGGATTATAAGTCGGCTTGTGTGCGGCCCCGCTTGTCGCTTTTGGCCTGTCATCTGGCCGTCTATCCGGCCAGGCGGCCTCTTTATTTTTTTGACTGTGAGGGCTCTATGGCTTCCTCGTCAAATTCTGGCAGCAACTTGCGCTTCGGGTAGCTCTTTGTTTGATGGCCATTGCCATATTTGTCTGCAGTCTTGAATACTTTGCTCCACTTCATTCTGAGCGTGTCTTCTGCTGTTTTGAGCTTCCGTTTTTCCTTCTTCAAACTTCTTGCAGTGGCGACGAGTCTTTTGTGTATGTTCTTATGCTCCGGTGTTGTGTCCGGACTGTTGATTGCTCCGTGAAGGGGTTGATTATCCGGCTCGTCCTGTTCGTCGTCCGCTGGTTTGCCCTGCTCTATCGCTGGGTCGTTAGAAATGCTGCTTTGATCGAGGCGGGACTTAGGGCGGCGTCTACGTCGCCGTTTTGGTTGTTTATCGACAAGATTATCCTCCGCCGCGTCCCGTTGCTCCTCGTTATTGCTTCCCTTTGGGGTGTCCACCATATGTATGTCATGTGACGAGGTGGCCTTCCAGTGCCCTATAGGCGCTGGTTCTTGATTGTCTCCGGCATCGTCGTCCATACCGTTGATGTCTTCGGAGTCTTAGTTTAGCACGTCGGTTAGATCGTCGACTGTGGCTACGAAGTGGGTGGTGGGTGGGTTCTGAATTTCTTCATTGTCCGCGTCCCGACCATCCTGGCTGTAGTTCGGCCAGGGCTCTCCGGGTAGTGAGAGATGTTTCAGTGAATTTAAGATATTGCCGAAGAGTGAGTGCTGAAAGGTGTCCGCAGCGGTGAATTCCATGATCGGCGCCCAATCGGATTTGACTGGCAGGGGCGCAGGAGGTTCGGAGTCCGGCAGAGAGTCCGGCACCTCGGAGTCATGAGCTTTATGCGGGACAAGGTAAGTGTTCGGCTCCATCGCCGTAGAAGTTGCGGCTCCCGAGGCGGTGTCCAGCCATCCGTCCTCGATTCGAGCGATCGCCTCCGGACTATGGGTCGGAGCGGATTCGTGTGCGGCCTCCAAGGTGCTGTTCGGCGGCAGAGTTAGGTCATGCCCATCGTGACAGCGCGACATGCTCGGCTGTGGCTCAGATCCATCGAAGATCAAGTCCCCGCGGATATCGGCCGTGAAGTTTAGGCTTCAAACCTGGCCTGATGGCGGGGCGAAGCTTCGATCTGCTCCAGATGGCCAAGTGAGTTGGCCCGCATGCGGCCGCGGAATACTGAAGATCTGTCCGGGAGAAAAGTCTCACCCAGACTGCGTCGTTGTCGATTGAAGAGGCCATCAAGCCTATCGGTGACGACACGAGGAACTCTCAATGAAAGCACCAATGTCGGTGTCAAAACCGCGGATCTCGGTAGGGGGTCCCGAATCAGCGTCTAGGCGGATGGTAACAGGAGACAAGGGACACGATGTTTTACCTGTGTTCGGGCCCTCTTGATGGAGGTAACACCCTACGTCCCCGCTTGATTGATATTGATATTGTGGATGTTTACAAGAGTGGATCTACCACGAGATCAAGGAGGCTAAACCCTAGAAGCTAGCCTATGGTATGATTGTAAGGGTTGTTGTTGTGTCCTCACGGACTAGAGCCATCCGGTTTATATAGACACCGGAGAGGGCTAGGGTTACATAGAGTCGGTTACAATGGTAGGAGATCTACATATCCGTATCGCCAAGCTTGCCTTCCACGCCAAGGAAAGTCCCATCCGGACACGGGGCGAAGTCTTCAATCTTGTATCTTCATAGTCTTGGAGTCCGGTCGATGATGATAGTCCGGCTGATGATAGTTCGGCTGATGATGGTAGTCCGGCTATCCGGACACCCCCTAATCCAGGAATCCCTCACTAGGCTCGTCAAGTTTAACATGAGTATTCTGATTGTGCAAAACTGGCTTGCACCCGTTGTATGTGAATGTAGAGCTTATCACACCCGATCATCACGTGGTGTCTCAGCACAACGAACAGTAGCAATGGTGCATACTCAGGGAGAACACTTATACCTTGAAATTTAGTGAGAGATCATCTTATAATGCTACCACCGCACTAAGCAAAATAAGATAAATAAAGGATAAATATCACATGCAATCAAAATAAGTGATATGATATGGCCATCATCATCTTGTGCCTCTTGATCTCCATCTCCAAAGCACGGTTGTCGGTGTCAAAACTGGCGGATCTCGGGTAGGGGGTCCCGAACTGTGCGTCTAGACGGATGGTAACAGGAGACAAGGGACACGATGTTTTTACCCAGGTTCGGTCCCTCTTGATGGAGGTAAAACCCTACTCCTTCTTGATTAGTATTGATGATATGGGTAGTAAAAGAGTGGATCTACCACGAGATCAGAGAGGCTAAACCCTAGAAGCTAGCCTATGGTATGATTGTTCTTCGTCCTATGGACTAAAACCCTCCGGTTTATATAGACACCGGATAGGGTTAGGGTTACACAGAGTCGGTTACAATGGTAGGAGATCTACATATCCGTATCGCCAAGCTTGCCTTCCACGCCAAGGAAAGTCTCATCCGGACACGGGACGAAGTCTTCAATCTTGTATCTTCATAGTCCAGGAGTCCGGCCAATGGTGATAGTTCGGCTATCCGGACACCCCCTAATCCAGGACTCCCTCAACCGTAATGATCACCATCGTCACCGACTTGACACCTTGATCTCCATCGTAGCATCGTTGTCATCTCGCCAACTATTGCTTCTATGACATTTGCCACCGCTTGGTGATAAAGTAAAGCAATTACATGGCCATTGCATTTCATACAATAAAGCGACAACCATATGGCTCCTGACAGTTGCCGATAACGGTTACAAAACATGATCATCTCATACAACAATTTATATATCATCATGTCTTGACCATATCACATCACAACATGCCCTGCAAAAAAAGTTAGACGTCCTCTACTTTGTTGTTGCAAGTTTTACGTGGCTGCTACGGGCTTCTAGCAAGAACCGTTCTTACCTACGCATAAAAACCACAACGATTTTTCATGAAGTGTGCTGTTTTAACCTTCAACAAGGACCGGGCGTAGTCAAACTTGATTCAACTAAAGTTGGAGAACCAGTCTCATGAACGCTGTCATGTAATGTCGGTCCGGGTCGCTTCATCCAACAATACCGCCGAATCAAAGTAAGACGTTGCTGGTAAGAAGTATGACTATTATCGCCCACAACTCATTGTGTTCTACTCATGCATATAACATCTACGCATAGACCTGGCTCGGATGCCACTGTTGGGGAACGCAGTATTTCAAAAAATTTACCTACGATGACACAATATCTATCTAGGAGATGCATAGCAACGAGCGGGGAGAGTGTGTCCACGTACCCTCGTAGACCGAAAGCCGAAGAGTTTAGTAACGCAGTTGATGTAGTCGAACGTCTCCGTGATCCAACCGATCCAAGCACCGAAAGTACGGCACCTCCGCGTTCAGCACACGTTCAGCTCGATGACGTCCCTCGATCTCTTGATCCAGTTGAGGCCGAGGGAGAGTTCCGTCAGCAGGACAGCGTGGCGACGGTGATGATGAAGTTACCGGCGCAGGGCTTTGCCTAAGCACTACGATGATATGACCGAGGTATGTAACTGTGGAGGGGGCACCGCACATGGCTAAGAGAAGGCTTGGTGTGCTTTGGGGTGCCCCCTTGCCCCCGTATATAAAGGAGGGAGGAGGCGCGCCAGGGGGGAATCCTACTAGGACTCCAAACCAAGTAGGAATCGCCCCCTTTTCCTAATCCAAGAGGGGGAAGGAGGGAAGGAGAGGGAGAGAGGAAGGAAGGGGGGGGGGGCAGCGCCCCTCCCCATAGTCCAATTCGGACTGCCCTGGGGGGGCACCTTGTGGCCTCCCCTCTCCTTCTCCCTTATCGCCCATTAGGGCCCATAACTTCCCCCGGTGGTTCCGGTAACCCCTCGGTTCTCTGAAACTTATGTGAAACTTCCCGAAACCATTCCAGTGTCCGAATGTAACCATCCAATATATGAATATTTATGTCTTGACCATTTTGAGACTCCTCGTCATGTCCATGATCTCATCTGGGACTCTGAACAAACTTCGGTCATCAAATCACATAACTCATAATACAAATCGTCATTGAACGTTAAGCGTGCGGGCCCTACGGGTTCAAGAACTATGTAGACATGACCGAGACACATCTCCAGTCAATAACCAATAGCGGAACCTGGATGCTCATATTGGCTCCGACATATTCTACGAAGATCTTTATCGGTCAAACCGCATAACAATATACGTTGTTCCCTTTGTCATCGGTATCTTACTTGCCCGAGATTCGATCGTCGGTATCATCATACCTAGTTCAATCTCGTTACCGGCAAGTCTCTTTACTCGTTCCGTAGTGCATCATCCCGTGACTAACTCATTAGGCACATTGCTTGCAAGTCTCATAGTGATGTGCATTACCGAGATGGCCCAGAGATACCTCTCCGATACATGGAGTGACAAATCCTAATCTCGATCTATTCCAACTCAACAAACACCATCAGAGACACCTGTAGAGCATCTTTATAATCACCCAATTACGTTGTGACGTTTGATAGCACACAAGGTGTTCCTCTGGTATTCGGGAGTTGCATAATCTCATAGTCAGAGGAACATGTATAAGTCATGAAGAAAGCAATAGCAATAAAACTAAACAATCATTATTCTAAGCTAATGGATGGGTCTTGTCCATCACATCAGTCTCTAATGATGTGATCCCGTTCATCAAATGACTACACATGTCTATGGCTAGGAAACTTAACCATCTTTGATTAACGAGCTAGTCAAGTAGAGGCATACTAGGGATGCTCTCTTTGTCTATGTATTCACACATGTACTAAGTTTCCGGTTAATGCAATTCTAGTATGAATAATAAACATTTATCATGATATAATGAAATATAAATAACAACTTTATTATTGGCTCTAGGGCATATTTCCTTCAATGTTATCAATCTTGGATGTTTTATAATCATTTTATAGTCATTTTATATAATTATTTGGTACTAACCTATTGACATAGTGCCAAGTGCCAGTTGATGTTTTCGCCTTGTTTTTTACATCGCAGGAAATCAATACCAAACGGAGTCCAAACGCAACGAAACTTTACGGAAATTTTTTTGGATCAGAAGGAACATAATGGGCCGTGGCTATGCCTAGGGGTGCTCCGAGGAGAGCACAACCCACAAGGGCGCGCTAGGAGGCCCAGGCGCAGCCTGGTGGGTTGTGCCCACCTCGGGTGCCCCCGGACCGCCTCTTTGCTCTATAGATACCCCAATATTCCCAAAACCCTAGGGGAGTTGACGGAATATTCATCCAGCCGCCGCAGAGTCCAGAACCACCAGATCCAATCTAGACACCATCTCGGATGGCGTTCACCACCTCCATTGGTGCCTCTCCGATGATGCGTGAGTACTTCTTTGTAGACCTTCGGGTCCGTAGTTAGTAGCTAGATGGCTTCCTCTCTCTTGCTGATTTCTCAAAACAATGGTCTCTGGAGATCCATATGATGTAATTCTTTTGTGGTGTGTTTATTGGGATCGATGAACTTTGAGTTTATGATCAGATCTATCTTTTTATATCCATGAAAGTATTTGAGTTTCCTTGATATCTTTTATGCATGATTACTTATAGCCTCGTATTTCTTCTACGATATTTGGGTTTTGTTTGGCCAACTTGATCTATTTATCTTGCAATGGTAAGAGGTGCTTTGTAGTGGATTCGATCTTATGGTGCTTGATCCCAGTGACAGAAAGGGAACCGACACGTATGTATCGTTGCTACTAAGGATAATACGATGGGGTATTTCTCTACATAGATATATCTTGTCTACATCATGTCATCGTTCTTATTGCATTACTCCGTTTCTCCATGAACTTAATACACTAGATGCATGTTGGATAGCGGTCAGTGTGTGGAGTAACAGTAGTAGATGCAGGCAGGAGTCGGTCTACTAATCTTGGACGTGATGCCTATGTAATGATCATTGCCTGGATATAATCATGATTATTTGAAGTTTTGTCAATTTCCCAACAGTAATTTGTTCACCCACCATTTGCTATTTTTCTCGAGAGAAGCCACTAGTGAAACCTACGGCCCCCGGGTCTTCTTTTTAATATTATTTGCCTTTGCGATCTACTTTTCCTTTGTATTTATTTTCAGATCTATTAATCTAAAAATACAAAAATACCTTGCTGCACTTTTATTTATTTATGATCTATTTATTCAATCTATTACAACTTTCTCCTGTCCACGCACCAATTTATGGCGCCGTTACCCGAAAGGGATTGACAACCCCTTTAACACGTCGGGTTGCGGGTGCTTGTTATTTGTGTGCAGGTGCTATTTACGTTGTGTTGCTTGGTTCTCCTAATGGTTCGATAACCTTGGTTTCATATCTGAGGGGAATACCTACCGCCGCTGTGATGCATCATCCCTTCCTCTTTGGGGAAATACTGACGTAGCTTCAAGCGACATCAAAAGAATTTATGGCGCCGTTGCCGGGGAGGATCTTCAACATATACCAGGTTCCTAATCACCAATCTCATCTCCTCGCAATTTACATTATTTGCCATTTGCCTCCTATTTTCCTCTCCCCCACTTCACAAAAATTTGCCGTTTTATTCGCCCTCTTTTTCACTCGCCGTTTTCTCGTCATATCTGTGTTTGTCTGTGTTCTTGTTTACCTACTTTGTTGCCATGTGCCTTTATTTGCTTGCATCTTTTCTTGTTAAAAATCTATTTATATTGATCCTCCTCCACTTGATAATCTTTTCAAAAGATCCAATTATGATGTACCAATTGCTAGTGATTTGAGTGCACTAGATTATCTTTATGAAGATTTGCTTGAGATTCGTGAATCTAAAAATTGTGATGAAGAAATTTATGAAGTGATTCATGATAGCTCCTTGAATGAAAAGCATGATTGCAATGATCTTACTATAAATTCTATTAATTTCAATTGTGCTAATAATATGCAAAATCCCAAGCTTGGGGATGCTAATTTTGCTATGTCCACTACTTGTTGCAATGATCATGATTGGGATGATTCTTCTTATGGTCTTGAAAATTTATTTAAGCCTCATGATAAATATGATATGGATAATAATGTTTGCAATAATATTGAAAGTGGGTTTGGAAGAGTGTCAACTTTAGGTAAAAATAATCCCACATATTTGGAGAGGTCATGAATTTAGTTTTCCCACTATCTCGGAAGATTATGAGACTTTTATGCATGTGGATCATGAAAACAAGTTTTTATATGATTGCTATATTGTTGAATTTGAGTATTATCCTACATATAATTATTATGAGATAGGAAAATATGGTTGTAGAAATTTTCATGTTACTAAATTATCTCTCGTTATGTTGAGATTGTCAATGTTTTATCCTTTCCTTTGCATATGTTAGATATTTCTTCTCATGATAAGTTGTTTGTTTACAAAGTTCCTATGCATAGCAAGTATGTTAGACTTAAACATTCTTGTCATATGCTATATGATGCTCTCTTTGTGCTTCATTCTTGTCTTCCATGTGAGCATCATTGAATCTTACGCCTAGCTAAGGGCGTAAAACTATAGCGCTTGTTGGGAGGCAACCCAATGAATAAAATTTATTTTTTATTTTTCCTTTATGTTCTTGAGTGTTTGCACAATTATGCTACTGTTATGATTGTGTTTTTTGTGTTTAATTTAGTGTTTGTGCCAAGCAAGACCTATCGGATCTTCTTGGGTGATAGTTGTTTAATCTTGCTGGAAAATACAGAAACTTTGCGTCCAGAGTTAGAATTTCTAAAAATCACAGAAGCGACGAAAACTCTGAATTTTTTATGGTAGATTAATATATAAATTCTTTAGGTCGTCCTATTTTTTCAGAATTTTTGGAGTCCCAGAAGTTTTCGAAATAGTCAAATTGCTACAGACTGTTCTGTTTTGACAGATTCTGTTTTCTTTGTGTTGTCTGCTTATTTTGATGGCTCTATGGTTTTCTTTGATGAGTTTTTGCCATGGAAAAGTTGGAATACAGTAGATATAATGCAAAAAATATGAATTGCTATGTTACAGTAGTTATAGTAGTGATTTGCTTTCTTTTACTAACGGATCTCATGAAGGTTTTGTTGAGTTTTGTGTGATTGAACTTTTCAAGTTTTGGGTTATCTTACGATGGATGAAGGAATAAGGAGTAGAAGAGCTTAAGCTTGGGGATGCCCCGGCATCCCAGGCTATTATCCAAAAATGAGCAACCAACTAAGCTTGGGGATGCCCCCGGGTGGCATCCCCTCTTTCTTCTAACGACCATCGGTATTTTACTCGAAGCTATATTTTTATTCGTCACATACTACGTGTTTGGAGCGTCTTGTATGATATGAGTCTTTGCTTGTTTTTTTGTGTTTTAAGTCTTGATTCCTTGCTGGACACACCTATTTGAGAGAGCCAAAATTATGTCATGACTTGTTAGAATTGCTCTCTATGCTTCACAATTTTTTTATGAGCTATGGACTTGCTCTAGTGCTTCACTTATATCTTTTTGAGCACGGTGTGCTTTAGTATTTTTGAAGAAATGCTCCCTTGCTTCACTTAGATTTATTTGAGAGTTAGTAAAATTTTCAAGGAATTCTCTCTTGCTTCACTTAAAATTAATTTTAGAGGAAGAAATTTTATGCTCATGATCTTCACTTATATTTGTTTGAGCTTATCAAAAGCAACACATGAAAATTAGTCCCAAAGCGATAGATATCCAAGAAGGACATAATAAAATTTTCATGAAGATCATTTGGACAAAATAAACTTGATTCTTTGTAATAGTTTTGAGATATGATGATGTGATATGTGAGTTGTGTTGATGAGTAATTATGATTTTGTAAGAATATTGGTGTTAAGGTTTGTGATTCCCTTTGCAAGCACGAAAGTCAACAATTATGCAATGAAGTTATATCCTATTTTTGGTGCATTATTCGGTGTTAATTATGCTTAATGCTTGCTTATGAGATATTCGTTTCTTGGTTGGTCGCTTCCCAATCTTTTTCTAGCCTTCATTTTGCACTAAGTATGATCTCTACCTGTGCACCCAAAAACCATTAAACCAGTTTTGCCATATGAGTCTACTATATCTACCTATATGCGGTATTCTTTTTATGTTCTAAGAAAATTTGTATGTGCCATCTCTAATTTTCAAAATAAACTTCTCTTTTATGTGTTTGTTTCGCTCGCGGAGCGGTGAGGGGGCTAATATTTTCCATGCTAGATGTGTCATTCTCACGATGAGTGTTTACTCACTTGTCATTGCATGAGAGTAAGGCAAAGGTATTAGGGATGCCCAGTCCTGAAATGAAAAAAATGAATTTACTTTATGTTGTCAAATAATAAATTCCTTGGAAAGTGTTAGTATGGAAGGCACCCGTGGATACGGTTAGCCATGGAAAGTGAAAGTATGGTTGAAAAAGGAATACCCTTTATTTTCTGTTTGGGAACCGCCTATGATATATCTAGCATGGAAAGTGGTCGGAACTCTAAGTCGTTTTCGTTGGTGGGATGGATACACCTCCCAAAAATTTTTTATCTCTCAATTTTCGCTTTGAGCTCTGGCACCTCTACAAATCCCTACTTCCCTCTGCTAAGGGCCTTTCTTTTACTTTGCAATTTTTTATTTTGAAATTGAGTCCCCATCTTATCTTTTAAAAAGCACCAACTAGGAGGCAATATGATCGTACTTCGGTATTGGGTGTAGCTAATATGCGTGTGTTTCATGAATGGATCAATGATTGAGCATGATGGGGCAGGGATAACTTATTTTAGCGTTGATATTTTGAAAGACTTGGTTGCTTGTTGATATGCTTGAGTATTTAAATTATGATGTCAAAACTAGACTATTGCTTTGAACAATAAAAGTCCAAATGTCCATGCTATAAAGAAAAGAAATATGATATGACATGATAGGCAGCATTCCACATAAAAAATTCTGTTTTTATGACTTACCTACTCGAGGACGAGTAGGAGTTAAGCTTGGGGATGTTGATACATCTCCAACGTATCTATAATTTTTTATTGTTCCATGTTGTTATATTATCAATCTTGGATGTTTTATAATCATTTTATAGTCATTTTATATCATTTTTGGTACTAACCTATTGACATAGTGCCAAGTGCCAGTTGTTGTTTTCTGCTTGTTTTTTACATCGCAGGAAATCAATACCAAACGGAGTCCAAACGTAGCAAAACTTTACGGAGATTTTTTTTGGACCAGAAGGAACATAATGGTCCCTGGTTGCCCTGGGGTGCTCCGAGGAGAGCACAACCCACCAGTAGCGCTTAAGAGGCCCAGCGCGCCTGGTGGGTTGTGCCCACCTCGGTGCCCCCGACCACCTCTTTGCTCTATAAATACCCCAATATTCCCAAAACCCTAGGGGAGTCGACGAAATATTCATCCAGCCGTCGCAGAGTCCAGAACCACCAGATCCAATCTAGACACCGTCTCAGATGGGGTTCACCACCTCCATTGGTGCCTCTCCGATGATGCGTGAGTAGTTCTTTGTAGACCTTCAGGTCCGTAGTTAGTAGCTAGATGGCTTCCTCTCTCTCTCTCTCTCTCTCTCTCTCTCTCTCTCTCTCTCTCTCTCTCTCTCGCGCGCGCGCGCGCGCGCACGCTGATTTCTCAATACAATGGTCTCTTGGAGATCCATATGATGTAATTCTTTTGCGTGTGTTTGTTGGGATCGATGAACTCTGAGTTTATGATCAGATCTATCTTTTTATATCCATGAAAGTATTTGAGTTTCTTTGATCTCTTTTATGAATGATTACTTATAGCCTCGTATTTCTTCTCTGATATTTGGGTTTTGTTTGGACAACTTGATCTATTTATCTTGCAATGGGAATAGGTGCTTTGTAGTGGGTTCAATCTTACAGTGCTTGATCCCAGTGACAAAAAGGGAACCGACACGTATGTATCATTGCTACTAAGGATAAAATGATGGGGGTCTATCTCTACAAAGATATATTCTTGTCTACATCATGTCATCCTTCTTACTGCATTACTCCGTTTTTCCATGAACTTAATACACTAGATGCATGCTGGATAGCGGTCGATGTGTGGAGTAATAGTAGTAGATGCAGGCAGGAGTCGGTCTACTAATCTTGGACGTGATGCCTATGTAATGATCATTGCCTGGATATCATCATGATTATTTTAAGTTTTGTGAATTTCCCAACAATAATTTGTTCACCCACCGTTTGCTATTTTTCTCGAGAGAAGCCACTAGTGAAACCTACGCCCCCCGGGTCCTCTTTCTCATATTATTTTCCTTTGCGATTTACTTTTCCTTTGAATTTATTTTCAGATCTATTAATCTAAAAATACAAAAATACCTTGCTGCACTTTTATTTATTTGCGATCTATTTATTCAATCTATTACAACTTTCTCCCGTCCATGCACCAATTTCTGGCGCCGTTACCCGAAAGGGATTGACAACACCTTTAACACGTCGGGTTGTGAGTGGTTGTTATTTGTGTGCAGGGGCTGTTTACGTTGTGTTGCTTGGTTCTCCTACTGGTTCGATAACCTTGGTTTCATATCTAAGGGAAATACCTACCGCCGCTGTGCTGCATCATCCCTTCCTCTTTGGGGAAATACCGACGTAGCTTCAAGCGACATCATCCCTCTTCTCCTCTCGCCATCCATGCCCCTATTTCTCATATGGTCCCACACACATGCACACTCTCGCCCCTCTTTTCATCGATCTCGCACTCGCACACTTGTCCCCCTCTCTATACAATACTCCTCTCGCACGACCTCCTAGCCACATCCCTCTCTCCCTATCCGTCTTTCCGGGCCTTATTTGCCTCGTAACACATGCTTGTATACCGATTGATCTCCCTCTATACATATTGCTAGGTTGACTATAACAAGTTTCCCCCACGCACCGATCGATTTACCTCACTAGTTATGTCTCTCCCTTTCTTCGACACATGATGATTGATCTACCTATCTAGTTATGTCTGCTTACCATAGAGCACAGACATATCGTTCCCCACTCATCATCCATGCATGCATGCCTCCCGACCCGTCTCTCACACGCACACGCACACACAGACACACGTCCCCTCTCCTATTGATATTGTTGTCGTACCCTCCGTTTGTCTAGTAGGCCTCTCCCACCATCTCCTAAAAGTAACTCCACCAACAGCCCTCCGACACTTTAGTTGTGTCTCTCTCCCAACCTTATTCCTCCGCTATACATATGTATGGATGTCGATCGATCTCCCTTAATACATAGCTAGGTCTCTCCTTCTCCACACATACACCAGTCAATCTACCTCTTTGGTTAGGTCTCTGCCTCCCCCCCCCCCCCAACACCGATAGTCGAACGCTCTAGTTAGGTCTCCCTGCCACACACAAACTGCACCTCTCCCCTCTCACGTTCCAGTAGGCCAGCCAATATCTTTGACGTGCGCACACACAATTTCACTCTCTCTCCTTATTGATCTCGCACTCATGCATACACTTCATCCCTCTCTTCTATTCCAACGATATCTCATGCCGATGATCCCTCCCCTATCTTCTCATGGATCGCTGCTACTTCTTGAGTTTGCGTTGATTTTCTCTTGAAGAGGAAAGGGTGATGCAGCAAAGTAGAGATAAGTATTTCCCTTAGTTAAGAACCAAATTATCAATCCAGTAGGAGGAAAAAGAAAGTCCAATCTATGCACCTGCACAAACTAACAAATACTTGCACACAACGTGAAAAAGGGGTTGTCAATCCCTTCACGGTCACGAACAAGAGTGAGATCTAATAGAGATTGGTCAAAAGATAAATAAAATAGCAAACTAAATTAAATATAAATAAATTGCAACAAGGTATTTTTTTGGTTTTTGGTTTATAGATCTGAAAATATATGATGGAAAATAGACCCGGGGCCGTAGGTTTCACTAGAGGCTTCTGTCTTGAAAGAAAGCATACGGTGGGTAAACAAATTACTGTCAGGCAATTGATAGAAAAGCGCAATACAGAGTATTTTTGGGTTTTTCGTTTATAGATCATGAATATAGGCATCATGTCCATGTCAAGTATACCGAAATGATTCTGCATCTACTAATATTACTCCACACATCAACCGCTATCCAACATGCATATAGAGTATTAAGTTCATAAGAACGGAGTAACGCCTTTAGTAAGATGACATGATGTAGAGGGATAAACTCAAGCAATATGATGAAAACCCCATCTTTTTACCCTTGATGGCAACAATACAATACATGCCTTGCCACCCCTTCTGTCACTGAGTGAGGACACCGCAAGATTGAACCCAAAACTAAGCACCTCTACCTTTGCAAGAAAAACCAATCTAGTTGGCCAAACCAAACCGATAATTCAAAGACAAGTACAAAGATATTTAATCATGCATAAAAGAGTTCAGAAAAGACTCAAATAATATTCATAGATAATCTGATCATAAATCCACAATTCATCGAATCTCGACAAACACACCGCAAAAGAATATTACATCGGATATAACTCCAACAACATCAAGGAGAACATGGTATTGAAGATCATAGAGAGAGAAGAAGCCATCTAGCTACTAGCTATGGACCCATAGGTCTGTGGTAAACTACTCACGCTTCATCGTAAGGGCAGCAAGGTTGATGTAGATGCCCTCTGTGATCAAATCCCCCTCCGGCAGGGTGCCAGAAAAGGCCCCAAGATGGGATCTCACGGGAACAGAGGCTTGCCATGGCGGAAAAGTATTTTTGTGGATCCTTCTGATGTTGGGGAATGTTTTGGAATTTATAGTGCAAAGATTAGGGTTGGAGGACTCCCGAGGGGCCCACAAGCCCTCAGGGTGCGCCCCCTTGCGGCGCGCCTGGCAGGCATGTGGCCTCCTCCGGAACCTTCT
The DNA here is from genome assembly GCA_021605205.1 of Aegilops longissima. Taxonomy (NCBI): domain Eukaryota; kingdom Viridiplantae; phylum Streptophyta; class Magnoliopsida; order Poales; family Poaceae; genus Aegilops; species Aegilops longissima. The sequence continues at coordinate 310,400,206 of CM038682.1, forward strand.
ACCACCATCTTCAAGTCCTCTGGATGTCTTCTGGTCTAAGAAAAATCATCACGAAAGTTTTATTCCGTTTGGACTCCGTTTAATATTCCATTTCTGTAAAACTCAAAAACAAGGAAAAACATAAACTGGCACTGGCCTCTAGGTTAATAGGTTAGTCCCAAAAATAATATAAAATAGCATATTAATGCATATAAAACATCCAAAAGAGATAATATAATAGCATGGAACAATAAAAAGTTATAGATACGTTGGAGATGTATCAAGCATCCCCAAGCTTAATTCCTGCTCGTCCTCGAGTAGGTAAATGATAAAAACATAATTTTTTATGTGGAATGCTACCTAACATATTTATCCATGTAATCTTCTTTATTGTGGCATGAATATTCAAATCCATAAGATTCAAAACAAAAGTTTAATATTGACATAAAAACAATAATACTTCAAGCATACTAATAAAGCAATCATGTCTTCTCAAAATAACATGGCCAAAGAAAGTTATCCCTACAAAATCATATAGTCTTGCTATGCTCCATCTTCATCACACAATGTATTTCATCATGCACAACCCCGATGACAAGCCAAGCAATTGTTTCATACTTTTATTGTTCTCAAACTTTTTCAACTTTCACGCAATACATGGGCGTGAGCCATGGATATAACACTATAGGTGGAATAGAATATGGTGGTTGTGGATAAGACAAAAAGAAGGATAAAGTCTCACATCAACTAGGCGTATTAACGGGCTATGGAGATGCCCATTAATAGATATCAATGTGATTGAGTAGGGATTGCCATGCAACAGATGCACTTAGAGCTATAAGTGTATGAAAGCTCAAAAAGAAACTAAGTGGGTGTGATCCAACTTGCTTTCTCATTAAGACCTACGACAAATTCAGGAAGCCCATCACAGGTATATACAAGCCAAGTTCTATAATGAAAAAAATTCCCACTAGTATTTGAAAGTGACAAAATAGGAGACTCTCTATCATGAAGATCATGGTGCTACTTTGTAGCACAAGTGTGGAAAAAGGATAGTAACATTGTCCCTTCTCTCTTTTCTCTCATTTTTTTATTTGGGCTTCTTTGGCCTCTTTTATTTTTTATAAAGTCCGGAGACTCATCCCAACTTGTGAGGGAATCATAGCTTCCATCATCCTTTCCTCACATGGGACAATGTTCTAATAATGATGGTCATCACACTTTTGTTTACTTAAAACTCAAGAATTACAATTGATACTAGAACAAAATATGACTCTATATGAATGCCTCTGGTGATGTACCGGGATGTGCAATGATCTAGAGTGACATGTAGAAAAAATTATGAACGGCGGCCTTTCCACAAATACTATGCTAACGGCATGATCATGCAAAGCAATATGACAATGATGGTATGTGTCATAATAAACGGAACGTTGGAAGTTGCATGGAAATATATCTTGGAATGGCTATGGAAATGCCATAATAGGTAGGTATGGTGGCTGTTTGGAGGAAGGGTAAATGGTGGGTTTAATGCACTGGCAAAAGTTGCGCGGTACTAGAGAGCTAGCAATGGTGGAAGGGTGAGAGTGCGTATAATCCATGGAATCAACATAAGTCATAAAGAACTCACATACTTATTGCAAAAAAATTATTAGTCATCAAAACAAAGTACTACAGTCATGCTCCTAGGGGACAGATTTGTAGGAAAAGACCATCGCTCGTCCCCGACCGCCACTCATAAGGAAGACAATCAAAAAATAAATTATGCTCTGACTTCATCAGATAACGGTCAACATTCATGCATGCTACGGGAATCACAAAATTTAACACAAGTATTTCTACCAATCCACAATTACTCACTTAGCATGACTCTAATATCACCATCTTTATATCTCAAAACAATATGCAAGGAATCAAACTTTGTATATATTCAATGCTCTTTATATGGAAGGTTTTATTATATTCCTCTTGGATGCCTATCATATTAGGACTAAATTCATAATAGAAACACATTACCATGCTATTTAAAGACTCTAAAAGTAATATAAGTGAAGCATGAGTTCAATAATTTATATAAAATAAAGCCACCACCGTGCTCTAAAAAGATATAAGTGAAGCACTAGAGCAAAATGACTAGCTCAAAAGATATAAGTGAAGCACATAGAGAATTCTAATAAATTCACGATTCATGCGTGTTCCTCTCAAAAGGTGTGTATAGAAAGGATGATTGTGGCAAACTAAAAAGCAAATACTCATATCATACAAGACGCTCCAAGAAAAACACATATCATGTGGTGAATAAAAATATAGCCTCAAGTACATTTATCGATGGAACGAAGAGGAAAGAGGGGATGCCATCCGGGGCATCCCCAAGCTTAGATGCTTTGTTGTCCTTGAATCTTACCTTGGGGTTCCTTGGGCATCCCCAAGCTTAGGCTCTTGCCACTCCTTATTCCATATTCCATCAAATCTTTACCCAAAACATGAAAACTACACAACACAAAACTCAACATAAAACTCATGAGATCTGTTAGTATAATAAAATAAAAAACCACTTTAGGTACTGTTATGAACTCATTCTAAATTTATATTGGTGTAATATCTACTGTATTCCAACTTCCAAATGGTTCGTACCCCCCGATACTACCCATAGATTCATCAAAATAAGAAAACAACAAATAGAAAACAGAACCTGTAAAAAACAAAACAGTCCGTAGCAATCTGGAAACTTCGTATACTTCTGTAACTCCAAATATTCTGAAAAATTATGAAAGTCTAGGAAATTTGTATATCAATCTTGTGTAAAAAATTCAGATCAAAAGCACGTTTTTGTGATATTTGAAATTCTGGCAATGAGCGCAAAAGTTTCTGTTTTTCAGCAAGATCAAATCAACTATGACCGTAGACCATCCCAAAGGTCTTACTTGGCTCTAACACTAATTAAAACACCAAAACACAAACTACAGAAGTAATAATGTGTATATATATTAAAAAACAAAACCAAAAACAATAAAATAAAATAAAATTGGGTTGCCTCCCAACAAGTGATATTGTTTAACGCCCCTAGCTAGGCATAAAACATAGATCTAGGTATTGTCAACTTTGGTATTAAATCCATAAGTAGCCCTCATAATAGATTCATATGACAACTTAATTTTCTTTCTTGGAAAGTGTTCCATGCCCTTCCTTAACGGAAATTGAAATCTAATGTTTCCTTCTTTCATACCAATAATTGCACCAATCGTTCTAATGAAAGGTCTACCAAGAATAATAGGATATGTAGGATTGCAATATATATCAAGCACAATAATATCTACAGGCACATAATTCCTATTTTCAACAATAAGAACATCATTAATCCTTCCCATAGGTTTCTTAATAGTGGAATCCGCTAGATGCAAATTCAAAGAACAATTCTCAAGATTATGGAAACCTAGCACATCACATAAAGTTTTTGGAATCATGGAAACGCTACCACCCAAATCACACAAAGCATTACACTCATAGTATTTAATTTAATTATAATTGTAGGTTCCCACTCTTTATAAAGCTTTCTAGGGATAGAAACTTCCAACTCAAGTTTTTCTTCAAAAGATTTCATCATAGCATCAACAATATGTTTAGTAAATGCTTTATTTTGATTGTAAGCATGTGCTGAATTCAACATGGATTGCAACAAGGAAATATAATCAATCAAAGAACAATTATCATAATTATTATAGGAATTACTAGGAAACAGCCTAGGGTTGAAATTACCTCTATATACGTTATTACCAAAATTGTTCCTACCAACAAAATTCATAGCCATAGATTCATAATTATTCTCAATCATAGTGGACAAAGGCATATCATTAGGATCAATAGGAGCACTCTTACTAATAATCAATTTCATAAGTTCATCCGTCTTTCCACTCAAAGTATTAATTTCTTCAATCGCGTGCACCTTTTACTAGTAGAAGATTTTTCGGTATGCCACTGAGAGTAATTAGCTATAATATTGTCTAGGAGTTTAGTAGCCTCTCCTAATGTAATTTCCATAAAAGGACCTCCCGTGGCAGAATCTAAAAGATTTCTAGATGCAAAATTCAATCCGCCATAAAATTTTTGTATGATCATCCGTAAACTTAAACCATGAGTAGGGAAATTTCTTATCATCAATTTCATCCTCTCCCAAGATTGGGAACATGTTCATGCTCAAGTTGCTTAAAGTTCATTATATTGGTCATAAGGGAGATGCTCTTAGTGGGAGGAAAATACTTGGAAATAAAAACATATTTACACTTATTCCATGAATCAATACTATGTTGAGGCAAAGATGAAAACCAAGTTTTAGCTCGATCTCGTAGTGAGAACGGAAATAGCTTCAATTTAACAATATCATTATCTGCATCTCTTGTCTTTTCCATATCACACATTTTAACGGAAGTATTTAGATGGGATGCGGCACCTTCTCTAGGAAGGCCGGAAAATTGTTCTTTCATAACAAGATTCAACAAAGCGGCATGAATTTCATAAGATTCTGCACTAGTGGTGGGAGCAATCGGAGTAGTAATAAAACCATTATTATTAGTGTTGTAAAAGCAACACAATTTGGTATTTTCTTGAGATATCATGACAAAGCAAGCAATCTAGCACACGAGCAAAAAAAAGACAAACGAAAAGATGAAAGAAAGATGGGCAAATAAAAAGGCAAATATTTTAGTGTTTTCTAAAAATGTTTTAGAAGTGGGGGAAAGGAAAACGATGAGCAAATGGCAAATAATGTAAGTGCAAGAGGTGAGAGTTTATGATGGGTACTTGGTAGGCTTGATGTAGAACCTCCCCGGCAATGTCGCCAAAAATTCTTCCTGCTACTTCTTGAGCTTGAGTTGATTTTTCCCTTGAAGAGGAAAGGGTGATGCAGCAAAGTGGAGATAAGTATTTCCCTCAGTTAAGAACCAAGGTATCAATGCAGTAGGAGGCATAAGCAAGTCTCCATTCTATGCACCCGCACAAACTAATAAATACTTGCACACAATGCGAAAAAGGGGTTATCAATCCCTTCACAGTCACGAACAAGAGTGAGATCTAATAGGTAGAGATAGGTATAAATGATAAATAAAAGAGCAAAATAAAGTAGATGTAAATAAATTGCAGTAAGGTATTTTTGGGTTTTTGGTTTATAGATCCGAATATATATTATGGAAAATAAACGCGGGGGCCATAGGTTTCACTAGAGCTTCTCTCTTGAAAGAAAGCATACAGTGGATAAACAAATTACTACTGAGAAATTGATAGAAAAGAGCAAAGTTATGATGACATCTAAGGCAATGATCATGAATATAGGAATCACGTCCATGTCAAGTAGAACGAAAAGATTCTACATCTACTACTATTACTCCACACATTGACCGCTATCCAGCATGCATCTAGAGTATTAAGTCCATAAGAATGGAGTAACGCCTTAAGTAAGATGACATGATGTAGAGGGATAAACTCAAGCAATATGATGAAAAAACCCCATCTTTACCTTGACTGCAACAATACAATATGTGCCTCGCTAACCCTTCTGTCACTGGGTGAGGACACCGCAAGATTGAACCCAAAACTAAGCACCTCTCCCATTCCAAGAAAAACCAACGTCGTTGGCCAAAACAAGCCGATAATTTGAAGAGAAATACAAAGATATTTAATCATGCATAAAAGAGTTCAGAAAAGACTCAAATAATATTCATAGATAATCTGATCATGAATCCACAATTCATCGGATCTCGACAAACACACCGCAAAAGAATATTACATCTGATAGACACACCACAAAAGAATATTACATCTGACAGAACTGCAAGAACATCAAAGAGAACATGGTATTGAAGATCATAGAGAGAGAATAACCCATCTAGCTACTAGCTATGGACCCGTAGGTCTGTGGTAAACTACTCACGCTTCATCGGAAGGGCAACAAGGTTGATGTAGATGGCCTCAGTGATCGAATCCCCCTCCGGCAGGGTGCCGGAAAAGGCCCCAAGATGGGATCTCACGGGAACAGAGGCTTGCGACAACGGAAATGTATTTTGGTGGATCCTTCTGATGTTGGGGGAATGTTTTGGAATTTATAGTGCAAATATTAGGGTTGGAGGACTCCTGAGGGGCCCACAAGCCCTCAGGGCGCCCCCCTCCCTGGGCTAGCCTGGAAGGCATGTGGCCTCCTACGAACCTTCTGGCCCCCCTCTCCAAGTCCTCTAGATGTCTTCTGGTCCAAGAAAAATCATCGCGAAATTATTCCATTTGGACTCCGTTTAATTTTCCTTTTTTGTAAAACTCAAAAACAAGGAAAAAACATAAACTAGCACTGGGCTCTAGGTTAATAGGTTAGTCCCAAAAATAATATAAAATAGCATATTAATGCACATAAAACATCCAAAACAGGTAATATAAGCATGGAACAACAAAAAATTATAGATATGTTGGAGACGTATCAATCGCCCCCTCTATATACGATATACTAGGCCTCTGTTTCACACATTGCATATATCACATTTTTTATTTTTTGAGATATAATCGACACGTGTTCTCTATCTATCTCTGACACACACAAATACACTTACGAAATCATCCACCAAAATAACACTCAGGAACTAATGTCTACTACGCAACCTTTATTTTTGTAGACTCATGTTGGGCCTCCAAGCGCAGAGTTTTGTAGGACAGTAGCAATTTTTCCTCAAGTGGATGACCTAAGGTTTATCAATCCGTGGGAGGCGTAGGATGAAGATGGTCTCTCTCAAACAACCCTGCAACCAAATAACAAAGAGTCTCTTGTGTCCCCAACACACCCAGTACGATGGTAAATTGTATAGGTGCACTAGTTCGACAAAGAGATGGTGATACAAGTGTAATATGGATAGTAGACATAGGTTTTTGTAATCTAAAAAATATAACAACATAAAGGTAGCAAGTAGGAAAACTGAGCAAAAATTGTATTGCAATTCTTGAAAACAAGGCCTGGGGTTCATACATTCACTAGTGCAAAGTCTCTCAACAATGATAACATAATTAAATCATATCGCAATCCCTCAACGTGCGACAAAGAATCACTCCAAGGTTCCTATCACGGAAAACATAAGATGAAATTGCTTGTAGGGTATGAAACCACCTCAAAGTTATTCTTTCTGACCATTCTTTTGAGCTATTCCTATAAGTGTCACAATAATCCCTAGAGTTCGTACAAAAATAACACCATATGATACACAACAATCAACCCTAATGTCACCAAGATACTCCAATGTCACCGCAAGTATCCGCGGGTCAATTATACAATATGCATCAAACAACTTCAGATTCATAATATTCAATCCAACACAAAGAACCTCGAAGAGTGCCCCAAGATTTCTACCGGAGAAACAAGGAAGAAAACATGCATCAACCTGTATGCATAGATTACCTCAATGTCACATCAGGAATCAAGGAGTTGAGTGCCAAAACATAAATCAAGTGAATCAATAGAACACCCCGTTGTCACCATGGGTATCCCACGCAAGACATACATCAAGTGTTCTCAAATCCATAAAAGTATTCAACCCGATAAAACGAAATCTCAAAGGGAAAACTCAATTCACAACAAGATAGAGAGGGGAAAACACCATATGATACAACTATATTAACAAAGCCAGCGATACATCAAGATCATGACATCTCAAGAACACGAGAGAGAGAGAGAGAGAGAGAGAGAGAGAGAGAGAGAGAGAGAGAGAGAGAGAGAGAGAGAGAGAGAGAGAGAGATATTGAGAGAGAGAGAGAGAGATAGATAGTGATAGAGATTAAACACATAGCTACTGGTAGAAACCCTCAGCCTCGACGGTGGACTACTCCCTGCTCATCATGGTGGCCGCCGGGATGATGAAGATGGCCACCGGTGATGATTTTCCCCTCCGGTGGAGTGCCGGAACGGGGTCTAGATTGGTTTTTTGAGGCTATAGAGGCTTGCGGCGGCGAAACTTTTGATCTATCGGCTCCCCTAGGGTTTTTGGAATATTTGGGAATTTATAGGGCGAAGAGGCAGTGCTGGAAGCCATTGATGACCCACAAGTATAGGGGATCAATCGTAGTCCTTTCGATAAGTAAGAGCGTCGAACCTAATGAGGAGCAGAAGGAAATGACAAGTGGTTTTCATTTAGGTAATTTCTGCAAACACTGAAATTGCCGGTAATAGGTAGTTTGATATCAAGATAATCTGTAATGATAAAGTAAAGTGAACGGTAAATAAGGTGCAGCAAGGTAGCCAATCCTTTTGTGGCAAAGGACAGGCCAAAATGGTTTCTTATAATAAGCAAAACGTTCTTGAGGGTACACGGGAATTTCGTCTAGTCACTTTCATCATGTTGGTTTTATTCATGTTCGCTACTTTGATAGTTTGATATGTGGGTGGATCGGTGCTTAGGTGATGTTCTTACTTGAACAAACCTCCTACTTATGATTAACCCCCTCGCAAGCATCCACAACTACAAGAAAAGTATTAAGATAAAATCTAACCAAGGAGGCGAAAACAGAGTCGAGAAGGCGCCCAAGGAGGGCACAACCCACCTAGGTGCGCTAGGGAAGCTAGGCGCGCCCTGGTGTCTTGTGCCCTCCTCGGTTGCCTTCCTGGCTGTTTCTTATTTTCCTAATTTTTGTAATATTCCAAAACTGACAGAAAATATTTTTACGGATTTTTTGAAGTCCTTTTACATATAGTATCACGTACCTCCTCTTTTTTCATGATTCTGGAGTGTTCCGGAAGGTTTCTTTTATGTCTTCCTCCGGTGTCATAGTTTGGATAATGTTGCTTTCAACATTAATAGGCGTACTCGAGATATAGTTTTTGATTCTTTGCCCATTGACAACCTTCGGGTTAGTACCTTTGGCATTATTTATTTTGATAGCTCCAGAGCGATAAACCTCTTCGATAATATATGGTCCTTCCCATTTGGAGAGAAGTTTTCCTGCAAAGAATATGAAACGAGAGTTGTACAAAAGAACATATTCTCCAACTTTAAATTCCCGCTTTTGGATTCTTTTATCATGTCATCTTTTAACTTTTTCTTTAAATAGTTTGGCATTTTCATAAGCTTGGGTTCTCCATTCATCTAGCGAGCTAATATCAAATAACCTCTTTTCTCCGGCAAGTTTGAAATCATAGTTGAGTTCTTTAATTGCCCAATATGCTTTATGTTCTAACTCAAGAGGTCAATGACAAGCTTTTCCATAAACCATTTTATAAGGAGACATACCCATGGGATTTTTATAAGTTGTTCTGTAGGCCCAAAGTGCATCATCCAATTTCTAAGACCAATTCTTTCCGGACCTATTGACAGTCTTTTGTAATATTAACTTTATTTCTCTATTGCTAAGCTCAACTTGACCACTAGATTGAGGATGATAGGGTGATGCAATTCTATGGTTGACATCATGTTTAGCAAGCATTTTACGGAAAGCACCATGAATAAAGTGTGAACCACCATCAGTCATTAAATATCTAGGGACGCCAAACCTTGGGAAAATAACTTCTTTAAGCATTTTAATGGAAGTGTTATGATCAGCACTACTAGTTGGAATAGATTCTACCCACTTAGTAACATAATCAACAGCAACCAAGATATGTGTATACTCATTGGAGGAAGGAAAAGGTCCCATGTAATCAAAACCCCAAACATCAAATGGTTCAACAGCAAGTGAATAATTCATAGGCATTTCTTGACGCTTACCATATTACCAGTTCTTTGGCATTCATCACAAGATAAAACAAACTTGCGGGGATCCTTGAAGAGAGTAGGCCAGCAAAAACCAGATTGTAATACCTTGTGAGCGGTTTTATCTCCCGCATGATGTCCTTCGTAAGCTTCGGAATGACATTTTCGTAGGATTTGTTCCTATTCATGCTCATGTACACAATGTCTAACAATACCATCTACTCCTTATTTATAAAGATGTGGGTCATCCCAAAAGTAATGTCTTAAGTCATAGAAGATTTTTTTTCTTTTGTTGGTATGTGAAACTAGGTGGTATGTATTTAGAAACAATATAATTAGCACAGTCAGCATACCAAGGAGTGTCATGAGAAACATTTATTGCAGCTAATTGTTCATCAGGATAACTATCATCAATAGGTAGTGGATCATCAAGAATATTTTGTAACCTAGACAAGTCATCAGCTACAGGGTTCTCAGCTCCCTTTCTACCGATTCTTGTAGCAAGAAAACCCACCTAATGAATCTAGGTTTAGCATCATTCTTTTCCATAAGATATTTCATAGTAGCATGATCAGTGTGAACAATTACTTTGGAATCAACAATATAAGATCTGAATTTATCACAAGCAATCACAACAGCTAAAAATTCTTTTTCAGTAGTAGCATAATTTCTTTGGGCACTCTCTAGAGTTTTACTAGCATAATGGATAACATTTAATGTCTTATCAACTCTTTGTCCTAGAACAACACCAACAACATAATCACTAGCATCACAAATAATTTCAAAAGGCAAATTCAAGTCAGGTGGTTGAACAATAGGTGCAGAAGTTAAGGCTTTCTTAAGTGTTTCAAAGGCTTCTACACAATCATCATCAAAAACAAATGGAACATCCTTTTGTATAAGATTTGTAAGAGGCCTAGAAATTTTAGAAAAGTCTTTAATAATAAACCTCCTATGGCAACCAGCATGACCAAGAAAACTACGAATACCTTTAATATCTCTAGGACATGGCATTTTCTCAATTGCATCAACTTTAGCTTTATCCACCTCAACACCTCGTTCAGAAATTTTGTCCCGAGACAATACCTTCATTAACCATAAAGTGGCACTTCTCCTAATTCAAGAAAAAGTTAGTTTGCTCAAATGTCTGTAAAACTCAACCAAGGTTGCTTAAGCAATCATCAAAAGAAGTTCCGTAAACAGAAAAATCATCCATGAAAACTTCAACAATCTTTTCACAAAAATCAGAGAATATAGCAGTCATACATCTTTGAAAGGTAGCAAGTGCATTGCATAGACCAAAAGATATATATCTATATGTACAAATTACAAAAGGACAAGTAAATGTGGTTTTCTCTTGATCAGGTTATGAAACATGTATTTGAGAAAAACCAGAATATCCATCAAGAAAACAAAAGTGTGTGTGCTTAGATAGTCTTTCTAGAATTTGATCAATAAAAGGCAGAGGGTAATGATCTTTTCTAGTTGCTTTATTTAATTTTCTAAATCAATTACCGTTCTATAGCCAGTAACAATTCTTTATGGAATAAGTTCATTTTTATCATGAGGAACAACTGTAATACCTCCCTTCTTAGGGACACAATGAACGGGACTTACCCATCTACTATCAGCTATGGGATAGATTATACCTGCTTCCAGAAGTTTTAGTACTTCAGTACCTACCACTTCTTTAATTTTAGGATTCAAACGTCGTTGGTGATCAACAACGGGTTTAGCATCAGGTTCCATATTAATCTTGTGCTGACAAAGAGTGGGACTAATGCCCGTAAGATCATCAAGAGTATATCCAATAGCAGCTCAGTGCTTCTTCAGAATTTTCAATAATCTCTCTTCTTCATGTTCTGAAAGGTTAGCACTAATAATAATAAGATATATATTTTTCTCATCAAGATAAGCATATTCCAAAGTATCAGGCAATTGTTTAAATTCAAACACAGGATCACCCTTAGGTGGAGGAGGAACTCCTAGAGTTTCAATAGGCAAATTCTATTTAAGCAGAGAAGATCTTATCTATTTCATTTCTTTCATGCATATGCATATCATTTTTATGATCTAGCAAATATTGTTCTAGTGGATCAGTAGGAGGCACGGAAATAGTAGCAAGACCAATTATTTCATCCTTACTAGGTAATTCTTTCTTATGAGGTTCTCTATTAAACTAGGGGAAATTAAATTCATGAGACTCATCACCAAAGGTAACACTGACGTTTTGTTTATGACAATCTATAGTATCATTGACAGTGTTCAAGAAAGGTCTACCAAAGATAATGGGACAAAAATCATCTTGTGGGGAACCAAGAACAAGAAAATCAGTAGGATATTTTATTTTCCCACACAAGACTTCAACATCTCTAACAATCGCAAGTGGTGTGATGGTGTCTCTATTAGCAAGTTTAATAGTAACATCTCTGTCTTCTATTTCAGTGGGTGCTATGTCATTCATAATTTCTTGATATAAGGTAAAGGTAATAGCACTCACAGTAGCACCTAAATCACATAAACCATGATAACAATGATCTCCTATTTTGACTGAGACAACAGGCATGCCAACAACAGGTCTATGTTTATCTTTTTCACCGGGTTTGGCAATTCTAGCAGCTTCATCATAGAAATAAATAAGATGCCCATCGGTGTTTTCTACCAGGAGATCTTTAACCATAGCAACACTAGGTTCTACTTTGATTTGTTCAGCAGGTTTGGGTGTTGTAATATTACTTTTGCGAACCAGAGTTGAAACCTTAGCATGTTCCTTAATCCTAACAGGCAAAGGTGGCTTTTTGATATAAGCTGTAGGCACAACTGGATCTGCAATGTAAATAATAGTTTCATCTTTAACTACGACTGGTTCTTTAATTTCTTCTTTAATAGGGGGATGATATTTAAACCACTTCTCCTTAGGTAGGTCAACATGAGTATTAAATGATTCACAAAAATAGGCTACTATCTCAGAGTCAAGTCCATATTTAGTGCTAAACTTTTGAAATGCATCGGTATTCATAAAAAATTAACTCAATCAAACTCAAGCTTAATACCTGACTCTTTACCTTCGTCGAGTTCCCAATCTTCAGAGTTGTGTTTAATTCTTGCTAAAAGATCCCACCTGAATTCAATTGCCTTCTTCAAAAAAGAACCAGTACAAGAAGTATCGAGCATGGATTGACCATCACAAGAAAGCCGAGCATAAAAGTTCTGAATGATAATTTCTCTCAAGAGCTCTTGATTGGGGCATGAATATAACATTAACTTAAGGCTCCCCCAAGCTAGAGTGATACTTTCTCCTTCACGAGGCAAAAAATTACATATGTAATTCTGATCACGATGAGTAGATGCATAGGATAAAATATTTGGTGAAACTCCAATTTCAATCGATTCCAATTCCAAGATCCAATATGTGCGCATAGCCTATACCATGTCAATGATTTTCCCTTCAAACATAAAGGGAAAACCTCTTCTTAGTTTCATCTCTGGATAAACCTACAAGCTTAAATAATCCACAAATTACATCCACATATATCAAGTGCATATCAGGATGTTCAGTTCCATCTCCTGCATAGGGATTAGCTAGCAGTTGTTCTGATACCCGAAGGAATTTCATAACCGATATTTTCAGTAGGTGAAGTAGGTTGAGGCGAAACTAATTGTGGTTCAGATTGAGGTGAAGATACCCTAAACAAACCCCTCAAGGGATGGTTCTGCATGGAAACATGTGACAATAAATTTCAGCACGTAGTAATAATTTTTCCTTACCAATTTCCACTTACCAAGAGTGCTTCACTCCCCGGCAACGGCGCCAGAACAGAGACTTGATGACCCACAAGTATAGGGGATCCATCATAGTCATTTTGATAAGTAAAAGTGTCGAACCCAACGAGGAGTAGAAGGAAATGACAAGTGGTTTTCAGCAAGGTAATCTCTGCAAGCACTGAAATTGCCGGTTACAGGTAGTTTGATAGCAAGATAATTTGTAACGAGCAATTAAAAGTAACGGTAAATAAAGTGCAACAAGGTAGCCCAATCCTTTGTGGCAAAGGACAGGTGAAAACGATCTCTTATAATAAGCAAAGCGTTCTTGAGGGTAGACGGGAATTTCATCTAGTCAATTTCATCATGTTGGTTTGATTCGTGTTCGCTACTTTGATAATTTGATATGTGGGTGGACCGGTGCTTAGGTGCTGTTCTTACTTGAACAAACCTCCAACTTATGATTAACCCCCTCACAAGCATCCACACTACGAGAAAAGTATTGAGATAAAATCTAACCATGGCATTAAACTTTTGGATACAAATCAGTCACTTACAAAGTAGCGCATAAACTAGGGTTTAAGCTTCTGTCACTCTAGCAACCCATCATCTAATAACTACTCCACAATGCATTCCCTTAGGCCCAAATATGGTGAAGTTCCATGTAGTCAATGTTCACAAGACACCACTAAGGGAATCACAACGTACATATCATCAAAATATCGAACACATATCAAGTTCCCATGATTACTTGCAACATGACTTCTCCAATGACCTCAAGAACAAAAGTAACTACTCACAAATGATAATCATGCTCATGATCAGAGGGGTATTAAATAGCATAATGGATTTGAACATATACTCTTCCACCAAATAAACCATATAGTAATCAACTCCCCCAAGCTTAGATCTCGCTTGTCCTCAAGCGAAAACCGAAATCGAAAAACATGTCCACATGCTTAGAGAGAGAGGTGTCGATAAAAACAAAATACGGACGTAGAAGCATCATGCATATTATTATAATAGCAACAAACTTTAACATAAAACTTTATCGTAGATTTTTCATCATATAACTTCTCATGAACAAGTAACAATTCATCAGAGCATCGAAGTAAAAGCATAAACTCTATTGAAACCCATCAAAATATGTTCTCAGTCAACTTTGCAACTACAATTCATCATATTTTCAAGAAAGGTCTTGTGTCGGAGCCTTTTCGCAAGTCCATATACTCAAACATCATATAATCTTCCATGATTGCTAACACTCGCCGCATACACATCAGCAAAAAGTTTCAACCGGACACATAGAAAGATAGGGGCTCTGTAGCGACCCGACCTCAGACGGTCAAGTCTCTGTGCTTAAGTGTCATCCCTGGATCGGTATGCTGACACACACAGTACTCGAGGATTTATAACAAACAAGGTTGTGGATTCCCATCAACACCAACGGCAAAGTTGAGTGTAGAAATCGTAACCCTAACGTATCACTTACTCATTGTAAGATTCCTGCAACATGAGACATTGCAGCCATGTAGGTCAGTACACTGAATGTACTGGCAAATTCACACCATAGGATAAAAATGAGAATGGCTATCTCTATATGCATATTTGGCTGGTGGAGGCTCTAAGTTTAATTTTTGCATAAAGCTAATTTTTCCCTACAACAAAGAAATATATTTTATTTAACTACAAAGTTAGTTGAAAACATCGAGAAGGTTCCTCCAACTCAATCCCAAATTAACATCAATAACCCAACAAATTATTTAAGTAACATGATGAGATCAAATCAATAATTCAAGAACCAGATACTCAAGATGTCCATAACCGGGGTACACGGTTCATGATTAGTTTGTACACACTGTAGAGGTTTGTGCACTTTTCCCCACAAGACTCGATATCCTCCGTTGGATTTCTCGCACTACATGGTGCTTGAGAAACGGATGACCGAGACACAATATTTCAGAAGCATTAACTCTTTACTCTAGGTAGATAGTTACACCTACTTTCCCCTACATCTGCTAGCCTACCACTGAAAGAGGTCATGCAACTTACTCAACTATGCTAGAGCCCATAATAGCTTGTGGCTGCACACGGAAGTTTCTAGCATGAATAATCTTATGATCCCTTTGAGCCTGGGTGGCGAACCATAGAATGATCACATGGGTTCCCCGGGATCTCCTAGGACAACACTGGTATATCCCCAGGTGTCCGTGCAAGCCACTGGTATATCCCCAGGGTGCCCCAACCAATCCACCCAGATGTGTATTAAAGTAGCCACCTTAAGTTTCCCTTAGATAATATTACTCTCGCAACTTTCATGAATTCTCTCAAAATGAAACCACGTCTACGAGCAAAGCATAGCAGTAAGCATAACGTAGTAACTCCCAAGGTTTGAATATAAGACAATAGGTTCTACCTCATCAACTACTTCTCAATACCCACATGTTATCAGTCCTACTCATGCTATGTTTGAGGGTTAAAACTAATGCATAAAATCTGGGTATGAAAAGTATGATCAAAGTGTGAACTTGCCTTGTACTATTGATGAAGATGATTCACACTCATAACTCCTGATAGTTCTACTCGTCACACTCCAGTCAATCTATCGCGAGCAAGCAATTGCATACATAAGCACTCATGCAAAAGAATCAAAGAAAAGATCTCGGAAAACTTCAAACACAAGCAATTAACTCTTGCAATAGAAAACAATTTGTAATAGTACCAAAATTGAGTGGATTTGGTCTTATCAGAAAGTATAGGTCAAGAATTTCGATTTGCAAAAAGAACGAATTAAATCGGAGTTATAAAACTCAAGTTACGATCAAACGAAGTTTGAATTCAAATCTGTTTGAAATTAATTTTAAACTTTCAAAAACATGTTCAAGTTGATTATCTGGATAGAGGAGATCATAACGAAGAAGTGGGCATTGGTTTCGTTGGATTTGTACAAGCGAGTAAAAAGTTGTGACCGTCTGAAGAACAGGGACTAATCTGTAAATAAAGTATTCATGGATGGGTCCCTGGCCGAAAATTAAAAAAAAATCTATCGAGTGAACGCTCGCTAACAGAACCTAACGAACGAAAATCATTCGCTACCAAACCTAACGGACGAACTCCCGCTAAATAACTTAACCTAAATAACTAAACCGATCTAATAAAATAAAACCAAACTAATAAAATAAAACCGGGCAGGTTTTAGCGATTATACCGGTTCGGGAAAATAAACCGGTGGCAGCGGGTACTCCGGCGAGGCAACGGCGCGGCGGCGGCGACTTGGATCGGGCGGCGGCTCCAGGGTCAGCAGCGATGGGCGAAGACGACGGCGAGCGCTGCTGGCGCGTGAGTCGGAGGTGGCGGTCAACTGAGGCGCGGCGACGGCATGTGGCGGAAGCAGCGACAATGTCGGTGACGACGCGTCGGGCGGCTGGGTTCGTTCTGTGTGGGCGCGCGACTCACGGAGAGAGAGGGGGTCGGGCAGCGGCTTAAATAGGCGGGGTGGCTTGCGGGAGAGGCAAACAGAGGCGGCGGCGGAGTCGTGGGCGAGGCGGACTCCGGTGACGTGTGGGGGCCGGTCTCCCGCACTCGGGGAAGGCGGCGGCGGCGGCGAGTTGGGCCGTGGCCTGGCTCGGCTCGGCCGGCCCGAAGAAAGTTTTATTTTAAATACAAGCAGACAAAGAAACAAAACAAAAACAAAATAATATATAGGCATATATATATCAAAATTTTCAGAAAAAGATTTACAACAACATGGACATTTTGCTAGAGTAAAATAAAATCCACCAAAATTTTAAATAAAACAAAGAGTGCTACTATTGCATTCAAACCCAATAAAAATCATTTTAAAAATACCAAAATGATTTCAAATTTATTTCTCTCAATTTTCTAATGTAGGTAATAATTTTACCCTATTTTCCGTAAATTTTATTTTTGGAGAAAATAATTTTAATAAAACCAATATAACTCCAAATTAAGAATAATTAAGGACTTTAAATTTAATCCTTTTAAACTTCGAACTCATATTTCATATATTTTGAAGAAGTCATTTTATCTTCTCTCATGAAAATCATTGAGTTGCTTAAAGTTTCTGAATTTGAAATATTTCCAAATGGAATTCAAATATTTTCACAACCGCTTTTTCATTTAATTAAATGGAAGAAGTCATGTCATCTTCTCTCCAGGGTTTTGTGGTGAAAAGAATTTGAATTCATGGAGATCATAAAATGCAAAAATGAATGTTTTGGAAAGTCCTTTTATTCCCTCTCATTTAACTTTCACAAGTTTCAAATTTCACTCACTTTCAGTCAATCAATCACACAACAATCAAACAAACAATCAAAACTATTTATTTAGTATAACATTCCAAAATTTAGAATTTTGGGATGTTACAGGCTCATAGTTTTCGCCTCCCAACATGTTCACCTCAAGGATGATTTCAACAATAGTAACTCATGCTCACCCATATCCAATTGGATATATTGTGCCTAGATCTTTCCTCACCACATGATGCTTGCAACAGAGAAAATAAAAGGGCATAGGGAAGAATACTTTGACTCTTGCATAAAAGTAAAATATAGGCCTTCGCAAAGGGAAGCAGAGGTTGCCATGCGCTTTTTGGTTGCATGCTCAATCTCTTAGTGCAAAAGAACGCCATGTTGTATTGCCCCTTGTGATAGCAACCTTTATTATGCAGTCTGTCGCTTTTATTATTTTGCCATCACAAGTTCATACAATGCTCAATTTTCTCTTACACTAAATGATCTAACATATTTAGAAGAAATTTGTGTTACCTTTATGCACCGATGACAACTAACTTTAAGGGTCTTCCTCGACCCATAGGTAGGTATGGTGGACTCTCAAAACAAGATTTTGGGTTTCAGGGTTTTTGGATGCACAAGTAGTATCTCTACTTAGTGTGGATTTTTGGCTAACAAAGATAGGGGCAAGCACCACATGTTAAAGGATCTATAACAATATAAATTCTATGTGAATATGAACAAACATAATTCATTATATTGTCTTCCTTGTCCAACGTCAACAGTTTTGGCATATAATATTTTGGTGGGGCTCACAATCATAAAAGATGTCCAAGATAGTGTATTTTTCATGCGAATCTTCTCTTCCCTTATTAATTATTTCATGAATTGCATCATTGACTAATGATATGTTTGTCAATCTCTAGTAAATTTTACCACTTATATTTTTCCTTATGTGATGTCATTACTTACCATAGGATCAATATATGACCGTTTTCATTAATTTTCCTTTCTTTTTATTAGAACATAAAAGTAAGAAATTAAAACTCAAACTACTCTTTATTATATATCTCACACACGATTACATAGATAGATAGATAACTAAGAAAACACTCAAAGAAAGATCGAACTAAACTTTTATTCAACTAATTCAAAAGATAACTAAAGATCGAAGTAAGATCAATAAAGCAAAGATAATAGTGGTGATATGATACTGGGGCACCTCCCCCAAGCTTGGCACAAGCCAATGGGAGTGCCCATACCATGAACTCAAGTCTCCTTTGGTGGTGAAGAAGGTGGGGTGGTGATGAGGTAGTAGCGAGCTTATCCTCCGGTTTCCATGGTAGTGGTCACCATCATATGAGGAAGAGCGAGTCTCGTGAGTCCTGCTACCAGAAGCCAAACTCATACATTTAAAACTTGCCTCATATTCAAAGACTTTGTTTTGGAGATCATAGATTTGGCATTGCACGAAGTTGATTTGCTCGTTGAGGGTGAAGATGACATCCTTCATGGACCAGCCATCCACCTTGAGATCACGGGTGAAATCCGTAATCATGGGGTGATTGGCATTGAGTGCACGCTCCACCATCCCCGTGCACTTAAAGATCTCTTGCTCCATGGCTTCGAGCCTTGCCTCCATGGTTCCCTTCCCTTTGGGTCCCTGAACATCCCGGATGTGGAGCAGCCCCTCACGCATCTCGATGGTTTCAGGGTGCTTCACCACCTCCAACAAGTAGGGGTTGATTAACCTCCGGAGAACTTTTCCTTGGAGGAGCTCGGAGCGGCCATGGCGATCTAGATTTGTCAGAAAATAGCAGGAAGGAAGAACAGAAGATTTCTCTATGATAAGATGGTCAATAAATTCAGGGGGGTATATAAAGGTTTTTAATCTTTGGAAACACGCAAAACGAGGCAAAAACAGAGTCGAGAAAGCACCCAAGGAGGGCACAACCCACCTAGGTGCGCCAGGGAAGCTAGGCGCGCCCTGGTGTCTTGTGCCCTCCTCGATTGCCTTCCTGGCTGTTTCTTATTTTCCTAATTTTTGTAATATTCCAAAACTGACAGAAAATATTTTTCCGGATTTTTTGAAGTCCGTTTACATATAGTATCACGTACCTCCTCTTTTTTCATGATTCTGGAGTGTTCCGGAAGGTTTCTTTTATGTCTTCCTCCGGTGTCATAGTTTGGATAATGTTGCTTTCAACATTAATAGGCGTACCCGAGATATAGTTTTTGATTCTTTGCCCATTGACAACCTTCGGGTTAGTACCTTTGGCATTATTTATTTTGATAGCTCCAGAGCGATAAACCTCTTCGATAATATATGGTCCTTCCCATTTGGAGAGAAGTTTTCCTGCAAAGAATATGAAATGAGAGTTGTACAAAAGAACATATTCTCCAACTTTAAATTCCCGCTTTTGGATTCTTTTATCATGTCATCTTTTAACTTTTTCTTTAAATAGTTTGGCATTTTCATAAGCTTGGGTTCTCCATTCATCTAGAGAGCTAATATCAAATAACCTCTTTTCTCCGGCAAGTTTGAAATCATAGTTGAGTTCTTTAATTGCCCAATATGCTTTATGTTCTAACTCAAGAGGTCAATGACAAGCTTTTCCATAAACCATTTTATAAGGAGACATACCCATGGGATTTTTATAAGTTGTTCTGTAGGCCCAAAGTGCATCATCCAATTTCTTAGACCAATTCTTTCCGGACCTATTGACAGTCTTTTGTAATATTAACTTTATTTCTCTATCGCTAAGCTCAACTTGACCACTAGATTGAGGATGATAGGGTGATGCAATTCTATGGTTGACATCATGTTTAGAAAGCATTTTAGGAAAGCACCATGAATAAAGTGTGAACCACCATCAGTCATTAAATATCTAGGGACGCCAAACCTTGGGAAAATAACTTCTTTAAGCATTTTAATGGAAGTGTTATGATCAGCACTACTAGTTGGAATAGATTCTACCCACTTAGTAACATAATCAACAGCAACCAAGATATGAGTATACCCATTGGAGGAAGGAAAAGGTCCCATGTAATCAAAACCCCAAACATCAAATGGTTCAACAACAAGTGAATAATTCATAGGCATTTCTTGACGCTTACCATATTACCAGTTCTTTGGCATTCATCACAAGATAAAACAAACTTGCGGGGATCCTTGAAGAGAGTAGGCCAGCAAAAACCAGATTGTAATACCTTGTGAGCGGTTTTATCTCCCGCATGATGTCCTTCGTAAGCTTCGGAATGACATTTTCGTAGGATTTGTTCCTATTCATGCTCATGTACACAATGTCTAACAATACCATCTACTCCTTATTTATAAAGATGTGGGTCATCCCAAAAGTAATGTCTTAAATCATAGAAGATTTTTTTTCTTTTATTGGTATGTGAAACTAGGTGGTATGTATTTAGAAACAATATAATTAGCACAGTCAGCATACCAAGGAGTGTCATGAGAAACATTTATTGCAGCTAATTGTTCATCAAGATAACTATCATCAATAGGTAGTGGATCATCAAGAATATTTTGTAACCTAGACAAGTCATCAGCTACAGGGTTCTCAGCTCCCTTTCTGCCGATAATATGTAAATCAAATTCTTGTAGCAAGAAAACCCACCTAATGAGTCTAGGTTTAGCATCATTCTTTTCCATAAGATATTTCATAGTAGCATGATCAGTGTGAACAATTACTTTGGAATCAACAATATAAGATCTGAATTTATCACAAGCAATCACAACAGCTAAAAATTCTTTTTCAGTAGTAGCATAATTTCTTTGGGCACTCTCTAGAGTTTTACTAGCATAATGGATAACATTTAATGTCTTATCAACTCTTTGTCCTAGAACAACACCAACAACATAATCACTAGCATCACAAATAATTTCAAAAGGCAAATTCCAGTCAGGTGGTTGAACAATAGGTGCAGAAGTTAAGGCTTTCTTAAGTGTTTCAAAGGCTTCTACACAATCATCATCAAAAACAAATGGAACATCCTTTTGTATAAGATTTGTAAGAGGCCTAGAAATTTTAGAAAAGTCTTTAATAATAAACCTCCTATGGTAACCAGCATGACCAAGAAAACTACGAATACCTCTAATATCTCTAGGACATGGCATTTTCTCAATTGCATCAACTTTAGCTTTATCCACCTCAACACCTCGTTCATAAATTTTGTCCCAAGACAATACCTTCATTAACCATAAAGTGGAACTTCTCCTAATTCAAGAAAAAGTTAGTTTGCTCAAATGTCTGTAAAACTCAACCAAGGTTGCTTAAGCAATCATCAAAAGAAGTTCCGTAAACAGAAAAATCATCCATGAAAACTTCAACAATCTTTTCACAAAAATCAGAGAATATAGCAGTCATACATCTTTGAAAGGTAGCAAGTGCATTGCATAGACCAAAAGATATATATCTATATGTATAAATTACAAAAGGACAAGTAAATGTGGTTTTCTCTTGATCAGGTTATGAAACAGGTATTTGAGAAAAACCAGAATATCCATCAAGAAAACAAAAGTGTGTGTGCTTAGATAGTCTTTCTAGAATTTGATCAATAAAAGGCAGAGGGTAATGATCTTTTATAGTTGCTTTATTTAATTTTCTAAATCAATTACCATTCTATAGCCAGTAACAATTCTTTATGGAATAAGTTCATTTTTATCATGAGGAACAACTGTAATACCTCCCTTCTTAGGGACACAATGAACGGGACTTACCCATCTACTATCACCTATGGGATAGATTATACCTGCTTCCAGAAGTTTTAGTACTTCAGTACCTACCACTTCTTTAATTTTAGGATTCAAACGTCGTTGGTGATCAACAACGGGTTTAGCATCAGGTTCCATATTAATCTTGTGCTGACAAAGAGTGGGACTAATGCCCGTAAGATCATCAAGAGTATATCCAATAGCAGCTCAGTGCTTCTTCAGAATTTTCAATAATCTCTCTTCTTCATGTTCTGAAAGGTTAGCACTAATAATAATAAGATATATATTTTTCTCATCAAGATAAGCATATTCCAAAGTATCAGGCAATTGTTTAAATTCAAACACAGGATCACCCTTAGGTGGAGGAGGAACTCCTAGAGTTTCAATAGGCAAATTCTATTTAAGCAGAGAAGATCTTATCTATTTCATTTCTTTCATGCATATGCATATCATTTTTATGATCTAGCAAATATTGTTCTAGTGGATCAGTAGGAGGCACGAAAATAGTAGCAAGACCAATTATTTCATCCTTACTAGGTAATTCTTTCTTATGAGGTTCTCTATTAAACTAGGGGAAATTAAATTCATGAGACTCGTCACCAAAGGTAACACTGACATTTTGTTTATGACAATCTATAGTATCATTGACAGTGTTCAAGAAAGGTCTACCAAAGATAATGGGACAAAAATCATCTTGTGGGGAACCAAGAACAAGAAAATCAGTAGGATATTTTATTTTCCCACACAAGACTTCAACATCTCTAACAATCCCAAGTGGTGTGATGGTGTCTCTATTAGC
Source organism: Aegilops longissima (assembly GCA_021605205.1). Lineage (NCBI taxonomy): Eukaryota > Viridiplantae > Streptophyta > Magnoliopsida > Poales > Poaceae > Aegilops > Aegilops longissima. The sequence continues at coordinate 310,423,435 of CM038682.1, forward strand.
AAGTTTAATAGTAACATCTCTGTCTTCTATTTCAGTGGGTGCTATGTCATTCATAATTTCTTGATATAAGGTAAAGGTAATAACACTCACACTAGCACCTAAATCACATAAACCATGATAACAATGATCTCCTATTTTGACTGAGACAACAGGCATGCCAACAACAGGTCTATGTTTATCTTTTTCACCGGGTTTGGCAATTCTAGCAGCTTCATCATAGAAATAAATACGATGCCCATCTATGTTTTCTACCAGGAGATCTTTAACAATAGCAACACTAGGTTCTACTTTGATTTGTTCAGCAGGTTTGGGTGTTGTAATATTACTTTTGTGAACCAGTGTTGAAACCTTAGCATGTTCCTTTATCCTAACAGGGAAAGGTGGCTTTTTGATATAAGCTGTAGGCACAGCTGGATCTGCAATGTAAATAATAGTTTCATCTTTAACTACGACTGGTTCTTTAATTTCTTCTTTAATAGGGGGATGATATTTAAACCACTTCTCCTTAGGTAGGTCAACATGAGTATTAAATGATTCACAAAAATAGGCTACTATCTCAGAGTCAAGTCCATATTTAGTGCTAAAATTTTGAAATGCATCGGTATTCATAAAAATTTAACTCAATCAAACTCAAGCTTAATACCTGACTCTTTACCTTCGTCGAGTTCCCAATCTTCAGAGTTGTGTTTAATTCTTGCTAAAAGATCCCACCTGAATTCAATTGCCTTCTTCAAAAAAGAACCAGTACAAGAAGTATCGAGCATGGATTGACCATCACAAGAAAGCCGAGCATAAAAGTTCTGAATGATAATTTCTCTCGAGAGCTCTTGATTGGGGCATGAATATAACATTGACTTAAGGCTCCCCCAAGCTAGAGTGATACTTTCTCCTTCACGAGGCAAAAAATTACATATGTAATTCTGATCACGATGAGTAGATGCATAGGATAAAATATTTGGTGAAACTCCAATTTCAATCGATTCCAATTCCAAGATCCAATATGTGCGCATAGCCTATACCATGTCAATGATTTTCCCTTCAAACATAAAGGGAAAACCTTCTTCTTAGTTTCATCTCCGGATAAACCTACAAGCTTAAATAATCCACAAATTACATCCACATATATCAAGTGCATATCAGGATGTTCAGTTCCATCTCCTGCATAGGGATTAGCTAGCAGTTGTTCTGATACCCGAAGGAATTTCATAACCAATATTTTCAGTAGGTGAAGTAGGTTGAGGGGAAACTAATTGTGGTTCCGATTGAGGTGAAGATACCCTAAACAAACCCCTCAAGGGATGGTTCTGCATGGAAACATGTGACAATAAATTTCAGCACGTAGTAATAATTTTTCCTTACCAATTTCCACTTACCAAGAGTGCTTCACTCCCCAGCAACGGCGCCAGAACAGAGACTTGATGACCCACAAGTATAGGGGATCCATCATAGTCATTTTGATAAGTGAAAGTGTCGAACCCAACGAGGAGCAGAAGGAAATGACAAGTGGTTTTCAGCAAGGTAATCTCTGCAAGCACTGAAATTGCCGGTTACAGGTAGTTTGATAGCAAGATAATTTGTAACGAGCAATTAAAAGTAACGGTAAATAAAGTGCAACAAGGTAGCCCAATCCTTTGTGGCAAAGGACAGGTGAAAACGATCTCTTATAATAAGCAAAGCGTTCTTGAGGGTAGACGGGAATTTCATCTAGTCAATTTCATCATGTTGGTTTGGTTCGTGTTCGCTACTTTGATAATTTGATATGTGGGTGGACCGGTGCTTAGGTGCTGTTCTTACTTGAACAAACCTCCAACTTATGATTAACCCCCTCACAAGCATCCACACTACGAGAAAAGTACTGAGATAAAATCTAACCATGGCATTAAACTTTTGGATCCAAATCGGTCCCTTACGAACTAGAGCATAAACTAGGGTTTAAGCTTCTGTCACTCTAGCAACCCATCATCTAATAACTACTCCATAATGCATTCCCTTAGACCCAAATGTGGTGAAGTGCCAGGTAGTCGACGTTCACATGACACCACTAAGGGAATCACTGTGACGCCCCCGATTCAATCATAAACTAATCATACATGCAAATGTGTACGATCAAGATCAGGGACTCACGGGAAAATATCACAACACAACTCTAGACACAAATTAGAATAATACAAGCTTTATATTATAAGCCAGGGGCCTCGAGGGCTCGAATACGAACGAGTCAGCGAAAGCAACATTATCTGAGTACAAACATGAGTTAAACAAGTTTGCCTTAAGAAGGCTAGCACAAAAGCAAGATCGATCGAAAAGGCAAGGCCTCCTGCCTGGGAGCCTCCTAACTACTCCTGGTCGTCGGTGGCCTCCACGTAGTAGTAGGTACCCTCGGGGTAGTAGTACTCGTCGGCAGTGGCATCTGGATCCTACGCTCCACCATCTGGTTGCGACCACCGGAAAGAATGGAAAAGGGGGGGAGAGGGAGCAAAGCAACCGTGAGTACTCATCCGAAGTACTCAGCAAGCAAGGATCTACACTACATATGCAACATTATCAAAGAAAGGTTGTATATGTGGACTGGGCTGCAGAATACCAGAATAGAGAGAAGGCCTAGTCCTATCGAAGACTCACATCTTCAGCATCTTCAAGCATCTTTGAGCATCTTCAACATCTTCAAGCATTTAAAAGAGTACAGAAAAATATAATATAAAGTAATAGTAGTGTTATCAACCTCACCTAGAGATCCTTCCTCGACTCCCTGCGAGAAAGCTATCCCAGAGCCATACTATCCATTCCTCATCTCAAGTATCTAGTTCTAGTTGTATCGATCGGGATACAACTCCGAGCGTCTGTTATCGTAGGACAGGCTATCGATAGATGTTTTCTTCCCTGCAGGGGTGCACCAACTTACCCACCACGCTCGCTTAACTCCGGCCGGACACACTTTCCTGGGTCATGCCCGGCCTTGGCCAAACAATACGCCGCAACCCGACCTAGGCTTAATACAGAGGTCAGCACGCCGGACTAAACCTATGGCCCCAGGGGTCATGGGACATCGCCCCGGGAACTCCTGCATGTTGTGTACGCGGCCGATGAGCAGACCTAGCTACCTCCTTAAAAAAGGCAGGTGCTTACGTAGTCCAACCCGCGCGCCGCCGCCGCCGACGCCTATTAAGCTTCGCTGATGTATACGATGCAGAACGCCCATACTATGCCCACGTGATGGTTAGTACTATCAGGCCAGAGGCCCCTCGGATCAATATCCTAATCGTAGTGGATTAGGAACGTGCGATAACAAGCAGAGACTCATGAAAGATGTGACCCCATCCCCTCGTCTCGAGGAGTTGCGGCAAGGGCTAAGAATGCCCGGCCACGCCTCATAATTATCTCGCGGACACCTTCCAGGTCAACCCGACTCCACATCACTCGCAATAAAGCTCGCGCGGGTACCCCTCCGGGCCAAACCGTCTTTAGTAACATGGTTCAGTGTAAAGTCTTAGTAACCATAGTAACTGTGTGTCTAACACCAAGGGGAATCCTGAGGAACCACCCTTGGTGAATTCCACTCGATGTAATCATCAAGGTGAACGTAAGAGGAACCACCCTCGAGGTTCACACTTGAGGGGTTGCACGACAGAGTTGTATCAGAAGTGGTTAAGGAGGAAATCACCCTCGTTGACCATGACCGAATAGCTACACTGCAGAGATCTCATCAGGAGTGAGGTATGAGATTCCACCCTCGGCACTCGATGGTAACTCTGCAGAGTCGAGCAACAAAAGGGGCGTGATGCGATGTAAGGTGTCGGGCTCTGGTCGTCGATCACGTTGATCGAGTCGTCGATGATGAAGCAGGGGCAACAAGGACCAGGTGGGGGTGGTTTAGGGTAAGTAGGTAAGGTACAATGAGCAGGTTACAAAAGCAGGCTATGCATCAGAATAGGAGCAAACAATAACATTAGCAAAATCTATTGCAAGCATGAGAGAATGGAATGGGCGATATCAGGATGATCAAAGGGGGGCTTGCCTGGAAGCTCTGCTGTAAAGGAAGAAGGGTCATCGGAGACGTTGTCGATCATAGGGGCAACATCAATCTCGGGGTCTACTGGAGAGAAGAGGGGGAAGAAACAATAAATATACATCAAACAAACCATCATAAAGCATAACATGGTAATACGCGGTGTTAGGGGCAAACCAACACAGTGCTAGACGTTGCAGACGGAGAGGGAAACATCTTGAGGGGTTTTTCCGGCGTCTGGCGTTTTCCGCATAGATGAAAAGAGAGGGGACGGTTCCGTGTTAAGCATGCTAGGGGAATGTGACAGATGAACGGACCGCGTATCCGCACTCGTTGGGTTTTTCTGAGCAAATTTCATGTAGAAAATATTTTCATCCGAGTTACGGTTTATTTTCTATAAATTTTTAAAGATTAAACCATTTTCTGGATTTATTTATTTTAACAAAAATGGAATATGACGTCAACATGACATGTTGATGACGTCAGCAGTCAACAGACTTGTGTGCAGGTCAAACCTAGCATGACGTGGTTATGACGTCAGCAGTCAACAGACGTCAGCAGTCGACCTCTGTTAGTCTAACAGTGGATTAAACTAACTAATCTGGGTTAATTAGCTACTAGACCCCACCTGTCATAGGTAAATGACTAAACTAATTAAGTTTTAATTATAAATATGTTTTAGTTAACCAAATATGCGGTGGGGCCCGCATGTCGATGGTCGGGCTGCCCGGTCAAAGACAATGACCAAGTCAACTAGGGGCGAGGCCTCACCGGCGATGACCTAGGGGTGGCCCTAGGTGTGCCAGCTCAACGCGGCCGGCGGCTTGACGCCGGCATCCTCCAAGCGCGGCGGAGGACACGGCCTGGCGTCGGAAACGTGCTACGAAGCACCGTGGAAGCATTCCGCGTCGACTGGTGGTGGTGCTGGACCAAAAGGTCGCCGGAAACGGGGCCGGCGACGAGCTACGGCGGCAGCTCGTGTGGGACCTCGATGGAAACTACACTAGGGAGCACGGGGAAGCTCGTGCGCTTGCTCGTGGGGCTCCTGGGAGCACCAGGAGCATGACCGTGGCCACAGGCGGCGGTGATGTCAACCACAGCGACGACCACAAGCTCGTCGGCGGTGAGAAGAGCACGAAAGCGGCGACTGTCGGTGTCAAAACCGGCGGATCTCGGGTAGGGGGGTCCCAAACTGTGCGTCTAGGATCGATGGTAACAGGAGACGGGGTACACGATGTTTACCCAGGTTCGGCCCCTCTTGATGGAGGTAATACCCTACTTCCTACTTGATTGATCTTGATGAATATGAGGATTACAAGAGTTGATCTACCACGAGATTGTAATGGATCAACCCTAGAAGTCTAGCCTGTCTGATTGTGATTATGATTACCTCTATGGACTAAACCCTCCTGTTTATATAGACACGGGAGGGGCCTAGGGTTGTATAGAGTCGGTTTACAAAGGATGGAATCTACATATCCGAACGCCAAGCTTGCGATCCATGCAAAGGAGACTCCCATCCGGACACGGGAAGAAGTCTTATGTCTTGTATCTTCATAGCCCATAAGTCTGGCCCATGTTACATAGTCCGGACGCCCGAGGACCCCTTAATCCAAGACTCCCTCAGTAGCCCCTGAACCAGGCTTCAATGACGGTGTGTCCGGCACGCAGATTGCCTTCGGCATTGCAAGGCGGGTTCCTCCTCCGAATACTCCAAAACAGCCGTCGTATACAGCAAACGTGTCCAACTCTGCAAAACAAGTACCACACACACCTGTAGAGAGTATAATATTTCACGAGTCCAATCTACTAACAATTTTTGTAGCGTGACATCACGTCGCCGCCCGGTCATTATTTCGAACCATTTTTTAGACTCCCGCTCCATGTTTCAAGATGCGGTTTTATTGGCACGTCTTGTCGAAGTAGAGATCGTGTCCCCTTATTGCGGGATTCTCATCAATATGGGCGTGGGTAACCCAACCGCACCGTCTGCACGGCCCTTGGGGAATAGGCGAGTTTTAAGGCGAGTAGGGAGGCGCTTGATATTCGCAGCCTTTATAAAGGGATAAGGATTTCACCTTTTCACCCACGCCTTCTTTCTCTCTTTCCATCCATTCTCGAGCCCTAGCGCCCAAGCTCCCATCCTTTCCGCCTCAGAAAAGCACTCAGCCATGTTCGGATCCGGAGCGCAGGGCAAGTGGATGGTTTCCTCCGTCGAGGAGAAGGACATCACCAAGCTCTGGGAGGCCGGCTATTTGTCCCAAGAGATCGCCCACTGGCTTCCAGCAAAGGGGCAAATCATCCCCACCCCGGAGCCCCATGAGCAGGTGGTATTCATCCCCCATTTCGTCTGCGGGCTGGGATTCCCTCTCCACCCATTTGTCTGTGGACTCATGTTCTACTACGGGCTGGATTTCCCTGATCTGGCCCCCAATTCCTTCCTCAACATCTCGGCATTTATTGTCGTGTGCGAGGCCTTCCTCCGCATCCCACCCCACTTCGGATTGTGGTTAAAGATCTTCAATGTGAAGTCGAAGGTGGTGGGTGGGCAACACGTAGAGTGTGGAGGCGCCAAGGTGAGCAAGATGCCCAACATCACATGGCCCAAATGTACCTTCGTCGAGACCGTCAAAGGGTGGCAATAGCAATGGTTCTACATCACAGAGCCTCACGACACCACCTGGGTTGCGGCTCCCGAATTCCAGTCCGGAGCCCCGATGCGGCTCACCTCCTGGCTAGAGAAGGGCCTAAACTGGTCTTCATCGAACGATATGTCAGTGCTCCAGACGCGCATCCAGAGCATGGTAGACAAGAACATCAAGCTTCTCAATGTGATCCAGGTGATGCTTTTTCGCCGGATCCTTCCATGCCAAAGCCGGACTTTCCATTTGTGGGAGTTCGATCTGTCCGAGCACCAGACCTTGCAACAGTTCTTCGGCACTACACACGAAGACATCTGGAAGGTGCTTTTCAAGGCCAATGAGACGTGGCCGAAGACGTCCGAGGATTGTGGGTACAACCTGACCCATCCCGCCAATCCGGTAAGTTTTTCGTATATCAAGGTGTATCCTTTACTTGTATACTCATGGAAGATGTCTAAGCTTCCCTTATTTGTTTGTTTTCAGGGCTGGACTAAGAAGGCGGAGCGGATTCAGTGTCTGGCTCCGCTGCCCGAAGACCCAGCAATCCCACTTCTTACGAAGATGCTGGTTTCGGCGCCCTACCAAGCGCCGGAGAAGAAGGCCAAGGAGACCAGAAGTGGCCCCGCCGTAAGGGCACTTCGGACGCAACGTACGAAGACACCAAGACCCACTCCTCCCCAACCGAAGATGATGAGGAGGAGGAGGAAAGCAACTCTCCCCCGGAGGGGGAAAGGAAGAAAAGGGCGGCCTCCACGCATTTGGAGGCAGAGGCGTCCAAGAAGGGGTGGGTCTCCCTCGCGGATAACTCCGCGTGGGACATCGATAGCAGCTCTGAGTGGCGCCCCAGGGATAAGCCCCTGGCCGAATCGTAAGTACTCAAAGGCAGTGACACACACATATATCTGGCTCCTTTACTTCATAGTTTTAACATATTGAATCACGCGCTGTAGTCCGGCTCATTCCGACCTCCTGCGCTCCTCATCTTCGGGGAATTCGCTGGATCCGAAGGTGATGGACAGCGGGTCCCTTCCGGCGGCCTCTTATCCCAAGGCCATGGATGACACCGAGGTGTTGTCCCGAAGGACCTCCCCAGGCCTGGGAGAGACGGAGGAGGCCATCAGGGTGGAGCCAGAGGGTGAACCCTCAGCAGCCGGACACATGGGGGAGCAAATCCCCATGGAGACTGGCGATGGGGGCCATATCAAATTCGTCCCCCAGCCGAATACAATTCTGGAGACCTATACGGCTCTGGAATCAGGCAAGCAGCCTCCTTCGAAAGAAGGAGGTGCACCGATTCCACCGATGACCTCTGTCCATCCAGAGGCACCGGATACTCTACTTGAACCACTGCGAAGTGCTTCCGTTGTTGAGGAACACCGTACCCTCATGGGTACGGTGGATCAGAGGATACAGTCCGCGAAGAGCGGACTGACCGAAGCCTGCACAAGCCTTCTAATAGGCTTTGAGGTATGAAATGCAATTTATGCAAAAGGAATGTCATAGTATAGACAGTAGCCCCTGAGACACTGTCCGGTGTTCGAAAAGAAAAGCCGGACAGAGGATCAAATAATTTTTGCAGGAGACTAACCATACGTGTATATATGAATAAGCAGGCGTCTTTGCTGGCTGCCACCTCTCATGCATCTGAGGTCTCCGGACTAAAGCAGAGTCTGGAGCGGACTGAGGAAGAGCTCGGCCGTGTGAAAAAGCAGCTGGAGGACCATCAAGGTATGCAGTGACCTTGTGTAGATTCAGAAAGGATGAATGATTTGTGTTGACCATAGGGCCATGATATTTTGTAGGAGCAGCGATAGAGGTGGAGACCCTCAAGAAGGCGCTGGCCGAAGCCCAGGAGAGAGCGGCAAAGGAACAAGCCGCTCGTGAAAAACACGAAGCCAGGGTTGGTGAGGTCCAGCAGGAGCTCCTTGACACCGTGAAGAAATGCAAGTCCTTGGAGCGCAATATTGCGGATCAAGAGTCCGAACTTGCCAAGGCCCGCCAAAGCGCACACGATGCCCGGGTCAAAGCCCAGGGTGCCCTCCAGGAAATCTAGGAGGCAAGAAAAATCGCGGCGGGTAAGGCCTTTATTATGCAGAGCAAGTATGTGAAGAAAAGGTCCCTCTTAGTGACCCGGATTTGGAGTTCTCCAGGGGCGTTTGCGGATCTACCGCGCAGTGTTGCCGACGCTGCGGAATTCTTCCGAGTTGAAGAGGGGAGCTCAACAGAGAACCTATTCTGGTCGCAATACCTTGAGCCAGAGCATCCGGTGCCCTTCAGTGATCAGCTGAAACAGATGACCGAACTGCATAGGGTGGCCGAACTGGCCATGAAGGATTTGATAATCCGTCTATGGCCTGCCGAAGCCATACCTAGCAGCTACTTCGGGCTCGTGTAGCGGCTGGTCAATGCCTGCCCTCGGCTTGATGCCATCAAGCGGTCGGTCTGCATTGAAGGTGCGCGGATGACCTTCGCCCGTGTCAAGGTGTAGTGCGCGAAGATGGACGCCGTCAAGCTCGCCACCGAGGGATCACCCGCGGGCAAGGAGTACCGCACGCCCGAGCGGTATTTTGATGATGTCCTGAAGGGATCCCGCATTGTAGAGGTCCAGTGTTCAAAAGACATTATCTTTGACTGCATCCATTCATGTCATCCCTTCATGTATTATGAAACAAAGCCGTTATGTAATATAATGTTTGTTGTTTGAAAATTTTATCTCCTGTGCGGTCGTTTTGTTAAATCTGAGAGTTGGCCAGTCATCGGCTTCAGCCCCCACGTAGGTAGTACGGGGGTGTTCGAGATGGAATCTAAACACTCTTGATCCAAAAGGTTGGTACTTGAAAGAGGTGTTTAGCACAACGAACCAGGCAATCGGACTATGTGGCTTTATCACCCTCACTTAGCAGTAGGAGTTTCAATTGAAAATGTAGGTGCAGCCCCTGGTTGGTATTTTGTTAATCCAGACTAGGGTCCCGTAGACACCTGATCGGGGAAGCCGATTCATCGCATAATGCGGAAAAAATCGCAAAAGATTTTCAACCTCCGAATAGCTGACCAGCTCTCGCCGCATCATGACAGTCAGTTTTCGGCTTTCTCTACTGAGGTGTTTGCTCGGATAAACCAGAAACACAATCGCAGTAGTTCTCCCTTTACTACCTTAGCCGATAGGGCGGAACATAAGGTGGTAAGCACAGGAGCCGGGTAACCCAACTATTGACCAAAGACATGATTCAGAGCCGATGCATATAATGTTAAATTTCGGGGTGCCGAATTGTACTGTAAAAAGTGTTCGGACTTGTTGCCGTGGTATGGAGCATAATGAAGCCCCTGGCAAATTAGAGCGTACCAATGTGTACAGGTGCAACCGATAAGAATAGCAAAATAGAACGAAGTAGTAAGCTAGTGCCGCATAAGTTGGGCCACAAACTATTTCCATTATAATTTGGTTAATGCGTCAAAGCGTATTTGTACAAATAGTGTGATAAGCAACCTGGCTATTTAACTTGCCAAGACCAAGGGGGAGCTTCATGTGGGTCCTGAAAGCAGGTAGAATGATCGTCAAGAAGAACATCGAGGGATTCCCCCACACGTTTGTGCTCCTTGCCTCCTTGGTATATCTATCCTCTGAAAGGACCGATGACCAGGCCGTCGGGAGGGGCCTGTGAAAGAAAAGACTAAAAAATGGTAAAAATGAAAAGGAAAAGTATGTGTGGGAGCCGTATGATGGACCACAATCAAGTTACACCTCCATCTATGCCAATGGTATTTTGAGTGCGTAGTTATGTACGCGCGGTATGTATGCCGCCATTTGGTCGGGACTGAGATAGAGGCCGAATTGCTAGTCGAGCTCCGGACGAGCTGGACTGTCCTGCTGCAGAGTAGTCCGGACTCGTTTGACAGTGTTCGGGAGCTTGACCACCGAATTAAGGTTCTGTCTGATAAGGCCGCTCTGTACTTCCGCTACCAGGGCCACAGTGTGCTCCTCGGTACGGAGGGAGCGCTCCATGTTTCCATTGACTGTTATGACACCGCATGGTCCAGGCATCTTGAGTTTGAGATAAGCATAATGTTGTACCGCATTGAGTCGATCAAATGCAGTTTGTCCGAGCAGTGCGTGATAGCCACTGCGGAAGGGGACAATGTCGAAGATCAAGTCTTCGCTACAGAAGTTGTCCGGGGATCCAAAGACAACTTCCAATGTGATTGAACCTGTGCAGCGGGACTCTACACCTGGTATTACTCCTTTAAAGGTAGTCTTTTTGAGTTTGATCCTTGATGGATCGATGCCCATTTTGCGGACTGTATCCTGATACAGCAGGTTGAGGCTGCTGCCACCGTCCATAAGGACGCGCGTAAGGTGGAATCCATCAATGATTGGGTCGAGGACCAATGTGGCTGAACCGCCATGACAGATACTAGTCGGATGATCCCTGTGATCGAAGGTGATCGGATAGGACGACCATGGGTTGAATTTTGGGGCGACTGACTCTATCGCGTAGATGTCCCTAAGTGCTCATTTCCGCTCCCTCTTGGGGATATGTGTAGAGTATATCATGCTCACCGTTTTAACCTGGGGGGAAACTTCTTCTGCCCCCCCCCCCTGTGTTCGGCGGACGGGGCTCCTCGTCATCGTTCTCACTTTGCGACCCCTTCTCCTTATCCTTGGCATTTAACTTGCCGGCCTATTTAGAGACCCAAAAACTCTGGTGGGTATGATTGGCTGCTTTATCAGGGGTGACGTGGATCTGACATGGACGATCAAGTATGCGGTCCAAGCTGGAAGAGCCCGGATTGTTCCTTTTGTATGGCTTCTTCCGCTGACCGGACTTGGAGCCACTGAATCCGGCATTGACCACCGTGTCATCCGTATTGTCACCATTGTTCCGATGCTTATGCATGCTGCGTCGGGGCTTGCCGTTGCTATTCTTCGCTTCAGAGGTGCCAGGTTCACTTGCATTATTATTGCTATGGGCTAGCCAACTATCTTCGCCCGCGCAAAAGCTGGTCATGAGTGCCGTGAGGGCTGCCATGGACTTCGGCTTTTCCTAGCCGAGGTGTCGAGCGAGCCATTCGTCGCGGATGCTATGCTTAAAGGCCACTAGGGCTTCCACATCCGGACAGTCGATGATCTGGTTCTTTTTAGTTAAGAACCTAGTCCAGAATTTCCTGGCCGACTCTCCGGGCTGTTGAACTATGTGACTTAAGTCATCGGCTTCTGGAGGTCGGACATATGTTCCTTGGAAGTTGTCGTGGAAGGCGTCTTCCAAGTCCTCCCAGCTGCCAATGGAGTTTTCAGGAAGATTGTTCAACCAGTGCCGAGCTGGTCCCTTGAATTTTAGCAGGAGGTATTTGATGGCATGAAGATCATCACCGCGGGCCATATGAATATGGAGAAGAAAATCCTCAATCCATACCGCGGGATCTGTCTTTCCATCGTACGATTCGATATTCACAGGTTTAAATCCTTCTGGGAATCCGTGCACCATTTCTTCATCAGTGAAGCAGAGGGGGTGTGCGACGCCTCTATATCGGGCCAAGTCGGGTCGTAGCTCGGATGGAGTTCGTCTGCGGTTTTTGGCCCGGCCGTGATTATGCTTGTCACGTCCGGCTAGATAGCCGTCGTCGTGCGTCGGGGCACACCCCCGCGATCCGTAGATCGATTTGGTCTGACCTGCTCTACTGTCCAGGTCTTGCCGCAGGTCATATGTATATCCCCTAGCTGTTATATCTCTACCTTTACGGCGAGGTAGTATGGGCTAGTATTCGGCTTGAGTTGCCGCTTTGTCCCGGCCACGAGGTGGTCAGTTAGCCACATTACGTGCTGATGGCGTGGGCTCGAGGGCCTCGTCGTCAAATTGGGGTAGCAGTTTACGCTTCGGGTAATGTTTGGTTTGGCGCTCGAGGCCGTATTCCTCGGCTGCCAGGAAATTAGTCCACCTATCGTTGAGCAGATCCTGATCAGCTTGAAGCTGCTGCTGCTTCTTTTTCAGGCTCCTTCTAGTGGCAATTAGCCGGCGCGTAAAGCGCTCCTGCTCGAGAGGTTCCTCAGGCACGATAAAATCCTCGTTGCCGAGGCTCACCTCATCCTCGGAGAGAGGAAGATAGTTGCTGTCCTCCGAGTCTTTGTTTTCAGTCTGTTTATCGGGGCTAATTTGCCCATCTTCCCGGTCGTCCCGTTCATCAGTCGGCTCGACGGGGTCTTCTTTGTCTTCGGCATCATCCGGAGTGTTGTTGTCTCTGGTGCCGGTATTGTTGTGTTTTCCACGGCATGATTTAGAGCGGTGCCGCTGACGTCGGCGCTTGGGCTGTGTCTCAGGAGGTTTATCCTCAACTGGATCTTCTTTATAATCGCCATTACCCTCTTTGGGTATGTCCAGCATGTACACGTCATATGAAGAGGTGGCCGTCCAGCGTCCGGTAAACGATGGGTTTTTGTCCAGCTCCTCTCCGACATCGTCGTCCATACCGTCGATGTCTTTGGAGCCGTAGTCGAGCATGTCAGTTAAGTCCTCGAAAGTGTCTATGAAGTGGGTGGTGGGTGATGTCTACTACACAACCTTCTTCTTGTAGACGTTGTTGGGCCTCCAAGTGCAGAGGTTGTTAGGACAGTAGCAAATTTCCCTCAAGTGGATGACCTAAGGTTTATCAAAACGTGGGAGGCGTAGGATGAAGACGGTCTCTCGCAAACAACCCTGCAACCAAATAACAAAGAGTCTCTTGTGTCCCCAACACACCCAATACAACGGTAAATTGTATAGGTGCACTAATTCTGCGAAGAGATGGTGATACAAGTGCAATATGGATGGTAGATAAAGGTATTTGTAATCTGAAAATATAAAAACAGCAAGGTAACTAACGGTAAAAGTAAGCACAAACGGTATTGCAATGATAGGACACAAGGCCTAGGGTTCATACTTTCACTAGTGTAAGTTCTCTCAACAATAATAACATAATTGGATCTCATAACTATCCCTCAACATGCAACAAAGAGTCACTCGAAAGTCACTAATAGCGGAGAACAAACGAAGAGATTATGGTACGAAACCACCTCAAAGTTATTCTTTCCAATCAATCCGTTGGGCTATTCCTATAAGTGTCACAAACAGCCCTAGAGTTCGTACTTGAATAACACCTTAAGATACAAATCACCCAAAACCCTAATGTCACCTAGATACTCCAATGTCACCTCAAGTATCCGTGGGTATGATTATACGATATGCATCACACAATCTCAATTCATCTATTCAAACCAACATATAGAACCTCAAAGAGTGCCCCAAAGTTTCTACCGGAGAATCACGACGAAAACGTGTGCCAACCCCTATGCATAGGTTCATGGGTGGAACCCGCAAGTTGATCACCAAAACATACATCAAGTGAATCACGTGATATCCGATAAGATTACTTCAAGGGAAAAACTCAATTCATTACAAGAGAGTAGAGGGGGAGAAGAAACATAAGATCCAACTATAATAGCAAAGCTCGCGATACATCAAGATCATGCCAAATCAAGAACACGAAAGACAGATCAAACACATAGCTACTGGTACATACCCTCAGCCCCGAGGGTGAACTACTCCCTCCTCGTCATGGAGAGCGCCGGGATGATGAAGATGGCCACCGGTGAGGGTTCCCCCCTCCGGCAGGGTGCCGGAACAGGGTCCCGATTGGTTTTTGGTGGCTACAGAGGCTTTGTGGCGGCGGAACTCCCGATCTATCTTCTGTTCTGGAAGTTTTACGATACATAGGTATATGGGTGCAAGGGGTACGTCGGTGGAGCTTCGGGGGGGCCACGAGGCAGGGGGGCGCGCCCCCCACCCTCGTGGCCAGCTCCCGTATCTTCTGACGTAGAGTCCAAGTCTATCCGGTGGCTTTCCTTCCAAAAATAACTTCTCCAGCTTGATTTCGTTCCGCTTTGACTCCGTCGATATTCCTTTTCCTCAAACACCGATATAGGCATAAAACAAGAATCAAGCGGGGCCTCCCGTTAATAGGTTAGTCCCAAAACTAATATAAAAGTGGAAAATAAAGCCCAAAATAGTCCAAAACAGTAGATAAAGTAGCATGGAGCAATCAAAAATTATAGATACGTTGGAGACGTATCAGGCATCCCCAAGCTTAATTCCTACTTGTCCTCGAGTAGGTAAATGATAAAAATAGAATTTTTGATGCGGAGTGATACTTTGGCATAATTTCAATGTAAATCCTCTTAATTGTGGTATGAATATTCAGATCTGAAAGATTCAAGACAAAAGTTCATATTGACATAAAAATAATAATACTTCAAGCATACTAACTAAGCAATTATGTCTTCTCAAAATAACATGGCAAAAGAATGTTCATCCCTACAAAATCATATAGTTAGGCTATGCTTCATTTTTGTCACACAAAGATGTTCCCAACTTCTATACCCTCGATCACAAGCCAAGCAATTGTTTCATACTTAAATAATCTCAAACTTTTTCAACCTTCACGCAATACATGAGCGTGGGCCATGGATATAGCACTATGGGTGGAATAGAATATGATGATGGGGATTGTATGGAGAAGACAAAAAGGAGAAAGTCTCACATTGACGAGGATAATCAACGGGCTATGGAGATGCCCATCAATTGATGTCAACATGAGGAGTAGGGATTGCCATGCAACGGATGCACTAGAGCTATAAATGCTCAACAAAAGAAAACTAGTGGGTGTGCATCCAACTTGCTTGCTCACGAAGACCTAGGGCATTTGAGGAAGCCCATCATACGAATATACAAGCCAAGTTCTATAATGAAAAATTCCCACTAGTATATGAAAGTGACAACAGAAACTCTCTATATGAAAAACATGGTGCTACTTTGAAGCACAATATATGAGAATCGCTATATGAAGAACATGGTGCTACTTTGAACCACAAGTGTGGAAAAAAGGATAGTAGCATTGCCCCTTTTATTTTTTTATTTTTATTATTTTTTATATTTTTTTTGGGCCTTCTTTTTTTTCTTTGGACTTTCTCCCTTTTTTTCCTTTTTTTCTTTTTTTGGGACAATGCTCTATTGAATGATGATCATCACACTTCTATTTATTTACAACTCAATGATTACAACTCGATACTAGAACATAGTATGACTCTATATGAATGCCTCCGGCGGTGTACCGGGATGGTGCAATGAATCAAGAGTGACATGTATGAAAAATAATGCATGGTGGCTTTGCCACAAATACGATGTCAACTACATGATCATGCAATGGCAATATGACAAAAGTAAAGTATGTCATGATGATGATGATGATGAACGGAACGGTGGAAAGTTGCATGGCAATATATCTCGGAATGGCTATGGAAATGCCATAATAGGTAGGTATGGTGGCTGTTTTGAGGAAGATATAGGAGGTTTATGTGTGACAGAGCGTATCGTATCACGGGGTTTGATGCACCGCTAAGTTTGCACCAACTCTCAAGGTGAGAAAGGGCCATGCACGGCATCAAGAGGCTAGCAAAGGCGGAAAGGTAAAAGTGCGATAATCCATGGACTCAACATTAGTCAAAAGAACTCATATAATTATTGCAAAAATTTAGAATTCATCAAAAATCAAGTACTACGCGCATGCTCCTAGGGGGATAGATTGGTAGGAAAAGACCATCGCTCGTCCCCGACCGCCACTCATAAGGATGCACAAGCCAGGTACACTTCATGTTTCAAATTTGTTACACAACTTTAACCATACGTGCATGCTACGTGACTTGCTAACTTCAACACAAGCATTCTTGAAGTTCATAATCACCCAACTAGCATGACTTTAATATCACTACCTCCATATCTCAAAACAATCATCAAGCATCAAACTTCTCGTAGTATTCAACACACTCATAAGAATTCTTACAAATCTTGTATGCTTAGCATATTATGATTATTTAAGCAAATTACCATGCTATTTAAGACTCTCAAAATAATCTAAGTGAAGCATGAGAGCTCATCTATTTCTTCAAAATAAAACTACCACCATTGTGCTCTAAAAGATATAAGTGAAGCACAAGAGCAATAACAAACTACTCCGAAAGATATAAGTGAAGATCAATGAGTAGTCGGCTAATTATGCAACTATGTGAAGACTCTCCCTTTTAATAATTTCAGATCTTTGTACTTTATTCAAACAGCAAGCAAAGCTAAAAAAATAAATGACATGACGCTCCAAGCAAAACACATATCATGTGGTGAATAAAAATATAGCTCCAAGTAAAGTTACCGATGAACGAAGACGAAAGAGGGGATGCCTTCCGGGGCATCCCCAAGCTTAGACGCTTGGTTGTCCTTGAATATTACCTTGGGGTGCCTTGGGCATACCCAATCTTAGGCTCTTGCCACTCCTTGTTCCATAATCCATCGAATCTTTACCCAAAACTTGAAAACTTCACAACACAAAACTTAACAGAAAACTCGTGAGCTCCGTTAGCGAAAGAAAACAAAACACCACTTCAAGTTACTGTAATGAACGCATTCTTTATTTATATTGGTGTTAAACTTACTGTATTATAACTTATCTATGGTCCATACCCTCCGATACTACTCATAGATTCATCAAAATAAGCAAACAACACACAAAAAACAGAATCTGTCAAAAACAGAATAGTCTGTAGTAAACTGTAACTAACGCAAACTTATGGAACTCCAAAAATTCTAAAATAAATTGGTGGACCTGAGAAGTTTGTCTAGTAATCATATGCAAAAATAATCAACTAAATAGCACTCTCCAGTAAAAGGTTTTAGCTAATCTCGTGAGCGCTAAAGTTTCTATTTTTTACAGCATGATCATAAAGACTTCACCCAAGTCTTCCCAAAGGTTCTACTTGGCACAAACACTAATTAAAACATAAAACAACATCTAAACAGAATCTAGATGGATTATTTATTACTAAACAGAACCAAAAAGCAAGAAACTAAAATAAAATTGGGTTGCCTCACAACAAGCGCTATCGTTTAACGCCCCTAGCTAGGCATGATGATTTCAATGATGCTCACATAAAAGATAAGAATTGAAACATAAAGAGAGCATCATGAAGAATATGACTAGCACATTTAAGTCTAACCCACTTCCTATGCATAGGGATTTTGTGAGCAAACAATTTATGGGAACAATAATCAACTAGCATAGGAAGGCAAAACAAGCATAACTTCAAAACTTTAAGCACATAGAGAGGAAACTTGATATTATTGCAATATGTAGAAGCATATGTTCCTCCCTCATAATAATTTTCAGTAGAATAATGAATGAATTCAACAATATAACCAGCACCTGAAGCATTCTTTTCATGATCTACAAGCATAGAAATTTTATTACTCTCCACATAAGTAAAATTCTTCTCATTCGGAATAGAGGGAGTATCATAAGAGACTTGAATACTATAAATTGTTTCCACATTAAAAGAGTAATGTTCAGAGAAAGGGTACTCATAATCATGACAGGTTTTATAAATATAATCATCACTACTCTTTATAACATAAGTTTTATCACAATAATCATCATAAGTAGCAACTTTGTTTTCATCATAATCGATTGAAACCTCTTCCAAGATAGTGGATACATCACTAAATAAAGTCATGACCTCTCCAAATCCAATTTCATAAATATTATAAGATTCAACATCCTCCAATATTGTGGGATCACTACTTCCTAAAGTTGACACTCTTCCAAACCCACTTTCATAAATATAATAATCATAGGTAGAAGGCATGCTATCATCATAACTACTTTGCATATCAAAACTTGAGAGGCTAAAAATATCTTCATTATTAAGCATAGCATCCCCAATATTGGGACAAACATTAATTTCAGCAAATATATTCTAAAATATGTCATCCTTATTGAACATAGCTTCCCCAAGCTTGGGCATTTTCATATCATAAGCATAATCACTCTCATCATTAATAGTATAGATAGAACCAATAGTATAGCAATTATTATATTCTTCCAAGCAAGTGCCAAAAAGATTCTCAAGATCATAAGAAGTATCATTATCTTCCCAATCATAATCATCACAACAAGCAATAGGTATAACGAGATCATCATCAAGTGTATCATCTTCATTTTCATGAGGCACATCAATAATAGGAGCAACTTTATTTGGGAGAGATACCTTTTTACCTCTCTTCCTTTTTCTTTTCTTCTTCTTCACCACACCATGTGTGGGTTCAATCCTCTTTTTGGAGCTCCTTATTAATGATATTGGTTGAATAGAAGACTCCTCTTCGTTACCTGATTCATCATAAGGAATAATAGGAGGATATTGGGAAGTATCTTCCCATTCATTAGTATTATCTTAACCTTCTATTTGTTTTATTTTCTTTATGTAATTGGCAATATAAGGATTTTCAATGCAATTCACCGCACAATACATATAAATCTTTTCTAGATCAAAATCAAGAATTTTATCAAGATTAAATTTTGGAATACCCTCAGTTATACGTTTCATTTCTTCATACCCCGAAAGAAGGCTAAGCTCTTTATGATGCTCAAGGGTAATCAAATTATCACAATATTTGGACACGACTTGATCATGAAACAAATAGCATCGGAGCTTTAAATGACCATGTTCATTGCAAAGTTCACAAGGGGCACAAAAAATAGTGAATCTTTCAGCACATTCATCTAGCTCTTCTTGCAACAATTTGGTTTCTAAGTACTTATGCCTCTTGCAATATCTATCTTCCCTATTTGGTGCGTGCCTATTAACCCAATGCACTCCACAAAATTGACATGTTTATAGGAGGCATTTTCATCATAACTAGTGCAATCATCATTAGTACTATGGATATTCAAGGAGTTCATACTAACAACATTGCAATCATGCTCATCATTCAAAGATTAAGTGCCAAACAATTTAATGCATTCTTCTTCTAACACTTTGGAACAATTTTCCTTTCCATCATACTCACGAAAGATATTAAAAAGATGAAGCGTATGAGACAAACTCAATTCTTTTTTTTTTTGAAGTTTTCTTTTATAAACTAGACTAGTGCTAAAACAAGAAACAAAAAGATTCAATTGCAAGATCTAAATATATACCTTCACTTACCTAGCCTCCCCGGCAACGGCGCCAGAAAAGAGCTTGATGTCTACTACATAACCTTCTTCTTGTAGACGTTCTTGGGCCTCCAAGTGCAGAGGTTTGTAGGACAGTAGCAAATTTCCCTCAAGTGGATGACCTAAGGTTTATCAATCCGTGGGAGGCGTAGGATGAAGATGGTCTCTCTCAAACAACCCTGCAACCAAATAACAAAGAGTCTCTTGTGTCCCCAACACACCCAATACAATGGTAAATTGTATAGGTGCACTAGTTCTGCGAAGAGATGGTGATACAAGTGCAATATGGATGGTAGATAAAGGTATTTGTAATATGAAAATATAAAAATAGCAAGGTAACTAACGGTAAAAGTGAGCACAAACGGTATTGCAATGATAGGAAACAAGGCCTAGGGTTCATACTTTCACTAGTGCAAGTTCTCTCAACAATAATAACATAATTGGATCTCATAACTATCCCTCAACATGCAACAAAGAGTCACTCCAAAGTCACTAATAGCGGAGAACAAACGAAGAGATTATGGTACGAAACCACCTCAAAGTTATTCTTTCCAATCAATCCGTTGGGCTATTCCTATAAGTGTCACAAACAGCCCTAGAGTTCGTACTAGAATAACACCTTAAGATACAAATCAACCAAAACCCTAATGTCACCTAGATACTCCAATGTCACCTCAAGTATCCGTGGGTATGATTATATGATATGCATCACACAATCTCAATTAATCTATTCAAACCAACATATAGAACCTCAAAGAGTGCCCCAAAGTTTCTACCGGAGAATCACGACAAAAACGTGTGCCAACCCCTATGCATAGGTTCATGGGCGGAACCCGCAAGTTGATCACCAAAACATACATCAAGTGAATCATGTGATATCCCATTGTCACCACAGATACGCACGGCAAGACATACATCAAGTGTTCTCAAATCTTTAAAGACTCAATCCGATAAGATTACT
This sequence comes from Aegilops longissima, assembly GCA_021605205.1. Lineage (NCBI taxonomy): Eukaryota > Viridiplantae > Streptophyta > Magnoliopsida > Poales > Poaceae > Aegilops > Aegilops longissima. The sequence continues at coordinate 310,444,109 of CM038682.1, forward strand.
TCAAGGGGAAAACTCAATTCATTACGAGAGAGTAGAGGGGAAGAAGAAACATAAGATCCAACTATAATAGCAAAGCTCGCGATACATCAAGATCGTGCCAAATCAAGAACACGAGAGAGAGAGAGATCAAACACATAGCTACTGGTACATACCCTCAGCCCCGAGGGTGAACTACTCCCTCCTCGTCATGGAGAGCGCCGGGATGATGAAGATGGCCACCGGTGAGGGTTCCCCCCTCCGGCAGGGTGCCGGAACAGGGTCCCGATTGGTTTTTGGTGGCTACAGAGGCTTTGCGGCGGCGGAACTCCCGATCTATCTTCTGTTCTGGAAGTTTTACGATACGTAGGTATATATGGGTGCAAGGGGTACGTCGGTGGAGCTGGGGCCCCACGAGGCGGGGCGCGCCTAGGGGTGGGCACGCCCCACCCTCGTGGCCAGCTCCCGTATCTTCTCGACGAGAGTCCAAGTCTATCCGTGGCTTTCCTTCCAAAAGTAACTTCTCCAGCTTGATTTCGTTCCGTTTTGACTCCGTCTGATATTCCTTTTCCTCGTAACACTGAAATAGGCATAAAACAGCAAATCTGGGCTGGGCCTCCGGTTAATAGGTTAGTCCCAAAAATAATATAAATTTGAAAAATAAAGCCCAAAATAGTCCAAAACAGTAGATAAAGTAGCACGGAGCAATCAAAAATTATAGATACGTTGGAGACGTATCAGTGGGTGGGACGTAAAATTCCCCGCTCTCAGCCCCTTGTCGGTGTACTAGAGTAGGGGTACCCTAGTATCCCGAACTCGTGCACGGGAAGTCGCAGCACCCCGCGGCAAGGCTGCCTAGTGACCGCCAAGATCCTCCACGGCTCCTTTGGAGCCATTCAAGAACAAAGTATTCAAGACCCCGGCAAGAGGAGCTTGCCGGGAAGGCCACTCAGGGCACGAAGGAAACAAGACCCCGGCAAGAGGAGCCTGTCGGGAAGGCTTGGTGAGCGACAAGCTCGGAGCGCCGACAGATTCAGCCGCTGCAAGGTGCTTGCCGCGCAGAAACTCTCTTCATCTCCGCCCAGCTCATCCACCAACGTGTCGCCATGGGGCCATTCCAGCGCAGCGTGTCAAGAGGTCAGGCAGCCAGCGGGGAGCAGCGATAAGCGGTGCTGACAAGCTTACCATCGTGGCAAACGGTGGAGCACTTGACGGTCCCTGTTGCACTGTTTAGGCTTTTAGGGACGGGCATTTATTGATCTTGTCCCTTGCCGCCGAGTTAGGTATATGCACCGCATAATCGCATAAGTCGGTGTACCAACTACTGTTTTTCCATTTGTACCCTCATCTACGTTGCCACCTGTCGGTGACCCCTTGAGCCTATAAAAGGAGGCCCAAGTGCTACGTAGAAAGGGTTCGGCTGGTTCAGTTCACTCGACTCATTCGAGACTAGACACACTCAAGCTAGGTTTTGTAGCTCTCATTGCTCCCTAGCAAGAACTCAAATAATCAGACAAGCAGCAGCAGGAGTTTTATCTCTCCGGAGAGCTCCGAAGCTGGGTAAAACTGCTCGTGTGCATCGCCTCGATCTGCTCTTCGTGCGATCTCCGCCCCCCATCGAACCACAAGGGACTCGGTCCCATAGGTGTCCGTGGATCACGATCAGCTTCCCCGACATCTTTGGCGCGCCTGGTAGGGGGCGTCGAGGCTGTGTGAACCTGCTCCGGCGTTCACACGAGCGAGACCTTCATCATCTTCAACATCTTCGTCAACATGCCACCGAAGAAGAAGGCTTCGGCGGCAGCGGAGCCGTCGCGTTAAACCCACCACCACCGGAGCTGACGAGTGGTGGGGAAGACGCTGGCGGAGGAATGGGCGTCGTCGAGGGAGCCCACGACGCTGCCAAGTCCAAGGACAAGGCGGCGCAGACCTCGGCGTTCGGATACGTACCGCGTCCATCTCAGGAGGCGCGGGACCGACAACGTCATGGTGCTCGCAGCTCCATGCGTTCGTTGGGCCAAGATCGAGCTGGTGGATCCAGGGACGCTCAAGAACAGCTCGCGCGCCAACAGGCTGGTGCGAGTGGTGCACGGTCGCCTGGACGGGATGTTGCTCCTTCCAATATATTTAGAAGTCCGAGCACATCCCGCTCCTCGCACCGTTCGCCATTACCACCCACCACTCAGCGAAGCTTTGGCGCTGGCTCAATCTGCCTCGGATTACCTCCAACGGCTGACAAGGTCGAAGAATGGAGGGCCACCATTCAAAGTCTCATCGGCTTTGCCAACGGCGATAACCCGCGGCAACCAACTGCTTCCTTGCCGCGGCGAGACGACAAGGCACGAGCCGGTGGAGACGAGACCCATGGGGGTGCAACCACCATGCACTCTCCATCCAGAAGGCCAAGATCGCCGACTCGTCGGATCCACCTCGACAGCGACTCCACTGCGTCATCGGATCCGCGAGCTTGTCGCGACCAGCGCCAAGTTCTTCAAGAACGGCAAGAAGAAGACGCTCGAACTCGCATCGAGCGCCGAAGAGAAGCGCGGCGTCAATCCGATCAGCGCGCTGGGCCCACTGTCGACGTGCAAGCGCCAGGGAGCTGTGTGACTTGTCAGACGCGGTAGGTTGCCCTGCTCACTGTGAGCTGCGGCAAGTCCAAAGGTCTGACAAGAAAAACTTCAAGCCGATGTGCGAGAAGTATGATGGCAGGACATACCCATCGGAGTTCCTCGGCATCTACACCATTGCGATGCAGGCTGCGGGGGGACGAGACGACAAGATCCTTGCCAACTACTTCCCGCTGGTACTCAAGCCAAATGTCAGATCTTGGCTCATGCACTTGCCGGACAGCCCATATCCTCTTGGGCAGATTTATGCCATCGCTTTGTTGGCACCTTCACAGCGCCACAAACCTCATGGCCAAGAGAGTGACCTTCACCGCCGCCTGTATGGAAGGAGAGTCCTCGCAAGTTCATCCAGAGATTCAGCCGTGCATTACAACATCCCAGATGTCCACCACCCTGCCACAGGTGATCAGCGCTGCTCCATCGAACGCATGGAACCGCAGGATGAGGGAGGAGATGGCGATGTGCAAAGTAAAGGACGTCAGCGAGCTATACGCCCTGGCCAACAAGTGTGCACGTGCTGAGGAAGGGAGGAGACTCCCAGGAGAGAATGCGGAAGCTGGATTTGACAGTGAGGAGACCGCCCCGGCAAGGAAGAGCCGGCGGCAGAACAACAAAAAGAAGAAGAACAAAGAGGTACTAGTTGTCGAGCAGTCCGGCAACGGAGGTGGCGCCAACAAGGCTAAGGCTGGTGGCTCCGGCAAGGAGGTTGCCGCTGACACCGACCGCCAAGCTGTGGCGGCCGCCGACAAGCAGGACAGCTCCAACAAACAGTACTGCAAGATTCACCGCACCAAGGGTCACGACCTCCAGAGCTGCAAGAAAGTCGAGCAGCTTGTTGAACTGCAGAAAGCTGAGTACGAGCGGCGTGACAAGGAGAAGGCCCAGGAAGGTGCAGGGGCAGCTAGCAAGAAGAGACCCGGCCGGGGAGGACGCCGCGGCAAAGCCAAGCAGCGGCAAGGAGACAGACTCCCGCGCCGCGACAAGGATGAAGACGAAGATGATGATGAAGATATGGAGGATGACGAAGCCGATGAGCAGGAGTTTCAGAAAGCGACAGAGGTCCTCTCTGCGTTGATTTGTGGTGCTTCTCCGCATACCTCGCACCGCCAACTCAAGCAATGGATGCGAGAGGTTAATGCAGCAGAACCATCCGTGGAGTCGCGCAAACCTCTGAAGTGGTCCAGCACGCCTATCATCTACGATATTGAGGACCACCCTGATCGCATAACTACGGTCGGGTGATTGCCGATGTTGGTCTCACCAACTATCCGCAACCTCAAGGTCACCAAGATGTTAGTTGACGGCGGGGCCGGCTTAAACCCGATCTCCTCCGCAGACTCGTAAGCTTCAAATCCTCGACAATGAGCTCAAGAGACCGGTACGCTCCAAGGATCAACCCAGAAGGAGCAAGCCGAAGGGAAGATCACGCTGCGGTAACATTTGGCAGCGAGCTAAATTTCAGAACTGAGAGGGTCACATTCGACGTTGCTGATTTCCCATTGCCCTACAATGGCATACTTGGCCGTCCAGCACTCGCCAAGTTCATGGCAGCCTCTCATTATGCATACAATCTGCTCAAGATGCCAGGCCCGATAAGCGTCATCTCTGTCCATGGCGACAAGAAATATGCTCTTATCTGCGCCGACAAGATTTACCGGGAAGCAGCAGCTGCGACAGATAGCAAATCACTTGCCGCTGAAGCTCCCGGGGGGAAGAAGAAGACCAAGTCCGGCAACAGCTCTGATGCCCACTCCGGCGAGCGCACCTCTTCGGAGTGCTGCGCTACCGTCGAGGACGCACCATCGAGCTCCACCGGCAAGTACAAGAAGATGATGGCAGCTCCGCCGAAGACCAAGAAGGTGCCCGCCAAGGAGGACGGCACTGGTGGTACCTTCACCATCAGTGCCACTCTCGACCCTAAATAGGAAGGCGAGCTCGTTGCTTTCCTGCGAGCGAATGTCGATGTGTTCGCATGGCAACCGTCTGACATCCCCGGTGTTCCCAGGAAAGTGATTGAGCACCACCTAGCTGTCTGTCCTCATGCGCGGCCCGTCAAGCAAAAAGTAAGGAAACAGGCAGTGGAGCGCCAAGAGTTCATTGCAGAAGAGATCAAGAAGTTGGAAGCAGCAGGCCTTGTCAGAGGAGTACTCCATCCCACGTGGTTGGCCAATCCGGTAGTTGTACGCAAGGCTAATGGGAAATGGAGACTTTGTATTGACTTCACGGATGTTAATAAAGCTTGTCCCAAAGACCCATTTCCCTTGCCACGCATCGACTAGATTGTTGACTCCACGGCTGGATGTGATCTGCTTTCATTTCTTGATGCATACTCAGGATATCATCAGATCTTCATGGCAGAAGAAGATGAGGAGAAAACCGCATTCATTACTCCATGTGGCACATACTGTTTCATACGTATGCCTTTCGGTTTGAAGAATGCTGGTTCAACGTTCGCAAGAGTGGTCCATGACGCTTTTGAACCGCAAATGCACAGAAATGTAGAAGCCTACATGGATGACATAGTGGTCAAGAGCAAGGACAAAGCAACTCTGGTTCAAGATTTGATGAGACCTTGCAAATCTGCGCAAAGATCAACCTCAAGCTCAACCCCGAGAAGTGCGTGTTTGGAGTTCCTTCCGCAAGCTTCTCGGTTCTTCGTGGTCTCATGGGGGATTGAAGACAACCCCACAAGATTAAGGCCATCGAGCAGATTGAAGCATCAAAGCGCCAAGGATGTACGAAGACTTGCCGGTTGCGTGGCTGCTCAAAGAGGTTTATCTCTAAGTCTGCTGAGCGCCCGCCATTTTTCAAAATTTTGAAAAAGGCAGGTCCAATGAAATGGACTCGAGGCGGAGGCTGCGCCGCAGACTTGAAGAGATACCTGTCCTCCACTCCAATACTTGTCGCACCTAAGCCACAAGATAAGTTGCTGCTATATATAGCGGCAACCAATCAAGTGGTTAGTGCTGCGTTAGTAGCGGAGAGGGAGGCGGATGATGAGCCGGCAACCGAGGTAGGTGCGCCCAGCGACAAGCGGGGCATCGCCACAAGCTCGTCCCGATAAGGACGGATCTGCGCAGGATTGCGAGAAGATTCGTAAAAGGATGGTGCAGCGCCGGTGTACTTTGTCGGTTCCCTTCGCAGGGGCTAGGTCAAGGTACTCGTGTGCGAAATTGCTTCGCCTCCTCATGGCCTCGAGAAAGCTGCGCCATTACTTCCAAGCACATGAGATAACAGTTGTCACCGCTTTCGCTAAAGAGGATATTGCAAAACCCGTATAACGGGCAGGATTGTCGAGTGGGCATCGAACTGTCAAGCTTTGGCCTCAAGTTTGATAGCACTTCAACTATCCAAAGCAGAGCATTGGCAGAATTCATAGCAGAATGGACGCCAACGCAAGATGAAGAAATTCCAGAGATGAGCATCCCCGTCAAGGAAGCAAGTAAAGAGTGGCTGATGTACTTTGAGGGTGCCTTCTGGCTGCAAGGCGCCGGTGCCGGCGTGCTGCTTATCACACCCACCGGAGAGCACCTCAAGTACATAGTCCAGATGCACTTTCCCAAGGAGCAAGCAACAAACAATACTGCAGAGTATGAAGGTTTGCTTGCCGGTCTCAGGATCGCGGTAGACCTTGGGATCAGGAGGCCCAAGTGCAACGTAGAAAGGGTTCGGCTGGTTCAGTTCATTCGACTCATTCGAGACTAGACACACTCAAGCTAGGTTTTGTAGCTCTCATTGCTCCCTAGCAAGAACTCAAATAATCAGACAAGCAGCAGTAGGAGTTTTATCTCTCCGGAGAGCTCCGAAGCTGGGTAAAACTGTCAGATCGCCTCGATTGACTTCGCAGCGATCTCCGCTTTCATCGAACCACAGGGACTCGGTCCCATAGGTGTCCGTGGGTCACGATCAACTTCCCGACATCTTTGGCGCGAACCTACGGCCTTCCGCTAAAGATGTCGGGGAAGCTGATCGTGACCCACAGACACCTATGGGACCGAGTCCCTTGTGGTTCGATGGGGGGGGGGGCGGAGATCGCACGAAGAGCAGATCGAGGCGGAAAGAGTAGCCCGGCAGTCAAGTATGTACCAGTTTGTTGACAACATCCCGCATGTAAGAAGACTCAATGGTGTGAAATTGAAGTGTATTTGCCGAAGATGGATGTAAGCTGTTGGCGAGAGATACACGGAGGCATATGTGGTCACCACATTGGTGCAAGAGCACTTGCCGCAAAGCTTTCCAGAAGGTTTCTTCCGCCGAAGCCCTCCAGATGCAATCGCACAAGTAACCAAGTGTGAAGCGCCCCAGCCCATTCCAAGCAGATACACCAGCCAGCTCAAGCTCTCCAGACGATCCCTTTATCCTGCCATTTTCGTCCTGGGGCTCGATATCTCGCCCCTTCCCCGAAGTTGTCGGGGCTTTGAGTACTTGTACATCGAATCGACAAGTTCACAAAGTGGCGGAAGTGGAAGCAGGAGGAAGGTGACGGACACAAGCAATCAAGTTCTTTCAGTCAATTGTTTGCCGCTTTGGGATTCCTAACAGATCATCACCGACAACGGCACACAATTCCACGAGCCGCACCTTCATGCAAGACGTCCAAGATCTTACGCCAAGATCTGCTTTGCTTCGCTGCTCATCCGAGAAGCAACGGTCAAGCGAGAGGGCAAACGCTGAAGTGCTGCGGGACTCAAGACCGAACTTTCGACAGTGCTGCACTAGTGCGGAAGAAACTGGATTGAGGAGCTGTCGGTGGTTCTTGGTCGATCAGACGACGCCAAATTGAGCCACCGCCGACACCTTCGCCTAGTCTATGGAGCGAGGCAGTTCTCCCCACGGAACTCGTGATATGGGTCACCTCGAGTGCTCGCTATGATGAGCTGAGCAAGAGCAGCTGCGACAAGATGACGCTGCTCCTTGAGGAGGATCGCCTTCAGTCACTGCAGACGAGCTGCTCGTTAACAAGAAGCTTTGCGCCGCTACCACAGCCGCAGAAAGTTAGTGCCGAAGCTTCGAGGAAGGCGACCTTGTTCTTCGCGCGCTCAATCCGCCAAGAATTCCAACAAGTTGACGCCAAGTGGGAAGGCCCTTATTGGGTGAAACGAGTCACTAGGCCCGCGCTGTCCGCTTTGAGACCGAAGATGGCATTCCGTGAGCAACTCCTCGAACATCGAGCATCTTCGTAAGTTTTACCGATAGGCGCGTTGCCGAACCTGTTCCGCAACCACCTTTTGTACAAGTCTTGCCGATGTTGCATGTAATCCTTTGTACAAAGCCGGCGCAGACCCTTGCATCAAGAAGCTCATGTGTTGCGCGAACTTGTCAATTTCATGCTTTCATAACCTATTTGCATGTACTATCCGACATTTTGTGCAGCATCCACACCCGTAAGCAATAACGAGCCACTAGGCTCCATAACTTTATTTTCTTCTTTCTTCTCAAAGAAAGGAAGGTTCATCCACCCACAAGTTAACCGGGGAGGAGAAGATAATGGTGTGGGCCACCAAGTGTCGCTCGAGGAAGTATCGCCTTGCCGGGAAGCAAACGACGAAAAAGCTAAGTTGCCAAAGTTTGAGCAATCAGTTTTTAAATTTTTAAGTTATCTTCCTCGAACGATAGTACTTTGTATGGAAAACCTGTGCGCGGAGGAACCAACTCAGAGCTAGTTTGGCGCCTTACTTTGTTTCGAGTCCGCCAACAACTTAAGTGAGCTGCAACTAGTTGCGCATAAGGTTGTTTGTCGAGGCGGCACCGCCAAAGAAGGCCGACGTTCCGCACTCAGCGCATGCAAGGGTGCCCACGCCGACAAGTTCCCTAAAAGCGTAGGGCACAAACGTACAAAGGAAGGAATCGAGTAAAGGAAATAACATTGCATTCGATTGCCTAAGATAGAGTATATTACAAAAATAACTTGTCGCAGATCTAATGAATTGTTCTAAACATGATCAACAGCGACAAAGGAAAGATAAACTTGGCGACCTAGTCCACGCGTCGCCATCAACTCCTTGACTACCACCCCGTCCACAATGAGTGCGACAAGGGCCTTGAGCGCTTCAACGCCGCAATGGCGGCGAGGGACTTGAGGACGCTACGAAGATGACGCCGGATTGCGGAAGGCCACCTTCATCAAGACCTTCTTCAAGAGCCCCCACGCACTTGGCGCGACTCGTCACCCACCGCTTTGGGATCTCTTCACGGAGCGGCCGGAGAGCCGCCAACACGCCTTGAAGAACAGGCTGAGCTTGGCGCTGGGTTGAGATGCTCGTCGGTGGAGTACCCGAGGTCCACCATCCCCAGCTCCATCGGTTCTTTGTCGATGGCGGCGGCTGTGTTCACGAGACCCTCGGTCCAGATCATCACATTCTCTCCGAAGGTGTTATGGGCGTCGTGGCGCCGCCAGCAGCTCCTCGCTGGCCTTGATCTTCCAATGCACTCCACTTCCCGCCTCCTTGGCGCCGCCCAGCCGCCTCCGCTGTGGTGGACAGCTTCAGCTCAAGATCCGCCTTGGAGTCCTTGGCGGCGCCGAGCTTTTGATCTTCTCAGCGAGACGGCCCTGCAACTCGCCAAGAGTGTAGGCGCCCTTCTCGGCCAGTGCTTCAACATGGTGACCTCCTCGCCGCTCTTCAAGGGTGGCCTCCAGCTGCGCCACCCTCGCTTCTAACTCCTTCTTGGCGGCCTCGGCAGCTGCGGCAGCGTCCTTTGCCTCCTTGAGTGCTCCGCTAATTGATTGCTCACGCACGGTAAGATCTTCCTCATAGCTGTCGAGGTTGATCTTCCGCTGCGCCGGCTCACCTTCTCGCGCAGATAGCTTCTCGCCGGCAAGCCTTTGCTGCTCCTCGACTCGGCCTTCTCCAGATGAAGGCCGTGGCGCCTCAAATGAAGTTGCTCCGATGCTTCGCCACGTCCCGGAGAGTTTTTTTGTTGGCGCCGCCGCTCTTCAACAAGGCTTCTCTATCAGCCTCCCGCCGCGACAAGTGCTTCCGTGGACTCCAGCTTAGCTTGTCGGGCGCGTAGAGCGACAAAGAGCTTCTTCAAAGAGCTGCTCCTCCTCGACTCGCCATCGCTGCTACTTGGCGCGTCAACTAGCGACAGCCCAGCGGAGGCGAGCAGCTCGTCAAGGTCTCCCTCGACCGACGCCTCGAACTTGACGCCCATGGAAGCTTGATGAAGACACCGTCGCCGCCTTCGATAGGCGCCGGGTTGGGGCTCTTCGAGCCCGGTGCTGCATCGGTGGCGGAGGGATCGGCGGTCGGTGTAGCGCTGGCGCCCCGCGGCCTCGTGGTCGCAAGACGATCACCGACCCTCCCCACCTTTTGCGCCAAAGAGCTTTGGCGGCCTCCTCGCCGGTGGACCCATCGGCGCCGCCTCGCCCTCCATGTTGGCAACGCTGTCATTGTTGTCGCCTGGCCCTCCGCCGGCAACCTCGGTCCCATCGGCTCTCAGCAGATGGATCTGATGATCGAAAAAGAAAGAACAGTCAAGCAAATGTTCGAAAAGAAGACAGAAGAAGAACCGAAGGGAAATTTTCGGTCAAGGGATTACCTGTAATAGGGTCTGTGGCCGCGGCCTCAACCACCGGAGGATCGCCGGCGCTGCCCCTTGTCGGGGAGGCTCCCCTTGTCGGAGAAGCATCCCTTGCCGGAGAGTGTTCCCTTGCCGGGGAATTATCCCTTGGCGGCGTAGTTGAAGCAGATAGTATCTCGAGCGCTTCCAGATCCTCCCGATGAGACCGCTCGCCCTACACAAATCAACAAGTCGATATCAAGATGGATGAAGCACCCATGCACGCCCTACAGTAACAAGTGGACCAAATACTTACCCTGGGGGCTGTGCTGGGGGCTGCTCAGAGGAAGGGTTGCTGTCCGCAAGGAGTCTCAGCGCCTCCACTGCCACCACGGGGGTCGTCTTCGATGACAACCACCGCTGCCTTGGCTCTTCGACGCCCTCTGAGCCAGCGTCCTGAAAAAGGAAAAGGTTCAGGATGAAGCAAATCAGATGCAAGACAAAGTAGCAAATTGAAGAATTACAAGTACATCGACAAGATCTTACTCTTCTTCCTCCTCCTCGAGCTGAGAGCGGAGAAGTCGACCCGCCCCGCCCGCAGGCGACGAGCCGGAAGAGTAGGCTCCTCGACGCTTGGCGGGTGCAGGAGCCGTGGTACCGTAGGCCCCGCCCGTTGTTGTGGCGGCGCAGGCGCTCGCTGCAACGGAGCTTGTCGCGTGGAGCGCGTCCACGCGCGCGACGGCTGTTGGCCTGCCCGCCGCCTCGCCACTTCCCCGCCTTGCGGAGGCGCTTTCAGGAGCTGCGGGCTCCTCCCGCGACAAGTTATCTCAAGGTGGAGGGAGGCGCCCGCAGGCTCGCTCGCCAAAGATCGCTCGACCTGCTCCTCCTCGCTGGCAAGCTCCTCTCGGTCGGCAAGGCTTGCCGCCTCGCTCTCTGCCTCCACAAAGAACCCAACACGCCAGCCGCAGCAATCGCTGCCGCCTCCAACCTTGTGGCAATCCGCGCCATCTCTTGCTCGGTGGTGTCACGGTGAGCAACCTTCGCCGTCGGCGCGGATCGGCACCTCTTCCAAGTTGTCAAGAACCGCCGCACGATGTCGCCGGAGGGCTCTTGCCAGGTTGGAACGATCCCATGAGAGTCACACAATGGCATCATGGCGCCGGATGCGGTCAAGTTAAGAGTTGTTGCACAAAGGAACTACCCCTCGCAACATGAACCATTCGGGTGGTCAGGTCATGCTTGAACAACTCCAGCAGCATTGCATCCAGCTCCAAGACGGTGAAGTTCCAGCTTGAGGCCTGGGCGCAACCTCATGATATCCGCTGGTTTTGGAATTCCCAAGCTGGCCTCCTCCTCTCCCGCAGGGGATGGCGCGGCGGCGGCGAAGTCTGCGCCAATCGCGCTTACAGAAGTCCGCAAGCCCGAGGCGCAAGATCCGGATCACGCTTATCTTCAACCTATCATCTTCCGCGCCAAGTTGCTCCAATCATTGCCGCAAGACTATGGGAGCTTGGCGCAGGCGGTGAAGGGCTGCGGTTTTCCTCACGATCCAACACCAATCAGCTCTCCACTCTTCCCACTTGCTCATGGAGCTCTCCTTCAAGATAGGTTTCTTTCTTGCCGATCCCGGAGACCCAAGCAATCCCTCCGCAAGTGGCTCTCCTCTCTCTACGCCGAGGCATGAAGAAGTGGCGAAAAGGGCTACATTTGGGTGGACTCGACAAAGTTCTCGCAGAGGTGTGCGAAACCGCCATGGTAAGAACGGCGCTGGGGTGAAATCAAGGAGGCGAAACCCGAGGTATTCATGACATCACGTAAGAATTGAAAAGGCGGCAGAGCCCGCAGAGAAGAAAAGCGCCAAGAAGGGATACCCGATGAAACCTTCTCGATGCAGCGCGGAGATCACCCTCGCGCGCTGTTGCGCCTGGCTCACGACGACGAAGAGGTAGTACATCTCCGCAGCTCCTTTGCGCCGAGCTGGGGTCAAGAGGGCCCGCCTTGCGCAGCGCCAGCCGCTGCGCCGGCCGATTTCACGCCTCTTCCCTTGTCGCCTTCTGAGCCATGGCGGAGGCGGTGGGGAGGCCGACGGCGCTGGTGGTGCTGGTAGCGATGGGGCGGAGCTTTGCTCTCTTCGACCAGAGAAGAAGGGGGAGCGAAGGTGGTTTTTGATGTGACAAAGAATGGCGAGGTGGGCGACCTGCCCTCGATTCCTCTGCTTATAAGGAGGGAGAGGGGCGGACGCCCGCTTTTCCCATTAAAGAAAGCCCCCACGATCTCTCCCACGATGCCACGCCCGGCGCGCTGCCTGTGGGGACGGGTGGGTCCGGAGCGAGTAACGGTGCGATCTAGGCCGCGCGACGCGTCTGCAGATCGCTTTTGGGCCTGCCCAACAGCGCTGGCACTGCATGGCCCAGCCCGGGGTTCTGCCGGTGTACTAGAGTAGGGGTACCCTAGTATCCCGAACTCGCACGGGCAACAGCAGCACTCAGCAAAGGCTGGCCTAGTGACCGCTAAGATCTCCACGGCCCTTTGGAGCCATTCAAGAACAAAGATTCAAGACCCCGCAAGAGGAGCTTGCCGGAAGGCCACTCAGGCACGGCGAAACAAGACCCCGCAAGAGGAGCTCTGCCGAAGGCTTGGTGAGCGACAAGCTCCCGAGCCGACAAGGATTCAGCCGCTGCAAGGTGCTTGCCGCGCAGTAACCTCTTCATCTCCGCCCAGCTCATCCACCAACGTGTCGCCATGGGGCCATTCCAGGCGCAGGTGTCAAGAGGCAGGCAGCCAGCGGGAGCAGCGATAAGCGGTGCCGACAAGCTTATCATCGTGGCAAACGGTGGAGCACTTGACGGTCCATGTTGCAATCATTTAGGCGATGTGGACGGGCATTTATTGATCTTGTCCCTTGCCGCCGAGTTAGGTATATGCACCGACAATCGCAAGTCGGTGTACCAACCATCGTTTTTCCATTTGTACCTCATCTACGCTGCCACTGTCGGTGACCCCTTGAGCCTATAAAAGGAGGCCCAAGTGCAACATAGAAAGGGTTCGGCTGGTTCGGGCCATTCGACTCATTCGAGACTAGACACACTCAAGCTAGGTTTTGTAGCTCTCGCTGTTCCCTAGCAAGAACTCAAATAATCGACAAGCAGCAGAGGGAGTTTTATCTCTCCGAGAGCTCCGAAGCTGGGTAAAACTGCTCGTGTGCATCGCCTCGATCTGCTCTTCATGCGATCTCCGCCCCCCATCGAACCACAAGGAACTCGGTCCCATAGGTGTCCGTGGGTCACGATCAGCTTCCCCGACACCCCTAGTCCGGGCTGGGCATAGTTCGGACATTGCTCCCTTGTAATGATGAGGAATCGCATCAAGTCTAGAGCCTCGCTTAAAGGCAAGGTTTGGCCAGGGAGAAGAAACTCCGTGGAGTACAGCGAGAAGAAAACTCCTTGGCCGAGCTCACACGATGCTGACTCCGAGGGTTCCGAGCCAGCGTCCGGAGAAGAGTCCGGCTCCATGATGGTTGCCAACGACACTACTTCCTCCGGCTCTCCCGTATTGGGCTTAGTGGCCGCAGATAGTCCGGCGAGCTCAATAATCCCATCCTCGGGCCTGGCGATGTGCTCCGGATCTAAGGCCAGAGCAAATGTTGGGGTTGTGAACCCTTGGAAGATCAAGTCCCCTTGGATATCAGTGACATGATCCAGATTTCCAAAGATAATCTGGTGACTGGGCGAGCTGCCGATCTGCTCTAGATGGCTGCGAGTTGTTCCGCAGCGGCCGCCAATATGAAGAGCTGGCCGGGGAGGAAATCCTCCCATAGGGCAACATTGTTGTAGATGACGTCATAGTGGAACTCTCAATGAAAGCACCAATGTCGGTGTCAAAACCGGCGAATCTCGGGTAGGGGGTCCCGAACTGTGCGTCTAGGATCGATGGTAACAGGAGAAGGGGGACACGATGTTTACCCAGGTTCGGGCCCTCTTGATGGAGGTAATACCCTACTTCCTGCTTGATTGATCTTGATGAATATGAGGATTACAAGAGTTGATCCAGCACAAGATCGTAATGGCTAAACCCTAGAAGTCTAGCCTGTCTGATTGTGATTATGATTACCTCTACGGACTAAACCCTCCGGTTTATATAGACACCGGAGGGGCCTAAGGTTGTACAGAGTTGGTTTACAAAGGATGGAATCTACATATCCGAACGCCAAGCTTGCCATCCACGCAAAGGAGAGTCCCATCCGGACACGGGAAGAAGTCTTCTGTCTTGTATCTTCGTAGCCCATAAGTCCGGCCCATGTTACATAGTCCGGACGCCCGAGGACCCCTTAATCCAGGATTCCCTCAGCGACAGCTAGCTACGGTGTGTGAGAAACCTAACGGAGAGGAGCAGGTAGCGGAGGAGCTCACCGAGCGGCAAGCACGGTGGCCCTTGGGGGTTTAGTAGCTGCAGATTCGGGGCAGATCGAACGGCGGTGTAGCGGTGGCCGCAGTTGGGGAAGAAGACGCGAGCGACTACGGTGGCACTCCTCGGGCTCGATCCGGTGGCGAGAAGGAAGAATCAGTCCACCCTGGACCTCATGGATACCTCGGAGGGAGGAATGGGCAACGGTGGCCGCGGTGGAGCGCACGGCGTGGAGACGGCGACGCGTCGGGGGTGTGGTGGCCTTGGTCGCCCAGGGCAGAGAGGGACGAGGTGGAGAGGGGGAAAGAGGGGCAAGGTGAGTGGGGTGAGTGGAGGCGGGGATTGAGGAGGCGGGGAGGCATGTTATCCCCTCGTCGAAGCTGGCGAGGTGGTCCGACGGAGCCGCGCCTCTAGCGACTCGGTCGAGGAATAGGAGAAGGCGACCGGGGGGAAGTGGGCTGGCTGGGCCGAGGTGGGCTAAAGCCTAGTAGGGCAGGGGGGCCCTCTCTCATTTACCCTTTTTCATATTCTTCTGCTCTTTTCTTTTTACAGAAAATGCTTTGCCATATTTGGGTTGCCAAAAAGGATTCTGTAAAATGTGGGACTTGGCCACATAATTACGTTGCAATAGTTGGCACTGCCACAAAAGATTGTGAGGCTTTTTAAATAGTCTGTAATTTTTATAAATTAAAAAGAAATTTAATCTATTGTATTAGCCACTGCTTTAATTGGTTTAGGCCATTTAAACACCTTGCAAAAATGTTGGTTTACCACCAATATTAACAAATGATTATTTGCCACATGATGATTATTTTAGTTTTCATGTGTGACAAATATGAATTTTTGACTTCATATTGGATTTGAATTTGAATGGTGATTTGGATCAAGTGAAGATTAGCAATAGTAACATGATGACATGGCACCATTAACAGGGGATGTAACATCCCAAAATTATAAATTTTGGAATGTTATATTAATTAACTAAATATATGTTTGATTATTTGATTGTTTGTTTGAAAGTGAGTGGAATTTGAGAAAAAAATCAAATGAGAGGGAATAAAAGGACTTTCCCAATTTTTTTTCATCCCTATCGAATTTTACGTTTGCATCTTGTCAAAAATTCTCTGATAAAAAAAATATGAGAGGAGGAATATGACACTCCAAAAATCAGAGACAATCTTTGACAATTTATTTAAAACTCAAATTTCCCCTTCATTTCGGAGTTGTTGCAAAAATATTTAAAAAAAAAAACTATTTTATTTCGTCATGAAAATATGTTCATGATTTAGGAAATTATATTCTGAGATTTTTGGTACATAATATGTCTATATAATTTTTTATTGGTTTATTTGTTTTCTTTTCCTCGCTGTTTTATTAAAAAAACACCCTTGAGCCGTGCCAAAGCGAGGCGCACCGCCTGCCCAGCCTCAAGGCTTGGCGCTTAGGGCTAGTGCACGTATGGGAGGGACTCCCATGAGCCCGCCGCCACCCCTCCCTTTCACGATCTCTCTCCCCCTCGTTTTTTTTCTTTCTTCTTGCTCCTCACGGGAAGAAACAAAACAGAAGATTGCCATGCCGCCTGTGTCCGCGATCTCCGAATCCGATCCCGGCTGCCCCCGCCCCAAGAATATGTCCTATAAATACTGGCTAGTCCCTCTTCCGATTCCCTTGAAATCTCTCGCCAAGTCCACCTCTAAAACACGACTCGCTGCTCCAATCTGACCGCAGGTTGTAGTTCATCGGCGGATTTCGGCCGTGAGCCACCCCAAACCTTCTCATTTTGTGTATCAAATGCTCTCGATCAGACAATCGCTTCGACAAAGTCTTGCTTTCCTTCTCCATCTACAGCGACTGCACCAACATTGTTGTCTTCGCGAGCACTCGAGCACTAAGCTTCGCCTTCGCTCGTCGCTGCCTCGTCACCGACCACCTCCGGGTCCACCACCGGACGAGCCACACCCCGCCAGATCTCCCGACACCTCTGCCGCCACCCACGACCGCCGAGCCACCGCCCACCGAGCCCAAGCGCGACCCCAACACACTATCTCTCCAGAAGTCCCAGCCACCTCTTCGCTCAAGAAAAAAAATAGTTTAGTAGATCGCTTTTCGTTAGATCAGTTTTAGTGTATGGTTTTTTTCGGTTTAGATCTAAACCGGTTCACCGGTTTCTGTTAGTTATATAGTGTACGCGGTTTGTTAGTTAACGCCCGAGCGTTTGGTAGCTACAGATCGCACCCCCGTAGGCCCAATAGCGCTTGTTTGTTTTTTTTTCTGTTAAGTTATTAGTTTATTGTTTTAATTGTTGTTAAGTTTTACTTAGGACAAAACTATTTTGTGTTATGTCTTAGAGTTTTCCTTGGTAGTTTTGTTGTGTAGTTTTCCTTTGTTTTTATTTGGTGTCCCTTGATTTGCATTTTTATTTGTTGGTTTTATTATGAGTGTTAGAATTGTTTGCTAGGATGTTTGCTTATATGAATGCTATGTTTGACTATATAGATTTTCAACGGAGTGACGAATAGTTCTACCAAGTCATTATTCGAGAGTGTTGTTATCTTCATCAACTTACCAGGCAAGTTCACTTTGACCATGCTTTCATACCTATGTTTTAT
This sequence comes from Aegilops longissima, assembly GCA_021605205.1. Lineage (NCBI taxonomy): Eukaryota > Viridiplantae > Streptophyta > Magnoliopsida > Poales > Poaceae > Aegilops > Aegilops longissima. The sequence goes on from CM038682.1 coordinate 310,461,228, forward strand.
TGCATTTAGTGGCATCTTTGCAACCACCCTCCAAAGAGTGATATTGAATTCTTGTAGTTGATTAGTATGCATGAGGTAGGAACCCATCACCCTGTTACCAAGCCCGGACGTTATTTATTTTAATGCTACGCTATAGTAGACGGGTTGGTATGAGTGCTCGAGAGTGGTGTGAAGAAGGAGGACTCTACGTCAATGACGATAACCCATGGTGGCATCTGCAAGGACTGCATTTTCAAGGCCTCAAGACTTCAACACTCGAGACAAGAATTCAATACACACTCACCGGGTGAAGGATTTGTTGACGGCACCCCTGGAGAAACCAAAGTGGTTGGCCGGGATGCATGGAGAAGCGCCATGACATCTTGCGGAAAGCTTCACCTGACTCAAAGAGACGGAAGAATATTTCATGCCCGAAGCTTACCTGCAACCGCAAGTCACTATGGGCTCGCTTGGTTGACCTTAGTGGTGACTCGGCTGGGACGGTGCTAGCAGATGTAGAACTACGGTAGGATTGGATGAGCACCGACATGTGGTCGAGGAACTCTTCGAAGACCATGTTTCGTCATCTTGTTCTCAAACACCCTCAAGTGCGAGAACGAAAGAGAGGGATCGAATCTTGCGGGTAAAGTGTACAAACCTCTACAGAGGGTTAAAACCTAATTGATTAGCCGTGTCCCGTTACGGACAATTTGAGCATCCGGACTTGGATCTATCTCGAACTCTCAACACCGGACTGATAACATAATTGTGGGCACCTTATGATGATTTTGGGCTATGAGACATCGGTTAGCGGAACCATGTCATGATAGAAAACTCCATAGTACAGACTCCTGATATTCCTTTGTTGTAGGGAAAAATAAAACCAGCTTTTATGCAAAACAAAACTCGCATACGAGTCACAAAGCCATATTGCATACAAGATAGTTTTATCATCTGTTTTCTCATGTTGTGATCTTGCCGGTACATTCAATGTAATGACTTACACGGCTGCAACGTATCATGTTGCGTATACTTTCTTCCGACGAGTAAGAGTACGGCACAGGTTACGGTCTACACTCAACCTGCCGATGGCGTTGATGGGACTCCACACCCGTTTGATTGTTTCCGCTGAGTATTATGAGGTATATATCATTTTACGTTATTTATACATGTGATTGCACTTTGATATATACATTGATGTACTGTGTGTGCCAGCATACTAACCCAGGGATGGCACAGATACACAGAGGCTTGACCGTCTGAGGTCGGGTCGCTACAGGGGATTACTATAGCATGACACTGGGGGTGTTACAAATCTCCTCCACTACAAGAAATCTCGTCCCGAGACTTAAGTGCGGAAGTAAAGAGTAACTTCGGGAGAACTGACCCTTATAGGGCTAATTATCTGGTGAAAAATTCAGGGAATGTGGCAGAAGTACCTCTCAAGTTGAAAACTTAAGAAAACATCGAGAGCAAGATATGAAGGTACAATAGGAAGTTTCAAGCGAATGGACAAACGATCGAAAACTGAACATAGTGTGAGAAGGGGGTTCAGAGCATCGGGAATAGATCATCTCTCGGACGGTGGCTTGTGACAACACACAAAGCCAAGAGCAAATGATACTTCATAATAAAGGATATACGGGAGAGTCAGGTTCCGATCCTGTGGAACTGTGGGTTATGAGCCCACCATGTGGGTTAAAAGAAGAAAGGGGGGCGATAGCAAGGCATGTCATATGATAGACTGTCAGTTATGTTGTCAATAACATTGGTACCAAGGGCGAGGTACAGAGAGAACTATTTTCCTGCTCGTTGAACGAGGCGGACCAATAGGCAAAGTTCTCGTCCATCGGTGGTTACCGTAGTGTCAACAGCAATAATAGCAAGGTCTTACTAACAAATTGTACACCGGGGTGTTTTCATAAGTAGGGAACTATTACTACTTAGATCTCATAAACCGCAAGAAAGGTTAAACAAAACAATGGAAAAGAAAAGGTGATCATTAGATTAATCAGAACATTGGAAAGGAAATGTGTTTACACACAAGAATTGGGAGTATATCCTTCCCAAGGCGAAGCGGAGTAGGATATACATGATATGACAGCAAGTTCAAAAGCATTTAGATAAAGGGTGAGAGGGAAGAATCATGATATTACCCATACAACGGTGTTTGGATAATAGATCAAGAAACATTCGACAATGTGCTTCCAATGTTCTTGTTGATATTCGAAATACCTCAGTCATGCTTCGAGGTAGCATTAACATGGTGTTACAAGTAGGGGTTGGAGTTGAAGATCACAAGAAATACTCAAGGAACAATTGCAGGAATAGCAAGGAGTCCAAGGTATAACCAAGACATGATCAAACATGTGTTGGAAAGAAGACAAGGGAGGTGTCGATGATAACTCAAATCATCGAAGGTCAAGGATGGTATTTCTCACCATGAATTCGATTGATATCCTAGAAGAGCTCAGAATGTTGATGATGATCATGACAAATTTGTCGAGAGGTTTCATGAAGATGTGATCGATCGGCGATGACATCAAGTCAAAGGAATTTTGAGGCGGAAGGTTATCGGAACCACGAATATGACACAATCTCGGAATCAGGCTTGCTGTTCAAGGTGAAATGATATGACGAGGAAGATCGACGAAAGCTTAGCTCATCGTCTAAATTGTGCTCCGGGAAGGACCAGGTAGCATAGTTAAAATTTACCACGATAATGATATAGCCAATCAGGCTAGGAATGGCTCGAAGTATTATGAAACTCGTAAGCAACGAAAATTACTTAGAGTTATTGAATCAGAGTGCAGGGTCGATTCACTTATCAATGTGAATCGGTTGACAAACAACCCAGAACCCATGAAGTGACAATGACAGGGAAAGTTAGTGTTCATCAAAAGTTCATAAGATTTGGTGCAATGGCATGATATCCTCGAGATATTAGGGGTAATACTCGAAGGTAGATCATATTAAAGATTGGACATGTGTATTGGTTTGCAGAAGGCAAGCACTTCAACTTGTCCGAGAAATGGGATCAAAGAAGCACAATCTTGGTTGGAACCACGATTGCAAAGGCCAAAATCACAGATACGTGATCAAATTATACCAAGGGAACAATTATTGTTAGGAGAAGATTCCATGATAAGATCTACATCATTTCCATGGGCATGAACACAAAGTTGAAGGTCGACTCCCACTTCTCCAATGCATAACATTTCATTCACTTCCCGCTTTTGAAGAAGTTGTAGCGATGAAATCTTATCTGATGAAAAGCCAGTAGAGTAAAACCCTCATAACTTTTGAGTTCACAGATTTAGGGAAGACATAGTTCAACCCTTCGGGTTATCTTATGAACATATAATGCAAGCTTCAGGAGTAAATTATACCAGCTCGAAAGCAGAGCATGGTTGACAAAAGCAAATGACAGAATTTACCAAAGGCATTATGTGTCAAGGGAAGAACTCACAAGGTTAATGAATATGAAGGACATTGTCGGATAATAATCCAACCAAGGATCTGATGTGAGTATCGATACTCAACCAGAAGAAGAAAGAATGCAAAGGCATCGGATTATAGATATATATGGATAACTTCAAAGCTTGAATACAAAGGAATTATGATTTTCATATCAGAATATCAGAAGCAGAGGCTCTGATCAAAAGATAATTGAGTGTAATCGATATAGATCGACAATCAATCAAGTTTTTGTTTGCCAAGAACAAGCCCATGTTCGGAGTGACGTCTGAGCCAGAAGGATGAATGCTAGGGTCTGATTGAGGACTTCGAGCATTCGCAACAAATTGGGTGAAGGGACTCGAAACGATAGAGACATAGGATGTCAACGAAGATTACTAGAAATATGGAATTAACGATAATGCCGGCACGCAAGACTTTCCAGAGCAATAGGTTGCAAAGTATTCTCAGAAGGTCGAATAGCATTTCAGGATATTTTGTGAAACAGATGAATAACTAGGAATGAACAAATCCCCGATAAGTGTGAGGAATTATTCAAACATGTATTCATTTCGGAAAAGGAGCTGCAAGGCAGCAGGCGCAACGGATTTTTGGAATAACGGAGAGTACTAGGGGTATCTTGTAATAATAGGAGCAACTGAGGATGAAGGTACAAGCGGCAAGGATGTTATCCACGGGGATTATCGATGGTCAGGAACTGCAAGGCAGTAGCCACAGTGTCTCAGGAAGCATCGAGGAGTATCTTCATAATCTTATGGCGAAGCAAGCGATCATCGATAATGTCGGGGCTCTCCGGGAGGAAGTGGGTACGAGAGCCTAATGTTAGAGTTAGTAATTTTTTTAACCCGAATAGAAGAGAGATCAGAGTTCCAGAGCATAGACGAGGAATAAAAGATACTAATACCACCCAATGGTGACGTGGGCCCATAAGACACATAGCCATGTTAGTAAAAGTTTTTGTAGTGACTAGACTCGACTTCGGCCAAGGAGTTGGAAAGGGGGCTACCTACAGCAATGGCTCGACATTAATCTCAGACGCCTCGATTCAATCGCATACACTAATCATACATGCAAATGTGTACGATCAAGATCAGGGACTCATGGTAAGATATCACAACACAACTCTAGACACAAATTAAAATAATACAAGCTTTATATTACAAGCCAGGGGCCTCGAGGGCTCCAATAAGAACGAGTAAGCGGAAGCAACATTATCTGAGTACATACATGAGTTAAACAAGTTTTCCTTAAGAAGGCTAGCACAAAAGCAACATTGATCGAAAAGGCAAGGCCTCCTGCCTGGGAGCCTCCTAACTACTCCTGGTCGTCGGCAGCCTCCACGTAGTAGTAGGCACCCTCGGGGTAGTAGTAGTCATCGACGGTGGCGTTTGGATCCTAGGCTCCACCATCTGGTTGTGACCACCGGAAAGAATGGAAAGGGGCGAGAGGGAGCGAAGCAACCATGAGTACTCATCCGAAGTACTCAGCAAGCAAGGATCTACACTACATATGCAACATTATCAAAGAAAGGCTGTATATGTGGATTGGGCTGCAAATGCCAGAATAGAGAGAAGGCCTAGTCCAATCGAAGACTAGCATCTTCAGCATCTTCAAGCATTTAGAAGAGTACAGAAAAACATAATATAAAGTAACACTCCCTCTGTTCCTTGATATAAGGTGTATAGATTTTTGAGAAGAAGTCCGAAATATAAGGTGTATTGCATTGCACCACTCGTTTGGATAATTTTTTTAGGGATTTGATTACATTTCCTTATATTGGGCAAGCTCCTCTATTTCCTCATATCAATTAGTCAGGTGTAATCTCGCCCAAAACTTGTGAAATTTTCCCTCCACGCGCGTTCTTTAATTTCCGTGCCAAAAACTATACACCTTATATCTAGGAACGGAGGGAGTAGTAGTGTTATCAACCTCACCCAGAGATCTTTCCTCGACTCCCTGCGAAAAAGCAATCCCAGAGCCATACTATCCATTCCTCATCTCAAGTATCCAGTTCTAGTTGTATCGATCGGGATACATCTCCGAGCGTCCGTTACCATAGGACAGGCTATCGATAGATGTTCTCTTCCCTGCAGGGGTGCACCAACTTACCCACCGCACTCACTTAACTCCGGCCGGACAAACTTTCCTGGGTCATGCCCGGCCTCGGCCAAACAATACGCCGCAACCCGACCTAAGCTTAATAGAGAGGTCAACACGCCGGACTAAACCTATGCCCCCAGGGGTCATGGGCCATCACCCCGGGAACTCCTGCACGTTGCGTACGCGACCGATGAGCATACCTAGGTACCTCCTTAAAAAAGGCAGGTGCTTACGCAGTCCAACCCGGCGCACGCCGCTCAGTCGCTGACGTCTATTAAGCTTCGGCCAATGTATACGACGCAGAACACCCATACTATGCCCACGTGATGGTTAGTGCTATCAGGCTAGAGGCCCCTCGGATCAAATATCAAAATCGTAGTGGATTAGGAACGTGCGGTAACAAGCAGAGACTCACGAAAGATGTGACCCCGTTGCCCCGTCCAAGGACTTGCGGCAAGGGCTAAGAATGCCCGGCCACGCCTCGTAATTATCTCGCGGGCACCTTCCAGGTCAACCCGACTCCACATCACTCGCAATTAAGCTCGCGCGGGAACCCCTGAGGGCCAACCCATCTTTAGAAACATGTTTCGGTGTAAATTCTTAGTAACCATAGTAACTGTGTGTCTACCACCAAGGGGAACCCTGAGGAACCACCCTCGGTGGATTCCAGTCGATGTAATCATCAAGGTGAATGTAAGAGGAACCACCCTTGAGGTTCACACTTGAGGGGTTGCATGACAGAGTCGTATCGGAAGTGGTTAAGGAGGAAATCACCCTCGATGACCACGACCAAATAGCTACACTACAGAGATCTCATCAGGAGTGATGTATGAGATTCCACCCTCGGCACTCGATGGTAACTCTTCAGAGTCGAGCAACAAAAGGGGCGTGATGTGATGTGAGGTGTCGGGATCTGGTCGTCGATCATGTAGATCGAGTCGTCGATGATCAACAGGGGCAACGAGGACCAGGTGGGGGTCACTGATGGATCACTAACCAACCTATACTAAGCAGTTTAGGATAAACAGGTAAGATACAATGAGCAGGTTACAAAAGCAGGCTATGCATCAGAGTAGGAGCAAACAAGAACAATAGTAAAATCTAATGCAAGCATGAGAGAATGGAATGGGCGATATCGGGATGATCAATGGGGGGGGCTTGCCTGGAAGCTATGCTGTAAAGGAAGATAGGTCGTCCGAGACGTAGTCGATCACAGGGTCAACATCGGTCTCGGGGTCTACCAGAGAGAAGAGGGGGAAGAAACAATAAATAACAAAGCATCATAAAGCATAACGTGGTAATACGTGGTGCTAGGTGTGAACTAACGTTGTGCTAGACGTTGCAGACGGAGAGGGAAACATACAGAGGGGTTTTTCCGGCGTCTGGCGTTTTCCGGACAGATGAAAAGAGAGGGGACGGTTCCATGTTTAGCATGCTAGCAACATGTGACAGATGAACGGACCGCGTATCCGGATTCGTTGGATTTTTCTGAGCAAATTTCATGTAGGAAACATTTTCATTCGAGTTACGGTTTATTTTCTATGAATTTTCAAAGATTAAACCATTTTTTGGATTTATTTATATTAACAGAAATGGAATATGACGTCAGCATGACGTGTTGATGATGTCAGTAGTCAACAGACTCGCTGACCATGTCAAACCTAGCCTGCATGTCAGCCTCTGTTAGTCTGACAATGGATTAAACTAACTAATCAAGGTTAATTAGCTACTGGGCCCCACCTGTCATAGGTAAATGACTAAACTAATTAATTTTTAATTATAAATATGTTTTAGTTAACCTAATATGTGGTGGGGCCCGCATGTCGCTGGTCGGGCTGCCCAACAAGACAGCTTTACTGTGTCAATCGTCAATCGGGGCCAGGGCCCCATCGGCAAGGACGCAGGTGGCCCCACGTGTGCCAGCCAACATGCCGGAGGCTTGACGCCGGCATCCTCCAAGCGCGGCGGAGGACACGGCCTGGCGTTGGAAACGCGCTACGAAGCACCAAAACGCGTGCGACAACTTGCGTTCGAACCGTGGAAGCGTTCTGCGTCGACTGATGGTGGTGCTGGACCAAAAGGTCGCCAGAAACGGGTCGGTGACAAGCTACGGCGGCAGCTCGTGCAAGACCTCGATGGAAACTACACTAGGGAGCACTGGGAAGCTCGTGTGCATGCTCGTGGGGCTCCTGGGAGCACCAGGAGCACGACCGTGCCTCAGGCGGCGGTGACGTCGACCACAGCGACGACCACAGCAGAGGGCGGCGAAAGCGTAGCACCTGGACGCAGCGACCGTCTGCGGTCAAACCGCGGATCTCGGTAGGGCTCCTTAACTGTGTGTCTAGGATCGATGGTAACAGGAGACGGGGGACACGATGTTTACCCAGGTTTGGGCCCTCTTGATGGAGGTAATACCCTATTTCCTGATTGATTGATCTTGATGAATATGAGGATTACAAGAGTTGATCTACCACGAGATCATAATGGCTAAACCCTGGAAGTCTAGCCTGTCTGATTGTGATTATGATTACCTCTACGGACTAAACCCTCCGGTTTATATAGACACCGGAGGGGCCTAGGGTTGTACAGAGTCGGTTTACAAAGGATGGAATCTACATATCCGAACGGAAAGCTTGCCATCCACGCAAAGGAGAGTCCCATCCGGACACGGGAAGAAGTCTTCTGTCTTGTATCTTCGTAGCCCACAAGTCCGGCCCATGTTCATAGTCTGGATGCCCGAGGACCCCTTAATCCAGGACTCCCTCAGTAGCCCCTGAACCAGGCTTCAATGACGATGTGTCCGGCGGGGAGGAAGAATCAGTCCACTGCGGACCTCCTGGACACCTCGGAGGGAGGAATCGGCGCCGGTGGCCGCGGTGGAGCGCGGTGCTCGACAGCGTGGAGACGGAGACGCGTCGGGGGCGTGGTGGCCTCGGGCGCCCGGGGCGGAGAGGGACGAGGTGGAGATGGGGGGGAAAGGGGCGAGGTGAGTGGGGTGAGTGGAGGCGGGGATCGAGGAGGCGGGGTGGCGCGGGGCCTTAACCCCTCGTCGGAGCCGGCGAGGTGATCCGGCGGAGGCGCGCCTGTAGCGACTCGGTCGGGGAATAGGAGAAGATGACCGAGGGGAAGTGGGCCGGCTGGGCCAAGGTGGGGTAAAGCCCAGTAGGGCAGGGGGCCGTCTCTCATTTACCCTTTTTCATATTCTTTTGCTCTTTTCTTTTTACAGAAAATGCTTTGCCATATTTGAGTTGCCAAAAAGGATTCTGTAAAATGTGGGACTTGGCCACATAATTACATTGCAATAGTTGGCACTGCCACAAAAGATTGTGAGGCTTTTGAAATAGTTTGCAATTTTTATAAATTAAAAAGCCATTTAATCTATTGTTTTAGCCACTGCTTTAATTGGTTTAGGCCATTTAAACACCGTGCAAAAATGTTGGTTTACCACCAATATTAACAAATGATTATTTGCCACATGATGAACATTTTAGTTTTCATGTATGACAAATATGAATTTTTGACTTTAGATTGGATTTTAATTTGATTGGTGATTTGGATCAAGTGAAGATTAGCAACAGTAACATCATGACATGGCACCATTAACAGGGGATTACTGTAGCATGACACTGGGGGTGTTACAATCACAACATACATATCCTCAAATATCGAACAGATATCAAGTTCACACGATTACTTGCAACATGACTTCTCCCGTGACCTCAAGAACAAAAGTGACTACTCACAAATGATAATCATGCTCAAGATCAGAGGGGTATTAAATAGCATAATGGATTTGAACATATAATCTTCCAGCAAATACACCATATAGTAATCAACTACAAGATGTAATCAACACTACTAGTCACCCACAGGTACCAATCTGAGGTTCCGGTACAAAGATTGAACACAAGAGATGAACTAGGGTTTGAGAGGAGATGGTGTTGTTGAAGATGTTGATGAATATTGGCCTCCCAAAGATGAGAGGGTTGTTGGTGATGACGATGACAATGATTTCCCCCTCCGGGAGAGAAGTTCCCCCGATGGAATCGTTCCGCCGGAGGGCAAAAGTGCTCCTGCCCAAGTTCTGCCTCAAGACGGTGGCGATCCGTCCCGAATGTCCTCTCCTTATTTTTCTAGGTCAGAATGACTTATATACCAGAAGATGGGCACTGGAGGTGGGCCGAGGAGGGAACAACCCACCAGGGCGTGCCTGGGCTGCCTGGCGCGCCCAGGTGGATTTGTGCCCACCTGGTGGTCCCCCTCTAGTAGTTATTTGCTCTAGTATTTTTCATATATTCAAAAACAATTCTCCGTAAAGTTTTAGCTCAGTTGGAGATGTGCATAATAGGTGACTCTGACGTAGCTTTATCAGGTCCAAAATTCCAGCTGCCGACATTCTTCCTCTTTGTGTAAACGTTGTATATTATGAGAGAAAAGACATTAGAATTACTCCATAAAGCATTATTATGCATAAAACATTGTAAATAACACTAGGAAAACATGATGCAAATGGACGTATCAGCGTGACATGTATAAAAAAATATGAACGGTGGCCAAGCCACAAATGCTATGTCAACTACATGATCACGCAAAGCAATATGACAATGATGGTATGTGTCATAATGAACGGAGCGGTGGAAGTTACATTGCAATATATCTCGGAATGGCTACAGAAATGCCATAATAGGTAGGAATGGTGGTTGTTTTGAGGAAGGGTAAATGGTGGGTTAAATGCACCGGCGAAAGTTGCTGGGTACTAGACAGGCTAGCAATGGTGGAAGGGTGAGAGTGCTTATAACCCTTGGACTCAACATTAGTCATAAAGAACTCACATACTTATTGCAAAAGTTTATTAGCCATCAAAACAAAGTACTAATAAGCATGCTCCTAGGGGAGAGGTTGGTAGGACTTAACCATCGCGCGCTCCCGACCTCCACACAAAGGATGACAATCAATAATTAATCATGCTCCAACTTCATCGCATAACGATAGACCATACGTGCATGCTTCGGGAATCACAAACTTCAACACAAGTATTTCTACTAATCCACAATTACTCTCTAGCATGACTCTAATATCATCATCTTTATATCACAAAACAAATGATAGGAATCAAACTTCTCATATATTCAATGCTCTTTATGAAAGTTTTATTATATCCGTCTTGGATGCTCATCATATTAGGACTTAATTCATAACCTAAGAAAATTGTCATACTATTTTTAGGACTCTCAAAATAATATAAGTGAAGTATGAGAGTTCATCAATTTCTACAAAATAAAACCACCACCGCGCTCTAAAAAGATATAAGTGAAGCACGAGAGCAACTACCTATCTCAAAAGATATAAGTGAAGATCAATGAGTAGTCAAACAATTAAATAGCTATGTAAGGAATCTCTCTCAATTAAAAACTTTCAGATCTAAGTATCTTATTCAAACAACAAGCAAAACAAAATAAAATAGCATTGCAAGGATAGCACATATCATGTGGGGAAGCAAAAACTTTGGCTCAACCAAAACTGACTGATCATTGTTGAAGAAGAAAGGTGGGATGCCTACCGAGGCATCCCCAAGCTTAGATTCTTGAGACTTCTTTAAATATTAACTAGGGATGCCTTGGGCATCCCCAAGCTTGAGCTCTTGTGTCTCCTTGATACCTCTCATATCACGGTTTCCCTAATTCTTAAAAACTTCATACACACAAAACTCGACAAGAACTCATGAGATAAGTTAGTATAAATCAATGCAATAACCTTATCATTCTCCACTATAGAAAATCACTAAAATTATTATTTAACATTGCATACTAAATGCATCTGCATATCTAATACTCCTATCCTAAAATAGAATCATTAAACAAGCAAACATATGCAAACAATGCAAACATCATAGAAACTTGTCAAAACGAGACAGTCTGTAAAGGATGCAATAAGATTCATACTTCTCTAACTCCAAAATTTCTGAAAAGTAACCACTGTAGAAAATTTGTTGTATAGTGTAAAAATTTCAAGATTTTATCATGTTCGGACTTTCCAAAAGAATTCATATAATGATAGAAAACTTTCTGTTTTCAAAACAACAACATATAGAGTTGGAAAATAAGCATGGTAAAGGCTATACTTGACCTTTTTATTGAACTAAAAGATGGAAAACATTATTCTAAATAACAACAAGCAAATCCAACTAAATAAAATGATGCTCCAACAAAAACTCATATAATGTGATGAATGAAAACATAGCTCCAAGTGAGGTTACCGATAATGTTGGAGACGAAAGAGGGGATGTCTTCCGGGGCATCCCCAAGCTTAGTTACTTGTGTGTTCCTTGAATATTAACCTGGGGTGCCTTGGGAATCCCCAATCTTAGGGTCTTTCCACTCGTTGTTCTCCTCATATCGATATCTCACCCAAAACTTAAAAACTTCAATCACACAAAACTTAACGGAACTGCGTGAGATAGGCTAGTATGATAAAAAGAAAATCATTCACTTTGGTATTGTCAAGACAAGATTCATAATTGTTATCACATAATGCCTACTATACCTTGTCATTTCCACAATTTATATCACTTAATATAAGCTATGGAAACACTTAAACAAGCAAACTATGCATTGAAAATAGAATCTATCAAAAACAGAATAGTCTGTAAAGATCTGGACAATAACCATACTTCTATAAATCCAAAAATTCTGAAAAATAGGAAAATGTAGGAAATTTGTATAAAAATCATGTGTAAAACATTCATAATTCTATCTCGTTCCAGCGAATTTAAACAATTCTGTTACTAGAAGCAAAAGTTTTTGTTTTTGCACAAAATCAAGTCAACTATCATCCACACTACCACAAAGGCTTTACTTGGCACTTTATTCAAACAAAAGCTATAAAACATGATTACTATAGTAGCTTAATCATGTGAACACACAACAACAGTACGTTATAGTGTTGGGTTGTCTCCCAACAAGCACTTTTCTTTGCCTTTTTAGCTAGGCATGATGATTTCAATGATCCTCACATGAAAGATATGAATTGAAACATAACGAGAGCATCATGAAGCATATGACTAGCACATTTAAGTCTAACCCACTTCCTATGCACAAGGATTTTGTGAGCAAGCAATTTATGGTAACAAGAATCAACTAGCATAGGAAGGGAAAAAAGCATGACTTCAAAACTTTCAACACATAGAGAGGAAACTTGATATTATTGCAATATGTAAAAGCATATATTCCCCTCTCATAATAATTTTCAGTAGCATCGTTAGTGAATTCAACAATATAACTATCACATAAAGCATTCTTTTCATGATCCACATGCATATTTTTTTTACTTCTCTCCACATAGGCAATTTTCTTCTCATTAATAGTAGTGGGAGCAAATTCAACAAAATAACTATCACGTGATCCTTGATTGGCATAATCATATTGAGAATTAAAATTATGATGACACATTCCATGGTTATCATTATTGTTTATTTCATAAGTGTCATCACAATAATCATCATAGATAGCAACTTTGTTATAATAATCAATTGAAACCTCTTCCGAAATAGTGGAATCATCACTAAATAAAGTCATGACCTCTATTGTGAAGAGATTCAACACCCTTCAAAATAGTGGGATCATTACCTAAAGTTGACACTCTTCCAAACCCACATTCATCAATATAATCATCATAAATAGCAGGTATGTTATCATCATGATAAATTAGCTCATCAAAACTTGGGGGACTAAAAATATCCTCTTCATCAAACATAGCATCCCCAAGCTTGTGGCTTTGCATATCATTAGCATCATGGATATTTAAACAATTCATACTAACAACATTGCAATCATGCTCATAATTCAAAGATTTTATGCCAAATTTTTTATTGAATTCTTCTTCTATCAATTGAGCACAATTTTCCGCACCATCATTTTCAAGAAAGACATTATAAAGATGAATTATATGTGGCAACCTTAATTCCATTTTTTGTAGTTTTCTTTTATAAACCAAACTAGTGATAAACAAGAAACTAAACGATTCAACTGCAAGATCTAAAGATATACCTTCGAGCACTCACTTCCCTGGCAACGGCGCCAGAAAAGAGCTTGATGTCTACCACACAACCTTTCTTCTTGTAGACTCGTGTTGGGCCTCCAAGCGCAGAGTTTTGTAGGACTGTAGCAATTTTTCCTCAAGTGGATGACGTAAGGTTTATCAATCTGTGCGAGGCGTAGGATGAAGATGGTCTCTCTCAAACAACCCTGCAACCAAATAACAAAGAGTATCTTGTGTCCCCAACACACCCAATACGATGGTAAATTGTATAGGTGCACTAGTTCAGCGAAGAGATGGTGATACAAGTGTAATATGGATAGTAGATATAGGTTTTTGTAATATGAAGATATAAAAACAACAAGGTAGCGAGTAGTAAAAGTGAGCAAAGATGGTATTGCAATGCTTGAAAACAAGGCCTAGGGCTCATACTTTCACTAGTGCAAAGTCTCTCAACAATGATAACATAATTAAATCATATGGCAATCCCTCAACGCGCAACAAAGAGTCACTCCAAAGTTCCTATCGCGGAGAACATAAGATGAAATTGCTTGTAGTGTACAAAACCACCTCAAAGTTATTCTTTCTGATCTATCTTTTGAGCTATTCCTATAAGTGTCACAAACAGCCTTAGAGTTCGTATGAAAATAACACCATATGATACACATCAATCAACCCTAATGTCACCTAGATACTCCAACGTCACCACAAGTATCCGCGGGTCAATTATACAATATGCATCAAACAACTTCAGATTCATAATATTCAATCCAACACAAAGAACCTCAAAGAGTGCCCCAAGATTTATACAGGAGAAACAAGGATGAAAACGTGCATCAACCCCTATGCATAGATTACCCCAATGCCACCTCGGGAATCCGCGAGTTGAGGGCCAAGACATACATCAAGTGAATCAATAGAACACCCCATTGTCACCACGGGTATCCCATGCAAGACATGCATCAAGTGTTCACAAATCCATAAAAGTATTCATTTGATAATAGTTAAACCTCAAAGGTAAAACTCAATGCATCACAAGAGTATATATAGGGAGAAACACCATATGATCCAACTATTGTAACAAAGCTCGCGGTACATCAGGATTGTGCCCAATCAAGAATGTGAGAGAGAGAGAGAGAGAGAGAGAGAGAGAGAGAGAGAGAGAGAGAGATCAAACACATAGCTACTAGTACATACCCTCAGCTCCGAGGGTGAACTACTCCCTCGTCATCATGGTGGCCGCCGGGATGATGAAGATGGCCTCCAGTGATGGTTTCCCCCTCCGGCAGGGTGCCGGAATGGGATCCCGATTAGTTTTTCTGGCTACAGAGGCCTGCGGCGGCGGAACTTCCGATCTAGGGTTCTTTTCGGAGGTTTGGCTATTTATAAGAATTTTTGGCATCGGTCTCACGTCAAGGGGGTGCCCGAGGGGCCCACAAGCTCGGGGCGTGCACCCTGGGGTGGTGGGCGCCCCCCGGGCCTTGTGGCCTCATCGGTCACCTCCTGGTCCAACTCCGGTGCTTCGGGGGTCTCTTTTGGTCCATAAAAAATCACCGTAAATTTTCAGCCCATTCTGAGAACTTTTATTTTTGCACAAAAAATGACATCACGATAGTTCTGCTGTAAATAGGGTCAGTCCGGGTTAGTTCTAATAAAATCATTTCAAAACCATATAAAATTGTTAACTTCATAAATTATAGATACGTTGGAGACGTATCAGGAATGCACACACCATCTCTCTATAGGTTTGTTTCTGCCTCACACCCACCCAGGTAGGTGGGGTACATGCACGAAGAGAAGAGGTGAACGCATGATGCGCGTACTCATGTCTCATCACACTCGCGCGGGTAGATGGTGGAGCTCATTTCTATACGAAAAAGGCAGCCCACATGATAATTTGACGTGTGTAGCGGTTCTTCACTTGATGGAGGTTCATGTACGACACGTGAACGAAACAAAGTGCGACTTGACGCATTGGCCTGTAATTTTTAAATATAGTTTCACTTCTCATTGGCATGTACAGAATATAAAATGATTGTTATCGGGAAAAAACTGCTCCAGTATACTAGTATATAAAATGTAGGTAGGAGCCTCAATGCTTGCTTGCTGGGGTTGGTCTCTCCTCACACTATCACACATGCCGGCGGTGGCCTCTCCCTCTAACCTCTGGTCACTGATCTGGCCGGATCCCATTCACCGGAGGAAAGGGAGGATGTGCACCTTTGCTTCGTTCGATGGTGTCGAGGCAGGAAACCCACGGTCGGCTCATCCCGATCTGCGGTACCCGCCGTTCTCTCTGACCAAGCTCCGACGCGGTAGGGCCTTCTCCCCTTGCTCGCTGCCAGAATATGGGTAGATCCCGCCCGCCGGGGTCCTCCTAGTTACATCCCGACGAACCTGAGGTACAACTTCCTCCGGCCTTTGCCCCACTGCCCATCTTCCCATATTGTTGCATGTGGATCTTCTCTAGTTCTTTTCCTAAAACGCAGCTCGGCCAATGTACATTCCATCTTGCAATCTCGTCCTCACACCGTTTTAGATAAACCACTGTGTTGTTATCTTTTCCTTAGGACAAGGAATATGCTTGTTTCTGTCGGTGTATGTGTCATCAACTATTATTGGCCTGTAATTGTTTCCTTTCTACCTCTTTTTACCTGTGTGATTACACAAGTTTCATCAGGAATGAGCACATCAGTGTCAGATTCTGCAGGTTCAATAATATTTATCACAACATTTGGTTCATCATCACTCTGTTCCATGATTTCATCCTTAAAGTCACTCCCACTACTACTGTCATTATTATCTTCCACTCCATGGTACTTGTTGGGGATATGACCCCGTGATATAACCGACCTAGGAAGGGCCGGGTTAGACCGTTGGCGACTCAAGGAGTTAAGGCTCCAGACATGCCCAAGTACCGAAGGGGTGACTCACAAGATGGGTCGACTTAAAGCCCAAGACCAGAAGACGGCGTGTGGCCCAAAGGTGTAAGCCGCCATCTGATGACTTGCTTTACCAGGCAACGTGATTTAGATCATGACTCGATCACGGGTCGTAACCTGACCCAGACTCTTATAAGCCGGCAGTCTCGACCTATATATAAAGGCGAGTCCCGTCATAGAATAGATAGGTTACAATCAATCGAGAGCTAGGTTAATCGAATACGCTCCCTTGTAATCGATACTCAAGCAATAAGCAACAAGAGCATCAGTAGGCTTTTACCTCCACCATGAGGGGCTGAACCTGGGTAAACTCGTGTCTCTCGTCCCGCTCAACCCCGACAAGCTAATCACCGTAGCGATGGCCTCGCACCTAAGTCCTTTCACTAGGGAATCTGCCGTGACAAAACCACGACAGTTGGCGCTCATCGTGGGGCAAGTGCACGGTGGTTTCAAGTTCTTGGAGGGCTCTTTCCCAAGGAACAAGCGATACGCTGTTGGGAGGATGACCAAGAGTTGCAGCGGCAAGCTCTACATCGACAACGCTTGCTTGGGCCTCAAGGCCGACTCAATCGAGTACGGGTAGTGGGTCCCCTTTGGCGGAATCCACGTATTCATGAGGAAGATCGGTGGATTAGTGCATGAGCTAGACATCTGCACCGACATCGTCGAGCCGGCTCGGCGCGTGTAACCCTCCCGGGTCCAAGCCGGGTGGAAGCACGTTTTTGTTGGCTTCATGTAAGGTGTGGAACTTGCAGAAAATTCCGCATCTAGAGGAGAGACTCTCATCTACTCAGGTGATGAGTCCTCGACCGGAGAGACTCTCATCTACAAGGTGATAAATTTTGTTATGTTTTAAGGTTCATGTTCCCTTGTACTAATAATGAAGCTGAGTATGAAGCTTTGCTTCACGGGCTCTGAATGGCCAAGGAGATGAACTTGAGCCGGGTTAGGTGTCTGGGCGACTCTGACTTGGTGGCTCAACAATTCTCAGGAAAGTGGGACTCAAAAGACCCGCTCATGGCAGCTTATCGTCAGGCAGTGAATAATATTGCTGGTCACTTTAAGGGTTACCAAGTGGATCACATCGATCGGCGGAAAACGAGGCGGCTGATGCACTGTCTCGGCTGGGATCATAGTGTAAGCCGGTTCCCCCCACTGTGTTCCTTGATGTGTTGCACAATCCTTCTGTTAAGTTGCCCTCGGAGGAAGATCTTGCTATTCCTGACCCGGAGGGACAGTTGATGGCGGCTCTTCAGGATATTCCTGACTGGACGATGCCTTATTTGGCTTATTTGACACAAGGTGAGTTACCTCGAGATGAAAATTTGGCTCGATAGATTACAAGGCAGTCTAAGTCCATGACCATTGGCAATGGCGAGTTACATAGATGTAGTGTCGGCATGTCCCAGCATTGTGTTTCTCCTGAACAAGGATGTGAGGTCCTCCAAGAAATTCATGTAGGCGATTGTGGTCACCATGCCAAGTCACGATCTTTGGTGGCTAAAGCTTTTCGTCGCAGTTTTTCTGGTTGACGGCTCATGCTGACGCAGAGGACATTGTTAAGTAAGTGAGATGGGTGTCAGAAATTTGCAAGGCAAGTTAATGTGCCAGCTAAGGAATTGCGGATGATACCAATCACTTGGCCTTTCGCGGTCTGGGGGCTTGATATGGTCGGACCATTTAAGCAGTCTAAAGATAAGAAGACCCACACTTTGGTAGCGGTTGATAAGTTTAGCAAGTGGGTTGAAGTAGAGCCAGTTAGCAATTGTGAAGCAGCGACTGCAGTTCAGTTTGTGAAAAAGCTGATCTTCAACTTTGGTTATCCGCATAGTATCATCACTGATAATGGGATAAAATTGTCCAAAGCTGCTATGAAGGAGTTCTGTCAAAGAGACCATATTCGTCTTGATGTGTCTTCGGTGACTCATCCACAGTCCAATGGCAAGCGAAACATGCTAACCAAGAGATACTACGAGGAATCAAACCCCGGCTTCTGGTCCCTTGGGAACGAATGCCGGGTTGTTGGGTTGAAGAGCTTCCTGTTGTACATTGGACTATCAGGACCACCCCCAATAGATCAACAGGCTACACAACCTTCTTCATGGTTTATGGTGCTGAGGTGGTTCTCTTAACCGATATTCATCATGAATCGCCCAAGGTGGCGGCTTACGTTGAAGCAAATAATGAGATGGCACGTCAGAACGCCTTGATGCCTTGGATGAAGAATGTGATCTCACAGGAGCCCGATCAGCGATTTACCAACAAGACCTACTTCGCTATCGTAGCTGCAGAATTTAAAGCCGGACGTTCCAAGAGGGCGACTTAGTGCTCCGTTTGATTCAAGATCAGACAGGGATGCACGAGTTATCACCACCTTGGGAAGGACCTTCTATGATCAGCAAAAATCTCAATGATGGGTCATATTATCTCATCGACATTTGTGAACACAGTAAATCACATACTTCTGAGTTAGAGACCAACAGGCCTTGGAACATTGATCATCTTCGGCCTTACTACACTTGAGCCACTAGCTCTCGTCATTGTACATAAGTTTGTCAATGTATATATCTTTTTATGATCAACGTAATTAAGCCAGCATCCCCAAACTTCGGGGCCTCTGTCATTTCATCTCATATTTTCTTTGCATGAGTCTTTATTAATTGATCATAAGGTCACTTTGGGGCTTCCAACTCACCGACTTTAGCTTTCTTACCCTCTTGACGGGCAAATAAACACCATATTATGGGTTAAACCCGCCTGTATGCTTGATGCTACTCCAACAGGTGACCCGCCGTACTCTTGACAGTCAATCTTTTATGACCCTAAACTAGTCAAGGTTAAAATGGCAACTTATATCATGAGAGAAGCCGCTTACAGAAAGCAGGGATAAACTCACCTGACTGCTTGTTGCTACTCCAATATATGACCCGCTGCACTCTTAATAGTCAATTTCTATGACCCTGAACTAGCTAAGGTTAAAATGGCGGATTATGTCATGCGAGAGCCGGCTCATGGGAAGAAAGGCTATTAAGCCATGCTTCATGAAAGCAATATTTGTGCCTTAAAAGGTCAATCATTTTGGGTTGAGCCTTATCAGCCGACTTATCAATATTGAGATATACATGTTTATATTCTCTGTTTCTGTCTTTGATCCAGATATATTTAATATGCATGCCACAACTTCCTGGATCAAAGAAGGTCCGGGTTAGCATTGCTCAAAATTGAGCTTATTGTGGCCATGAGTCGCAAAGTGACCCACTCAAGGTTTTTTCCTGAACCGCCCTAGCTTTTGACTATAAGTCGCCAGTACAGAGTTGACGGACCCCTTACAGATTGTATGTCAAAATATCAAGCAAGATCTTGCATTCGAAGATGGTGCAAAGCGAAGCCAGGTTGCGCATATAATTTAATCTGGCATACAAGGAAGCTTGATCATACAATTGTTAGATTATCAGTGAAATAACATGCACGAAGGCATAACAAGGCAACCAACTATTTTAAGCTAAGGCTATTACAAGGCTAATGTTTAGCCCAAAAATGATTCAAACAAGTTTTTCAGGAGTTACATCACTCCTTTGAGCCAGCCTCTATGCCGTCCAGGTTATGCCCTACCGGGTTAGCATCATCCTGGCGTCTTGCAGTGGAAGCTTCCGGGTTATCTTGTGCTGGCTCTTCTTCGCTTGCAATCTGAAGATTATCCGACATCCAGTCAATACCAATCAAGGCCTCAAAGGTTGCTTCATCATTCATGACAACAGAAGGGTCAATGTCAGAGGCAAAAATATGCTTATGCCTTTGAGGAGTTAAGTCAACAACGTCAAAGAAGGGCGCCTTGATGCGAGTGTTGCTGTTGTCATAAGCCGGCTGGTACTTCTTCAGATCCAGGTCTTGTGAAAGTTGACACGCCAAAGGCCGCATCTCCTTGACACATTTGGCATAATTTGCTTCTTTGAAGACAAACCCGTCACCGTTATACTCTGGACACCCGCCAAGCATTTTTGTTGGGTCCATCTCTGATTGATAAGCCTTAGCCCGGCTTAGCGCAGTAATTTCCCCTGCACGGGCGGCTAAAAGTTTCAACTCTTCAATCTGCTTAGGCATTGTAGACAACTGGTCAATCACATCTTTCATAAGTTGGGGCGGCTTTTTGCCATTGGAGGTGGCCACAAGAGTATGATGGGTTCCGGCATATAATTTCTAAGTTAAGGAGTAGATGGCTTTCAGCTTCATCAATACACTTTACCCAAGACTGGCACTTCTGGCGCCTGTAATGTGTTCATAGCACGAGTCGCCAGGCGAGTTAGAGTTACATTTTTCAAATCCCCAGGCGAATTATGTCAATTAAGTACATACTCTTACTTACCAAAGATGATGGCGGTCATTTGAGAGACGTGATGTTTTAAGCTAGCCAATTCTGCAGCCACCGGCTTAAGTTGGTTCTCAGCATCTTATGCGCGCTTCAATAAGGCGGATTTCTCAGTTTCTATAGCAGATCTTTCAGCGTCAAAATTGGACTTCCATTTTTTCTAAGTCCTCCAAAGAAGACTTCAAGCTTGATTCATCTTTGGCGCGTTTTGCTTGTTTATACTCTAAGTTCTTCTTTAAGATGGCCAGATCTCACTCGCCCAGGCTTAATGCTTCCTACAAAAGTTAAACAGAGGGTTAACTTTTTTTTGACTGAAAGACTATAAGGGAGGCCCCTACAGTATAATTGGTGCAACAAACCAAATTGCAAGTACCATGCCTTGAACCTGGGTGGGTGGAAAGGCATCAACCCCTTCACACCACTAGGCTATGCCTTAGTCTGCTAAGCAGAGGGTTATCATCCAAAACAAAAGAATAATATGAGTTTGTTGGCTTAGTTAAGTTGGCTTTTGATTCAGATGTTAGGACAAGGTTATTCAAGTCCCAAGCACATTGCAAGCAATATCCTTGACACTTGGGGGCTAATGTACATCGTTTTTTCTCTTTATACCGAAGAAGATCCGTCTCGTCACATGATGATAAGCCGGCCCTTGGGGGCTACAGGTGATTCTTCAAACAAGTTATACTTGAAAGAACCAGCTTATCATTTTCATGATAAGCGGCCCTTGGGGGCTACATGTGATTCTTCAAACAAGTTATACTTGAAAGAAACAGCTTATCATTTGCATGATAACCCGGCCCTAGGGGGCTACAATTTGGAGTCTATAGATTTTTTCTCAAGTATTCACCACACTCCAAAATTTTCCTATGGTTAAGACTTGGGGCTACATACAGGGACATAATAGGAGAAAAATTAAGCATACCTCATAGTTCTTCTTCATTATATGTACCAAGCTGGCCTCCATGTCCCGGCTTGTAATTAAGCGGCTCAAATAGCCTGCATACACTTCTTCAGCGCTAAGTGCCTCACAGTTCGGCAGATCAAGCTTTGTGTTGCCCTTTTCCAGCAAGGGCGGCTCTTCTTTGGCTGAGTGCTTAGCTAGCACGGTGCAGCTCTTGGGAGTTGTGTGACCCACCCCAATGATTGAAATGTCATCATTATTCTTCTCAGAAGGAATTTCTTCAATCGGCTTGACAGGAGTTGAAGAAGGAATATGACTTGGCGGGTCACGATTATCTGTCGAGTTAGTTTCAATACCCATGGCTTCAGAAGCCGTTGCGTCAGGCTGTGGAGGCAGATCATCTTGCTTGTTGTGAGGCTCTTCAGGCTGTCCGGTGTTGGCCTCAGGGGTTACCAACACTTGTTCCTCTGACTCAAGGACTTCGGGTGCCTTAGAAGAGTTGCCAACCTTTCTTTTCTTCTCCTTGGCTTTGACCTTGTGATCACATTGGAGTGTTAAGACGTATTTGACAATCAGTTTTAAGTTATAAAAATATGCAAGGACTCACCCTCGGTTTACAATGAAGACATGTAGCTGGGTTTGAGATGAGCCGCCTGAAGATGGTGGCGACTCCTGGTAATTCAGATATATTGCCATGTAACTTCCACCGTTCCGTTTATTATGACACATACCATCATTGTCATATTCCTTTGCATGATCATGTAGTTGGCATAGTATTTGTGGCAAAGCCACCGTTCATAATTTTTTATGCATGTCACTCTAGATCATTGCACATCCATGTACACCGCCGGAGGCATTCATATAGTCATATTTTGTTCTAGTATCGAGTTGTAAGTAAATAAAAGTGTGATGATCATCATTATTAGAGCATTGGCCCATGTGAGGAAAGGATGATGGAAGCTATGATTCCCTCACAAGTTGGCATGAGTCTCCGAACTTTATAAAAAAATTAAAGAGGCCAAAGAAGCCCAAATAAAATAAAAGAGGCCAAAGAAGCCTATATAAAAATAAAAAATGATATAGAAGAGAGAATGGACAATGTTACTATCCTTTTTCCACTCTTGTGCTTCAAAGTAGCAACATGATCTTCATGATAGAGAGTCTCCTATTTTGTCACTTTCATATACTAGTGGGAATTTGTTTTCATTATGTAACTTGGCTTGTATATTCCAATGATGGGCTTCCTCAATTTGCCCTAGGTCTTGATGAGCAAGCAAGTTGGATGCACACCCACTTAGTTTCTTTTTGAGCTTTCATACACTTACTGCTCTAAGTGCATCCATTGCATAGCAATCCCTACTCACTCACATTGATATCTATTGATGGGCATCTCCATAGCCCGTTAATACGCCTAGTTGATGTGAGACTTTCTCCTTATTTTTGTCTTCTCCACAACAACCATATTTTATTCCACGTATAGTGCTATATCCATGGCTCACGCTCATGTATTGCGTGAAAGTTGAAAAAGGTTGATAACACTAAAAGTATGAAACAATTTCTTGGCTTGTCATCGGGGTTGTGCATGAGGAAATACTTTGTGTGATGAAGATGGAGCATAGCCATACTATATGATTTTGTAGGGATAACTTTCTTTGGCCATGTTATTTTGAGAAGACATGATTGCTTTATTAGTATGCTTGAAGTATTATTGTTTTTATGTCAATATTAAACTTTTGTTTTGAATCTTATGGATATGAATATTCATGCCACAATAAAGAAGATTACATGGATAAATATGTTAGGTAGCATTCCACATCAAAAGTTCTACTTTTATGATTTACCTACTCGAGGACGAGCAGGAATTCAGCTTGGGGATGCTTGATACGTCTCCAACGTATCTATAATTTTTTATTTTTCCATGCTATTATATTATCTATTTTGGATGTTTTATATGTATTAATATGCTATTTTATATTATTTTTGGGACTAACCTATTAACCTAGAGCCTAGTGCCGGTTTCTGTTTTTTTCTTGTTTTTGAGTTTTATAGAAAAGGAATATCAAATGGAGTCCAAACGGAATAAAACTTTCGTAGTGATTTTTCTTGGACCAGAAGACACCCGTAGGACTTGGAGAAGGGGTTACAGGAGTCCCGAGGGGCCCACAAGCCCTCAGGCCACGCCCCTGGATTGTGGACACCTCAGGAGTCCCCCAACCCTAATCTTTGAACTATAAATTCCAAAATATTCCCCCAACATCAGAAGCATCCACCAAAATATTCCCGCAAGCCTCTGTTCCCGTGAGATCCCATCTTGGGGCCTTTTCCGGCACCCTGCTGGAGGGGGATTCGATCATAGAGGGCCTCCACTTCAACCTTGCTGCCCTTCCGATGAAGCTTGAGTAGTTTACCACAGACCTAAGGGTCCATGGCTAGTAGCTAGATGGCTTCTTCTCTCGATCTTCAGTACCGTGTTCTCCTCGATGTTCTTGGAGTTCTACCCGATGTAATATTCTTTTGCAGTGTGCTTGTCGAGATCCAATGAATTGTGGATTTGTGATCAGTTTATCTATGAATATTATTTGAGTCTTCTCTGAACTCTTTTATGCATGATTAAATATCTTTGTATTTCTCTTCGAATTATCGGTTTGGTTTGGCCAACTAGATTGGTTTTTCTTGCAATGGGAGAGGTGCTTCGTTTCGGGTTCAATCTTGCGGTGTCCTGACCCAGTGACAGAAGGGGTAGCGAGGCACGTATTGTATTGTTGCCATCGAGTGTAAAATGATAGGGTTTTCATCATATTGCTTGAGTTTATCCCTCTACATCATGTCATCTTACTTAAGGCGTTACTCCGTTCTTATGAACTTAAAACTCTAGATGCATGCTGTATAGCGATCGATGTGTGGAGTAATATTAGTAGATGCAGAATCGTTTTGGTCTACTTGACACGGACGTGATGCCTATATTCATGATCATTGCCTTAGATATCGTCATAACTTTGCGCTTTTCTATCAATTGCTCAACAGTAATTTGTTTACCCACCGTATGCTTTCTTTCAAGAGAGAAGCCTCTAATGAAACCTATGGCCCTGTGACGCCCGGATAATTAAGCTACAGTAGCCTTCTGCTAATGATGACATGTCATCACATTACTGTTGCTAATATTTACTTGATCCAAATCACGATTCATATTCTAAACCGAGTTTAAAGTCAAAATTCAAAATTTGTCAAACATGAAAGCTAAAATGTTCAAAGTGTGGCAAATAATCCCAGGATATTTGTCATGTTGAAACAACACTTTTTATAATGTGTTTAAATGCTCTGAAATGAATAAAACCGGGCTAGTTGTTTAATTTATAAAATTATAAAAGAAAATTAAAAGAAAAGGAGAAAGAATAAAACGGCCCCAACCCTACCTGGGCCTCGGCCACCCGACCGGACAAGCTAGCCGGCCCAGCAGCCCAGCCTGCACCCCCCTCCCATGTCGTCTTCCCCACTTCTCCTGTTCGATCGACCCGCGCCCGCGGTCGCTGTCACACCCGCTCGCGCCCCCACGCCTCCACGTCGTTGGCGGGTGGATAAGTCCTCCAGCGCCCCGCCTCCTCGGGCCCCCTCCCCACTTGCCCCCTCATGCTTCCCCTCGCCCTCTCCACCTTCCCCTCTTCCCTAGATCCGCGTCGGCCACCCGCGCGTGACGCGCCCGTCGCCGGCCACCTCACACCGCCGTGGCAACCGTCAACCTCGTGCCTCACCGACGTGTCCAAGCACTCCACCTCCCTCGACTATGTTCCCCCGACAAGCCGCAGGATGCTAAACGCCCCCGTGATGCCTTCCCCGCCACCGGCTTCCTCCTCGGCCCGGCGGACTCCATCGACGATTCACTCCGGAAAACTCTCCCCCGAGCCCGCTTTGCTCACTTGAAGGTCACGGTGAGCCCCTGCCTTCTTCCCCCGCCCCTCTCGTCAACGTGCGTACCTCGTAGCCGCCATCCCTGCTGTGGCCGAGCCCTCCGTTGCGTATGCTCGTCGTCGGCCACCTTATGATGACCAATTGGCCGCGCGCAGTAGTCGATCACCCTCGCACGCGCATGTAGAGGCCCCTTGGCCGTTTTGTTCGTCCGCAAACGAGCTGTCGCTGCTGACCCGCATCGACCCGAGTTCCGGTCGCCGCTGCCGTCGATGTTGCGCCCTGCTCCGGTCAACACCAGACCCCGCGACCATCGCCGTTGGAGGCGCGAGATCGATTGCAGCTGAACGAGCCTAGCCGCGTCTGATTTGAGCCACCGTAGCGAAAATCCGGCGGCCACTCGTGCGCGTCGCCGTACGTTTTGGTCACCGGCGTGACTTCGATCGCCGTGCTGACGTGGGCGCCTCTGGGCCCCACCTTGGTGTCGCTGCCACTAGGCCCCACGGCCTGTTGACCCAGTCAGCGGTTGGCTGGGCATCGCCCAGTCACTGCCGCTGGGCCCCGCACGGGCCCTGTTGACTGGTCAGATGGTCAGTTGACCGCTGATGCAGTGGTGATACCATGCTGACATCATTACCCCCTTTTATGTCTATTTAAATAAATGAAATAAATCCAGAAAATTGTTTAAGTCTTTATAAAAATTAATAGAAAATAATCCGTAGCTCGGATGAAAAAGTTTTATACATGAAAGTTGCTTAGAAAAATGTGACGAATCCGAACACGTCCTCCGTTCGTCTGTCATACGTCCCTATCATAGTGAACATGCAACCGCCTGCTTTCATCTATCCGAAAATGCCAGACTTCGGGAAACATTCCTGGATGTTATCCTCCTTCGCCGGCATCGAGTATCACTGCGTTAGAACACCCCTAGCCCTGTGTGTTACTTTGTCTTGTCATGCTTAGTAATGCATCTCTGTGCTTTGTATTTACTGTTTCTTCCCCCTCTTCTCTCCGGTAGACCCCGAGACCGATGTTGATGCCGCTGTGATCGACTACATCGTCGACGACCCTTCTTCCCTTTCAGCGGAGCTTCCAGGCAAGCCCCCACTTTGATCATCCCGATATCGCCCGTTCCATTGTCTCATGCTTGCATTAGATTTTTCTATTGTTATTGTTTGCTCCTATTCCGATGCATAGCCTGCTTTTGTAAGCTGCTCATTGTACCTTACCTGCTTATCCTAAACTGCTTGGTATATGTTGGTTAGTGATCCATCAGTGACCCCCACCTTGTCCTTGTTGCCCCTGCTTCATCATCGACGACTCAATCAACGTGATCGAGGACCAGAGCCTGACACCTCACATCACATCACGCCCCCTTTGTTGCTCGACTCTGTAGAGATACTATCGAGTGCCGAGGGTGATACCTCGTAACGCACTCTTGATGATAACTCTGTAGTGTAGCTATTTGATCGTGGTCATCAAGGGTGATTCCTCCTTGACCACTCCCGATACGACTCTGTCATGCAACCCCTCAAGTGTGAACCTCAAGGGTGGTTCCTCTTATGTTCACCTTGATGATTACATCGAGTGGAATTCACCGAGGGTGATTTCTCAGGTTTTCCCCTTGATGTTTTGGACACACGGTTACCCGGACTTTACTTGAGACCATTGTTGAAGTCGGGTCGGCCCTGAGGGGTACTCGCGAGTTGATGTGAAAGTCAGGCGGGCCCATAGAGCACCCGCAAGTTTTCTACATGGCATGGCCGGGCATTCTAGGCCCTTATCGTAAGTCCACGAGACGGGGCAATGGGGTCACATTATCGTGAGTCTCTGCTCGTCTCCACGAGCCCACAATGCACTAACAGGTTTGGGTATTTGTTCTGAGTTGGCCTTTGGCCTTTACGCACTAACCACCACGCGAGAATAGTTATGGGCCTCGACGTAGTAATATCAGCCGAAGCTTTGCCAGACGTCCAGTTCAGCATTGCGGCATGGCTGGGCCGGCACCGTCCTGTACTGGTGGAGCCTGGACCCGCCCTGTGCGCAATGACCCGGAGTGCAACGGGCGATGGGCCCAGACCCCGGAGGCTTAGGATGTAGACCGGCGGGGACCTCTCTGCTGAGCCTACGTAGGGCTATGACGTGTTGATATTCCGAGGTCGGGCATTGACCCAGAAAAGTGTGTCCGGCCAGAGTAATTGTGATAGCCTGGCTTATTAGGGATGATAGACTACTCATATCAATAAGGAATTCCTTCTTTTCCGGGGCCCATTCGCATGTAACTCCAAAGTTAAGCGTGCTCAGCTTGGAGTAGTGTCGATGGGTGACCGACCGGAAGTTGCTCCCGGTGCGCACGAGTGAGGACAAAGTGCGCGAGAAAAGACTAGTATTGATCTGTGGGGCCGTTTAGATCCCGCCAGAGTAACGACCACCGCGGGTGTGTCCGGGCGTTACAAGTTGGTATCGAGCCGACCCTCGCGGTTACACGGATGGTTGCGGACAGTGCGTGGTCATGCTGTTCATGACGTTTGTGACCCGTCGTGGCACCCGACATGGCACATGTACGGATCGGAAGCACGACGTTTGTGCCAAGAGGAACGTTCACGTGGCCCGACGAGGACGTCGGTTCCTCCGAGTGAGGGTGTATGTGATAGCCGGCTTATTAGGGATGATAGACTACTCATATCAATAAGGAATTCCTTCTTTTCCGGAGCCCATTCGACGAACTCCAAAGTTAAGCATGCTCAGCTTGGAGTAGTGTCAGGATGGGTGACCGATCGGGAAGTTGCTCCCGGGTGCGCACGAGTGAGGACAAAGTGCGCAGAAAAGACTAGTATTGATCTGTGGGGCCAGTCTAGATCCCGCCAGGAGTAACGACCACCGGCGGGTGTGTCCGGGGCGTTACAGTAATCAAGCGTGTTGGAAAACATGGTGCACCCCTGCAGGGAAGATTATCTATTCGAATAGCCGTGTCCACGGTAATGGACGTTCAGACTTGTATCCTAGTGAATTACAACTAGAAAAGGATACTTTGGATATGTTGACTCCGGGATTGCTTTCTCACAGGGAGTCGAGGAAGGATCTTTGGGCGTTAATGCTACAACATGTTTGTTAAATATAAACTGCTATTCTTTACTCTTCTACATGCTGCAAGATGCTTGGAGCTGCTTCAAGATGCTAGTCTTCGATAAGCTAGGTCTTCCCCTCTATTCTGGCATTCTGAAGTTCAGTCCACAGACACAACCCTTCCATTTGATACCAATGCATACTTAGTATAGATCTGATGCTTGCGAGTACTTTGGATGAGTACCCACGGTTATTTTTCTACCCCTTTTCCCCCTTCTTTCTTATTTCCAATTGATGCAACCAGATGGTGGATCCCAGGAGCCAGATGCCACCCCAGTCGACTACTACTACTACCCGGAGGAAGCCTACTACATGGAGACCGCCGACGACCAGGAGTAGTTAGGAGGTCCCAGGCAGGAGGCCTTGCCTCTTCGATCGTTGTTGCTTTTGTGCTAGCCTTCTTAAGGCAAAACTTGTTTAACTTATCTCTGTACTCAGATATTGTCGTAGGGTGGAACTCTAGATGAAGATCTTTCACGAATTGGAGGTGAGATCCCCAAGAACATGAAGAACACAAGAGAGGGAAAACACTCAAATTGACTAGATCCAGTCACACATATGCTAGATACAAGAACACACAAGAGGTCACAATGATTCAAGGACAACAAAGAAAAGATACAAGGTACTAATTCATCCCAATCCTATGAGGAGAGAGGTCTTGATGATCCTATGATGGGGATCCTTCCCAAGATGGGGGCTTGATATCCACTAGGGATCTTCTCCTAGAAGGTCTTGATCTCCTAGAGGAGTGGGTACAAGGAGCAAAGCTCTCTAATGTCTCTCATATACTTTGCTATCCTTCCAAATGAGCTAGGGGAAGAGTATATAAAGCCTAGGGACCAAATGTGAGGGAGAGGGGGGTACAAGGGTCAAAGACCCAAAGTGCACGCAGGCACACTCGGACGGGTCCGGGCACCAGGGTTAAAGGGGTCCGGGCACCCGGACTGGTCAGAGGCTGCGCAAGGAGGAAGCCGGGCACCCGGGGCGGCGGCTGGCTCTAGGCGGGGTGGGCCGGGAACCCGGGGCCAAACGGTCGGGCACCCGGGCGGCCAAAGGAGGCGGTGATGGGGGCCGGCACCGGGGTTGGTGGCACGGGCACCCGGACTAGGCCAAGCGGCCTCCAGCGGCGGGCCGGGCACCCGGTGCTCCAAGGCCGGGCACTCGGGGTCGGCTGGGCAGCTCCGAAGAAGGGGCCGAGCACCCGAGGCCAAAGTGTCCAGGCACCCGGGGTGTCCAGGGCCTCCGCGTCCTCCTTCTTCGAGTTTCCTTCTTCCATCTTCTCCTTCCCGAGAGACTTCGTGCGTGCTTGAATCTTCGGGTGGACTTGGTGATCCCTCCATTCTTCCTCACGGTCATCTCCAAAGTACCTAATAATGCACAAAGTTTCCATTTGAGGTAGAATCACATTCTCAAGTGAATCCTAATGAAACTCGAAGAGGAAAGAGTTCACCTCGGTTTCGATGGCGCGTGTGATACGTCTCCAACGTATCTATAATTTTTTGTTGCTCCATGCTATATTATCTACTGTTTTGGACAATATTGGGCTTTATTTTCCACTTTTATATTATTTTTGGGACTAACCTATATTATCTACTGTTTTGGACAATATTGGGCTGTCTTTTGCCTATTTCGAAGTTTCGAAGAATAGGAATATCAAACGGAGTCCAAACGGAATGAAACCTTCGGGAACGTGATTTTCTCACCGAACGTGATCCAGGAGACTTGGACCCTAAGTCAAGGAAGCTTCGAGGAGGGCATGAGGTAGGGCCCCCCCCCCAGGGCGCGCCCTCCACCCTCGTGGGCCACATGTTGCTCCACCAACGTACTTCTTCCTCCTATATATACCTACGTACCCCCAAACGATCAGATACGGAGCCAAAAACCTAATTCCACCGCCGCAACCTTCTGTACCCACGAGATCCCATCTTGGGGCCTGTTCCGGAGCTCCGCCGGAGGGGGCATCCACCACGGAGGGCTTCTACATCATCACCATAGCCTCGCCGATGAAGTGTGAGTAGTTTACCTCAGGCCTTCGGGTCCATAGTTAGTAGCTAGATGGCTTGTTCTCTCTTTTTGGATCTCAATACAATGTTCTCCCCCTCTCTCGTGGAGATCTATTCGATGTAATCTTCTTTTTGCGGTGTGTTTGTTGAGATCGATGAATTGTGGGTTTATGATCAAGATTATCTATGAACAATATTTGAATCTTCTCTAAATTCTTTTATGTATGATTGGTTATCTTTGCAAGTCTCTTCGAATTATCAGTTTGGTTTGGCCTACTAGATTGGTTTTTCTTGCAATGGGAGAAGTGCTTAGCTTTTGGTTCAATCTTGCGGTGTCTTTTCCCAGTGACAGCAGGGGCAGCAAGGCACGTATTGTATTGTTGCCATCGAGGATAACAAGATGGGGTTTTTATCATATTGCATGAATTTATCCCTCTACATCATGTCATCTTGCTTAAGGCGTTACTCTGTTTTCTTTAACTTAATACTCTAGATGCATGCTGGATAGCGGTCGATGAGTGGAGTAATAGTAGTAGATGCAGGAAGGAGTCGGTCTACTTGTCTCGGACGTGATGCTTATATACATGATCATACCTAGATATTCTCATAACTATGCTCAATTCTGTCAATTGCTCAACAGTAATTCGTTCACCCACCGTATAATACTTATGCTCTTGAGAGAAGCCACTAGTGAAACCTATGGCCCCCGGGTCTATCTCCATCATATTAATCTTCCATCACTTTATTTATTACCTTTTCCTTTTACTTTTCTTTTATTTTGCTTTGCATCTTTATCATAAAAATACCAAAAATAGTATCTATCATCTCTATCAGTTCTCACTCTCGTAAGTGACCGTGAAGGGATTGACAACCCCTAATCGCGTTGGTTGCGAGGAGTTATTTGCTTTGTGTAGGTACGAGGGACTCACGCGTAGCCTCCTACTGGATTGATACCTTGGTTCTCAAAAACTGAGGGAAATACTTACGCTAGTTTGCTGCATCATCCTTTCCTCTTCAAGGAAATCCAACGCGGTGCTCAAGAGGTAGCAAGAAGAATTTCTGGCGCCGTTGCCGGGGAGTCTACGCAAAAGTCAACATACCAAGTACCCATCACAATCCCTTATCTCCCGCATTACATTATTTGCCATTTGCCTCTCGTTTTCCTCTCCCCCACTTCACCCTTGCCGTTTTATTCGCCCTCTCTTTTCTGTTTGCCTTTTTTCGCTTGCTTTTTGTTTGCTCGTGTGTTGGATTGCTAGTTTGTCACGATGGCTCAAGATAATACCAAATTATGTGACTTTACCAATACCAACAATAATGATTTCCTTAACACTCCGATTTCTCCTCTTACCAATATTGAATCTTGTGAAACCAATGCTGCTTTGTCGAATCTTTACATGAAAGATCAATTCGCCGGCCTTCCTAGTGAAGATGCCGCTACTCATCTAAATAGCTTCGTTGATTTGTGTGATATGCAAAAGAAGAAAGATGTTGATAATGATATTATTAAATTGAAGCTATTTCCTTTTTCGCTTAGAGATCGTGCTAAAGCTTGGTTTTCGTCTTTGCCTAAAAATAGTATTGATTCATGGAATAAGTGCAAAGATGCTTTTATCTCTAAGTATTTTCCTCCCGCTAAGATCATCTCTCTTAGAAACGATATTATGAATTTTAAGCAACTTGATCATGAACATGTTGCACAAGCTTGGGAGAGGATGAAATTAATGATACGTAATTGCCCTACTCATGGTTTGAATTGGTGGATGATTATACAAAAAATTTATGCCGGATTGAATTTTGCTTCTAGAAATCTTTTAGATTCGGTCACGGGAGGCACTTTTATGGAAATCACTTTAGGAGAAGCTACTAAACTCCTAGATAATATTATGGTTAATTATTCTCAATGGCACACTGAAAGATCTACTAATAAAGAAGTGCATGCGGTAGAAGAAATTAATGTTTTGAGTGGAAAGATGGATGAAATTATGAAATTATTTGCTACTAAGAGTGTTTCTTCTGATCCTAATGATATGCCTTTTTCTACTTTGATTGAGAATAATAATGAATCTATGGATGTGAATTTTGTTGGTAGGAATAATTTGGGTAACAACGCGTATAGAAGAAACTTTAATCCTAGGCCTTATCCTAGTAATTCCTCTAATAATTATGGAAATTCCTACAACAACTCTTATGGAAATTTTGATAAGATGCCCTCTGAATTTGAGACTAGTGTTAAAGATTTTATGAATTCGCAAAAGAAATTTAATGCTTTGCTTGAAGAGAAATTGCTTAAAGTTGATGACTTGGCTAGGAACGTTGATAGAATTTCTCTTGATGTTGATTCTTTAAAGCTTAGATATATTCCTCCTAAGCATGATATCAATGAGTCTCTCAAAGCCATGAGAATTTCCATTGATGAGTGCAAAGAAAGAACCGCTAGGATGCATGCTACGAAAGATGCCTTTATTAAAGCGTGTTCTTCTAGTTCCTATGAAAATAAAGATGAAGATCTAAAAGTTATTGATGTGTCCCCTATTAAATATTTGTTTTGAAATATGAATCTTGATAATGATGTGACTGAATATGATCCACCTTTACCTAGAAGGCGTTCCAAAAATTCGGAGTTTTTAGATCTTGATGCTAAAATTGATAAAAGTGGGATTGAAGAAATCAAAACCCTAGATGTTGCTAAACCCACTATTTTGAATTTCAAGGAATTTAATTATGAAAGTTGCTCTTTGATTGATTGTATTTCCTTGTTACAATCCGTGCTAAATTCTCCTCATGCTTATAGTCAAAATAAAGCGTTTACTAAACATATCGTTGATGCCTTGATGCAATCTTATGAAGAAAAACTTGAGTTGGAAGTTTCTATACCTAGAAAACTTTATGATGAGTGGGAACCAACTATGAAAATTAATATTAAGGATCATGAATTTTATGCTTTGTGTGATTTGGGTGCTCGTGTTTCCACTATTCCCAAAACTTTGTGCGATTTGCTAGATTTCCGTGATTTTGATGACTGCTCTCTAAACTTGCACCTTGCGGATTCCACTATTAAGAAACCTATGGGAAGAATTAATGATGTTCTTATTGTTGCAAATAGGAATTATGTGCCCGTAGATTTTATCGTTCTTGATATAGATTGCAATCCTTCATGTCCTATTATTCTTGGTAGGCCTTTCCTTAGAACGATAGGTGCAATTATTGATATGAAAGAAGGGAATATTAGATTCCAATTTCCGTTAAGGAAAGGCATGGAACACTTCCGTATGAATAAAATAAAATTAACATATGAATCTATCATGAGAGCCACTTATGGATAGCCTACCAAAGATGGCAATACCTAGATCTATCCTTGCTTTTATGCCTAGCTAGGGGCGTTAAACGATAGCGCTTGTTGGGAGGCAACCCAATTTTATTTTTAGTTTTTTTGCTTTTGCTTATGTTTAGAAATAAATCTTAGATCTAGCATATGGTTATATTTGTTTTTATGTTTTAATTAGTGTTTGTGCCAAGTTAAACCAATAGGATCTTCTTGGATGATAGTTATTTGATCTCGCTGTAATTTCCAGAAACTTCCTGTTCACGAAAACAATTGTTAAAAATCACCAGAACGTGATAAAATACTGATTACAATTGCTGCTGATCAATAAACAAATTTCCTAGGTCTTCCTATTTTGGATGATTTTTTGGAGTTCCAGAAGTTTGAGTTAGTTACAGATTACTACAGATTGTTCTGTTTTTGACAGATTCTGTTTTTCGTGTGTTGTTCGCTTATTTTGATGAATCTATGGCTAGTAAAATGTAGCGACCAGACCCGAATGGATCCAGTCTCTGTGCTCAGTGTCATCCCTGGATCAGTAATGCTGACACCACACAAGATTGAAGGATTTATTGCGAGTAGCAATCACACACTTATTACATCGTTGTCCACAAGGAACTTATTACAATAATATGGCTTAAGGCCATCTAATAATAACAGCGGAAGGCTTGGAAGATAAGCGAGTCCATCAACTCCAACGGCATCACCGAGTATAGAACCACGACCTAACACCTTACTCGTCGTTCGAAAAGTCTCATAGCGTGAAAGTTGCAGCCAAAACGGGTCAAGACATGGAATATGCCGCAATGTAACACATAAGAGTAATGAATGAATAAGCCTACACTACATGCATATATGGCTGGTGGTAAGGCTCTCTGTTACATTGCATAAAGCTGATTTTTCCCTACATCAAAGGAATAGTTTTATTTAACTATCATGGTGGTTGTTAAACATTGAGAATGGTTGACAGCATCCTCAATCCCAATTAAAAGTACTCATCAAACCCAACAACTTTTATTAGAGGTAACATGTTGAGATTCACATGATATTCAATTACCAGATACTCAAATTGTCCATAACCGGGGACACGGCTAATCATGATTAGTTTATACACTCTGCAGAGGTTTGCGCACTTTTCCCCACAAGACTCGATCGCCTCCGCTTGGTTCTCGCACTTCATGGTGTTTGAGAAACGGATGACCGAGACATAGTCTTTCAGAAGTGCTAGCACCTTACATGTGGGTAGACCGTACCAACCTACATCCCCTACATCAGCTAGCCTACCCGTAAGAGTTCGCACAACTTAGTCAACTACGCCAGAGCCCATAATTGGCTTGTGGCTGCACACGGAAGTTTCCAGTTTGAATAATCTTATGATCCCTTAGAGCCTGGGTGGCGGTCCAAGAAATACAGTAAGTCTGATAGAAACCAGGTGCCTCAATCCACCCAGATGTGTGTTTAGGTTGCCACCTTAGATAAACCATTAATTAACAATCTCACATCTGTCATGGATATTCACTCACCCAATCCACGTCTACTAGCATAGCATGGCATAAACAAGCAAACGTAGAAGTAACTCCCAAGGTTTCATAAGTAAAACAGGTAATAGGTACTACCTCAATCTACTTCCCAAACCCACAATTTAAATTGATCCTAAACATGCAAGTGTTTGAGGGTTTGATCTAATGCATAAAAACTGGGTAGTAGAAAAGGTATGATCAAGTGTTACTTGCCTTGCTGATGATCCGCGAGACCTAGAGATTCGAAGTAACAAGCGGCGCACTCCGGGTGATCTAACGCAGACAAACAACAAGCATACAATAAGTACTCATCTAATGCACGGGGAAATCTCGAATAAAAGATATAACCAGAAAGTTCAACTTAAGAACCCTGGTTGCAAAAGATTCGAATCAAAATAAACATCGAAAGTCGAAACTCGAGAGAGAACGACTCGGTTTTGCAATCTGAAACTAGGTCAAAATTTCACAGTAGCAAAACTCTGTGAAAGTAGGTTAGTCGGAACGGCGGTTTCGTTACGAAACTCCAGGCGCTTGAATCACCTGATTCCGATAAACGAGCGAGAAATAAAACAGATTTGAAAATCGGATCTGAAATCGAATCAGAAAAATAACGGATTAAATCCGATTAAAAGAAAACGACGGGTTTAAATAACGGACGTTCGTTAACAGAACGAATCCAACGAACACGTTCATTGAAACGAACTGTTCGGTGAACGTTCGTTAAATAAGAAAACCGAAAAAAAATAAAACTAATCTAGGATTTTTTTGAAAAAACCGAACATCTCTTTTTTTAAAAAAACCGGATCGGTTTTTAGGGGAAAACCGGATCGGGGGGGCTACCTCCGGTGACTCTCTCGCCGGCGAGGTCCGGCGGGGCTCCGGGCGGCGGGGGTGGTCCGGCGGGGTCGGGAGGGGCGGCGAGGGCGGCGGGCTCGGCGTCAAACGGCAAACGGCGGTGGCGTTCGGCGGCAAGCGGAGTTCGGCCGGTCGGGAGGCGAGGGCGGCGGGGTGAGAGAGAGGGGGGGCAGGCGGCTATTTATGGGAGGGGGGAGAGGCGCTTGGGAGGGGGGGGCGGCGGCGGGTGGAGCCGGACTCGGGAGGCGTCTTGTGGCGGGCACACCCACAGGGCGGCGTCTTGTGAGGAGAGGGAGGCGGGCGCAGGCAGGCTGGGCCTTGGCCTGAAGCGTTTTTTTAATAAAATTAAACCAAAACGAATTAAAAAAATACCAAATGAATTCTGATTTAAATAAAACAAATTTTCCCGACTCCTAAAATGAGTCTAACAAAATGAACTTTAAAAGCGGCAAACATGCATATATTTTTCAAATGCTCATTTTTGCCTAAGCAAAATAAATCTTCCAAAAACCAAATTTGATTTATTTATAAAATCTTCATTTTTCCTAATTGTTGGGAAAGTCATATTATTCCCTCTCTTAATTTTCATAGGAAAAACTTTATGAAGATAATTTAAATAAATCCAAATGATCCTATTTTCAAATTTTGAGAAAACCCAAATATGAAAATAATGAAACTTCCAACTCTCTCCGAGGGTCCTTGAGTTGCGTGAAATTTCTAGGATCGGAAAAATGCGAGAAAATATGATATGCATGATGACCTAATGTATAACATTCCAAATTGAAAATTTGGGATGTTACAAACCTACCTATTAAATGAATCTAGCCCTCGAGATTCGGGTTGGCTAGAAAATAGGTGAGGGTGGTCCTTAAGCAAAACTTCCTCTCTTTCCCAGGTGGCTTCCTCCTCAGTGTGGTGGCTCCACTGAACTTTGCAAAACTTGATAACCTTGCTGCGTGTAACTCTGCTGGCATAATCGAGAATCTTAACCTGTTTTTCCTCATATGTCAAGTCATCCTTCAACTGAATGGCTTCGGTGTACTGTGTCTCTTAACGGTACCTCTGCTATCTCGGGGTGACATTTCTTCAACTGAGAAACATGGAATACATCATGAACTCCTGACAGTCCTTCTGGCAATTCCAATTTATACGCAACTTCTCCCATGCGTTGCAAAATCTTATATGGTCCAACGAAATGGGGTGCTAACTTTCCTTTCACTCCAAATCGCTTAACTCCTCGAAGCGGGGATACTCTGAGATATACTCTGTCTCCAACTTCATACTCAATCGCTTTGCGCTTTGAATCGGCATAGCTCTTTTGTCTGGACTGGGCTACCTTGAGCCTGTCTCGAATCAGCTTAACTTTCTGTTCAGACTCCTTAATTAAATCTGGTCCAAACAATCGGCGATCTCGGTTTAGTCCCATGACAACGGTGTCCTGCACCTTCTTCCATCTGAGCCTCGAAGGTGCCATCTTTAAGCTGGTTTGGTAATGTTATTGTAGGAAAATTCTGCATCGGCAAATTATCATCCCAACTAGATCCATAATCTAGTGCACAAGCTCTCAACATGTCCTCCAAAATCTGATTGACTCTCTCGGTCTGTCCATCGGTCTGTGGGTGGAAAGCTGTCTTTGAATTCAATCGGGTTCCCAATGTTTCGTGCAACTGGTTCCAAAATTTCAAGTAAACTGGGTTCCTCTATCCGATCGATGCTCCTCGAACTCCGTGTAAACACACAATTCTGGTCATGTATATCTTTGCCAACTTAGCACTGCTATAGGTAGTCTTGACTGGAATGAAATGAGCTACCTTTGTCAATCGATCGACTATGACCCAAATCGAGTCATATCCTGAACGGGTCTTTGGCAAACCTGTGATGAAATCCATGCCTAGTTTATCCCACTTCCATTCGGGTATCGGCAACGGTTGTAACAATCCTGCTGGCTTCTGATGCTCTGCCTTTACTTTCTGACATACGTCGCAAACTGCTACATACTCCGCAATATCCTTCTTCATTCCGGTCCACCAGAAAATATTCTTCAAATCCAAATACATCTTGGTATTTCCTGGGTGAATCGAATAGGGTGAATCATGGGCTTCTTGCAAAATCAACTTCTGATCTCTGGGTCATTGGGCACATAAACACGGTCTTCAAACCATAGGGTATCGTGCTCATCCTCACGAAATCCTTTAGCTTTTCCTTTGCTCATTTTCTCCTTTATAGAGGCAACTTCCTTATCGCCTTTTGGGCTTCTCGATTTTGTCCATTAGTGTCGATTGAATCTCCAATGCTGCTACATAGCCTCTGGAACTATTTCCAAACATAGCTCTCGAAGGTCCTCGGCTAACTCATTGGGTATTCCTCCCATCATTAGGGTATTGACGTGGCTCTTACGGCTCAATCGTCGCTACAACATTAGCCTTTCGGGGTGATAATGCAATCTCATATCATAATCCTTGATTAGCTCTAACCATCTCCTTTGTCGAGATTCAATTCCTTCGGGTGAAGATGTACTTCAAACTCTTGTGATCCGTATATACTTCACAATGATTTCCAATGAGAAAATGTCTCCACGTCTTCAAGGCATGCACAACGGTTGCTAACTCCAAATCATGAGTGGCATAATTCAACTCATGGGGCTTAAGTTGTCGTGAAGCATACTGAAACAACTCTTCCTTCCTGCATAAGCACGGCTCCAAGTCCTCGGCGTGAGCGTGTAATACACCTCATAATCCTTAGTGCGATCCGCAATATCAAAACTGGTGAGGTAACCAATCTTTTCTTCAACTCTTGAAAACTTGCCTCACAGTCCTTAGTCCATATGAATTTGTTTTCCTTCTTCAACAATTCTGTCATAGGCTTTGCAATTCTTGAGAAATTCTCAATGAATCTTGGTAGTATCCTGCGAGTCCAAGGAAACTCGAATCTCTCAACTGTCGTTGGTGCTTCCCATTTGGTTACGGTCTCAACTTTTGTGGGGTCAACTGCTATCCCTTCTCCGGATATAACATGTCCGAGAAATCCAACTTCCTTTAGCCAAAACTCACATTTGCTGAACTTGGCATACAACTGGTGTTCCTCGGTTTCTCCAAAACCAATCGCAAATGTTCCTTGTGTTCCTCTTCATTCTTGAGAAAATCAAAATATCATCAATGAACACCACGACGAACTTATCCAAAAACTCCATAAACACTTTGTTCATCGTGGTTCATGAAATAGGCTGGTGCGTTAGTCAGTCAAATGACATAACGTTATACTCATCTGATCCATATCTCGTAGTAAACGCTGTCTTGGGTATGTCTTGCTCCCGAATCTTCAATCGATGGTACCACGATCGCAAGTCGATCTTAGAAAACACTTTGGCTCCTTGCAAGCGGTCAAACAGATCATTTATCATAGGTAGTGGGTACTTGTTCTTGATTGTTACTTCATTCAATCCACGGTAATCAACAACCATTCTCAACGATCCATCCTTCTTCTCCACTAACAAAGCGGGTGATCCCCAAGGTGAAGAACTTGGGCGAATAAAACCTTTATCCAATAGTTCCTTAATCTGCTTCTTGATTTCCGCCAAATCCTTTGCGGGCATCCCAGACGGTCGCTTCGATATCGGGCCTGTTCACGCAACAGCTCGATCAAAAATTCAATGTCTCTATCCGCGGCATTCACGCAACTCTTAGGAAATACATCAGGATAATCCTTCACCATCGGTACTTCTTCTGTACCACTCACGATAAGCAATTAACTTATGCTCTCCTCGGCTCGTGCCGTGATACATACTTAATCCTTCTTCCTTCGGTGTGGTGAGCAAAATTGACCTTGTGGTACAATCTATGTTTCCTCCATACTTTGATAACCAATCCATTCCTAATATCACATCCAATCCTTGGGATTCCGAACTATTAGGTGCGAGGGGAAAACATAGTGTCCAATCCTTAGTGGCGGTCGATCACACCATTTACTAGCCATGTACTCTGCTCGGGTGAGGTTACTAGCATGGGTGACCTAAGGGCTTGGGTCGGTAACT
Source organism: Aegilops longissima (assembly GCA_021605205.1). Taxonomy (NCBI): domain Eukaryota; kingdom Viridiplantae; phylum Streptophyta; class Magnoliopsida; order Poales; family Poaceae; genus Aegilops; species Aegilops longissima. Next base: position 310,501,789 of record CM038682.1, read on the forward strand.
TGTACTTATCCACAAATCCCTTGATATGTATGAATCGATGCACCAAGATCGAAAAGAACAACTGCAGAAATGACTTAACCAAAACTTACCGACATCTTGCATCGGGCTGATCTTCAACCTCCTCCACATCAATGTGGTTCACCCGTCCCCTGTTGAAAGGGTTTGGCTTCTTTCGAGCTTCCATTGCCATTTCCATTCGCCTTCGGACAGTCATTTGCATAATGCCCGATCTTGCGGCACTTAAAGCAAGTAATGTGACTCAGTCTACCTTGGATGGTGTTGACGGGTTGGTGCGGTTCTGTCCATTGCTTCCTCCATTCCCGTTCCCATTCTTGGTGCCATTATGGTTATGCGAATTACCTCCTCCATGGGTATGTTGAAACTGAATTCTGATTTAGGGGTATAACGAGGCTTCTGCTGGGATCGAGTTATACTTCCCTTGTCCATACTTCCTCTTGCGGTTCTCAATTTGTCAGCTGCTTTCCTTCAATCATGAGAGCTCGGTCTACTAACTCCTGGTAGTTGTTGAAACTTGCTACCATCAACGGCATCTGAACTCATCATTCAGTCCTTCTAGAAACTTCTCTGTTTAGCTGCATCTGTAGTAACGTCATCCGGGGCATAACGTGCTAATTTGCTAAAATCATCCACGATCTTGTGCAGTCCTTCCTCCTTGGCGTAAGTTGCGAAACTCACGCTTCTTCATGGCCATGGCTCCTGCTGAAACATGGGCAAGTCTGAAAAGCTTGTTGAACTGGTCCCATGTGGCGGTGTCTCTGGGATAAGTGGTGTGAAATTCTCCCACCATGTTTGCTGCGGGTCCTTCAAGCTGGTGTCTGCAAACTTCACTCTTTCACCATCTGTGCATCCTGCAGTGGTCAGCTCCTTCCTATCTTGCGGAGCCACCATCCGCCACAATCGGCTCGGTGCTCTTTGGAATACACCGCGGGTTCAGTCTAAGAAGCGAGTCGATGATCCGCAGTGGTGGTGGTGGCGGTGGGTTGTTGTTGTTGTTGTTCGCACCAATGTTTGAATCAGGGTATTCTCTGCTGGATCAATTGGGTGATCTCTGGCGGAAAACGAATCCGGGTCGCGTCTCGGAGGCATCTGATGGGTTTAGAAAAGGAGAGAAATGTAGAATAGAATGAGGTCTAAGGGAATCACTACCCGAATGCACATGAGCAAAACACACAAAATCACTTCATTCAATCAAACAAGGGCTTACAACGATCTAACTATCGCAAAAGTGCGTGTACTATAATGTTTACATGGGGGAAATACTACTAATATGTGGGGGACTTCTACTAATTTGAACCGGTGGAAGACTCCATGATGTCTGCTCCAGCTTCGTCTTCAAAGTCGGGTTCACTTGGATCCGAATCGGTGTCGTCGATGTTAATGTAGTCGCTTGGGTATTCTACATACTGGTCTTCATTCCTGGCGCCAACTTCTTCTTGAGTTCTTGATCTCGTACTTAAGATCGTTATTGTGTCTTGCCGAGCTACGATCTCGTCCATGTAGTCCTTGCGTGTAGTCTTTAGTTCTTCTTCCATTCGATGATCCTTCCCTTTGTCTTCGCAACTCCAACATGTCATTGCACATTTGGTTCTCTGGCGTCGAATGTGCTGGTTTAACTCTGGATGAAAGCTGCAATGGATATATCCTTCTTGGTGCCGACGACGTCCCGCTTGTCATCTCGGCGTCCGCAAATCTGGTAGATGGTATCCTTGAGGTCTTCTTGATAAACTTCCCCAATCGTCCCATGGTGATGTGAGCTGCCATGCTCTTTCCTGCACTCAAGTTGGTGCAATCGAAAACACTATCTATAGGCTTGGTGATTGGGGCGAATGTCCTTCTGGAACGTGAGCATGAATCTTCCAGCGCTCCTCTTGAGCAGAGTGGCGTTGAAAGTCCCGTGAAGCTTGGTAGTCCAATGTTCGGTACTTAGTAACTTCCTTCAAGTGAAATCCAAAAGGTGTGCCTTCATCCGGTTGGGTGTACTTGATCTTCGCGTCCGTCATCCTAAAGAGAGTAGAAAAGATGAGGAGTTAGAAAATGGGAAGAGAGTAGTGATCTATGGCTTTAACTTAGTGGTCGTGTCCTCTACAGTCGGCGTGTGCTCGATACCATTCTCTCAGAGCGACCAGACCGAATGGATCGATCTCGTGCTCGGTGTCATCCTGGATCAATAATCTTGACACCACACAAGATTGAAGGATTTATTGCAGAGTAGCAATCACACACTTATTACATCGTTGTCCACAAGGGAACTTATTACAATAATATGGCTTAAGGCCATCTAATAATAACAGCGGAAGGCTTGGAAGATAAGCGAGTCCATCAACTCCAACGGCATCATCGAGTATAGAACCACGACCTAACACCTTACTCGTCGTTCGAAAAGTCTCATAGCGTGAAAGTTGCAGCCCAAAACGGGTCAAGACATGGAATATCTTGGCAATGTAACACATAAGAGTAATGAATGAATAAGCCTACACTACATGCATATATGGCTGGTGGTAAGGCTCTCGGTTACATTTGCATAAAGCTGATTTTTCCCTACATCAAAGGAATAGTTTTATTTAACTATCATGGTGGTTGTTAAACATTGAGAATGGTTGACAAGATCCTCAATCCCAATTAAAAGTACTCATCAAACCCAACAACTTTTATTAGAGGTAACATGTTGAGATTCACATGATATTCAATTACGGATACTCAAATTGTCCATAACCGGGACACGGCTAATCATGATTAGTTTATACACTCTGCAGAGGTTTGCACACTTTTCCCCACAAGACTCGATCGCCTCCGCTTGGTTCTCGCACTTCATGGTGTTTGAGAAACGGATGACCGAGACATAGTCTTTCAGAAGCGCTAGCACCTTACATGTGGGTAGACCGTACCAACCTACATCCCTTACATCAGCTAGCCTACCCGTAAGAGTTCGCACAACTTAGTCAACTACGCCAGAGCCCATAATTGGCTTGTGGCTGCACACGAAAGTTTCCAGTTTGAATAATCTTATGATCCCTTAGAGCACAGGTGGCGGTCCAAGAAATACAGCAAGTCTGATAGAAACCAGTGCCTCAATCCACCCAGGATGTGTGTTTAGGTTGCCACCTTAGATAAACCATTAATTAACAATCTCACATCATCATGGATATTCACTCACCCAATCCACGTCTACTAGCATAGCATGGCATAAACAAGCAAACGTGAAGTAACTCCCAAGGTTTCATAAGTAAAACAGTAATAGGTACTACCTCAATCTACTTCCCAAACCCACAATTTAAATTGATCCTAAACATGCAAGTGTTTGAGGTTTGATCTAATGCATAAAAACTGGGTAGTAGAAAAGGTATGATCAAGTGTTACTTGCCTTGTTGATGATCCATGAGACCTAGAGATTCAAGTAACAAGCGGCGCACTCGGGTGATCTAACGCAGACAAACAACAAGCATACAATAAGTACTCATCTAATGCACGGGGAAATCTCGAATAAAAGATCTAACCAGAAAGTTCAACTTAAGAACCCTGGTTGCAAAAGATTCGAATCAAAATAAACATCGAAAGTCGAAACTCGAGAGAGAACAACTCGGTTTTGCAATCTGAAACTAGGTCAAAATTTCACAGTAGCAAAACTCTGTGAAAGTAGGTTAGTCGGAACGGCGGTTTCGTTATGAAACTCCAGGCGCTTGAATCACCTGATTCCGATAAACGAGCGAGAAATAAAACAGATTTGAAAATCGGATCTGAAATCGAATCAGAAAAATAACGGATTAAATCCGATTAAAAGAAAACGACGAACGGTTTAAATAACGGACGTTCATTATCGAATCTAATCCAACGAACACGTTCATTGAAACGAGCGGTTCGGTGAGCGTTCGTTAAATAAGAAAACCAAAAAATAAAACTAATCTAGGTTTTTTGAAAACCGAACATCTCTTTAAAAAAAACGGATCGGTTTTAGGGAAAACCGGATCGGGGCTACCTCGGTGACTCTCTCGGGCGAGGTCCGCGAGGCTCCGGGCGGGGGGTGGTCCGCGGGTCGGGAGGGGCGGCGAGGGCGGCGGGCTCCGGCGGCGGCGGGCGGCGGCGTTCCCACGGCGGGCGGAGTTCAGCGCGGATCGGGAGGCGAGGGCGGGTGGGGTGAGAGAGAGGGGGGCGGCGGCTATTTATGGGAGGGGGGCAGGCGCCTTGGGAGGGGGGCAGGCGGCTGGTCGAGCCGGACTCGGAGGCGTCTTGTGGCGGGCACCATGCATGGGCGGCGTCGTCTGTGAGGGAGAGGGAGGCGGGCGCTGGGCCGGGCCTGGGCTGGTTGGGGCCTGGGCCTTGGCCCGTGGGGCAGCGTTTTTTTAATAAAATTAAACCAAAATGAATTAAAAAATACCAAATGAATTCTGATTTAAATAAAACAAATTTTCCCGACTCCTAAAATGAGTCGAACAAAATGAACTTTAAAACGGCAAACATGCATATATTTTTAAAATGCTCATTTTGCCTAAGCAAAATAAATCTTCCAAAACCAAATTTGATTTATTTATAAAATCTTCATTTTTCCTAATTGTTGGGAAAGTCATATTATTCCCTCTCTTAATTTTCATAGGAAAAACTTTATGAAGATAATTTAAATAAATCAAATGATCCTATTTTCAAATTTTGAGAAAACCCAAATATGAAAATAATGAAACTTCCAACTCTCTCCGAGGGTCCTTAAGTTGCGTGAAATTTCTAGGATCGGAAAAATGCGAGAAAAATATGATATGCATGATGACCTAATGTATAACATTCCAAATTGAAAATTTGGGATGTTACATAAAATAGTTTATAAACCATAGAGAAGTTGGAATAAAGTAGGTTTAACACCAATATAAATAAATAATGAGTTCATTACAGTACCTTGAAGTAGTCTTTTGTTTTCCTTCGCTAACGGAGCTCACGAGATTTCTGTTGAGTTTTATGTTGTGAAGTTTTCAAGTTTTGGGTGAAAGATTTTTTATGGATTATGGAACAAGGAGTGGCAAGAGCCAAAGCTTGGGGATGCCCATGGCACCCCCAAGATAATCTAAGGACACCAAAAAGTCAAAGCTTGGGTATGCCCCAGAAGGCATCCCCTCTTTCGTCTACTTCCATCGGTAACTTTACTTGGAGCTATATTTTTATTCACCACATGATATGTGTTTTGCTTGGAGCGTCTTGTATGATTTGAGTCTTTTTTTTTAGTTTACCACAATCATCCTTGATGTACACACCTTTTGAGAGAGCCATAGATGATTTGTAAATTATTAGAATACTCTTTGTGCTTCACTTATATCCTTTGAGTTATATAGTTTTGCTCTAGTACTTCACTTATATCTTTTAGAGCACGGTGGTGGATTTGTTTTAAAGAAACTATTGATATCTCATGCTTTACTTAGATTATTTTGAGATTCTTAAATAGCATGGTAATTTTCTTAAATAATCCTAATATGCTAGGTATACAAAAATAGTAAAAACTTTCTTATGAGTGTGTTGAATGCTAAGAGAAGTTTGATGCTTGATGATTGTTTTGAGATATGGAGGTAATAATATTAAAGTCGTGCTAGTTGAGTAGTTGTGAATTTGAGAAATGCTTGTGTTGAAGTTTGCAAGTCCCGTAGCATGCACGTATGGTAAACGTTATGTAACAAATTTGAAACATGAGGTGTTCTTTGATTGTCCTCCTTATGAGTGGCGGTCGGGGACGAGCGATGGTCTTTTCCTACCAATCTATCCCCCTAGGAGCATGCGCGTAGTGCTTTGGTTTTTGATGGCTTGTAGATTTTCGCAATAAGTATGTGATTCTTTATGACTAATGTTAAGTCCATGGATTATACGCACTCTCACCTTTCCATCATTGAGAGCCTCTTCGGTACCGTGCATTGCCCTTTCTCACATTGAGAGTTGGTGCAAACTTCGCCGGTGCATCCAAACCCCGTGATACGATACGCTCTTTCACACATAAACCTCCTTATATCTTCCTCAAAACAGCCACCATACCTACCTATTATGGCATTTCCATAGCCATTCCGATACATATTGCCATGCAACTTTCCACCATTCCATTTATCATGACACATTCATCATTGTCATTTTGCTTAGCATGATCATGTAGTTGACATAGTATTTGTGGCAAAGCCACCGTTCATAATTCTTTCATACATGTCACTCTTGGTTCATTGCATATCCCGTTTACACCATCACGGAGGCATTCATATAGAGTCATACTTTGTTCTAGTATCGAGTTGTAATCATTGAGTTGTAAATAAATAGAAGTGTGATGATCATCATTTTCTAGAGCATTGTCCCAAGTGAGGAATAATACAAAAAGAGAAAGGCCATAAATAAAGAGAAGGCCCAAAAAAGATAAAAAAAGAAGAAAAAATAGAAAAAAATGAGAGAAAAAGAGAGAAGGGACAATGTTACTATCCTTTGCCACACTTGTGATTCAAAGTAGCCATAATCTTCATGATAAAGAGTCTCTTGTTTTGTCACTTTCATATACTAGTGGGAATTTTTCATTATAGAACTTGGCTTGTATATTCCAACAATGGGCCTCCTCATGTGCCCTAGCTCTTCATGAGCAAGCAAGTTGGATTCACACCCACTTAGTTTTCTTTTGTTGAGCTTTCATACATTTATAGCTCTAGTGCATCCGTTGCATGGCAATCCCTACTCCTTGCATTAACATCAATCGATGGGCATCTCCATAGCCCATTGATTAGCCTCGTTGATGTGAGACCTTCTCCTTTTTTGTCTTCTCCACATAACCCCCATCATCATATTCTATTCCACCCATAGTGCTATGTCCATGGCTCGCGCTCATATATTGCGTGAAAGTTTATAGGTTTGAGATTACTAAAGTATGAAACAATTGCTTGGCTTGTCATCGGGATTTTGCATGATGAGAGCATTCTTGTGTGACGAAAATGGAGCATGACTAAACTATATGATTTTGTAGGGATGAACTTTCTTTGGCCATGTTATTTTGAGAAAACATAGTTGCTTAGTTAGTATGCTTGAAGTATTATTATTTCTATGTCAATATGAACTTTTGTCTTGAATCTTTCGGATCTGAATATTCATACCACAATTAAGAAGAATTACATTGAAATTATGCCAAGTAGAACTCGCATCAAAAATTCCATTTTTATCATTTACCTACTCGAGGACGAGTAGGAATTAAGCTTGGGGATGCCTGATACGTCTCCAACGTATCTATAATTTTTGATTGCTCCATGCTATATTATCTACTGTTTTGGACAATATTGGGCTTTATTTTCCACTTTTATATTATTTTTGGGACTAACCTATTAACCGGAGGCCCAGCCCATAATTCATGTTTTTTGCCTGTTTCAGAGTTTCGAAGAAACAAAATATCAAACGGAGTCCAAACGGAATGAAACCTTCTGGAACATGATTTTCTCACCGAACGTGATCCAGGAGACTTGGACCCTAAGTCGGGAAGCTTGAGGAGGCGCGAGGTAGGCGCGCCCACCCCGAGGTATGCGCCCTCCACCCTCATGGGCCCCATGTTGCTCCACCGACGTACTTCTTCCTCCTATATATACCTACGTACCCCCAAACGATCAGATACGGAGCCAAAAACCTAATTCCACCGCCGCAACCTTCTGTACCAACGAGATCCCATCTTGGGGCCTGTTCCAGAGCTCCGCCGGAGGGGGCATCCACCATGGAGGGCTTCTACATCATCACCATAGCCTCTCCGATGAAGTGTGAGTAGTTTACCTCAGACCTTCGGGTCCATAGTTAGTATCAAGATGGCTTCTTCTCTCTTTTTGGATCTCAATACAATGTTCTCCCCCTCTGTTGGGGATGTTACTACTGGGCGTAAACCGTCCTATCTGGGCCGGGTTAACTTCATCAGTAGTTCAATGGTGTAAAAGCCCAAGAGGCATGAGTGTAAGGGCCCAAGGCCTGTAGTCGGTTCAGAACCTGTAACCATAAACCGGCCTGATGTATAAACTTGTATTGTAAGTTAGGAATAGAGAGAGAGACCAACCCGGATACGAATATGAACCGGAGGTTGGGACTCTCTGAGTCGACGGGCGTCACCCGTGTATATAAGGGGACGACCCGGGGCGGTTCAAGGACAGAGAACAACAACTCGAGGCCTAGGCGAAGCTATTTGCTCCCTAGTCATTGAGACCACATCAATCCCATCACAAACTAGACGTAGGCTTTTACCTTCATCGAAGGGGACGAACTAGTATAACTCTCGTGTCTTTGCGTCCGCTTTGACCCCTCCAAGTTAACCCGTAGCGATGGCTCCGCGACTAAGTCCTTTCATGAGGACATCTGCCGTGACAAAACCACGACAGTTGGCGCCCACCGTGGGTCTATCGCATGATGGTTTGATGATCTTGGAGGGCAAGCTCGAAGGACTCGAAGGCTACGCTGTGGGCCGGATGACCAAGAGTCGTCGCGGCAAGCTCTACATCGACGATGCAGGCTGGGGCCCCGAGGCCAGCTCGATTGAGTACGGGTACCGGGTCCCCTTTGGTGGCATACACGTTTTCATCGGCAAGATCGGTGAGCGGGGCTGGCCGGACATCTGCACCGACCTCGTCGAGATGGCTCAGCGTGCGAGACCTGCCCAGGCTAAACCGGCCGTCAAGCGTGCTTTCGTGGGAGTCATCCACGGAGGAAATTATGAGGACGAATCAGCATCTGGTGGCGAAACCGTCGTCTACTCGATGACGAAGTCGTCAACCGAGCGAGTCTCAGATCGGCCGCAAGATGGCCAGATTGGGGGCTGTTCCGCGGTGACGATTCGGACCTTTGATATGCCCAACCGGGTTGGAATATTCATGGCGGTACACAAGCGATGCTTCACTCTTCGACCGCTGCGACAATGGTCGCCGGTTCAACAATGCGATGGAAGCCGGGCAGAGGCCTGTCGCCCGCCGCTCAAGTTTTATCGTAACTATTCGATGCGTTGGCTGTGCTCATGGCAGAAGCTAACCCGGCGGACCAGGACATTCATAATGCGGAGATTGCAAAGGCGAAGGAACAAATCACTCAGGCTAAAGCGGATCTGGCAGCTGCAGACGCCAGGATGGCGGCAGAGCGGGCCTTTGGATCGCAAGCTTATAGGCTCATCTTTGGATCGAGCAGCGTCGCATGAAGTCATGAAGAGGAAATCAGATCCGTTTGCCTTCAGTTTTGAGGAAGAGATCTCTTCAACACCCGGGAGCGAGGACGAGAATCCGCGGTGGTAAACCGGCGGAAGCACTGGACGGGCGCGCCGGTTCAGCCCCGCGTAATAGATCTACCTCTCCATCATACCGGTACGCCTCAGGCTGTGCAAACACCTCCAGGTCACTACTCCAACCCGATGGATAACCTTGTTGCAGCTGCGGCACGGTTGGAGGCGATTCCAATTGAAGGCGATTCACCACAGGCGGTAGAGACGCGCCGGGTCAAGGAACTCCATAAGACAGCTCTGGTCCAACAGGAGGCGTATTCGTATAGCCGCGATCGGATCCACTCTACCCCCCGCCCAAGCCGGAGCTATAGCAGGCGCGTGGATGAACCGGCCGTACCAAGTAATGCACGGCGCGGTGCACCCCGTGGAAACAACCCGACGGGTGGTTTTGACAATGCTCAGGAGGTGGTGGACCGGGCTCGAACACGTGGGAGGCCGAGTTAGCAGCCTGACATCGGGATTATCAGCTTCGCCGGTTCGCCGACCATCTTTGAGCCTGGAGTTACCTCTAGCTCTTTGGGGTGCCTTGCCTCGTCCCGCTTTACGCAATGTACGCTTGCCCAAGGATTTCAAGGGGCGCATGGGTGCCAAATTACACCGCCGATCCGGCTCCGAAGCATGGATAGAGAGTTATGAGATGGCCATGGAGATCTTTGGATGTGGATGAAGCGGCGTGTGCGAAGTACTTCACCATGATGCTCGAGGGCACGACCCGTGCTTGGTTGAAAAACTTGCCACCCAATTCCATCAGTTCATGGGCCCGATTATGGACCGGTTCATTCAAATTTCAAAGATACCGTAAGCAGCCCATGTCTGTGGTGGACTTGGCGGCTTGTGTCTAGGGCTGAGGGGAATCAACAACCCATTGGGTACGCCTGCGTTTGAAGTCTTACATTCTTGAGACCGGATCAACGCTGATTCTGCGATCTTGACCCTAGAGGGCAATGCGGTTTAAACCTTTAAAGTTGAAGCTGGGGCGCATGAAGCGGTTTTGCAATGACATGGGCACTCTCATGGGCGTTTTAGTGAAGTATGTTGATTACGATAGTACCAAGGATCCCGAGTCCGATGATGATGATGAGACAGGAAGGGAAAGAAGAACAAGAACTCCAAAGGCCAGCAGCATCACTCGGCGGGTAATGGTGGAAGTAAGCGTAAGTTTAACGGCAACATGGACTTCAGAGCTAACACCAACGCGGGACAAGGGCCAGCGGCGCAAGGGTAAACAACCGAATCGAGGTGGAGCGCCTAATCCCAATCCGGACCGCTTGAACTATCTGCTGAATCAACCCCGTCCAAGCATGGGACGAAGGAGGCGCCAAAGAAATCACCTCTGGAAGGATTGTTACATTATGCAGGAGTTCAAAAGTTCTAATGCTTTCGGTATGATCAAGGTTCCGCGGCGGTTCGAGGTCCGCCCGGTTACGGTGGAGGAAATTCTGGTCTAGGATTTAATGGTAATCCGGGCGGACATAACAATCAGAACAATCAGAATAACCAGGGTGGTTACAATCAGCAGCAGCAGTCGGGTTATCAGAGCAACCCAAAGCAGTTGAATGGTGGGCAGTACCACGTCTTCACCACCAGCTTAGACAAGCGAGACCGGAAGCTTCAGAAGCGGGCAGTCAATGTTGTTGAACCGGCCGTGCCTCATTACTTACGCTGGTCAGAGCAACCCATTGTGTGGAGTAGAGAGGATCATCCTCCCCGGGTTGACAATCCGGGTCAGCTAGCCCTGGTGGTGGCACCTCAGGTGGGAGGTTATAAGTTCACCAAGGTGCTTATGGACGGAGGGAGCAGCATCAACATCCTGTACTACGAGACCTTCCGTCGTATGGGGTTAACAGATAAACATCTCAAACCGTCCAATACAGTGATCCATGGTGTGGTGCCTGGCAAGTCAGCATATCCGGTTGGTAAAATAGCTCTGGAGGTGGCCTTCGGGGATGAACAAGACTCCAGATCAGAAACATTGACGTTTGAAGTGGTGAAAATTCAAAGTCCTTGTCACGCCCTGTTTGGGCGGCCGGCTTATGCCAAGTTCATGGCACGACCTTGTTATATCTATTTGCAGCTCAAGATGCCGGGTCACAAGGGGACAATAATGGTTCATGGGAGCCGCAAGATCGCTTTGGAGTGTGAGGAAGGTGATGCGGCTTACGCAGAGTCGGTTTGTGCCACCGAGGAGCTGAAGTATTATAAGGATAATGTTGATCCGGCGGACATGACTCCATTGAAGAAGCCAACTACAGAGCACGATCCAGCCCTGAAGTTTAAATCGGTGGCTGAGACTAAGCTTGTTGACTTCGTACCTGGCGATTCGTCCAAGCAGTTCAGCATCAGTGCCAACTTGGATCCAAAATAGGAAAACGCGCTCATCGAGTTCATCCTTGAGAATCGGGACATTTTTGCATGGAAGCCTTCTGACATGCCAGGTGTACCGAGGGAGCTCGCTGAGCACACTCTTAATGTTGATCCCAAGTACAAACCGGTAAAACAGTTTCTCCGCCGGTTTAACGAGGAGAGGCGCAAGGCCATTGGAGAGGAGGTTGCCAGGCTCTTAGCAGCGGGTTTTATCGTTGAAGTTTTCCATCCAGAGTGGCTTGCTAATCCGGTGCTAGTCCTTAAGAAAAACGGCACTTGGCGCATGTGTGTGGATTACACAGATCTTAACAAGGCTTGTCCAGCAGATCCTTTTGCCCTCCCGCATTGACCAGATTATTGATGCCATCGCGGGTTGTGAGCGTTGAGCTTTTGGATGCGTTCGGATATCATCGATCAAGATGGCGGTTAAGGACCAGGAGAAGACAGCATTTATCACTCCCTTTGGAGCCTTCTGCTATGTGTCTATGCCTTTTGGGCTCAAGAGCGCCCAAGCAACTTATCAGCGTTGTGTGCAGAATTGCTTGCATAAGCAGATCGGCCGTAATGTGCATGCCTATGTGGATGATATTGTGGTTAAGTCAAGGAAGAAGGAAACACTGATTGATGACTTGCAAGAAACCTTTGACAACCTGCGGGTTTACAAGATGATGCTCAACCCGGCCAAATGTGTTTTTGGTGTTCCGGCAGGCAAGTTATTGGGTTTTCTTGTGTCCAACAGGGGGATTGAAGCTAATCCGGAGAAGATTACGGCTATCACCTCCTTGGCTAAACCAAAGTGTATTAATGATGTCCAGCATTTGGCGTGCCGGATTGCCGCGCTGAGCCGGTTTATCAGTCTCCTCGGAGAGAAGGCCATCCCTTTGTACCAGATGCTGAAGAAGACAGATCAGTTTATGCAGAGTTCAATTCTGATGAAGCGTTGAGGACTTAAAGCGGCAATTGGCCAACCGCTTTGTGCTCGCTGCTCCCATCGACAAGGAGCCGCTTCATAGATGTTGTCGCTAACGCCAGCGCTTAAGCGTGGCCATTGTGGCATCCGGTTCAACGTCCGGTTTATTATATCAGCGAGGTGCTTATTGAGTCTAAGCAAAGATATCCGCATTGGCGAAGCTAGTGTATGGAGTTTTTATGGCAAGTCGAAGTGAAGCGAGATTTCGTGGGCACCCCATCACGGTGGTCGGCCAGCTCCCTTAGGTGATATCATCATGAAGCCGGAGGCGATCGCGGATTGCCAAGTGGGCTATAGAGCTTGGGCCGCACGGTTTGAAGTATGTACCTCGAACGGCAGTGAAGTCTCAAGAACTTGTGGATTTCATTAGTGATTGGACGGAGTTACAAGCGCCTGAAGAAAAGCTGGATCATACCTATTGGACCATCCATTTTGACGGATCCAGGCAGTTGGAGGGCTCGGGGGCTGGAGTCATGTTAACTTCCCCATGAGGTGACAAGTTTTGTTACGTCCTCCGCTTAATGTTCCCTTGTACTAACAATGCAGCTGAGTATGAAGCCTTGCTCCATGGTCTTCGAATGGCTAAGGAGATGAATCTAAGCCGGGTTAAGTGCTTCGGTGACTCGGACCTAGTGGCTCAACAAGTGTCTGGCACTTGGGATTCCAAGGACCCACTCATGGCTGCATATCGTCGTGAGGTGGATGTTGTCGCCGGTCATTTTAAAGGCTATCAGGTGGACCACGTGGATCGTCGGAAGAACGGCGGCGGACGCTTTGAGCGGTTGGGCTCTCAACGCAAACTGGTCCCGCCTAATGTTTTTCTCGACGCATCGCATAATCCGTCGACCAAGCTCCCTGATGAAGCGGATTTGGCTATTCCTGATCCGGAGGCTCAGTTGGTGGCAGCTTTGCATGTCATTCCGGATTGGACGCTCCCTTATTTGGCGTACATAAAACGGGGCGAGTTACCAGAAGATGAGACGTTGGCCCGACAGATAGTTCGGCGGTCTAAGTCTATGACCGTTGTTAATGGCGAGTTGCATCATTGCAGTGTGTCAGGGGCGCTTCAACGCTATGTGTCCCCTGAGGAAGGCTGTGAAATATTGCGTGAGATCCATGAAGGAGACTGTGGTCGTCACGCCGGTTCAAAATCCTTGGTGGCTAAGGCGTTCCGCCACGGTTTCTATTGGTTGACTGCCCATGCTGATGCGGAAGATCTGGTCGGACGATGTGATGGTTGCCAAAAGTTTTCGGGCGTGCTCATGTACCGGCCCAAGAATTGAGGATGATTCCAATTACTTGGCCGTTTGCGACTTGGGGTTGGATATGGTTGGACCTTTCAAAAGGTCCAAGGACAAGAAGACACACTGTTGGTGGCGGTTGACAAATTTACAAAGTGGGTAGAGGCGGGACCTGTTAGCAAGTGTGATGCGCCACGGCGGTTCAGTTCATCAAAAGGGTGATTTTCGGTTTGGTTTTCCACACAAGTATCATTACGAGATAATGGTACCAATTTGTCCAAAGGTGCCATGAAGGAGTTCTCGCGACGTGAGCACATCCGCTTGACGCGTTTCTTGATAGCTCACCCACAGTCCAATGGTCAAGCGGAAAGAGCCAATCAAGAGATCCCGAGAGGCATCAAGCCCGGCTTATGGTCCCTTTGCAGAGGGCGCCGGGTTGTTGGGTAGAAGAGCTACCGTCGTGTTATGGAGTATAAATACTACACCTAACAGATCCACTTTGGATACACGCCATTCTTTATGGTTTATGGAGCGGAGGCGGTTCTCCCCAATGACGTCCGTCATGACTCACCTCGTGTGGCAGCCTATGTTGAAGCGGATAACGAGACAGACGACGGGGCGCTTTGGATCGGCTGGATGAAGAACGAGACATAGCAGCTGCTCGCTCGGCGATTTACCAGCAGGATCTTCGTCGTTATCATAGTCGCGGGTCGAAACCGAACCTTTCAAGAAGGAGATTTGGTGCTTGGCTCATTCAAGACCGACGAATATGCACAAGCTATCCCCACCTTGGGAGGGACCTTTCGTGGTCAGCAAGAATCTGCACTGTGGGGTCGTACTATCGATTGATGTTCGAGAGCATAAAGACTCACGCACGTCGAAGAGGAGACCAACAGCCGTGGAACATAGCTCATCTTGACCTTATTATACCCGAGCCATCGGCTCTACTTATGTACATATTATGACAAAGGTGTATATATTATGAATAAGGCAATAAACCGGAGCCTCGGCTAAGCGGGTATCCGCTTACACATCATGCGTGGTTACATGGAGTTGTTACGTCTTAAAGCGGCCTCGGTTTACCCCTTGAGTTTGCTTTTCAAAAGCTTTGTGATATCACTTGGGGGCTTGGTCGATCCAACCAATGCAACACCTTTTGATAGGCGAAAGCCACCAGATCACTTGGGGACATGGTCAAGTCTGAACCAGTCACGCTTCTTGATCGGCCTAAGGCCATAGAGTCACTTGGGGGCTTGGTCGAACCCGAACCATTGCCACGCCACTTGATCAGCATAATGCCACGGTTTCAGTTGGGGACCTGGCTGACTTGAACCATAGCTACACCTTATTGGGAGCTCGGTCGTGTCCGACCATGGTAACACCATCTGAGCGGCTCAGTAAAGCCTCTTTTTTCAAACAGTTTTATCATTGCCTTTGCTTCCATATTTTTTCATCACTGTTATTTTATTTTTGTTGCGTTTCTTAAACCGGCAACATTTTTAAACCGTTTTCAAAACTATCAGTTGATGGAATTCGGTCAAATTTTTAATCCGGCGATAATTTCACCGGTTTGATGTTTTTTCTGTTAACATCCTATTATGGAGTAACAGGGGGGCTTATTATGACCCGGCACGGTTTACATGGTAAACCGGCAGTATAAATGACAGGAGCTGTTTTCTCCTTTGACGGTAAGGGTTTATACAACCTCCGCTTCAAGATTGGCTAAGCCAACCTTATGCCCAGCAATACAGGTATTTGATGTCATAAATTTCGATTTTGTGCCTTAAATATCCCATTATATGTATACATGAATATCACAAACCAGCTAGCGGTATAAACCGCCGGGGCGGTTTAAGATTTTGTAGCTGCAGGCAATATAAGATGAAAAGTTTTGATCATTCAAACAAGAGTATCAGCACCCATGCACGAAGGCATGTTCAAAGCAAGAGTGTTGGCTAACCTATTACAAGGAAACATGGTGCCCAAAATAAGATCGTTGTTTCTGGGCGGAATATAATAAAGCAGCTCTTCAAACCGGCTTCCGGTGCATGCTTGCTCGCTGCCCCGGTTTGACGGTTGTGGATCGTCCTGCGCCGCTTCAGCCTCTTCCTCTCTACCCAGCTGCTGGAAATCAACAGTGGTCCAGTCGATTCCCATTAAAGCTTGAAAGACAGCCTCTTCATGGATCAGGGAAGTTGGGTCAATATCAGGAGCATAAGTATGCTTACGGATTGGAGGGATCGGTTCTCCGCTTGAGAATAGGTGCAGCCACCGCTTGTTCGATCATCATCTTCGAGCTTGATAATGCGACAAGTTGGCTTCTTCAGCTAATTGGCAAGCCAAAGGCGCACGACCCGGTTTATTGCTCTCAAGTCATCTTCGTTGAATTCTGAGCCGTCTTCCTTCAGACTGGGATAGCCCTGAGCCGCTTCAATAGGATCGAAATCTGGCACCCATGCTTTGGCCCGGATTAAGGCGTTCATGGCGCGGTTCGTGCAGCAGACTTCTTTAGCTCTTCAATCCGGGCGGGAAGCATGGACAACCTCTTAAGGGTATCCTGAATTAAGGAAGGTGCCGGATTGTTATGAGATGCGGTGGAGATGATTCGCTGCGCTCCAGTATACAGCTGCTCTATTAAGGTATAGGCAGCCTTCAATTTTTCCGAACATCTGACCCCAAGTGACAAATGCGTGTGCCTACAGCATTGCAAGAGAAATTACAAACCGGACTTATCATAAGAAAGGTCAAGATTATCATAGAATCCAAAGGAAACTTACCGAAGATGGTAGCAGTCATGGAATGCACTTGCCGCTTCACGCTGGTCAGCTCATCTACCACCGGTTTAAGGGCAGCCTCGGCATTTTCAACCTTTTTGGTCAAAGCGGCCTTTTCAGTATCCCAGCCGGCCCGCTCAGACTTGAACCACTCCTTGAGTTGCTCCATAGTAGTTAACGCAATTTTCAGCTCATCCTTGGCCTTGGAGCTTTCTGATTGTTGAGATTTCAGATTTTCTTGGAGGTCCTGGATTTGTGAGGCTTGTTGACCTATCTCACTCTGCGACAACAAGGGAGCATGTTACATATCGTCATTTCAAGTCCCCAGTGCATAACCTGTTATACGCTTGGCACTTGGGGGCTAATGCGTATTTAATCTTCATCTGTTAATGCAATCACAAAGTCCCAAGCTCAATACAAGTATTCAACTTGGCACTTGGGGGCTAATAGCTATTTATTCAAACAGGTACTGATGTGGCGATATAAAATACAGTCCCGGTTTAGCTATGCTAAGTGGAACCGACTCTTGGGGGCTACATCAGCGGATTCCGAAGCATTGAGTTTATATTAAGTCCCGGTTTAACTATGCTAAGTTGAACCGGCCCTTGGGAACTAGGAGAGTTAACAAAAATGGAAATATTCAGGCAAGAAAAGAACATAGAGGTTACCTCGAGTTTCTCTTTCATCATTTTCACTAGGCCAGCTTCATAGTCACGGCTGGTATATAGCCGGTTCAAGTAGCCGGAGTGAAGGTCTTTAGGGTTCAAAGAGGCATAAGTTGCCAGATCAACATCCCACTTGCCCTTGCTCATAGTGGCAAACTCCTCCTTGGCAGAATGTTTAGATAAAGCAACTGGATTGCCCGGTTCGCTGTGGCCAAAACCAGTAATTACGACGTCGTCGTCCTTGGAGCCGCCGGTTTGACCAGGAACCGTAGTTTGGTCAGCAGGCCGGAATGGACTGGTGGATTTTTCAATCCGGGTTGGGCTTCTAGGCTGATCAGCAGGAAGGGCGATGTCAGTAGGACTTTCTTCAGTAACAAGATCGTCATTTTGCTGTGGCGGATCATTGAGTGTGTCTTCACAGATATACGTTTCAAGGTTTGGGGTGCTCCCCGGTTCAGGGGCAGTTTCTTCGTCGGCCGCTTTGCCCAGACGAGCCTTTTTGCTCGGCCTATGCTTGGCCCTGAAAAAGCACAACAAGAGTTAAATACGGCATATACTACACAGTGATGCAGTAGAAGGAATATGAAAAGTATAACTTACCCAAGCACCGTTTTTAGCGGCGGCAGCTGAGTGGCTGATGACTCGCCAGATGAGGAGTGGGAAGTGACCTGATAATCAGAATCAGACGGATTAAGGGGTTGACGAAACCAGCCTGCTTTAGGAGGAGCACTGACAAGCAAATTAGAGACCTCTGAACGGCGTTTCCGAACCGGACTGTTTGGTAAACCGGTGGAGGTAACTACCTGGCCGTTGTGCCGAGTTGTGCGGCGAGCTTCATGTTGTTGGGTCTTCATAAGAAATTTGGGATCCAAGTAAGCAAGGGGATGAGAAAATTTAATTTTCCGGTTTGCCTGACGGTTTTTTAGCGAAGGCAAAGGATTTGAGTCAGAGGAGAGAACGGTTACCTCTACAACATCAGCGTTACTGGCTTCAGCATCATCCTGACAAACATCATCATTAATTAGGCGTGTGAAAGGTAAACCAAGTGAATCAAATTCTACCTCAAGGTCCGGATTAGCCACATCATCATCCGCAGCCGGATCAGAGGAGGCAGTGGTTTTTCTCTTATGAGCAGTCTTCTTAACAGCTTTTGTCTTTTGCCTAAGTGGTTTTTCCGGTTTATCTGGTTTCACCGGTTTCTCTTGCGGGCGTTTCTTGCTCCAAAATGGATCATCGCCCTGGTTCAGCAACAGTCGGTATTAAAAGTTATACCGGGATGGCGATAATATATTCAGTAAAAAATAATAAGAAATCTTACAGATGGCGGTTTGTTGGTAGCGCAGAAGGGGAGCAGACCGGTCCGGGCACAGAGATTTTCCGGTTCGTTCAGCATCTTCTTCACCGCCTCGGTGACCTCGTCATCGGTAAGCTGGATGTTAATGTGTCGAAGGGGGTCGTCGACACTACCAGTGTACTCGCACATTAAATCGGAGCACTGGGAGAGGGGCAGTATGCTCCATGATATCCAACAGCACGCAAGGTCAATTCCGGTTAAACCGTTAGCCATGAAGGCTCTGAGCTTGGAGAGTTGAGGAGCATATTTACTTCTCTCACTTGCGGTTAATCTTTGTGGAAAGGGATGTGTGTTCTTTGAGTCGCTCGGACGAAAACCAGGCAAGGGATTCTCATTGGCAGGTAAAGTATCTTTGCAATAAAACCATGTTTGATTCCATTCCTTGGGGTGGCTGTGCAGTTTGACATGAGGATAAGTGACCTCCTTTCTTTTCTGAATCGCCACGCCACCTAATTCCGTGTTAGGCCCGTCGCTGAATTACATGCGGCGGTTTATATGGAAGCAGTCTCTAAACAGCTCCACTGTGGGTTCTTCTGAAAGTATGCCTCATGAGCACTTGGAAGTGGCGATATTGGTAATGTAATTGGGGCCTATATCCTGTGGACGGAGTTGAAAATTGGCTAGCACATCTCGATAAAATTTTGAACCGAGCGGATTGAAGCCCCGGGCTAGGTGATCTGCGAAAACTACAACCTCTCCTTCCTGAGGGGTGGGTGGACATTCTTTGCCAGGGACCCTCCAATGGATGCTATTTTTACTGGCTAAAGCGCCAGTCAGGACTAGGTTGTTTAATTGAGTCTCTGTGACACGGGAAGGAGCCCAGTTGCACTCATACACTTGTTTGGCCATCTACAAAAAATATATAAATCCGGTTCAAAGAAATATGGTGGGATAAAGAGAGAACCGGTGTACAATGCTAAACCGGAGTTTTACGAAGCGATAGTATCTGCTCCAGAAATTCTGGCGGTTCAACAAGAGGGCTAATGGTGTGTACCGGTTTATCTAATTTTTTCTATGTTAAGTTAAACCGCCTGGTCTAAGGTCTAAATATTGAAAGCAATGGAGGCTGCGAACAGGCTAAGTGTGCAGAAACAGGTTTCGCAAGTTTTTTCTACAACGGATCCAAGCGGATCGAAAAATAAGAAAATATTCACAAAAGGAAGACAGCAGAGCAGTATTGATACAATGAGCAGAGAGGATGCACGAGATCTTTGGATGCACGCACGAGACTATAGGCGGAGCATAAAAGTTCCTGCTAATCAACGCAAAGTATCACAGATATATTCAAGAATCTGTTATGAACAGGAACAGTTCATAGAGTACGGCAAGGACATGAAACCCTAGAATGGATCTAGGTCAAAAGGGAACCGAGGACCTACCTGAGTCGAGGAGAGGTGAAAGAATCTGCGTTTCTCTGGTGCGTTCAGGTCGATGCAGCGGCCCGAGACGGTGCAGAGGTCGACGGCGGCGGCGGAGCTCTGAGGCCAACGACGCGAGGAAGACGAAGAGAAAGGGGGACGAAGGGAAGAGAAGGGATGACCCTTCGGGCCTATTTATAAGGCAGGATACCTGTGTCAGGCGCGGGAATCAAGGAACCATAACCCTAGAAAGCGGAGCTGTCGCCTCGATTATTGCGGATCTATTAAAACAAAGAAGATATCGCGGATGCTATCTTTCTGAGGACGTCGGACCGGTTTACAGCACCGGAGAAAAGTGACATCACGGCGGTTCAACGATTTCAAGAAGGCATTGAAGATAAAGGTTTTTTCTCAAGGATTGACATGAACCTGTTCAAATCAATCTGGGGCCTAATGTTGGGGATGTTACTACTGGGCGTAAACCGGCCTATCTGGGCCGGGTTAACTTCATCAGTAGTTCAATGGTGTAAAAGCCCAAGAGGCATGAGTGTAAGGGCCCAAGGCCTGTAGTCGGTTCAGAACCTGTAACCGTAAATCGGCCTGATGTATAAACTTGTATTGTAAGTTAGGAATAGAGAGAGAGACCAACCCGGATACGAATATGAACCGGAGGTTGGGACTCTCTGAGCCGACGGGCGTCACCCGTGTATATAAGGGGACGACCCGGGGCGGTTCAAGGACAGAGAACAACAACTCGAGGCCTAGGTGAAGCTATTTGCTCCCTAGTCATCGAGACCACATCAATCCCATCACAAACTAGACGTAGGCTTTTACCTTCATCGAAGGGGCCGAACTAGTATAACTCTCGTGTCTTTGCGTCCGCTTTAACCCCTCCAATTTAACCCGTAGCGATGGCTCCGCGACTAAGTCCTTTCACGAGGACATCTGCCGTGACAAAACCACGACGCCCTCTCTCGTGGAGAGATCTATTCGATGTAATCTTCTTTTTGCGGTGTGTTTGTTGAGACCGATGAATTGTGGGATTCTGATCAAAATTATCTATGAACAATATTTGAATCTTCTCTGAATTCTTTTATGTATGATTGGTTATCTTTGCAAGTCTCTTGAATTATCGGTTTGGTTTGGCCTACTAGATTGGTTTTTCTTGCAATTGAGAAGTTCTTAGCTTTGGGTTCAATATTGCGTGTCCTTTCCCAAAGGATGCAGGGCAGCAAGGCACGATTGTATTGTTGCCATCAAGGATAACAAGATGGGTTTTTATCATATTGCATGAATTTATCACTCTACATCATGTCATCTTGCTTAAGGCGTTACTCTGTTTTCTTGAACTTAATACTCTAGATGCATGCTAGATAGCGGTCGATGAGTGGAGTAATAGTAGTAGATGCAGGCAGGATGCAGTCTACTTGTCTCGGACGTGGTGCCTATATACATGATCATACCTAGATATTCTCATAACTATGCTCAATTCTGTCAATTGCTCAACAGTAATTCGTTCACCCACCGTAGAATACTTATGCTCTTGAGAGAAGCCACTAGTGAAACCTATGGCCCCCGGGTCTATCTCCATCATATTAATCTTCCATCACTTTATTTATTACCTTTGCCTTTTACTTTTCTTTTATTTTGCTTTGCATCTTTATCATAAAAATACAAAAAATATTATCTATCCTCTTTATCAGTTCTCACTCTCGTAAGTGACAGTGAAGGGATTGACAACCCCTAATTGCATTGGTTGCATGGAGTTATTTGCTTTGTGTAGGTACGAGGGACTCGCGCGTAGCCTCCTACTGGATTGATACCTTGGTTCTCAAAAACTGAGGGAAATACTTACGCTACTTTGCTTCATCATCCTTTCCTCTTCAAGGAAATCCAACGCAGTGCTCAAGAGGTAGCAGCGTGCGTGAGCTCTCGTCGTAGGTCCTCACACTTGTCTGCGGTGGCGGTGTGACGTCCATGGGGATGGTCGAGGGATGCTCCGCATCATCTCCTCCCCCCTTGGGAGAGATCCGTCCATGGATCGTGATCATCATCACCATGGGAAAGAGAGTGCGTCACCAAGGACTCATCATCTCCAAGCTCGAAATGGGCACTCTCCAATGTCGCACCGTCTTGTGATTCCTTCAAAAGGAGCAAGAACAACAAACACTTGGAAAAACGAATGTGGTTAGCATATTGTAACACCAAGCATTCAAGAGGTGATTCACCAAACAAGTGTCGTTATCAAGCATAGCATATGGTGTGACAAGGGATTGTGACATCTCATGCAAGCACATAAACTGAGTGAAGTCAAGGACATCATGGAAACAAGCATGTAAATGGGAGGTAGCGATGCAAATATGTGTGTCAAGAGAATAAGCATGTACCTCAAGCTCATAGAAAGCATGCATAAGACTCTCGATGAATGGTCTATGGTAGGCATAAGAGTCATTCACAACACCAAATGAAATGAAATGTCTAAACACATGGGGCAAGTGCAAGACAATCCAAGCATAATGTGCATAGGGTGTAGTGAAAATCATGTGGCACTCAACATAATAGAAAGAGAAATTGTTCATCATGTGTGAGACAATCAAATCATTCAAGCTAGTAGTGCAAAGATGCAACATGCTATAGGTAATCATGGCAATCATGTCATGTGAGCAAATAGTAGGCATAGGCAATGCACATGGCATATCGCAAGCACTAGCACAAAGCAAGATCATAGTATCATCATAGGGATGGGTCACAAATGAAACATGGCAAGAACAAGCAATATCTCCACCAAGCATGCAAATACACATACAAGTATGAGAATCAATCATCATGTCTAATGCAAAGCATGGGTCACAAATGCATGGCAAATGTAAAGAAATGAGCATATCATGCAAAGTGAACATGGCAATATGGGCATAAAGGGAGAAGTGGTATATAACCCATAACCAAGTGAGGGCCCTGTAGAAGAAATGTGCAAAGTCTTTGCGCGAAGAGGGCGGTGGGAACTGCAATCCATGGGATCCCAAGTTATCATTGCTCTCGTTTTGTCAACTCGTGGGATTGCGAGGTTGACAAGTATTCATGTGTACCTACACAAAAGAGACACAAACCAAAGAAAGTGTGTGCGTGGTAAATGTACACATCATCCATCATGATGTGTATGTGCATGTGTGAGTTAGCACAAGATAAGCATCGCTCAAAGAAATTTGATGCATGGTATAATAACATGTCATCCATCATGCAAGAATAGTTGTTATGTATGACACGATGGGGACACAAATTGAGAAAGCAAGTATATGGCACATTACTAGCATGTTTATTCATGGGGAGCATATGGTGCACACAAGTAGTGGGATCATGCAATGGATAGGATGAATCAAAATCTCCTACAATGTATGAGGAAACTATGGGGCTCTCCTCATGAGCATTAATGGAAACATCACATGGAGAAGATTGACAACATCCAAAACAATGCATATTTGGAACAATCTGATCATGGCATGGCATAGTAGATGAATTGTGCAAATCATGTAAAGGAAGCATGGCAATATCATCGCATGAAAAACAAAAGCCAATGACCATCATCTCGTCATCTATGCCATAAGTGCATATGGGATTTATTTTAATGGGGCATGCATAGTTACTATGTTGAGATTGAAATGATGCAATATGGGAGATCTCATGAATAGCATATGACAAGTCAAGCGGATTATCAAACATGATGTGACCTAGAGAATTGTCACAAGAAATCCTATGTAACATGGCATCACAACTAATAGACTCCACATGGCAATCATCAAACTCATCATAAATGCATCGCATGGGGAAGTCGAACTAGCATGAAGCATGACAATAGGTGGATCAACATCATGCAAGCGATCAATGTCAAGAATGTCCACTAGTGGGACTAGAGTATCACCTTCACCTATGTTACCTTGTTCATTCCACTCAAGTGGTGTAGGTGAGGTGGCAAAGACCAAATGGTGGACACCATCTTCATCTTGATGGAACCATGTGGGGGTGCATCATATTCCACCATGGCCATCGTCTTGTCCAAAGGAAGGACGAAGTCGTCGCGAATCGATGCGTCATCATAAATGGGACCTAGCACCAAATGAGAAGACACAATAGAGGTAGAGGTTAAGTTGTTAGAAATCGAAATGGCCTCACATGCCCTATCAACTATCACACTCTCTCTATGTGGTGGTGGCTCACTCACTCCCTCAAAATAGGTGCACTCAATGTCACATATGGTGGAGACACTCAAATCACTCAAGTGGTGGTGGTGGTAACTCTCCGCACATGGGAATTGTGGCAACTCATCATATATGGGGCTAGTGGTGAAGTCACTCTCACTCTCAATATGGTGGCATAAGTCACTCATGTCATCATACATCGCCGTGGTCGAAGGGAGAATCCCATGCTCAACCATCTTGTCATCGTTGCCCTGGATGAAGGCCGAAGATGGCACATCATCGCTGTCCTCCATGACCGAAGGGAAAATCCCATGCTCGATCATCTCGTCACCGTCGCCGTGGATGAAGGCCGATGTAGGCGTACTCGTAGGAGGTAGGCGAAGATGCCGTACGTTCGAAGGCGAAGATGCCTTGATAACCCTTGGCGAAGATGCCAAAGTAGTCATGGTAGCCGGAGCTTCCTTTTGGTGGTGCTTGTCTCGCGGTCTTCTCTTTTGCTCATGAAGCTTATCCTTGGCGTGAAGTAGAGCATGTTCTGACTTGTAGGTTTGCGCGTGTCGAGCATCTTCATCTTGATGGTGTTGTAGTGCTTGAGCTCGATGGCGTTCCGAAGATTTGCTACTAGAGCATCGCCGCCTTGAAGATGACGAAGGGGAAGAAGACTTGTAGTTGGCCAACATGTCTCGTACATGATCCATTTGTTCCACAAACTTGGTGTGATGTAGTACCTTTTCCTTGCTTAGCTTTGGTGAATGTCAACGGTGAGTCGCTCAATGTCGTGCATTGCTCGTTGTAGTCCGAAGATGGACGTTTTGTCGATGTAGTTGTTCGCGCCGTCGTTGTCGTGGAAGACCGGAGATGAAATGCCTTGCCTATCCATCACAAGACTCGAGCAAATGTGAGTGGAATAAAGGAAACAACTAGACCAATGTACCTTAACCAATGTTGAAGATGGATCAATGATCACTCAATAATGCAACAAGGAAATAGCACAATTGGTACCGGATCTTGTCAATTATCACACCTACACAAGTAAGGCTTATGGTGGAGCTCGGTGAGGATAGTGGCACAAAAATTTGATGCAAAATGTTAGCAAGAGTCAATAATGTTGGAAAAGATTCACAAATTCGCAAGTGGAACAAGTAGACCAATAGCAATATGTGGCACACGGAAACACACACACGGATAGATAAATGGGGTCGTGCAACCAATGAATGAGCACAAAATGTGGAATCCACGGAAAACGCTCGTGTTGCACAACTCTAGAGAGACGCTAGCACGATTGCTCAATAGGCGGATACGACACTTATGCACAACCTATAAGATGCAAAATGTATGAGCTTACTATCCCAAGTATGCTATGTGTATGATGTTCCCGGTGTTCTTCTCAAGATGATCCAAGATGATCGGATATGAAAATATTATGTGCAATGTGGTATGATGCTATGGCTATTGCTTACAAGCTCTTTGCTCTCTTTTTCTTAAAAGATTATTCTCTTTTTTTTCTTTTTTTGTATGGCCACTATGTGAAATGCACAAACCAAGATAGCAATTGTGCATATGCGGGAACAATCTTGTGACACAAGGGCTGATATGATGATACCAAGATGATACCAATATGATATGGTATGTGTGCAATGGAAGGTACGAATCACTAATGTGCACAAGTAACGTTGCCGGCAATACTCAATGGCTAGTCTCGATAGGTAAGTGATACAAAATGGGCTAAGGGGTTAACAAAGTAATGTCAAGAATGTACAATGATGGGATACCACGATACCAAGATGATATAGAGGTTACCGTTCTTGCTTACGGTTAGGGTGTCAAAATGGTGAAGTGGTCGATGCCGAGTCCTTGTCGAAGGTGAGCGGCGGTGTTGTCGATGTCGAACCGTTCCTAGATAGCCGAAACACCCTAGGAAACGGAAAACCGCAAACTCAAAATCGCAAAGGAAAATGTCAAATGGTGGTAGCGGAATGTTTTGGTGGTTCTGGAGTTAGCAATGCGGAAGTGGTGGTGGTGGTTGATGATGAAGCAACCATCCCTAAGTAGCCGAAACACCTTAGGAAACTCAAGTCACCACTCAAGTAACCACAAATGCTATATGGATCAAAATTGGGTTAGGTTGCGGAAACCTATGGTGGTTTGGCGGATGATATGGTGGATGGCCTAGGCAAAGATGCCAAAATGCAAAAAAATGGAGTCAAATGATGATGGAACCTATCTATATGGATGGGTGATGTCAATAGCTACTCAATGAGCTAAAGAACATCAAAATCAGACTCGGGAGTGAAAGTTATGGCCGAAACGGTGTGTGTAAGTGGGCTGATTC
This sequence comes from Aegilops longissima, assembly GCA_021605205.1. NCBI lineage: Eukaryota > Viridiplantae > Streptophyta > Magnoliopsida > Poales > Poaceae > Aegilops > Aegilops longissima. Next base: position 310,528,290 of record CM038682.1, read on the forward strand.
GGGGGGGGGGGGGGTGCGGGTGCCCGGGGTTTGCGGGTGCGGGCACCCGGGGTGGTCAGCGAGGTTGGGCTGAAGAAGAGGCCCGGGGGTCCGGGTGCCTGGGGGCAAGATGTGCGGGCACCCGGGGTGGTCCGGGGCAAACAGCTCGGGGTGCGGGTGCCCGGGGGCTCGGGGTGCGGGCACCCGGGTGATCAACAGAGATGCGCGGGGGGTCCGGGTGCCCAGGGTTTGAGGTCCAGGTGCTCGGGGGTGACGAATTTGGCGGAAATTCGTGGGAAAATGGGAGAAATTGGTGGATTTCGTGGAGGGGAAGGTGGGGATGGATGGGGGAATGCTAGATCCACTTGAAACCAAGCAAATCCATGGATCAAATCCAACAAAACCTCGTCAAACCAACAAATCACAAAAAAAATTGGGGCTACTTTGGTGGAGAATTTTCGAAATTGGGGAAGAACACAACAAAATTAGGCTAGAGAACAAGAAGGGGGGCTCCAATTTCGTGAGAAACTATGGCTCATGATACCAAGATATTGTAGGGTGGAACCCTAGATGGAGATCTTTCACGAATTGGAGGTGAAACCCCCAAGAACACGAAGAACACAAGAGACGGAAAACACTTAAATTGACTAGATCCAATCACATATATGCTAAATCCAAGAACACACAAGTGGTCACAATGATTCAAGGACAACAAAGGAAAGATACAAGGTACTATTTCATCCCAATCCTATGAGGAGAGAGGTCTTGATGATCCTATGATGGGGATCCTTCCCAAGATGGGGGCTTGATATCCACTAGGGATCTTCTCCTAGGAGGTCTTGATCTCCTAGAGGAGTGGGTACAAGGAGCAAAGCTCTCTAATGTCTCTCATATACTTTGCTATCCTTCCAAATGAGCTAGGGGGAGAGTATATAAAGCCTAGGGACCAAATATGAGGGAGAGAGGGGTACAAGGGTCAAAGACCCAAAGTGCACGCAGGCACACTCGGACGGGTCCGGGCACCCGGGATAAAGGGGTCCGGGCACCCGGACTGGTCAGAGGCAGGCGCAAGGAGGAAGCCGAGCACCCGGGGGTTGACCACCCGGCACCAGTCGGCGGTGGCTCCAGCGGGTGGGCTGCACACCGGGCGGCGGCTGGCTCCAGCGGGGTGGGCTGAACCCGGGCTGACAGGCGGGCGGTGATGGGGGTCGAGCACCCGGGGTTGGTGGCCGGGCACCGGATCGGGCCGAGAGGCCTCAAGGGCGGGCGGGCACCGGGGTTGGTGGCCCGGGCACCCGGACTGGGCCGAGAGGCCTCCAAGGGCGGGCCGGGCACCCGGGGTTGGCTGGGCAGCTCCCAGGGAGGGGCCGGGCACCCGGGGCGAAAGTGTCCGGGCACCCGGGGTGTCCAGGGCCTCCGCGTCCTCCTTCTTCGTGTTTCCTTCTTCCATCTTCTCCTTCCCGAGAGACTTCATGCGTGCATGAATCTTCGGGTGGACCTGGTGATCCCTCCATGCTTCCTCACGGTCATCTCCAAAGTACCTAAGAATGCACAACGTTTCCATTTGAGGTAGAATCCCATTCTCAAGTGAATCCGAATGAAACTCAAAGAGGAAAGAGTTCACCTCGGTTTCGATGGCGCGTGCACGAGCTCTCGTCGTAGGTCCTCTCCGTGCTTGTGGTGGCGGTGTGACGTCCATGGGGATGGTCGAGGGATGCTCCGCATCAGATATTGTTGCTTCCGCTGACTCTTGTGTATCGAGCTTTTGTATTCGAGCCCTCGAGGCCCCTGGCTTGTAATATAAAGCTTGTATTATTTTATTTGTGTCTAGAGTTGTGTTGTGATATCTTCCCGTGAGTCCCTGATCTTGATCGTACATGTTTGCATGTATGATTAGTGTACGGTCGAATCGGGAGCGTCACAAGTTTGTATCAGAGCCGACTGCCTGTAGGATCCCCCTTTCCAACTCCTTGGCCGAAGTTGAGTCTAGTCATTGCAAAACGGTTTTACTAACATTGTTGTGTGGCTTACGGGCCCATGTCGCCAATTGGGTGGTATTAGGATCTTTTACTCCTCGTCTATACTCTGGGACTCTGATCTCTGTTCTATTTGGGTTAAATGATTTTGCTAGCTCTATCCTAGGTTCTCGTGATCACATCCATCCGGATATTTGTATTACGCCTTTCTTGAATTGGGAGCCAAGATCTGCTTCATATTGTTCATGGACCGCAGGATCCTTTTATCCAGGGCACCCTGCATCGCCCCCATGATTAATCGCTCTAGTGGTTTTCTCGGTCACCGTCGCCGTGGATGAAGGCCGATGTAGGCGTACTCGTAGGAGGTAGGCGAAGATGCCGTCACGTTCGAGCGAAGATGCCTTGATAACCCTTGGCGAAGATGCCAAAGTAGTCATGGTGGCGGAGCTTCCTTTTGGTGGTGCTTGTCTCGCGGTCTTCTCTTTTGCTCATGAAGCTTATCCTTGGCGTGAAGTAGAGCATGTTACGACTTGTAGGTTTGCGGCGTGTCGAGCATCTTCATCTTGATGGTGTTGTAGTGCTTGAGCTCGATGGCGTTCGAAGATTTGCTACTAGAGCATCGCCGCCTTGAAGATGACGAAGGGAAGAAGACTTGTAGTTGGCCAACATGTCTCGTACATGATCCATTTGTTCCACAAACTTGGTGTGATGTAGTACCTTTTCCTTGCTTAGCTTTGGTGAATGTCAGCGGTGAGTCGCTCAATGTCGTGCATTGCTCGTTGTAGTCGAAGATGGACGTTTTGTCGATGTAGTTGTTCGCGCCGTCGTTGTCGTGGAAGACCGGAGATGAAATGCCTTGCCTATCCATCACAAGACTCGAGCAAATGTGAGTGGAATAAAGGAAACAACTAGACCAATGTACCTTAACCAATGTTGAAGATGGATCAATGATCACTCAATAATGCAACAAGGAAATAGCACAATTGGTACGGATCTTGTCAATTATCACACCTACACAAGTAAGGCTTATGGTGGAGCTCGGTGAGGATAGTGGCACAAAATTTGATGCAAAATGTTAGCAAGAGTCAATAATGTTGGAAAAGATTCACAAATTACAAGTGGAACAAGTAGACCAATAGCAATATGTGGCACGGAACACACACACGGATAGATAAATGGGGTCGTGCAACCAATGAATGAGCACAAAATGTGGAATCCACGAGCTTCGTGTTGCACAACTCTAGAGAGCGCTAACGACGATTGCTCAATAGGCGGATCGACACTTATGCACAACCTATAAGATGCAAAATGTATGAGCTTACTATCCCAAGTATGCTATGTGTATGATGTTCGGTGTTCTTCTCAAGATGATCCAAGATGATGGGATATGAAAATATTATGTGCAATGTGGTATGATGCTATGGCTATTGCTTACAAGCTCTTTGCTCTCTTTTCTTAAAAGATTATTCTCTTTTTTCTTTTTTGTATGGCCACTATGTGAAATGCACAAACCAAGATAGCAATTGTGCATATCTGGGAACAATCTTGTGACACAAGGGCTGATATGATGATACCAAGATGATACCAATATGATATGGTATGTGTGCAATGGAAGGTACGAATCACTAATGTGCACAAGTAACGTTGCCGGCAATACTCAATGGCTAGTCTCGATAGGTAAGTGATACAAAATGGGCTAAGGGGTTAACAAAGTAATGTCAAGAATGTACAATGATGGGATACCACGATACCAAGATGATATAGAGGTTACCGTTCTTGCTTACGGTTAGGGTGTCAAAATGGTGAAGTGGTCGATGCGAGTCCTTGTCGAAGGTGGCGGCGGTGTTGTCGATGTCGAACCGTTCCTAGATAGCGAAACACCCTAGGAAGCGGAAAACCGCAAACTCAAAATCGCAAAGGAAAATGTCAAATGGTGGTAGCGGAATGTTTTGGTGGTTCTGGAGTTAGCAATGCGGAAGTGGTGGTGGTGGTTGATGATGAAGCAACCATCCCTAAGTAGCCGAAACACCTTAGGAAACTCAAGTCACCACTCAAGTAACCACAAATGCTATATGGATCAAAATTGGGTTAGGTTGCGGAAACCTATGGTGGTTTGGCGGATGATATGGTGGATGGCCTAGGCAAAGATGCCAAAATGCAAAAAAATGGAGTCAAATGATGATGGAACCTATCTATATGGATGGGTGATGTCAATAGCTACTCAATGAGCTAAAGAACATCAAAATCAGACTCGGGAGTGAAAGTTATGGCGAGCGGTGTGTGTAAGTGGGCTGATTCGGTGCAGGTGCAGGGGTTTCTTGGTGCGGGCACAGGGTGGTCAGCGAGGTTGGGCTGAAGAAGAGGCCGGGGTCCGGGTGCACAGGGCAAGATGTCACGGGCACCAGGTGGTCAGGGCAAACAGCTCGAGTCTTGGTGCCGGGGCTCGAGTCTGGGCACCCGGGTGATCAACAGAGATCTTGTGAAGTCCGGGTGCCCAGGGTTTGAGGTCCAGGTGCTCGGGGGTGACGAATTTGGCGGAAATTCGTGGGAAAATGGGAGAAATTGGTGGATTTCGTGGAGGGGAAGGTGGGGATGGATGGGGAATGCTAGATCCACTTGAAACCAAGCAAATCCATGGATCAAATCAACAAAACCTCGTCAAACCAACAAATCACAAAAAAATTGGGGCTACTTTGGTGGAGAATTTTCGAAATTGGGGAAGAACACAACAAAATTAGGCTAGAGAACAAGAAGGGGGGCTCCAATTTCGTGAGAAACTATGGCTCATGATACCAAGATATTGTAGGGTGGAACCCTAGATGGAGATCTTTCACGAATTGGAGGTGAAACCCCCAAGAACACGAAGAACACAAGAGACGGAAAACACTTAAATTGACTAGATCCAATCACATATATGCTAAATCCAAGAACACACAAGTGGTCACAATGATTCAAGGACAACAAAGGAAAGATACAAGGTACTATTTCATCCCAATCCTATGAGGAGAGAGGTCTTGATGATCCTATGATGGGGATCCTTCCCAAGATGGGGGCTTGATATCCACTAGGGATCTTCTCCTAGGAGGTCTTGATCTCCTAGAGGAGTGGGTACAAGGAGCAAAGCTCTCTAATGTCTCTCATATACTTTGCTATCCTTCCAAATGAGCTAGGGGAGAGTATATAAAGCCTAGGGACCAAATATGAGGAGAGAGGGTACAAGGGTCAAAGACCCAAAGTGCCTGTGAGCACTCGGACGGGTCCGCACCTGGATAAAGGGGTCGGGCACCTGACCGGTCGAGGCAGGCGCAAGGAGGAAGCCGAGCACCGGGGTTGACCACCCAGGCACCGGTCTGTGGTGGCTCCAGCCGGGTGGGCAGGCACCCGAGGCGGCGGCTGGCTCAGCGGGGTGGGCGGAACCCGGCTGCTGTGAGGCGGTGATGGGGGTCGAGCACCGGGGTTGGTGGCCGGCACCGGATCGGGCCGAGAGGCCTCAAAGTGGGCCAGACACCCGGGTTGGTGGCCCGGGCACCCGGACTGGGCCGAGAGGCCTCCAAGGCCGGGCCGGGCACCCGGGGTTGGCTGGGCAGCTCCCAGGGAGGGGCCGGGCACCCGGGGCGAAAGTGTCCGGGCACCCGGGGTGTCCAGGGCCTCCGCGTCCTCCTTCTTCGTGTTTCCTTCTTCCATCTTCTCCTTCCCGAGAGACTTCATGCGTGCATGAATCTTGAGTGGACACAGTGATCCTCCATGCTTCCTCACGGTCATCTCCAAAGTACCTAGAATGCACAGCGTTTCCATTTGAGGTAGAATCCCATTCTCAAGTGAATCCGAATGAAACTCAAAGAGGAAAGAGTTCACCTCGGTTTCGATGGCGCGCACGAGCTCTCGTCGTGAGGTCCTCTCCGTGCTTGTGGTGGCGGTGTGGCGTCCATGGGGATGGTCGAGGATGCTCCGCATCAGATATTGTTGCTTCACGACTCTTGTGTATCGAGCTTTTGTATTCGAGCCCTCGAGGCCCACGGCTTGTAATATAAAGCTTGTATTATTTTATTTGTGTCTAGAGTTGTGTTGTGATATCTTCCGTGAGTCCTCGATCTTGATCGTACATGTTTGCATGTATGATTAGTGTCTGGTCGAATCGGGGCGTCACAAGTTTGTGTCGAGCCATTGCTGTAGGATCCCCTTTCCAACTCCTTGGCGAAGTTGAGTCTAGTCATTGCAAAGCGGTTTTACTAACATTGTTGTGTGGCTTACGGGCCCATGTCGCCAATTGGGTGGTATTAGGATCTTTTACTCCTCGTCTATACTCTGGGACTCTGATCTCTGTTCTATTTGGGTTAAATGATTTTGCTAGCTCTATCCTAGGTTCTCGTGATCACATCCATCCGGATATTTGTATTACGCCTTTCTTGAATTGGGAGCCAAGATCTGCTTCATATTGTTCATGGACCGCAGGATCCTTTTATCCAGGGCACCCTGCATCGTCCCCTACAGATTAATCGCTCTAGTGGTTTTCTCTGACGTTAATGTAGCCTTTGCTATGTCTCGTTGTTGTATCCTCCATCGCGTGCATGCGCCAAGTATGTCTAGGATGATTCTCTTGTCCGAACTCATACTAAGAATATGTAATTGGCTCTATATATGTCAATGTATGTCTTTAATGACTACTGGTTTGTACATTCTGTGCCTTTGCTCATTGTTCAAGTTACATCATGAATTACTCCTTACACCTGCTCCACCCCTTGTTAAACTGCTCCCTGATGTGTTTAGCAGGATGGCTTATGATTCTCCACCTCCACCCTATATTGCCGCAATGATGCAACGGTTTGAGCTGAATCGTCAGTTTATGACTGGGGTAATTGCCCAGTTCCCGAACCAGAATGCTCATCAACAGCCTGCCCCAATAACACTACCAGAATTTGTGCGCCTCAACCCGTCCATTTTCCGCAACTCCACCAATCCTATGGATCTTGATGGTAACCGTGACATCTGTTTGAGATGGAGTCAGCTAATGTTGCCCCTGCTAGTTATGTCACCTTTGCGACATTTCACCTGAAGGGTTCAGCTGCTCAATGGTGGGAAAGCCAGAGGGGTATGCTGCCTGCAGAGACTGTAACCACTTGGCAAGAATTTCGGTCAGCCTTTCGTGCACGGCACATTCCTCAAGGTCTAATAGACCAGAAGAAGAAGGAGTTCCGCAAACTCTCACAGGGCACAATGACCGTGGATGAATATCAGAGGAAATTCCTTGAATTATCTCGCTATGCTGCGGATAACGTCTGCACTAACGCTCGCAAGCAGGAGAAATTCTGTGAAGGACTGCGTCTTGATATAAAGCTCGCACTTGTTGCTCATGATTGCGCAGACTTTGCGACGCTTGTCAGCCAAGCTTTCTGAATTGAAACTGGTCTGACTGACTACCAGGATTCGCTCAAGCGTACCAGAGATGTTGGCCCATCCGTGGGTCAGCCGGCTCAGAAACATCGAGTCTAGATCCCACACAATGTTCATCATCGACCTGCTCCAACACCAAGGCCGTCTTATGTTGCACCTCGTCTGCCTCTACCGCCGAGACAGCTAACGATTCAGGGTGGACAGTCCAATGTTGTAGCTCCTCCCCATAATGATGGTTTATGCCGCAAGTGTGGTCAGCCAGGACACCGTGCTTTCAACTGTCGCCAGGGTCAGTCGTAGAATTCATCATGTCATCCTGTTGATCGTATGAAGGGCTGTCGAAACCATCATATCAGTAGTTGTAGTGCCAGGCCTCCTACTGTGAGTGTTGGTCAAGTCACCCATGTCAAGATTCAAGAAGCTCGTGGGTTCCAAAAATCATGATGGGTACCCTTCGCGTTAATTCAGTGCCACCTTCTGTTCTCTTTGATTCAGGAGCATCGCATGCTTTCGTGTCCCAACAATTTTCTCGGCTGCATGGGTTAGATATGGAAAATTTTCCAACTCCTTCAGCGATTCAATCTCCTGGATCCAAGTGGCAAACAACACTGTTATGCCCTCGCAACCAAATCGAGATTGGAGGTCTACTTTTTCCGGCTTCTCTCTTTGTACTCGGACCTTCCAACATAGACATCATTATTGGTATGGAATGGTTGACCGCCCATAATGCTTTGATTAAATGTGCTACCAAGACAGTCCAGCTCACTCACCCTTTTGGCCAGACAGTCCAATACTCAGTCCGAGCAACTCAGGATGCCGAGAATCAGATATATGTTCTGAATGCATTGAATGCTTCACCCCTTGAGGGAATAGAGAACATTCCAGTCGTTTGTGATTTCGAAGATGTCTTTCCAGAAGAACTTCCAGGAATACCCCCTGCTAGAGCTGTTGAATTCATCATAGACTTGAAGTCGGGCACTACTCCTATTGCCAAGCGACCCTACAAGATGCCTCCGCATGAACTCCTTGAGCTTAAGGAGGAAATCGACAAATCTCTTAGCAAAGGTTTTATTCGTCCTAGTTCATCTGCTTGGGGAGTACCTTCTCTCTTTGTCAAGAAGAAGGATGGTACGAATCGTTTGGTCCAAGATTACCGACCTATCAACCAGGCAACAATTCAGAACAAGTATCCGCTTCCCAGAATCAAAGACCTGTATGATCAACTTTCTGGTTCTTCAGTATTCTCTAAACTTGATTTGAGGTTGGGTTACCACCAGATTCAGGTTCGTGAAGAGGATATTCCCAAGACCGCCTTCGTTACTCGCTATGGTTCATACGAGTACACTGTCATGTCCTTCGGTTTGACCAATGCTCCTGCGACATTCTCTCGCCTTATGAACTATATATTCATGGAATACCTCGACAAGTTCGTCGTGGTTTATCTGGATGATATCCTGGTATATTCTAAGAATAAACAAGAACATGCTGAACACCTTTGACTTGTTCTGGAAAAGCTTCGAGAACATCAACTATATGCCAAGTATTCTAAGTGTGAATTCTGGCTTCCCGATGTGACCTACCTTTGGCATGTCATCTCCAAGGATGGTATTTCCGTCAACCCCGAGCGAGTTCAGGATATTCTTGATTGGACTCCTCCGAAGAATGTCAAACAAGTCAGAAGTTTTCTCGGACTCGCCAGCTATTGCTTTCGATTTGTCGAGAACTTCTCCAAGATTGCCAAGCCCCTAATTGGTCTGCTTCACGAGGGCGTCAACTTTGATTGGACAGAAAAGTGTCAGGAAAGCTTCCAAGCACTCAAAGACAAGATGACTTCTGCCCCAGTGCTTGCTCCTCCAGATACTAAGAAGGAGTTTGTCATTTACTATGATGCTTCATGACAAGGATTAGGCTGTTTCCTAATGCAAGAGCGCAGAGTGATTGCTTATGGCTCTCGTCAGTTGCGCCCTCATGAAGATAACTACCCAGTTCATGACCTCGAGCTTGATGTTGTTATACATGCACTGAAACAGTGGCGACATTACCTTCTCGTAATCGTTGTGAGATCTTCACCGACCACCAAAGTCTGAAGTATCTATTTACTCAGCCAGATTTGAACCTCCGTCAGCAGAGATGGATGGAGACTATAGCAGATTTTGACTTGGGTATTTCTTATACACCAGGAAAGGCTAATGTAATGGCTGATGCCTTGAGCCACAAGTCATATTTGCAACCACCTCTAGGTTTGGAAAGTTCAGCCCTCACTTGTTGAAGAATTCAGAAACCTGAACCTCCATATTGTTCCTCCTGGTGCACTCGCTCCCCCTCCTGAGTAGTTCCGCAAGATGAACCTTCGTGTTGTTTCCCAGGGTTCCCTCAATACCCTGGCTATCGAACTAGATCTCTTGGACTCCATTAAGAGAATTCAGGGATATGACACTCAAGTTGAGAAGATTAAACGCTACCTCGCAGAAGGAAGGCCCTCATTCTTCACTATTGATAATGATGGCGCTTTCTTCTTCAAAGGTCGCCTAGTGGTTCCTTCAAAAGACAACCTCGATATGACTAAGGAGGTTGTGAAAGAAGCTCATGATACGCTTCTGTCTATTCATCCGGGTAGCACGAAGATGTACCAAGACATCCGTTAGAGATTCTGGTGGTCAAACATGAAGCAAGACATTGCTCGCTATGTTGCTGAATGCGATGTTTGCCGTCGTATCAAAGAAGAAGAGCAAAGGCCTGCTGGAACTCTGCAACCTATCTCTATTCCTGAATGGAAATGGGGCCATGTCGAAATGGACTTTGTCACCAGTTTTCCCAAATCGCAGAAGGGTAATGATGTTATACTCGTCGTCATTGACCGACTTTCTAAAGTTGCACACTTTCTGGCCGTCAAATAAACGATCACCGCTAGTTAGCTGGCCACTCTCTATATGTCCAGAATTGTTTCACTTCACGGTATTCCGCTGGTAATCAGCCCAGACCATGGCAGCTTATTCACTTCAAGATTAAGGCAAGTTTCCAGAAGCTATGGGAACTCATCGTCTTTCATAGACGCATTTCACCCTCGATCGCGGAGGACAAGTTGAACGCGTCAATCAAGTTCTCGAAGACATGCTTCAAGCTTGTGTTATTTCCTTCGGCAAGAAATTGGAGGAATCTCTCCCGTATGCTGAGTTCTCCTACAACAATAGCTATCAAGATAGTCTGAAGATGGCCCCCTTCGAAGTGTTATATGGACGAAAGTGTCGAACTCCTCTGAACTGGTCAAAAACTGGGGAACATCCACTCTTCGGTCCGGATATTACCCAACACGCCAAAGAACAAGTCCGCATTATTCGCGAGAATCTCAAGACTGCTCAGTCACGTCAGAAAAGTCAGTATGACCATCATCACAAAGACATGGTCTATCAACCTGGTGAAAAGGCTTATCTTCGAGTCACGCCGATGAAAGGTGCTCACTGCTTCAGGATCAAGGGCAAGCTAGCTCCTTGCTATATTGGTCCTTTCACTGTTCTCGAAAGGCGTGGAAAAGTGGCATACCAGTTGGAACAACCGTGGAACCTTTCTCAGGTTCATGATGTGTTCCACGTGTCACAACTCCAGCGCTGCTTCAAGGACCCAATCCGAGCAGTGGATCATGCCGTGCTCGAGTTGCAACAGGACCTCTCCGGTCTGCATTCTCGACCAAGCTGAACGCCACACACGTCAGAAGGCGATCAAGTTCCTCAAGGTCCAGTGGTCGCATCAATCTGAAGACGACGCCTCTTGGGAACGCGAGGATCGCCTGCGAGATGAATACCCCGAGTTGTTTCCTTCTACCTCCTAAATCTCGGGACGAGATTTCTTGCAGTGGAGGAGAATTGTGACACCTGGATAATTAAGCTACAGTAACCTTCTGCTAAAGATGCCATGTCGTCACATTACTATTGCTAATCTCTGCTTGATCCAAATCGCAATTCAAATTCTAAACCAAGTTTAAAGTCAAAATTCAAATCTTGTCAAACATGAAAGCTAAAATGTTCAAAGTGTGGCAAATAATCCCAGGATATTTGTCATGTTGAAACAACATTTTTATAATGTGTTTAAATGCTCTGAAATGAACAAAAGCTGGGCTAGTTGTTTAATTTATAAAATTATAAAAGAAAAGTAAAAGAAAAGGAGAAAGAAAGAAAGCGGCCCGACCCGCTTTGGGACTCGGCCACCCGTGCCGACCAGCTAGCCGTCCCAGCCAGACACCCGCACCCCTCCCATCTTGTCTTCCCCCTTCTCTGTTTGACCGACCAGCGCCCATGATCGCTGTCGTGCCCTTCGCGCCCCACGCCTCCACGTCATCGATGGGTGGATAAGGCCTCCAGCGCCCCGCCTCCTCGGGCCCCCTCCCCACTTGCCCCCTCATGTTTCCCCTCGCCCTCTCCGCCCTCCCCTCTTCCCCAGATCCGCATAGGCCATGCGCTTGTGACGCGCCCATCACCGGCCACCTCACACCGCCGTGGCAACCGTCGACCTCGTGCCTCACCGACGTGTCCAAGCACTCCACCTCCCTCGACTACATTCCCCCAACAAGCCGTTGGATGCCGGACGCCCCCGCGACGCCTTCTGACGGTGTCCTGGACTAGGGGGTACTCACCACATCGTCTCCCAACCAGCTGGATCGGGCCGAGGATCCCAATGGCGGTTCATTTATGGGCCACTTTCGGGAAGCCCATGCCGCATACAAGGAGGATTCCACAAGACTTGGCGCACAAGACAAGGACTCCTCTAAGCCCTAGGCCTACGGTGCATATATAAACCGAGGCCAGGCTAGTCAATAGACAATCACATATTCATTACTACAATCTCATGGTAGATACATGTACTCTATACTACACCCATATCAATACAATTAAAAGCAGGATGTAGGGTATTATCTCTTTGAGAGAGTCCGAACCTGGGTAAAACCCTGTGCCCATGTTACCATTGCTCCAAGACGCCTAGCTTAGGACCCCTACTACGAGATACGCATGATATAGAACCAACATTAGTGCTTTCACTAAGAGCCTGCTGATAGTCGTCATGGTGCGATGGGAATTCAGATCGTCTCCGGCGCGATCTACGCGTTAGAACCGAGTTTTATTATCGATATCGGCATCTTCGTCGCTGGCTCATTTAGTCACCTTGGCACGACCGAGGACTGCGCTCCATCTCAGTTCATTATGTGTGGACGAGGGCCTTCATCATCAACTCCGATCTCTATCAAGATCTTGGAGAAATCATCGACGGAGCTCGGGGGCTCAACATCAACATTGCCTCGGGCGACCATGCTGTTTTTCTGGACAAAAAACATGTATCCGCTGCCACCGCCTCCTTGAGTGTCGCTTTGATGATTCGTTTGGTGGAATTGTGCGGAATTGAGCGTACAACAACGCTGTAAAATTTCATCGCGTTCCGATGGAGGAATCTTCGGTGATCTATGATATACTGGAGGCCTGTCGAGTCCGGACGAGAACCTGGACGAGTTTAAGGAGTGGTCTCCAGAGCCTAGCTCGGAGGTTATTTGGAAGATCCAACCGTTCATCTTCTGCGGAATTTTCCATATCAACCACCCCTCAAACTTTCAGCTCGATCCGACCGTTCGAACTTCGGGAACCTTCCGATTAGTGCATCACTTTTCGGATTTGTTTTATGCGCGAATACAAATCCAACTTGAGTTCATCTTTCTTCATGAACGGGATATTGGACAACCTTTTTTGGAAGATTCCCTTTCTAGGGTATTGTGTTTTGTTTCCAAACACATGCTCACAAATTTTGCTCCTTTTCGGAGGTAATCTTCACCGTCGCGCCGGTGTCAAACCAGCCCTTGTTGCACGTCTGCCGACCTACGCTAGACAAATCATCGCTTCATCAAGCCGAGCCCAACCTTATCGGATCATCAGTTCGGCAAGCTGAACAAGAGTTCGGTGTCGCGAAGGCTAAATTATCACCAACATAAATGGCTGCTCGATCACTTCATCAATCTGACCGCGTCACAGGTTATGACCAGCGTCGGCATGGCCGAGCCGTAACTTCTTCAAACCGATGTCTGCCATGCCGAACCGCTTCAACACCTCGTCTGGCATGGTGGCTGCAACGTCACCATACCGCCTCGCTCCGTCACCTCATCTGGACCGGGGGCTTCGCCATCTCTTCATCAGCATACTCTAGAGACTTCGACATTACCAGCCGACCAGCTTCATCACATTAGCTTGTCCGGGGGCTTTGCCTCAGCGAGCCAACCTTTGCCAGCATCGCCATGCCGTCGCTTCATCGCCCATCAGGCAATGGGTGTGCGGATCGAGTCCCAATTTTGGAAGTAACATTTCTTCAGATTGCTACAACGGATAAACCAGGTGCTATTAATCCTAGTAATTTTTTCTTACTTGGTTTTATTTTTTCCGAGGAATTATTACTCTGGTTTGTTTCATCATCTGTACACATGTCTGTCAAATGATGGCCACATTAACGATGGTTGCGTGATGGTTCAGTCAGTTTCTCATCCGCAGTTCGGCGAACGCCTCATCGGGGACTTGGACTGCCCTGTGAATACAGGCTTTGTCACGTCGGCGCCCTTTTACGACATTGGATCGACCTTGAGCCACATCTCTTCAAAAAATTATTTTATGTAAATTAATTATGCGAGTTATATATATATATATATATATATATATATATATATATATATATATATATATATATATATATATATATATATATATATATATTTGACTACACTATTTTACATGTGTAGGTGTCGACTTTATTTGAATCACGCGGTCCCTTTGTGGCCAGCGTTGTTGTCCCAATCGGCGTAAATCGGCTCGCAAGATCACCTTGTTAGTTGAATTGCCATACCGACATGTTCGGTTGCCTTGGGGACTTTGGCATCACTGAGAGAACTCTACCTCATCGAGTGTTCGGCACACGGGCATACTTCTTTATTACTGACTTTGCATAAATTATTAATTATGCAATGAATTTTTTAATTTATTAGTATTACAACTATCTCCGGCTTGCACTAATTCCTGTGCACAGATAAATGATCCAAGTTGGGCAGCGCTGTCACCTCGGCGTACCGATGTACCATGTCACCTTGGCTGGACCGAGGCTCCATCATCACTTCATTAACCCACGCCGGGGAGTTCGGCGTCATACTGCCGGCCTGCTCCGTCGTCTCAGCCGGACCGGGGGTTCCACCTCGCCACATTGGCCGTGCTATGTCGCCACTTCGGAGTGCCGAGCTCTTCGCTCCGCCACCTCGGGACCGGCTTGGGGGCTGGGACCTCATCCCGCTGTAAGCTCAGGCCAGGCATCGACACCGAGCACATTAACCAGCTAAGTCGCTTCCATGCTCAGTTTTTTTTATTCTTGTTCGGTTCGACCAAACATTATATTTGTGTTAAAAACTCAGTTTGTCAACAAACATTGTTTGTTAAAAACACTTCCGTTCCCATGTTAACTGGGGGCTCTTAAATTTATATGAGCTATTTTATAATAAGTGTTCTTCTTTTAAGTCATTGCAAAGTCTTTTTCTACCACTGCTTTCTCGACTCGAGTGTGTGGTCAATCGCCAGATGGCCTAGTTTCTCTCTAAAGCCACTCGAGTTTGGTTTGCTAAAGTGGCCTTGGAAACGCACTCCGCTTTCGGGATAGGGAGGTTGAAGCCGAAGGCTGACCCACTTGAAGTCTACAGATCGGATGTGTCATGTTAAAGCACGACAGAAGCACAAAAATTTTTAAGACCAATTTTCGGATTGGCACTAAAATCTTGATTTAGTCCAGACGTCAAGCTTTTACATAAGTTTTTGGCTTTTCAAGCTTATGGCACTTTTTAGCTGTTTGTATGTTTTTCTTTCAGAAAGCGAGACATCCTCATGACTGCGGTGCCCTGCATAATAATTCAGCTCGGGAGATCTTTTTTGACCCACAACTCGGCATCTTTCCCGCCGAACTACACCTCGGCATTGACAAAACATACGCCACATCGGGACTAGTTTCCGAGCATTGCAATGCCAGACGCCTTTAAAGCATTGGCAATATTAACGGGGGGCTGGACTACAGCCGAACCCACCAAAAACCAAGGTACGCCATAGAGTCCTTGGCAAAAACATTCTCGTATACTGCTATATATGCATCGGTTTCGAATTGTGTCTTTGGTCAATAGTTAGGTTGCCCGACTCCTGTGCTTGCCTCCTACGTTTCGCTTTGTTCGGCTAGGTGTGCAAAGGGAGAACCACTACGATTGTGCTTCCAGCTCGTATGGTTAAGCGTCTCAGTGGAGAAAGCTGAAAACTAACTGTAACAATAAGCGTAAGCTGGTCAATGATCCGATGACCGTGTTAAACTATAAGATCGATGGAGGTCACCCGTGTGAAATAGCGGGCCGTTCATAACATTGGTCAAGTGTTTATGGCTTGACCTCGGCTATGGCCGAACACTAACCGGGGGCTCGTAGCTAGCTTACCCAGTTTAAAGCTCCTATGACTAAAGTGAAAGTTATAAAGCCCGCATATTTGATTGCCTCGTTTCGCCTTGAACGCAAGAGGCGTCGGCTAAGGGTTGTTTTGTTATTACGAAAATGTAAGTGCATCTAGTGCCCCTTAGTGATTTTGGTGTATTGAAGACTTATAGGTTAAGGGACTAATGTGTTTATGAGTGTACACAGGTCTATAAGTCTCTGAGGAGTTTGATATTCTGAGAAAGTCAACCCTAAAATGAAGTTCTTGATGAAGACTTTACGAAGACTTTGAAAGTGAAGAAATTGGTGTGACCTTGAAGACTTGGTATTCATTTGAGGAACATGAAGCATGAAGACTTTTGTTTTAGTAGTTCCGTTTTCTCTTTTTTGAGTCATAGGAAACACCGTCTTTGTTAAAGAAATCGAGAAATACTAAGGAAAATTTTCCATGTGATGCTCAACTCAAAATCCTACACCTACCAATCCCTTGAGTGAAGCCTTTGGAAATCTCATCTGATCAGTCAATTTCTTGATGTGAGAGACAAAGTTCTTTTTAATCGCCGAGAATTTATTCTGACCGAGGAGTTAAAATTATGATCTTGGATTTCCTACGATGAGAACATGATATACGAGGAATTTGAGAGTCAAATTTCCGACCGTTGTTATCTTGTCTTGACTGTCCCAAAAATATCTTATCCACCTAATGGTCATATCATTGAAGGGCATTTATGTCTTATCATGTCGGGCTGCTCCCTCGGCTATAAATAGCCGCTCCCTACAACCACTAGCTGTTGGCTGCTCCGAGAGAAACTGACACTTGTCATTTGAGAGCAACCCATCCTCTGAGGACTTTGAGCGAAAATCATCAGTGAGGAAAAACCCAAACCCAAACACCTACAAACCCAAAGTGATTGAGCATCAGAAGAGATTGATCTGCGTGGATCCGACGCTTACCTTTGAAGAATGTGCTTCTTCCAGACGGTTAGGCGTCATGGTTTAGAAGCATCAAGAGGAATTGTGGATCGCCGAGTGACCGAAGTCTGTGAAGGTTTGGAAGTGCTGAAGACTTACCATGAGTGATTGGGCCGAGGTCTGTGAGACCTTAGTTCAAGGAGAATACGGTGAGGACTTGGTGTCCTAAGCTGCGTGCTTTCGGCTTTGGGTGTCGGGACTGTGTGTCCTCGAGTTTAAATACTCGGCCGCTCCAACCAGGGGCGTACAAGCTGAGACAGCAGTTGGAACTGGTCTACCAAATCATTGTCTTCACCAACCTTCTGGTTCTATTTCCTCAACTCTTTCATTTCCTCATTCTTTGTGTTGAGTGTTTGTTCATATCTGTGTTTGAAGACTTTGGTGAAGACTTTCTCAATTTCCTCGTTCAATTTCTTACATCGCTTGTCTTCATCTTGTGTTATCCTGTGATTACGCTTTACGTACTCTGTGATTGTCTTCATTTCATCATGATGACCATGCATGATTCTCGTTATGCTTACTTACGAGTACTTATTCATTTGCAAGTAGTTCTTCGCTAAGGAATTTCCTCACCAACAAATTCCTCGGTGAAGAATTCATAAAATCGCCTATTCACCCCCCCTCTAGTCGATATAACGCACTTTCAATTGGTATCGAGCAAGGTACTCCTTGTTACGTGTGATTTAGTTTAACCACACGAGTTTAGTTATGTCGACCACGGTATGAAGAAAGTGACATGCTCTATCTTTGACGGTCATGATTATCCCAAGTGGAAGGCCATGATGAGGAAGCGCCTCATGGCAATGAACAGCGAGCTGTGGATAGTCACTGAGATTGGTCTTACCGATCTATGCAAGAAGGTGGGCGCTGATGACATTCGCAAGTACACTCGACTTGACATCATGGCGAAGGACATCATCTGTTCCTGCCTATCCAGAGATGAATTCAGGCGCATTATGCATCTTTGCAATGCAAAGCTTATCTAGGACCGAATCTCTGAAGTCTATGAAGGTCATCGAACTCGTCATGATCCCTGGTTTGTGGACTTCAAAGAATCACTCAAAACGATGACTTTCGAACCAGAATCATCATCTTCTGCACCATGTCTCATGGCAAAAGGTGCTCAGGTAACCAAATGTTCCTCATCTAAGTCTAGTGATGATGAATCTGATGATGATTTTGAACCTAGCTATACCAAGCTTGTTTGTATTGCCACCAAACAACAACATGCCTTGGAAAAGGTTCAAAACATGTTAGGTAAAAGTGATGATATGTTGAGTGAAGAAATGGATCGCACTAAAGCCACGATTGAAAATCTTGAGACTTGGTCTAGGTTTGACAACCTTCAAGGTCATCATAACACTCTCTTGTGCGATCATGAGAAGCTTTCTTATGAATTTCTTCAAAAGCAAGATCTTGAAGCTAAGAGTGAGTTATGAAGATCTTCGAAGGAAGCGCGATTCACTACTTGCTCAACAAATCGGTAGCTTCTCGGGAAAATTTGTTCCTCCGTGCTTAAAGTGCATTGAGCGTGAATCTGCTAATTCTTCATCTGAATGTTCAAATGCTTCAACTGTTACAAATTCTTCACATGTCCTCGCTTTCACTAATTCCTCATCGAGGACATTGCTAGTATCCTTGATGATCAGGGCTGAAGGAATTGTACATGAGAGCATGTACAAAAGCCTCAAAGGGCATCGAGACTCTTTGTGATGTGCTTAAAAGCAGATCCTCAACGAAACCCTAGGAAAGAGGGTATTGCCTTTGAGAGGAAACTCAATGTTGATGGAACATATTGGAAGCTGAGCAATACCCCAAAACCTTATGGAGTTCTTTGCAAAGGGACCTCCAGTTGATCCATCTAACTTATCCGGCTTTACATGTGAATCTCCTCATTCTTGATGAGTCATTTGACTCCAACTATAAACTGTTCAAAATCAGAATGGTGAAGTATTTGCTAGATATGTTGGCACTAACTACAGGAACGGTTCTCCAATGAAGAAAACATGGGTTCCCAAGAAGTGCCTTGAAAGTCTTCAGGTGAATGTCCTCATGACACCACACGTGAAGAATAGGAACCCCAGATCAAACTCTTCATATGGACCAAACTCTTCATATGGATCCAAGTCCTCACTCTGGACCAAATTCCTCACATGGATCAAATTCCTCAAAGGATCAAAGTCCTCATATGGTTATCATCGTGCTAACAACTCTGTTTGTGAGTAGAGCTAAGAGCTATGAATATGTGCATTATTCTTCAAGCCAATATGTCGGGAGGCTGATCGTAACCCACGAACACCTATGGGACAGCCGGACCGAGCCCCTTTCGTTCGATGGGGGCGGAGGTGCATGAAGAAGCGGATCGAAACACACGAGGCGGTTACCCAGCTTAGAGCTCTCAGGAGAGATAATACCCCTCTGCTGCTTATGCGATTGTATTGTGTTCTTGCTAGGGACCACGAGCTACAAAACCTAGCGTGAGTGTCTCTAGTTTGAATGAGTGAACCCCTCTCGTTGCGCATGGGCCTCCTTTTATATGCTCAAGGGTCACCAACAGGTGGCAGCGTGAAGCGAGCAAAAAGGAAAAAGGACTGGGTTGGTACAGCTACTTATGCGGTGTATTCTACCTAACTCTCGACGGCAAGGACAAAAGCATTAAATGCCGTCCATGTCGCCCTAAGCGATTACAACAGGGACGTCGGGAGCGCCACCACTTGCCACGATGGCAATCTTGTCGGTCCGCTTACCGCTGCTCTCCGCCGGCTGCCTGACCTCTTGACCTGCCGCTACTGGAATGATCCCATGGCGACACATTGGTGGATGAGCTGGGCGGAGATGAAGAGTGGTTGCTGCCACGGCGCCTTGCCATGGCTGAATCCTTGTCGCGTCCGGAAGCTTGTAAACTTACGAGCCTTCCGGCATGCTCCTCTTGCGGGTCTTGTCTCCTATGTGCCTTGAGTGGCCTTCGGCAAGCTCCTCTTGCGGGGCCTTGTCTCCTTGGCTTAAATACTTTGTTTTGAATGGCTCCAGAGGAACCATGGAGGACCTTGGCGTCACTAGGCAAGCCTTGCCTTGAGGTGCTGCTGCGCCCGTGCGAGTTCGGGATACTAGGGTACCCCTACTCTAGTACACCGGCAGAGCCCGGGCTGGGCCACCTACGGTGCCGCGGCTGTTGGGCGGGCCCAAAAACAGTCTGCGAACACGCCTGCCTAGATCACGCCGTAACTTGCTTGGACCCACCACGTCCCCCACAGACAGCCTGCGCTGAGCGTGGCGTCGTGGGAGAGATCGTGGGGGTTTTTTTTTTTTGGCAAAGCGGGCGTCCGCCTCTCCCTCCTTATAAGCAGGGGAAGCAGGGCAGATCGCCCACCTCGCCATTCTTTGTCCAATCTTGAAAACCACCGCGCTCCCCCTTCTTCTCTAGTCACAAGAGAGCAGCGCTCCGCCCCATCGCCACCGGCGCCATCAACACCGTCGGTCTCCTCCACCACCTCCGCCATGGCTCCAAAAAGCCGATAAGGGAAGGGTGTGAAATCGGCCGGCGCTTGGCAGTCTCAGCAGTGCTGCGAAAGGAGCGGGCCGTCTCCCAGCTCGGCGCAAAGGCTGAGGAGAACTATTACTTCTTACAGTGCGACAGGCAGGCGCATCCAGCGCCGAAGGTACTCCCACCGCTGCTTGTGAACTAGCCCCAACTGGGTACCCTTCTTCGCACTTTTCTTCTATTGCGGGCTCTGCCGCCCTTCTCTAATTCTTCTTACCATGGCAGTTTCGCACACCTTTATTGGAAACTTTGTCGAAATCCACCCAAGCGTAGCCCTCTTAGCCACTTCTTCATGCCCGAGTTGAGAGGAGAGCCACTTAGGAGGGATTGCTTGGATCTCCAGGATCGGCAAGAAAGAAGCCTATCTGAAAGGTGAGCTCCGCGGCAAGTGGGAGGTGGAGAGCGATTGGTGTTGGATCGTCGAGGAGAACCGCAGCCCTTCACTCGCCAGCCTAAACCCCAATAGTCTTGGCAACAACGATTGGAACAACTTAGCGCGGAAGATGCTAGGTTGAAGATTCTCTGTGACCGGATCTTGCGCCTCGAACTTGCGGACTCACCGTAGGCGCTGTTGGCGCGAGATTTCCTTCGTCGCCGCGCCGCTCCCTTGCGGGAGAGGAGGAGACCTGCATGGAGTTCCAAAATGCGGCGGACATCATGAGGCTGCGCCGGGCCTCAACTTCAATTTCACTGTCTTGGAGTTGGATGCGATGCTGCTAGAGGTGTTCAAGCACGACCCGATCACCCAGTGGTTTAGGTTGCCGAGGTCGTCCCATTATGCAACAACTCTTCGCTCGACCGCATCCGTGCAATGATGCCGTTGTGCGATTCGCATGGGATCGTTCAACTGGCAAGAGCCTTCCGACGACGTCGTCGCGCGATTCTTGACAGCTTGGAGGAAGTGCGGTCCGCCCGACGAAGCGAAGAGGCTCACCGTGACACCAGCAGCGGCGAGATGCAGCGCGCCGCCACCAGCTGGAGGAGGCGGCAGCTTGCCGTGGCGCATCGGGTTCACCGTGGAGGCAAGGCAGCGGGCGGCAAGCCTTGCCGAGCGAAGGGAGTTTGCGGCGGAGGAGCTTGCTGAACCGAGCCCGAGTCGAGCGAACCCGCCGAGGGTGCTTCCCCCACCATCTAGCAGCTCTGCCGCCAAACGCAGGCCCGGCTCCACCAAGGCGTCTCCATAAGACCGAGGCGAGGCAGAGGCGAGCAGACCAACAACCATAGCGCCAGCCAGCAGCCGCTCTACTGCAACAAATCTCTTTGTTGCCAGAGAGCACCCACACCGCTGCAACAAGCGGCGGGGATCCTCCCGAGCCACCGCTGCAACCCCATAAGCGGTCAAGAGAAACTACTCCTCCGCCTCTTAGCATGCCGGAGGCGAGCAGGTGATCTCTCGCGCTCGGCTCGGCGAGGGCCTGGGAGCTAGCTTACCCAGCTTTAAAGTCCGGCGACTAAAGTGAAAGTTAGGAAGCCCGTGATATTTGATTGCCTCTGCTTATCGCTTTCTAGCACCGAGATCGCCGCTAAGGGTTGTTTTGTTATTACTTAAAATGTAAGTGCATCTAGTGCCCCTTAGTGATTTTGGTGTATTGAAGACTTATAGGTTAAGGGACTAATGTGTTTATGAGTGTACACAGGTCTATAAGTCTACGAGGAGTTTGATATTTACAGAGAAAGTCAACCCCTAAAAATGAAGTTCTTCGACTGAAGACTTTCTGAAGACTTTGAAAGTGAAGAAATTGGTGTGACCTTGAAGACTTGGTATTCATTTGAGGAACATGAAGCATGAAGACTTTTGTTTTCGTAGTTCCGTTTTTCTCTTTCTTGAGTCATAGGAAACACCGTGCATCGTTAAAGGGGTCGAGGAAATACTAAGGAAAAATTTCCATGTGATGCTCAACTCAAAATCCTACACCTACCAATCCCTTCGAGTGAAGCCTTTGGA
Source organism: Aegilops longissima (assembly GCA_021605205.1). NCBI lineage: Eukaryota > Viridiplantae > Streptophyta > Magnoliopsida > Poales > Poaceae > Aegilops > Aegilops longissima. Next base: position 310,550,564 of record CM038682.1, read on the forward strand.
AATCTTACATACGTCAACTAATTTCTTCAAAGGATGAGACAAAGTTCTTTTGGTCACGAGGAATTTGTTCTGACCGAGGAGTTAGGAATTCGCCAAAGGCGGATTGCCTACACAGTGAGGAACATGATAGCTCCGAGGAATTTGAGAGTCAAATTTTCGACCGCTGTTGTGCCTGTGCGCCACCTGTCCCAAAAATATCTTATCCACCTAATGGTCATATCATTGAAGGGCATTTATGTCTTATCATGTCGGGTTGCTCCTAGGCTATAAATAGCCGCCCCTACAACCACTAGCTGGTTGGTTGCTCCGAGAGAACCTGACACTTGTCATTTGAGAGCAACCCATCCTCCGAGGACTTTGAGCGAAAATCATCGAGTGAGGAAAACCCAAAACCAAACACTTACAAACCCAAAGTGATTGAGCATCATCAAGAGATTGATCTCATGCGGATCCGACGCTTGTTACCTTTGAAGACTGTGCTTCTTCCAGACGTTAGGCGCATGGTCTAGAGCATCCAAGAGGAATTGTGGATCGCCGAGTGACCGAAGTCTGTGAAGGTTTGGAAGTCGCCTCAAGACTTACCATGAGTGATTGGACGAGGTCTGTGTGACCTTAGTTCAAGGAGAATACGGTGAGGACTTGTGTCCTAGCTGCGCGTTTCACGATCGGGTGTCCGGATCGTGTGTCCTCGAGTTTAAATACTCAAGCCGCCCAACCAGACGCATAACCGAGACAGCAGTTGAACCGGTCTACCAAATCATTGTCTTCACCAACTTATCGGTTCTATTTCCTCAACTCTTTCATTTCCTCACATCGTGTTGAGTGTTTGTTCATATTCGTGTTTGAAGACTTTGATCAAGACTTTCTCAATTTCCTCGCCAATTTCTTCGTACTGTTTGTCTTCATCTTGTGTTATCTCGTGATTACGCTTTTCAGACTGTGATTGTCTTCATTTCATCATGATGACCATGCCTCGTATTCTCGTTATGCTTACTCTCGAGTACTTATTCCGCTGCAAGTAGTTCTTCGCTATGGAATTTCTCACCAACAAATTCTCAGTTGAAGAATCTATAAAATCGCTTATTCACCTCTAGTCGATATAACGACTTTCAATTGGTATCGTGAGCAAGGTACCCTTGTTCTGTGGTGATTTTGGTTTAACCAACCGGAGTTTAGTTGTTTCCATCATGTGTATGAAGAAAGTGACATGCCTCTATCTTTGACGGTCATGATTATCCTGAAGTGGAAGGCCATGATGAGGAAGCTACCTCATGGCAATGAACAGCCGAGCTGTGGATAGTCACCGAGATTGGTCTTACCGATCTATGCAAGAAGGTGGGCGCCGATGATATTCGCAAGTACACTCGACTTGGACATCATGGCAAGTTGAGATCATCATCTGCTCCTCGCCTATCCAGAGATGAATTCAAGCAAGATTATGCATCTTTGCAATGCAAAGCTTATCTAGGACCCGACTCGGTTCATGAAGGTCATCGAACTCGTTATGATCCCGGTTTGTGGACTTCAAAGAATCTCTCAAAACGATGACTTCTTCTAACCAGAATCATCATCTTCTCGCATCTTGTCTCATGGCAAAGGTGCTCAGTAACCAAATGTTCCTCATCTAAGTCTAGTGATGATGAATCTGATGATGATTTTGAACCTAGCTATACCAAGCTTGTTTGTATTGCTACCAAACAACAACATGCCTTGGAAAAGGTTCAAAACATGTTAGATAAAAGTGATGATATGTTGAGTGAAGAAATGGATCGCGACTAAAGCCCCGATCAAAATCTTCAGAGACTTCACTAGGTTTGACAGCTTTCAAGGTCATCATAACACTCTTGTCTCGACATGAGAAGCTTTCTTATGAATTTCTTCAAAGAAAGCAAGATCTTGAGAAGCTAAGAGTGAGTTATGAAGATCTTTCGAAGGAGCGATTCACTACTTGCTCAACAAATCAGCAGCTTCCTGGAAGAATTTGTTCTCCGTGCTTAAAGTGCATTGAACGTGAATCTCGCTAATTCTTCATCCGAATGTTCAAATGCTTCAACTGTTACAAATTCTTCACATGTCCTCGCTATCACTAATTCTCATCCGAGGACATTGCTAGTATCACCGATGATGCAGGGTTGAAGGAATTGTACATGACAGTATGTACAAAAGCCTCAAAGGGCATCGACTTTTGTGATGTGCTTAAAAAGCAGATCCTCAACAAACCCTAGGAAAGAGGGTATTGCCTTGAGAGGAAACTCAATGTTGATGGAACATATTGAAGCCCGAAAGCAAATCCCCAAAACCTTATGGGTTGCTGCAAAGGGACCTCCAGCTTGATCCATCTAACTTATCCGGGCTTTACATGTGAATCTCCTCATTCTTCCGATGAGTCATTTGACCAACTATAAACTGCTCAAAATCAGAATGGTGAAGTATTTGCTAGATATGTTGGCACTAACTACAGAACGGTTCTCCAATGAAGAAAATCAGGGTTCCCAAGAAGTGCCTTGAAAGTCTTCAGTGAATGTCCTCATGACACCACCGTGAAGAATAGGAACCCCCCAGATCAAACTCTTCATATGGACCAAACTCTTCATATGGATCCAAGTCCTCATACGGACCAAATTCTCACATGGATCAAATTCTCAAAAGGATCAAAGTCCTCATATGGTTATCATCGCTAACAACTCTGTTCGCAGAGTAGAGCTAAGGGCTATGAATATGTGCATTATTCTTCAAACCAATATGTCGGGAGGTTGATCAGAACTCACTAACACCTATGGGACCGGGTGGATCGAGCCCCTTTCTTCGTTCGGGTGGGAAGCGGAGGTCGCACGAAGAGCAGATCGAGGCGGCTAACACGAAAGAAGTTTATCTAGCTTCGGAGCTCTCCCTCCCGAGAGATAATACCCCACCACTGCTTGTCCGATTGTATTGTGTTCTTGCTAGGGACCACAGAGAGCTACAAAACCTAGCGTGAGTGTCTCTAGTTTCGAATGAGTCAACCCCCTACGCTAAGCGCATGGGCCTCCTTTATATGCTCAAGGGGTCACCAACATGTGGCAACGAGACGAGGGCAAAAAGGGAAAAAGGACTTGGGTTGGTACAGCTACTTGTACAAAGGTATTCTACCTAACTCGACGGCAAGGACAAAGACAATGCCCGCCCATGTCGCCTAAACAAAGGCAACAGGACCGTCAGAGCGCCACCACTTGCCACGATGGCAATCTTGTCGTTGCCATCACTGCTTCTCCGCCGGCTGCACAGCCTTCTGACACGCTACCGAATGATCCCATGGCGACACATTGGTGGATGAGCTCGGAGCGAGATGAAGAGTAGTTGTCGCCACGGCAAACGCCTTTGCCGCTGCTGAATCCTTGTCGCGTCCTAAGCTTGTCGCCATCGAGCCTTCCCGCATGCTCCTCTTGCCGGGTCTTGTCTCCTTATGTGCCTTGAGGGCCTTCCCAAGAAGCCTCTTCGTCAGGCCTTGTCTCCTTGGCTTAAATATTTTGTTTTTGAATGGCTCCAGAGGAACCATGGAGGACCTGGCAGTCACTAGGCAAGCCTTGCCGCTGGTGCTGCAATCTGCGCGGCACGAAGTTCGGGATACTAGGTACCCCTACCTAGTACAATCGACAGAGCCTCCCGGGCTCGGTTACACTGGCAAGCCGAAGCGCTTGTTGGGCCAGGCCCAAAACAGCAGCACGGCACGCTGCCTAGATCACGCCTGAACTTGTTGACTCCACCACGCCCCCACTTAACAGACGCCACTGAACGTGGCGCCGTGGGAGAGATCGTGGGGTTTTTTGGCAAAGTGAACGTCCGCCTCTCCTCCTTATAAACAGGGGAAACAGGGCAGATCGCCCACCTCGCCATTTGCTGTCCAATCTTGAAAACCACCGCCGCCCCTTCTTCTCTAGTCTCAAGAGAGCAGCTGCCCGCCTCCATCGCCACACTCAGCGCCATCAACACCGCTTCGGCCTCCCTCCACCACCTCCGCCATGGCTCCAAAAGCCGATAAGGGAAGGGTGTGAAGTCGGCCGAGGCGCAGCTAGTCATGTGCTGCATGAAGGAGCGGCTGTTTCTCATCAGCTCGACGCAAGGGAGCCGAGGGAGAATCTATTACTCTTCTCGTCGACAGAGACGCTGGCAAGATTCACAAGACGAAGGTACTCCCACCGCTGCTTCAGAACTAGCCCCAACTGGGTACCCCCTTCTTCAAGACTTTTTTCTATTATGGCTCGCCGCCTTCTCTCGAATTCTTCTTACCATGGCAGAAGCCAGACACCTTTTATGGAAACTTTGTCTGAGTCCACCCAAACGTAGCCCTCTTCCGCCACTTCTTCATGCCCCGAGTTGAGAGAGGAGAGCCACTTGTCGGAGGGATTGCTTGGATCTCCGTGGATCGGCAAGAAAGAAGCCTATCTCAAAGGTGAGCTCCGCAGCAAGTGGGAGGAGGAGAGCCGATTGGTGTTGGATCGCCGAGGAGAACCTGCAGTTCTTTCGACGCCAAATACCAAACCCCAATAGTGCGCGGCAACGATTGGAGCAACTTACCGAAGATGCTAGGTTGAAGATTGTCAGGACTCGGATCTTGCGCCAAGCTTGCCGACTCACCGTAGGCGCTGCCGAGATTTTCTTCTGTCGCCGCGACATCGCTTCCCTTGCAGGAGAGGAGGAGACCTGCATGGAGTTCCAAAATGCGGCGGACATCATGAGGCTGCGCCCGGCCTCAACTTCAATTTCACCGTCTTGGAGTTGGATGCGATGCTGCTAGAGGTGTTCAAGCACGACCCCGATCACCCCGAGTGGTTTAGGTTGCCGAGGGAGTCGCCCCATTATGCAACAACTCTTCGCCGACCGCATCCGCAATGATGCCGCAGCGATTCGCATGGGATCGCTCCAACCGCAAGAGCTCTTTCCGACGACGCTGCGCATGGCGTTCTTCGACAGCTTGAGGAAGTGCCGGTCCGCCCCGACGAAAGCGTAAGAGGCTCACCTGTGACACCACCGACGCATTGAGATGCAGCGATCGCCACTGGGCCGGAGGAGGCGGCAGAATTGCCGGCGCATTCGGGTTCACCGTGGAGGAGGCAAGGCAGCAGAGGCGGCAAGCCTTGCCGAGCGTAAGGGAGTTTGCTGGCGAGGAGGAGCTTGCTGAACCCGAGGCCGAGTCGAACGAACCCGCCGAGGGTGCTTCCCCCACCATCTAGCAGCTCGCTGCAAACGGAGCCCCTGCCCACTAAGGAGGCGCCTCCAAGACCGAGATTAGACGGGCGGCAGACGGGTTAACAGCCAAGCAGCGCCACGGCGACGCGGGCTTACCGCTGGTAAGCATCATGCTGGAGCACCCCACACCGCAGAATAACTGAGGCGGATCCTCCTGTGCCACCGCTGCAACCCCGCCAAGCGGTCAAGAGAAACTACTCTCCGCTTTTCGCACCGGAGGCGAGCCAGAATTTGATCTCTCCAAGGCCAGCTCCGACGAGGAAGAAGAAGAGTAAGCTTCTATGTTGTGCTTGTATTTCTTCAATTTTGTTGCTTCTGCCTTGTATCTGATTTGTTTCATCCTCGAACTCTTTCCTTTTCGTGACGCTGGGCCCAGAGCGCCGAAGAGAGCTAAGACCCGGTGGTTGTCATCAAGACGATCCCCCGCGGGCAACAGGAGGCGCTGCAATGAGACCCCTTGCCGGACCCGCAACCTTCTCAAAAGAGCCCTCAGACAGCCCCCAACAGAAGTATATGGTTTACTTTTACCGTTAGGCGGTATGGGTGCTCCTTCTTTGTTGATATCCGATCGTCGGTTTGTGTAGGAGCGGAGCAGCTTTATCAGGTGCCCGGAAGCCGCCTCCCAAATTCCATCCTGCTTCGATCACGCCCGCCAAGGGAGAATTCTCCTAAGGGAGCGCTTCCCGCTAAGGGAGACTACTCGCAAGGGACAGCACCGTGATCCTCCTGGTCGAGACCATGGCTGCCGATCCTATCGCAGTAATCTCTTGTTGAAAATTTCCTTTGGGTTCTTTTTTTCCTGCTTTTTCTTTTGAACATTTGCTTGATCGTTTTTTTTTGTCTTGGTCGCCGATCCATCCGCCGCAGAGCCGAGTGGAGACCGAGGTCGCCTGGCGAGGAGGGCGCGGCACAACACGACGACGCCGCCACCATGGAGGAAGAGGCCGGGCGCCGACGAGTCCGCCGGCAAGAGGCCGCTTAAGGTTGCCGCCAAGAAGGCGGGCGAGGGTCTGGCGATCAGATCGACGACCCTCGAGGCCGCAGGAGCGCCAGCGCCACGCCAACCGGGCCGATCCTCCGCTTTGGTGCAGCGTCAGTTCAAGAGCCCCAGCCCGCGCTTATCTCAAGGCCGCGATGGCATCTTCATTAAGCCCCGGGCCTCGAAGCCCAGGGCGCCGGCCGGAGAGACTTCGACGAGAGCTGCTCGCTTCGCGGGCTGACGCCAGGACGCGCTAAGCAGCAGAAGCCATGAACTCCGAGGAGGAGCAGCTGTCAAGAAATCGTTTGCTTCTACTACTACTCGCAAGCCAAACTGGAATCCTGGAAGCGCTTTGTCGCTAAGGCGTGGAGCAGAGCATAGAGAAGCGCTGCTGAGGAGCTCCGGGAATCAATCAGAAGCTCTCCGATCCTTGGCAGAGGAACGGAGCAAATTGTTGAGGCGCCAAAGCCTTCATCCTCGAGAAGGCAGAGGTTGAAGAGCAGCAGAGGCTCGCTGCCGAGAAGCTCTTCGCATGCAGAAGGCGAAATAAGGGCAGCGAAGATCAACCTTGACAGCCACGAGGAGGAGCTTGTTGCGCCACGAGGAGTCACTTAAGGGCTCTTAAGGAAGCAAAGGATGCTGCCGCAGCTGCAGAGGCCGCCAAGAAGGAGTTGGAGACGAAAGTGACACAGCTGGAGGCCACCAAGAAGAGCGCGAGGAGCTTGCTGCACTCAAGCACGAAAGCGTGAGAAGGACACCTATACTCTTGGCGAGCTGCAGGCTGCCTCACCGAGAGGAGCAAGGAGCTCAACGCCGCCAAGGACTCCAAAGCAGATCTTGAGCCAAGCTGACCACCCCGATGCAGATGCCGGATCGCCAAGGAGCGGGAGTTGGGCCTGTTGGAGAAGATCAAGGCCAACGAGGAGTTGCCGGGCGAAGTGCACGCCGCCAGAGCACTTTCAGGAGAATGTGGGAGCACTAGACCGAGGGTCTTGTGAATATCGCCGCCGCCATCGACAGGAGCCGACGGGCCGGGATGGTGGATCTTGGGTATTTCTTCCTGACGAGCGCCCAACCCAGCGCCAAGCTCAGCTTGTTCCTCAAGGGCGCAGGACGGCGCCCAATGACTCCGGAAGAGATCCCAAAGCAGCTGGCCGAGGAATCGCGCCAGATCTGCAAGTGGAGCTCTGTAAGGTGTTGATTAAGGTGGCCTTCCGCAATCCAAGCCTCAAACTCAACGGCGCCCTCGTGATCCTTGCCGCCCGATGTCGATGTGGAGGTTACTAAAGCCCTTGTCGCACCCATTGTGGACAAGGTGGGCAAGATCGTTGGTTGATGGCGCACCGTAGACTAGGGCCGCTAATTTTATCTTTCCTTGTCGCTGCTAATCATGTTTAGGAGAACAATTTATTAGATATGCATAAGCTATTTTGTAATATAACTCTATCTTAGGCAATGATTGCAATGTTATTTCCTTTACTTGATTCCTTCCTTTGTATGTTTGTGCCCTCACGCTTAGGGAACTTGTCGGCGGCACCTTTTCCGCTGAAGGCCGAAAGTGCGGAACGTCAAGAGTCGCTGGCGGTGCCGCCCGATTAGCAACCTTGTCGCAACTAGTTGCAGCCCACTTAAGTTGTTGAGCGGACTCAAACAAAGTAAGGGCGCGACTTAGCTACGCATCACAAGCATTGTGTTTTCCATACAAAGTACTATCGCTCGAGGAAGATAACTTAAAGATTTAAAACTGATTGCTCAAACTTTGGCAACTTAGCTTTTCTATCGCTTGCTTCCGATAAGGTGAAACTTCCTAGCAACGCTTGGTCCACGGGTATTATCTTCTCCTTCCCCTAGTTAACTTGTGTAGGGAACCTTCTTTTCTTCGAGAAAGAGAAAGAAGAGAAAATAGTTATGCAGCCTTGTGGCTCGTTATTGCTTACCGGGTGTAAGTGCTGCACAAAGCGTCAGACAAAACATGCAATAAAATGATTATGAAAGCATGTAGTTGACAAGTTGTGCGCAACACATGAGCTTTACTTATGCACGGGTTCTGCGCCCGGCTTTGTACAAAGGTTTACATGCAACATCGGCAAGATTTGTATTAAAGGTGGTTGCCGGAACAGGTTCCAAGAATCACGCTTTCACGGGTAAAACTTACGAAGATGTTCAATGTTCCGTGAGTTGCTCACCGGAATGCCATCTTCGGTCTCAAGGCGGACAGCGCCGGGCCTAGTGACTCGCTTCAATTCGATAAGGGCCTTCCCACTTCAAGGCCAACTTGTTGGAATTCTTATGGACTGAGCTGCTTCGAAGAACAAGGTCGCCTTCCTCGAGGCTTATGGCACTAACTTTGGCGGCTATGGTAGCGACGCAAAGCTTGTCGGGTAACGAGCAGCTCAGACAAGCAATCAAGACGGTCCTCTCTCAAGGAGCAGCAATACACATCTTGTCGCGGGCTGCTCTTGCTCAAGCTCATCATAAGCTTAGTACTCGAGGTGACCCGTGATACGAGTTCCGTGGGGAGAACTGCCTATGCTCCATAGACTAGAGTGAAAGGTGTCCGCCGTTGGCTCGATTTGGCGCCGCCCGATCGACCAAAGAACCACCGCACCTCCTTAATCCAGTTTCTTCCGCGACTTGTGCAGCCCGGTCGAAAGTCCTGGTCTTGAGCCCACGCAGCACTTCAGCATTTGCCCTTCCGCTGACCGCTGTTTCTGATGAGCAATGTAGCGGCGCACCTTGGCGCCAAGATCTTGGACGATCGCATGAAGGTGCGATTCAGGATTGTGTGCCGTTGTCGGTGATGATCCCGTTAGGAATCACAAACGGCAAACAATCGACCAAGAACTTGATCGCCGATCGCGGCTGTCACCTTCCTCATCGCTTTCCACTTCCGGCCACTTTGTGAACTTGTCGATTGCAACGCATAAGTACTCAAAGCCCCCGACAGCTCGGGAAAGGGGCCGAATGTCGAGCCCCTGCATCAAAAATGGCCGTGATAAAGGGATCGTTCGGAGAGCTTGAGCTGGCTGGTGTATCTCGCTTGGAATGGAACTCGCACGCTTCACACTTGGTTACTTGTGCAGCTTGCATCCTCGGAGGGCTGTCGGCAAGAAACCTTGCCGGAAAGCTTTGCCTTAAGTGCTCTGGCGCCAATGTGGTGACCACATATGCCTCCGTATCTCTCGCCAACAGCTTTTGTCCATCTTCCCGTGAATACACTTCAATTTCACCCCGCTGAGTCTTCTTCTGCATGCAGCATGCCGCCGACTAAACCGGTACATACTTGACCGCCGGGCTACTCTCTCCGCTTCTTCCGTTCTTCGGGAAGTTCTCCCGTCTCAAGGAAATGGACAATCTGTTGTGCTCCATGCTAGAGCTTGTGGCTCGACAACAAGGACTAAAGGCACATATGTTGCTGTGGAAACATCCGCTTCACGGAAGAACTCATGCTCGGCCGAGCTTGATGTTCCCCGCAAGCTTGCCGGAGCAAAACTTGTCGGGAGCGTCTGCTTCAACGAAACAAACCCTAGGGCTTGTCGGAGCAGGCTGCTCCTCAACATTTTTGGTGTTGAGCTTGGGGACCTTTTTGGCGGCGGCTTCGAAGCTCGCCGAAAATAGTCACAGAAATCAACTTCCTTTCTTGTTCTGTCCAGCTTGATGGCGCTATAAATACTGAGTCAGCTTGAGGACAAAAATCCCTGGTTCCATTGTAACTTGAGTGCGGCGACTTTGACAGCCATCAGAATATCATTCTGAGCTCTTGGAACATGTTCCATCCGCAGGCCTTCAAAGTGCTCTTCTAGCTTTCTCACTTCATCAACGTAGGCTTCCATCAACGGACTCTGATAATCTTTGTTCACTTGGCGGATGACAAGCTGCGTCACCCCTGACAACGAGCTTCTTGATCCTAAGGTCTACCGCGATTCTGAGACCGGCAAGCAAACCTTCATACTCAGCAGTATTGTTTGTTGCTTGTTCCTTGGGAAAGTGCATCCGACTATGTACTTGAGGTGCTCTCCGTGGGCGATAAGCAAAGACGCCGGCACCGGCGCTTTGCAGCGAGAAGGCACCATCAAAGTACATCGACACTCTTTTGCTTGCTTCTTTGACGGGATGCTCGCTCGAATTTCTTCGCCTTGCATTACGCCCATTCTGCTATGAACTCTGCCAATGCTCTGCTTTGATAGTTGAAGTGCTTTCAAACTTGAGGCCAAAGCTTGACAATTCCAAAGGCCCACTGACAATCCTGCCTTGCTTCCGGATTTTGCAATATCCTCTTCAGGCAAAGCGAGTGACGATCATTATCTCATGTGCTTGGAAGTAATGGCGCAGCTTTCGAGGCCATGAGGAGGCCGAAGCAATTTCTGCACACCGTAGTACCTTGACCTAGCCCCGCAGAAGGGAACCGATAAAGTAAACCGGGCGCTGCACCATCCTTTTCTCAATCTTCTCGCACATCCGCGCAGATCCATCCTTGTCGGGACCAGAGCTTGCCGGTGAAGCCCTCGCTTGTCGCTGGATGCATCTCGCTTTGGTTGTCGGCTCATCATCCGCCTCCCTTTCCGCTATTAACGCAGCACTAACCATTTTGATTGGTTGCCGCTATATATAGCAGCAACTTCTCTTGTGGCTTAGGTGCGACAAGTATTGGAGTGGAGGACAGTACTCTTTAAGTCTCGCAGCCGCAGCCTCCGCTTCGGGAGTCCATTTCATTGACCTGCCTTTTTCAAAATCTTGAAAACTGGCAGGCACATTCAGCAGACTCTAGAGATAAACCTCGCCGAGAGCAGCCACGCAACCGCAAGTCTTCGACATCCTTGACGCGCTTTGGTGCTTCAATCTGCTCAATGGCCTTAATCATGTCGGAATTGTCTTCAATTCCACGCCGAGAGATTTAAGAACCCGAGAAGCTTGCCGAAGGGACTCAACACGCACTTCTCGGGTTGAGCTTGAGGTTGATCTTGCACAGATTTGCAAAGGTCTCATCTAAATCTTGAACCAGAGTTGTTTTGTCCTGCTTTTGACCACTATGTCATCCATGTAGGCTTCTACATTTCTCGCATTTGCGGCTCAAAAGCATCATGGACTACTCTTGCAAACGTTGAACCAGCATTCTTTAGCCCAAAAGGCATCCAGACAAAACAAAGATGTGCCACATGGGGTGATGAATGCGTTTTCCTCATCCTCTTCTCGCCATGAAGATCCGATGATATCTCGAGATGCATCAAGAAATGAAAGCAAATCACATCCACATGTGGAGTCAACAATCTGGTCGATGCGCGGCAAGGGAAATGGGTCTTTGGGACAAGCTTTATTAACATCCGTGAAGTCGATACAAAGTCTCCATTTCCCATTTGCCTCATGCATAACTACAGGATTGGCCAGCCACATAGGATGGAGCACCTCCGACAAGGCCTCGCTGCTTCCAATTTCTTGATCTCTTCGCAATGAACTCTTGGCGCCCAACCGCCTGCTTCCTCGACTTTCGCTTGACGGGCCGCGATGAGGACAATCAGCTAGGTGATGCTCAATTACTTTCCGAACACTGGGATGTCGACGGTTGCCATGCAAACACGCCGACGTTTCGCCCAGAAAGCAACGAAGCCGCTTTCCTATTTAGGGTCGAGAGTGGCACCGATGGTGAAGGTACCACCAGCTGCCGCCCTCCTTGGCGGCACCTTCTTGGTCTTCGTGGAGCTGCCATCGCTTTTGCACTTGCCGTGGAGCTCGATGGTGCATCCTCGACGGTAGCGCAGCACCAAGAGGTGCGCTTGCCGGAGGGGCATCGAGCTCTCGCCGACTTGGTCTTTCTTCCCCGGAGCTTCAGCGCAAGTGATTTGCTATCTGCTGCAGCCGCTGCCTCCCGAGATCTTGTCGGCGCAGATAAGAGCATCCTTCTTGTCGCCATGGACAGAAATGACGCCATCGGGCCTCGCATCTTGAGCAAGTTGTATGCATAATGAGAGGCTGCCATGAACTTGGCGCAGTGCCGACGGCCAAGTATCCCATTGTAAGGCAATGGAAAATCAGCAACGCCGAACGTGACCCTCTCACCCTGAAGTTTAGCTCGCTGCCAAACGTCACCGCAACGTGATCTTCCCTTCGCTTGCTCCTTCCCGGATTGATTCCTTGAAAGTGCCGCCTTCGAGCTCGCTGTCGTGATCCAAGCTTCGAGCACCGCGAGGAGATCAGGTTTGCTGCCCCGCCGCCAACTAGCATCTTGGTGACCTTGAGGTTGCGGATAGTTGGTGAGACCAACATCGGCAAGCACCCACCGCAGTTATGCGATCGTGGTGGTCCTCAATATCAAAGATGATAGGCGGCCGGACCATTTCAGAGGCTTCCGTGATTCTACTGATGGTTCTCGCTGCATTAACTTCCCGCATCCATCGCTTGAGTTGGCGGTGAAGTATGCGCAGAAGCACCGCCAACGCAGAGGACCTCTGTGGCTTTCAAATTCCTGCTCATCGGTCTCGCTGCCTTCCATATCTTCATCGCCGCTGCCGTTTTCATCCTTGTCGCGCCGCTGGAGGTCTCTGTCTCCTTGCCGCTGTTTGGCCTTGTCGCAAGGCCCTCCCCCGCCGGTCGCTTGCTAACTCCCCCAAAGACCTTCCTGGGTTTTCTCCTTGTCGCTATTGCTCAGACTCAGCCTTCTGCTGTTCAACAAGCTACTCGACCTTCTTGCAGCTCGAGGTCATGGCCCTTGGTGCGGTGGATCTTGCAAGATCGCTTGTTGAGCTGTCCCGCTTGTCGGCGGCCGCCACAGTCGGCAGGTCGGTGCAGCCGTAACCTCCTTGCCGAGCCACCAATTTTGGCTTTCTTGGCGGCACCACCGCTGCCGGACCGCACGACAACTAGCACCTTTTGCTTCTTCTTCCTTCAGTTGTTCCGTCACGCTCTTCTTCGCTCGGGCGGTCTCCTCACTATCGATCCCGCTTCAGATTCTCTCCCGAGTCTCCTCCTTCCTCAAAGACGCACACTTGTCGCCAAGGCATACAGCTCACCGACGCCCTTGAATTTGCACATCCCCATCTCTTCCTCATCTCGCGGTTCCGACGTTTTGATGAAACGCTACCGATCACCGCGCAGGTGGACATCTCGATATTGTAATGCACACGGCTGAATCTCTGAATGAACTTGCGCAGGACTCTCCTTCCTTCCGGGCGAAAGCAGATGAAGGTCGCTTCTTGGCCATGAGGCTTGTGGTCACCGTGAAGGCGCCACAAACCGGTGGCATAGATCTACCCAAGAGGATATGGAGCTGTCCGCAAGTGCATGAGCCAAGATCTCGACATTGGGCTTGAGTACCGCCGGAAGTAGTTGGCGAGATTTTGTCGCCTCGCCCTCTCGCAGCTTGCACCGCGATGGTGTAGATGCCGAGGAACTCGACGGATGCGCCCTACCATCGCATTTCTCTCGCACGCCCGCTTGAAGTTTTTCTTGCCGGCCATCGACTTGCCGCAGCTCACGAGTGAACGCAGGGCAACTCTATCACAGACGCAAGTCGCCTGGTTCTTCGGCGCATGCATATCAACAGAGGGCCCAGCCGCTGGTCGGACCGACGCCGCTTCTTCGGGCGCCGATGCGAAGTTCGAGCATCTTCTTGTTGCCGTTTGAAGAACTTGGCGCTGATCACGGCAAGCTCGTGGATCCGGCGACGCGTGGAGTCGCCGCCGAGGTGGATCCGACGAGTTGGTGATCTTGGCCTTCGGGTGGAGAGTGCATGGTGGTTGCACCCCCACAGGTTTCGCCGCCACCGCTCGTGTTTTGTCGCCTGCCGCGCAGCGGCGTAGTTGGTTGTCATGAGCGCCGCTGCTGGCGGCCGATGAGACTCGATGGTGGCCTCCATTCGCCAACCTTGTCGGCCGTTGAGGGTAGTCTAGGAGCGCTTGAGCTCGCCAAAGCTTCCGCTGGAGTGGTGGGCGGCAGTGCAGAACGGTGCGAGGAGCGGATATGCTCGGACTTCTAACTATGTTAGAAGGAGCAGCATCCCGCCCAGCGATCAGATCCCGCCGTAGGCCAAGATGTCGGGCGCGGACGCTGGTCTTGAGGGCCTCGATCCACCAGCCGATCTTGATCCAACGAGCATATGGTACTATGAATACCATGACGCTGTCGGTCCCGCTGCCCCGAGATGGGCGTGCAGCGGTAACGGACGCCGAGGTCTCAAGCGCGCCTTGTCCTTGGACTTGGCAGCGCCATGAGCTCCTCGCCGACATCCGTTTTTCCGCTGGCGCCTACCCCCGCCACCCGCTTGTTCGTGGTGGCGGATCGACGTGGACGGCTCACTGCAGCCGCCTTCTTCTTCGTGGCATGTTGATGAAGATGATGAAGATGTTGCTCGTGAACGCCGGATCAGGTTCACACAGCCTCGACGCCTTCTACCGGGCGCGCCAAAGATGTCGGGAGGTTGATCGAACCTCACTTAACACCTATGGGACCGGCGGACCGAGCCCTTTCGTTCGGGTGGGGACGGAGGTCGACGAAGAGCAGATCGAGGCGGCACACGAGCAATTTACCCAGCTCGAGCTCTCCGGAGAGATAATACCCTACCGCTGCTTGTCTGATTGTATTGTGTTCTTGCTAGGGAGCACAGAGAGCTACAAAACCTAGCGTGAGTGTCTCTAGTTTCAATGAGTCGAACCCCCCACGCTAAGCATGGGCCTCCTTTTATATGCTCAAGGGTCACCAACAGTGGCAACATAGACGAGGGCAAAAGGGAAAAGGACTCGGGTTGGTACAGCTACTTGTACAAAGGTATTCTACCTAACTCGACGGCAAGGGACAAAGATTAAATGCCCGCCCATGTCGCCTAAACAAAGGCAACAGGGACCGGTCAGAGCGCCACCGCCACACGATGGCAATCTTGTCATTGCCATCACTGCTTCTCCGCTGGCTGCACAACCTTCTGACACGCTACTACCGAATGATCCCATGGCGACACGCTGGTGGATGAGCTGGAGCAGAGATGAAGAGTGAGTTGCTCGCGCAAGCGCTTTGCCGCGGCTGAATCCTTGTCGTGTCCGGAAGCTTGTCGCCATCGAGCCTTCCCGCAAGCCCTCTTGCCGGGTCTTGTCTCCTATGTGCCTTGAGTGGCCTTCCTGGCAAGCTCCTCTTGCCGGGGCCTTGTCTCCTTGGCTTAAATACTTTGTTTTTGAATGGCTCCAGAGGAACCATGGAGGACCTTGGCGGTCACTAGGCAAGTCTTGCTGGGTGTCAGAATCGCCAGGCACGAAGTTCGATACTAGGGTACCCCTACTCTAGTACACCGACACAATATGTTCATAAGTCCTCAAGAATTTCTCTCGCTTATTCATATGCTTACCCTAACCCTCTTATGTGAAACGAAATGGATTGGCTTTATGCCACCATTCTCATATGGAGCTCAGAGAGTGATGAACTCTTTGCCACCCCTTCAGATGTGGGTGGTGAAGAAAAGAACTAATCTCTTCTCGTAGGTCGTGTCTCTGCATTTAGCTTTAACGCCCCAAGAATTTGTCAGACCTCACAAAAATGCTCGAAGGACGCAGTTAATCATGAAGAAATGAACTTTCATTTCACACGCCCTCATATCGCTATATCTGCTTTTATCGCTTGATGAAATACATCCGATGAATTTGATATCATATTCTTCACCGATGAAGTATATGAGATCGTAAGTTGCACTAATTCATCTGCAGGATGATCAACCCAAAGCAAATGAGTGGGTCCTTGATAGTGGATGTACAAATCACATGACTGGTGACAAGAACCTATTGATGGATGCTCCCTTATCACCATCACATCTGAAGCATATCATCTTTGCTGACAATGGCAAAAGTCAGGTATTGGGTCTAGGTAAGGTTGCGATCTCTAAGGACATACACATAGACAATGTCATGCTTGTTAAGTCCTTAGGGTACAACCTCATGTCAGTCTCAATGCTTTGTGATTTTGATATGGTTGTTGTCTTTGGCAAGTATCATTGTGTTGTGATTATGGAAGCTGACAATTCCAAAGTCTTCGAAGGCTTTAGGAGAGGAGACTTGTATATTGTTGATTTCTACAGACCACAACCAGCCGTGGTGCCTACTTGCAAAAGCTTCAAGGCTGGCTATGGCATCGACGACTTGGTCACGCAGGCATGAGGAATTTGCACACGCCAGCAAAGAAGAAGCATGTCATTGGCATTGAAAATGTCAAATTCCTCAAGGATCACTTGTGTGGAGCCCGTGAAGCCGAAAAATGACCAAGGCCAAACATCCAACGAAGACTATCATGACCACTACTCGTCCATTTGAATTGCTTCACATGGACCTCTTTGTCCTAATCATTACTCAGCAATCACCAATGATGCATCTCTATATGGCTTTGTTATTGTTGATGATTACTCTCATACACATGGGTACACATTGTTACTTACAAACATGAAGTGCAGGAAGTCTTCAAACGATTTTCCTCGAGGGCTTCAACCAACTTTGGTGTGAAGATCAAGCACATCAGAGTGATAATGGAACCGAGTTCAAGAATTCGGTCTTGATGATTATCTTGATGAACTTGGTATTACCTATGAGTTATCTTCTCCTTATACTCTCAAAGAAATGGCATCGTGGAGCGCAAGAACGAACTCTTGTTGATATGGCTCGACTATGCTTGATGAATACAAAACGCCTCGTCGTTTTTGGATTGATGCAATTGATACCGTGTGCCACATCATCAACAGAGTATATCTTCACAAATTCTTCAAAAATACTGCCTATGAACTCCTCACTGACAAGAAACCCAATGTGAGTTATTTCAAAGTCTTCGGTGCCAAATGTTGGATTAGAGATCCTCATCACAATGCCAAATTTGCAACCAAAGCGCATGAAGGTTTTATTCTTGGTTACGGAAAGGACTCGCGACACCTACAGTAGTCTTCAACATCTCTCTTCACAAGGTTGTTGAAACTGTAGATGTGCGGTTCGATGAAACTAATGGCTCGCAAAGAGAGAACCTACCTTCGGCCATAGATGAACCAGCACCGAGGAATCTATCAAGTTCAAGGCAACCGAGGATGTCATTCCCATCAAGAATCTGCTCAAGAATTCATTCCCCGACGCCAAGAACGCCGAAATGATGCAATCAAGATAATGTCAAGAAAATGGTGTCAAGAAAATGCTGATCAAATTCTCGACGACAACCAGCTCATCCTCGCTGCAAAAGAAGTGCAAGTTGACAAGATCATCGATGACATTGAAGCACCAGGTCCTCTCACACGCTCAAAAGCTTCACATTTATCTAACTTTTGTGGGCACTATGCTTTTGTCTCTATCACAGAGCCCACTAAGGTAGATGAAGCATTTCTCGAGCCTCGGTGGATTCAGCCATGCAAGAAGAATTACATCAATTCGAGCTCAACAACGTCCGAACTGGTCAAATGTCCAGATCCTCGTAAGCATAATATCATTGGCACAAAGTGGATCTACCGCAACAAGCAAGATGAAATGGCCTTGTGGTGAGGAATAAGGCACGACTTGTAGCTCAAGGCTACACACAGGTTGAAGGAATTGATTTCATGAAACTTTGCACCTGTTGCTAGACTTGAGGCTATTCGTGATATTACTTGCTTATGCTAACCATCATAATATCACTTTATATCAAATGGATGTGAAAAGTGCATTCCTCAATGGTAAGCTTGAGGAAGAAGTATATGTTGCTCAACCCCTGTGTTTTGAAGATCCAAAGAATCCCGACAAAGTCTTCAGATTCAACAAGGCCCTCTATGGTCTCAAGCAGGCCCTCGGGCGTGGTATGATACTTTGAAGGAATTCTTCGAAGAATGGTGTCGGTGTACAAAAGAGGGGTATACTTTTGTACCCCTATAACTGCGGCACGGCAGTCCGAGCCATGGCACCACCGCACCGAAAGCAAGGCAAGGGAGGTGAGCCAAGGTAAGGCCAATCTCGAAAGGAGCAGAACGACGCCAAGACCAAGACCACAAAGAGCAAGGGGATTTGCTGACTTCCTGCAAGATCCTTGCCGGAGGCGGTTTTAGCAAACCCGCAAGACCCTTTGTCAGGCAGCTCGCCACACACCTACGGAGCGAGTCACCCTTGAGTCCATCGCCTCTATGGGGCAAGGATTCGAGACATCCCCATGGTGGCATGCGATCTTTGTGAAGACATTCAAGATCGATACACACTATAGAAGATGACGACCCTTAGCGGGATCCCAGCCAAGGAGGACCACAAGGCCCCCGCAAGAGCCTTGCCGGGATGACAAGAGCACCACGGCAAGACCCTTGCCGGGCTACGGCGAGGCCCTTGCCAAGAACACCAGAGGGCCACCATCGCCCACGCCAATCAAACCTCCACTACTGCTCGCGATGCACATGCCGACCCAACCATTGGGCAGGCACATGCGGGCGGCAAGCGGATCTTCATGGAGACCCACCACCGTGCCACCTTAGCCGCCCGCCGCCTACATGGCACCGTGGCACCGCTGGCCGTATGCGCGGTCGACACGAAGGGAGCGGCGATTTAACGAGACAGGCTCTCCCCGCCCCGATAAAGCAGGACACTAAGCAAGACGATTAAAGCGCTTTGTCATGTAATGCGAGGGATAAACTCAAGATCATCAGCAGCCTTTTCCACCTCCTGTGTGCTACTATGGCAACCCTTTCCAGATAAAAGGAGGCCCAAGGCGCACTCAGGAGGAGGATTCAGCTTTTGGAGCTCCTCACGCCCATTGCTAGTTCAAGAACACAGATAAACAAACCACCAAAGCAGGAGTAGGGTTTTACGATCTCGCGCCCGAACCTGGATAAGGAAACCGTGCTATTTGTTTGATCCGCTTCACGACTTCGCGCCTCGCTGACCGTAGTAGGGATTCTTGTGATCCCATAGGTGTTGTTCCCACCGACATCTTTGGCGCGCTGTAGGGGAGCGCAGTTGTGAGAATCGGCTCTAGCAGTTAGTTCGACGCTTTTCATCGTCATGGCGCCCAAGAAGAAGATGACGGTGGCGGTTGGCCCTTTGGAAGCTGGACATCCCGTCCCGACGCGGGCGAAAGCAGCGGACCGTCGCAGAAAGGACCCGAGGCGCCATTCATGAACACCAACACCGCCCCAAAGAGTCGAAGTTTGGGAGGCGGCGATGTTCGCGGCGTCATAACAGCCGCACGCCGCCAAATCCAAAGACGGAGCCAGCCCTCCGCTGGTGGCGGGGCCTTCCAAGATCGCTGCCACCCCGCCTCAAGGCGACGCGAGGGCTTCCAAGACTCCCACGCCGCGCCGACGGCACGCCTTCCTCAAGCGGCACGCGATTTAACGGTGTAATGACGCCGAGGACTCCTGGCGCCGCCATGAAAGAGCCCCGAGCGCCACTCCTGATATTTAGAAGACCTGCCCGCCGCCGAGGCGCCGGTGAAGATGGCATGCATCGCTGGGTCATGATAGAGCTCTTTCGACATGGTCAAGTCGGCGCCGCGATCCGCAGGTTTCGCTGCCACCAACGCCAGCAGGCCCTCGCGCGCTGCAGCTAGCTGCTCTCGATTTTCCTCCCACTACGGGAAACTCGGCGAATGGAGAACCACTATCCAAGCCTTGTTGCGGTGGCCAACAAAGACGTAACCGAACCGTGAAGCCCCGGTCGACGCCCGACGGAGTCCCACGCACTGCTGGCAGAAAGCCGGCGGCTCGCGACCACGGTGCACTCGCCTCCTCGCCCAGCATCATGGACGCCAGCCCGTCCATGATGTTACGGGCGACGAAATCTCCATAGCATCGTCCGACCAAGGGCCCATCAGGACCAGCGCCAAGTTCTTCGAACGAGAACATGAAGACGCCGAACCACTATCGAGCGCCGCGCTGAGCGCGCCACCAATCGACAGCGAAAGCAGGGCCTGCCAGAGCCACCCGCACCGGAGAGTTTCGAGGCCTACCTTATGAGGTAGGCTGTCCGACTTTTACCCATGAGCTGCGGTTGTTCCAAAGGGCCCACTCACCGCACCTTCAAACCCGACGGGCGAAAAGTACAGCGGCAAGACCCACTCGTCCGAAGTTCCTCAAAGATCTACACCATCGCGATGCAAGCTGCCGGAGCTCGCGACGATAAGGTGCTTGCGAATTACTTTCCGCTGGCTCTAAAACCCAATGCCATGTCATGGTTGATGCACTTGCCGTTGGATCTATTTCCTCCTTGGTCGGATTTGTGCCATGAGTTCATGGGCGCCTTTACTGGAGGCCACCAAGCCCATGGCCAAGCAAGCGACCTGCACATCATTCCCCAGAAGGGAGGCGAGAGTCTCCGCAAGTATATACAGAGGTTCAGCCGGATACAAGATAATATCCCCGATGTTCACCCCGCCACCATCATCGCCGCTCCATCGTAACGCATGAATCGCAAGATGCGCCAAGAGCTAGCAATGAACAAGGTGAAAGATGTGGCGTAACTCTATGTTCTTGCCGACAGATGTGCGCGAGCTGAAGAGGGAAGGAAGTACCGTGAAGATGCCGGTGGAAACCGACTCTCAGATGAGGATATTGCCGCCAAGGAAGAAAGGCCGGCGCCGCAACAGAAGCGCAGGTAAAGCCGCTTTGCCGCCGAGGGATCCGATGACGCCGGCCCACCAAGAAAACCAAGGCAGATGACCCCGCAAGGAAGTTGCCGGATGTGTCGCCTCACGGCCTTGGCGGCTGCCGAGAAGCCGTGAAACTCCGACAAGCGATATCGCAAGATCCATCACACCAAAGGCCATGCTCTCCAAGACTGCTAACAGGTTGAGCTCTCACGAGAAGCAGAGGGCTGAGTATGAGAGGCAGGACAAGGAGAAGGGCCCAGACGGTGCCGAGGGGTCCGGCAGAAGAAGCGTGACGGCCAAAGGGCCGTCGCGGCAAGGATAAACAACAGAGAGGTTCGCCGGGCCGTGATGTAAAGCCGTAAGACGACGATCACGAAGAGGACGGCGAATCCGCGACCAAGAGTTTCGTAAAGCTACAGAGGCTATAAAGGCCGACGGCGGCGCCGCTGCATACTTCTCACCGCCGCTTAAACAAGGGCGAGATTACAGCGGCAGAGCCGCTGCTTGATGCCCAAAGGTCGCCGAAGTGGTCCAAAGACACCTATCATTTTTACATCGAGGATCACCCTAATCGCACTATCATGGGTCGGGTGCTTGCCATTGTTGGTTTCACTAACAATACGCAACCTCAAGGTGACGAAGATGCTAGTCGATGGCGGGCCGGTCTGAACTTGATCTCGCCGTGGATCGAGAAACCGCAGATTCC
This sequence comes from Aegilops longissima, assembly GCA_021605205.1. Lineage (NCBI taxonomy): Eukaryota > Viridiplantae > Streptophyta > Magnoliopsida > Poales > Poaceae > Aegilops > Aegilops longissima. Next base: position 310,572,016 of record CM038682.1, read on the forward strand.
CGATGGAGACCTCAAGAGACAGCACGCTTCAGTGGGTCAACCCGGAAGAAGCCAACCTAAGGGAAAGGTCACGCTGCCCGTGACTTTTGGAAGCGACCTGAACTAAAGGACGAGAGGATCGTGTTTGATGTTGCCAAGATCCCTTGCCGCATAACGGATCCTTGGCTGCCCAAATGCTGGTCAAGTTCATGGCGCGCCACACTACGCCTACAACACCTCAAGATGCCAGACTCGTGACGATCATCACCATCCCTCCGATAAGAAAGATGCGCTGATTTGCGCCGACCAACTATACCAAAGCAAGCAGCTTGCAGCAGCTGCCGCCACTAGGGCACTTGCTCCCGCCGCTAGGACCCCGGAGGAAGAGGAAGAAGAAGACCGGTGAGACTCGACACCCACTCCGCAAGCGCACTCTTCGGAGTGTAGCGCTGCCGAGGACGTGCTGCAGAGCTCCACCGGCGGAAACAAGAAGCCTAGGGCCATACCACCGAACCAAGAAGGTTTCACAATGAGGACGACACGGAGGAGCTTTTACCATAAGTTCCACCCTTGACGACAAATAGGAAGACGCGCCATCACCTTCCCCGGGCGAATGCCGATGTGTTTGCATGGCAAGCTCCGACATCCCCGTGTTCCTGTGGAGGTGATTGAGCACCACCTTGTTGTCTGCCCTCATGTGCAGCCCGCTGGTAAAGGTCGAAGCAAGCTTTGGAACGACAAGAGTTCATCATGTAAGAGATCCGAAACCGGAAGCAGCTGGTTTGGTAAGAGGAGTGCTCCATCCAACGTGGTTGGCCAATCCGGTCGAAAGCGCAAGGCAAATGGAAGTGGAGACCGTGTATTGATTACACGATATCAATAAGGCTTTCCCTAAAGACCCTTCCGCTGCCAAGATCGACTCGATTGTTGACTCCACGGCTGGGTGTGATCTGTCATTCCTCGACGCCTACCCGCTACCACCAGATCTTCATGACAAGAGAAGACGAAGAGAAAACAGCATTCATCACCCCATGCGGTACGTATTGTTTCATGCGGATGCCTTCGGGTTGAAGAGTGCTGGTTCGACATTTGCAAGGGCGGTCCAGATTGGTTTTGAACCCCAGCTCCATAGAAATATGGAAGCTTATATGGATGACATAGTGGTCAAAACCAAGGACAGGGCAACCTCATACTAGATTTGCAAGAAACATTTGCAAACTTGCGTAAGATCAATCTCAAGCTGAACCCCGAGAAGTGCGCCTTTGGCGCCCCGTCCGCAAGCTTCTCGGTTCTTGGTGTCACAAACAGGATAGAGGCCAATCCGACAAAATCAAAGCTATAGAGCAGATTGAAGCACCTGCTTAATCAAGGATGTGCGCGGCTTGTTGGTTGTGTCGCCGCCATGGGCAGGTTCATTTCAAGTTCGCTGAAGGCGCCTTCCTTTTTCAAGAACCTGAAAAGGCAGGCCCGATGGAGTGGACGCCAGAAGTCGAAGCAGCATTGCAAGGTTTGAAGAAGTACCTCTCCTCCGCGCCAATACTAGTTGCACCTAGGCCACAGGAGTCGTTGCTGCTATACCTGGCGGCAACGGACCAGGTGGTCAACGCCGCACTAGTGGCGCAGAGAGAGGTTGACGATGAGGTAATGGCAGCGGCAGAGCCCGACACCACCAATGCAGAGACGACACAGCCAATTGAAGTGTCGCCGAAGAAGAAAATGATGCAGCACCCGGTCTACTTTGTTGGTTCCCTCCTGTAGGGGGCTAGATCAAGGTACTCCGGCGTGCAGAAATTGCTCTTCGGCCTTCTTATGGCCTCGAGGAAGCTGCGCCACTACTTTCGTGCACACGAGATCACTGTTGCCACTGCCTCCTCTCGCAGAACGGATATTGCACAATCCGATGCAATGGAAAGAATTGTGGAATGGGCACTGGAGCTGTCCAGCTTTGGCCTCAAGTTTGAAAGTACTTCGACGATTTAGAGCCGAGGCCTAGCGGAGTTCATTGCAGAATGGACCACAACGCCTGACGAAGAAGCCCAAGAGACTGCTATCCCCGGCAAGGAGGCAAGTTGTGATTGGATCATGTACTTTGATGGAGCTTTCTCCTCATAAGGCGCCGAGGCTGGCGATCGCTTGTTGCGCCCACCGGAGAGCACCTCAAGTACGTGATCCGTATGCACTTCCCTGTGGAGGTGTCAACAAACAATACAAAGCAGAGTACGAAGGGCTGCTTGCCGGTCTTAGGATCGTATGACCTCGGAATCAAGAAACTCATCGTCAGGAGACTCGCAGCTTGTCGCCAAGCAAGTCAACAAGGATTACCAGAGCCCGCTGATGAAGGCCTCACGCCGATGAAGTGAGAAGATGGAAGAGCTGCTTGACGGTATACAGCTGAACATGTTCCCGAGCGGAGAACGATATCGCTGACACCTTTATCAAACGCTGCTGCCTCAAGCTACCCAGGAACCAGTACCTTTTGTGCTTCAGCTAACTCAGCCATCCGCTGATCCATCAACAGAGCAGAATAAGAGGAGGAAATCAGGGCCCGGCAAGTACTTTCCCGCCGAAGCCCCGGAGCCGCCGCAAGGATGTTGCCGGGATACCGAGCCCGCCACGGACGATCCGCTCCGCGGAGCGCCAAGCTCTTGCCGCCGAGACAGCCGCCCTATAGTGGAGGAAATGCCTTTAGTCCTCTCCGCCGAGCCCTGTGCTCCAGCTGCAGGCACAACATACCGTCCGATTCCTCCAACAGGGAACTTCCCGAGGAGCAGGAAGAAGCGAAAAAGTAGCTCGTCGCTTACTATGTACCAGTTCGCCGATGACGCCCCGCATGTAAAGAGGCCGAACGGTGTGAAATTGAAGTGTATCCTCGAGAGGAAGGACTGGAGCTGTTGGCGGAGATACACGGAGGCATATGTGGATCCCACATTGGGTCAAGGGCCCTTGCCGCAAGGCATTTCGCAAGGCTTCTTCTCGCCCACCGCCTCCGTGATGCGGCGACACTAGTCACCGTGTGAAGCATGTCGGCCCATTCAAAGAAGCTTCATCAGCCAGCTCAAGCCCTTCAAACCATTCCTCTCTCCTCGCCCTTCTCGTCTGGGGCTCGACATATCGGGCCCTTTCCCCACGCTGTCGGGGCTTTGAGTACTTGTACATTGCAATCGACAAGTTCACAAAGTGGCCGGAGGTGGAGGCAGTGAGGAAGGTCACAGCTCACCACCGCCAAGTTCTTCAGGACTAGTGTGCCGCTTTACGCATCCAACAGGTTATCACCGACAACGCACACAGCTCACAAGCCGCACCTTCATGCAATATACCCAAGACCTCGGCAAAGAAAGTCTGTTTCACTCCGCTGCTCACCCGCCAAGCAATGGTCAAGTTGAGAGGGCAAATGCTGAAGCATCATGAGGCTTAAGGACCAAGACCTTTGACAGCTGCACAAGAGTGGAAGGCGCTGGATTGATGAGTTGTCGGCGGTTCTTGGTCGATCAGACGACGCCAAATCGAGCCACCGCCGCACACCTTTTGCCCTAGTATACGGGCGAAGCAGTTCTCCCATCAACTCAGATACGGTCACCTCAAGTGCTCGCTATGACGAGCTTGAGCAAGAGAAACTGCGGCAAGATGACGAATGCTCCTTGAGGAAGATCATCTTCAGCGGCCGTGAGAGCAGGACGCCACCAAAGAAGCCTTGCGCCGCTACCATAGCCGCAAGGTTCATGCCCGCCTTGAGGAAGGCGACCTTGTCCTTCGCTGCTCAATCGCCAAGAACTCCAACAAGTTGACGCCAAAGTGGAAGGCCCTTATCGGGTAATACGAGTCACCAGGCCCGCGCAGTCCGCCCGACATCAAGATGCTGCCCGTGAGTAACTCCCGAACATTCAGCATCTTCGCAAGTTTTACCTCAGGGCGCGGCTTGCCGGGCCCCCGGCAAGCCACCTTTTGTACAAGCATTGCCGATGATGCATGTAACCTTTTGTACAAAGCCAGCGCAGACCTCGAGCATAAATAAATGAAGCGCCGGGCGCCTAAGTTATAGCATGCATGCTAGGTCGAGTCTCGCCCTTGGTTAGGGTTGATAGTGCTTAGCGCGACTAACCCCTAGCTTAGAGGTCGAAAAGGCCTCTTTGTCGCTCTTTTGTCTTCTTTGGTTCGCAGGACTCACAGATATCCTTGCCGGATCACTTGAGGACTAAAAAGAGAAGAGGGACAGATCAGATCTAGACCCCGCAAGCCAAGATTGCCGGGACCTGTAAGTGCAAAGATTCACCCACGGCAAACCAGAGTTGCCGGGGCTACAGCTTCAGATAAGTTCTTCATCCCTTATCATGCATTCCCTTATGGATCGAGGTATGTGAAACCTCGCTTTTTTCCAAAGCTACCGTGCTCCCCTAAAACTCTAGGCCCTAGGGCCTGCCTCGGGCCAGGTTTGGTCGTAGTCGCGCAACAAAAGGATGAAATGAGGAGCTCGAACCCACCTCATCCCTGCCTCCGCCAAAAGCGTGAGAAAGGTCGAAATAAGTGGGAAGACGGCAGGCCTGCTGTCGGGCAAGGAAATGTTTATCTTAGGGATATCAAGGATTTACTCCTTGTCGTGGGTTCTACCCAAAACAAATGACCCGCAAGCATCCATTTTTCATTAAAAACATTCCACTCGTGTACAGCCCATGGGGAATGAAAACATGAATGATGGGATTACAAGTTTTAAATTACGCAAAGGCCCAAAGGCTTACAAGCTAAAAGAGATAAGGTGCCCAGAATCCCTTTCTTGTCCCTCTCCTCAGAGGCAGGTCAAGGAGGCGGTAAGGGCGTAAGGGCGCTTAGGCGAAGCACGGTGGCAGGAGGCACCAAGAGAACATCTCGGCGGCCGTCCAAGGCTGGATGGTGATGGCGGCGCCTGTAAGGTAGCTCGAAGACGCAGGCGGCGGGACGTCGACACGCCAGAGAAGGCGCTTGTGCCCGTGTACTTCGATTTGACGGCCTTGCCGCCGCCTCTTCTTCCTCTTCCACAGCCTCCCAACGCCACCGCCCAAGGAGACGAACTCCGAGAAGTTCAAGGAGCCGGCGCCACGGATGATGGGGTCGCTGGTGTCAAGACGAGCGGAGCGCCGACACCTAGTCGGACCCGCCATCCTCGCCGCCGCTACCCTCGCTGCCGCTGCCGTTGTCCTCCTCGCCACTCCCTGTTGGGGAACGCTGCAGAAAATTAAAATTTTTCCTACGGTTTCACCAAGATCCATCTATGAGTTCATCTAAGCAACGAGTCAAGGGAGTGAGTTTGCATCTACATACCACTTGTAGATCGCGGCGGAAGCTTTCGAGAGGATGGTGATGATGGAGTCGACTCGGATCACCGATGACCAAAGCGCTGAACGGACAGCACCTCCGCTGCTAAACACACGTGACGGTACGGGCAACGCCTCCTCCGCCTTGATCCAGCAAGGAGGAAGGAGAGGTTGAGGAAGATGGCTCCAACAGCAGCACGACGGCGTGATGATGATGGAGGACAGCTCCCACAGGCTTCGCCAAGCGCACGCGGAGGAGGAGAGGTGTTGGGAGGGAGGGCTGCGCCTGTTGTGTATGCAGCCTCCCTCACCCCTCTATTTATAGGGGAAGGAGGAGGGGCCCCCCCTAGATGCATCTAGAGGGGGGCGGTTAAGGGAGGGGGGCTTGCCCCCCAAAGGGGGCGCCTTAGGGTTCCCCACTCAACCCTAGGCGCATGGGCCCAAGGGAGGGGTGCGCCCAGCCCACAAGGGGCTGGCTGCCTCCCACGCAGCCCAAGTGGCCCCCGGAGGGGTGGCCCTCCCGTGGTCCTCTCGAACCTTCCGTGGCCCTCCACAATACCAATATGACCAAACTTTTCCGTGTCCGCTTGACAACTTCCCATATATAAATCTTTACCTCCGACCTTCCGAACTCCTCGTGACGTCCGGATCTCATCCGGACCAACAACATTCGTAATCACATACAAGTCTTCCTAATAACCCTAGCGCCACCAACCTTATGTGTAGACCCCACGGTTCGGGAGACATGCGCATATGACCGAGACGCCTCGTGTCAATAACCAATATCGGATCTGGATACCCATGTTGGCTCCTACATGCTCCTCGATGATGTCATCGGATGAACCACGATGTCGAGGATTCAAGCAACCCCAGATACTATTCCCTTTGTCGACGGTATGTTACTTGCCCGAGACTCGATCGTCGGTATCCCAATACCTCGCTCAGTCTCGTATCGCAAGTCACTTTACTCGCACAGAATGCATGATCCCGTGACCGCACACTTGATCACTTTGAGCTCATTATGATGATGCACTACCGAAAGGGCCCAGGATACCTCTCCATCATACGGAGTGACAAATCCTCGCCTCGATCCGTGTCAACCCAATGACACTTTCGAAGATACCGTAGTGCACCTTTATAGTCACCCGCCACGCCAGACGCTTTGGTACACCCAAAGCACTCCTACGGTATCCGGAGTTACACGATCTCATGGTCTAAGGAAGAGATACTTGACATTGGAAAAGCTCTAGCAAAACGAACTACACGATCTTTGTGCTATGCTTAGGATTGTCTTGTCCATCACGCCATTCTCCTAATGACGTGATCCCGCTGTCAATGACATCTGATGTCCATAGTCGAAACCATGACTATCTCGTGACCAACGAGCTAGTCAACTAGAGGCTTACTAGGACGATTGTAGGATATGTATTCACACGTATTACGATTTCCGGATAATACAGCTTATAGCATGAATAAAAGACAATTATCATGAACAAGGAAATATAATAATAATGCTTTTATTATTGCCTCTAGGGCATATTTCCAACAGTCTCCCACTTGCACTAGAGTCAATAATCTAGTTACATTGTGATGAATCGAACACCCATAGAGTTCTGGTGTTGATCATGTTTTGCCCATGAAGAGGTTTAGTCAACGGATCTCATGACATTCAGATCCGTATGCACTTTACAAATTTCTATGTCTCCATCCTGAACATTTTCATGGATGGAGTTGAAATGACGCTTGATGTGCCTCGGTCTTCTTGTGAAACCTGGCTCCTTGGCAAGTGCAATAGCTCCAGTGTTGTCACAGAAGAGTTTGATTGGCCCCGACGCATTGGGTATGACTCCTAGGTCGGTGATGAACTCCTTCACCCAAATTGCTTCATGCGCTGCCTCCGAGGCTGCCATGTACTCCGCTCACATGTAGATCCCGCCACGACGCTTCGCTTGCAGCTGCACCAGCCATCGCTTCCACCATTCAACATATACACGATCCGGTTTGTGACTTAGAGTCATTCAGATCTGTGTCGAAGCTAGCATCGACGAACCCTTTACGACGAGCTCTTCGTCACCTCCATAAACGAGAAACATGTCCTTTGTCCTTTTCGTGTACTTTAGGATATTCTTGACCGCTGTCCAGTGTTCCTTGCCGGGATTACTTTGGTACCTTCCTACCAAACTTACGGCAAGGTTTACATCAGGTCCGTACACAAGATGGCATACATAATAGATCCTATGGCTGAAGCATAGGGATGACACTCATCTCTTCTTTATCTTTTGCGTGGTCGGGCATTGAGCCAAGCTCAATCTCACACCTTGCAATACAGCAAGAACCCTTCTTGACTGATCCATTTTGAACTTCTTCAAAATCTTATCAAGGTATGTGCTTTGTGAAAGACCTATGAGGCGCCTTGATCTATCTCTATAGATCTTGATGCCTAATATATAAGCAGCTTCTCCAAGGTCCTTCATTGAAAAACACTTATTCAAGTAGGCCTTAATGTTGTCCAAGAATTCTATATCATTTCCCATCAAAAGTATGTCATCTACATATAATATGAGAAATGCTACAGAGCTCCCACTCACTTTCTTGTAAACGCAGGCTTCTCCATAAGTCTCAAGATAAACCCAAACGCTTTGATCATCTCATCAAAGCTTAATGTTCCAACTCCGAGATGCTTGCACCAGCCCATAAATGGATCGCTGAGCTTGCATACTTTGTCAAGATTCTTAGGATCGACAAAACCTTCCGTTGCATCATATACAGCTCTTCCTTAAGATAACCGTTATGAACGCTGTTTTGACGCCCATCTGCCATATCTCATAATCATAGTATGCGCAATTGCTAACATGATTCGGACGGACTTAAGCTTCGCCACGGAGAGAAAGTCTCATCGTAGTCAATCCCTTGAACTTGCCGATAACCCTTAGCTTAAAAGTCGAGCTTTATAGATGGTGACATTACCATCCACGTCCGCCTTCTTCTTAAAGATCCATTTGTTTTCTATCGTCACGATCATCGGGCAAGTCACCAAAGTCCATACTTTGTTTTCATACATGGATTCTATCTCGGATTTCATGGCTTGAAGCCATTTGTTGGAATCTGGGCCCGCCATCGCTTCTTCATAGTTCAAGGTTCACCGTTGTTCAACAACATGATTTCCGTGAGGGGTTGCCGCATCACTGGTGCGGAACGTGTCCTTGTGGACCCACGGGTTCAAGAGCAACTTGATCCAAGTACCTTGATCATCATCATTATTTTCCTCTTCGCTGGTGTAGGCATCACAGAACATTTTCCGAGCTGCACTACTTTCCCGCTCAAGAGGTAGTACTTCATCGAAGTTCTACTTTCCTCCCACTTACTTCTTTCGAGAGAAACTCTTTTCCGTAAAGGATCCGTTTTGGCAACAAAGATCTTGCCTCGGATCTTAAGTAGAAGGTATACCCTATGGTTTCCTTTAGGGTATCCTATGAAGACGATTTTTCCGACTTGGGTTCGAGCTTTTCAGTTGAAGTTTCTTGACATAAGCATCGTGATCCCCAAACTTTTAGAAACGATAGCTTAGGTTTCTTCCCAAACCATAATTCATACGGTGTCGCCTCAACGGATTTAGACGGTGCCCTATTTAAAGTGAATGTAGCTGTCTCTAGAGCGATCCCCAAAATGATAGCGTAAATCGGTAAGAGACATCATGGATCGCACCATATCCAATAGAGTGCGACACGACGCTCGACACACCGCTATTACCGAGGTGTTCCAGCGGCATGAGTTGTGAAACGATTCCACATTTTCTTAAGTGTGTACCAAATTCGTGACTTAAATATTCTCCTCCACGATCCGATCGAAGAATTTTATCTTTCGTCACGTTGATTCTCTACTTCATTCTGAAATTCCTTGAACTTTTCAAAGGTCTCAGATTTGTGTTTCATCAAGTAGACATACCCATATCTACTCAAGTCATCCGTGAGAGTGAGAACATAACGATATCCTCCGCGAGCCTCAACGCCATTGGACCGCACACATCGGTATGTATGATTTCCAACAAGTTGGTTGCTCGCCCATTGTTCCGAGAACGGAGTCTTGGTCATCTTGCCCATGAGGCATGGTTCGCATGTGTCAAATGATTCATAATCTAGAGACTCTAAAAGTCCATCAGATGGAGCTTCTTCATGCGCTTGACACCAATGTGACCAAGGCGGCAAAGCCACAAGTATGTGGGACTATCGTTATCAACTTTACATCTTTTGGTATTCACGCTATGAATATGTGTAATACTACGCCGAGATTCATTAAGAATAAACCATTGACCATTGGAGCATGACCATAAAACATATCTCTCATATAAATAGAACAACCATTATTCTCGGATTTAAATGAGTAGCCATCTCGCATTAAACGAGATCCAGATACAATGTTCATGCTCAAACTTGGCACCAAATAACAATTATTAAGGTTCAAAACTAATCCTCAGAGGTAAATGTAGAGGTAGCGTGTCGACGGCGATCACATCGACTGAACCATTCCCGACGCGCATCGTCACCTCGCCCTTCGCCAGCCTCCGCTTATTCCGCAGCTCCCGCTGTGAGTTACAAATATGAGCAACGGCACCGTATCAAATACCCAGTGAGTTACTACGAGTACTCGGTAAGGTACACATCAATTACATGTATATCAAATATACCTTTGGTGTTGCCGGCCTTCTTATCCGCTAAGTATTTGGGGCAGTTCCGCTCCAAAGGACCCTTCCCTTGCAATAAAAGCACTCGGCCTCGGTTTGGGTCCATTCTTTGACTTCTTCCCGAATCTTGCTTACCGGGCGCGCAACCTCCTTGCCGCCCTTCTTGAAGTTCTTCTTACCCTTGCCCTTCTTAAACTTAGTGGTCTTATTGACCATCAACACTTGATGTTCTTTCTGATTTCAACCTCTCGCTGACTTCAGATTGAAAATACTTCAGAATGGTCTTCACCATCCCCTGATATTGTAGTTCATCACAAAGCTCTTGTAGCTTGGTGGGAGCGATCAAGGATTCTGTCAATGACCGCCTCGTCCGGGAGGTTAATCTCCACCGGGACAAAGTACTGTGCAACCTGACATTTTGAGTATGTGCTCACCGATGTAACTGTTTTCTCCATCTTACAACTATAGAACTTGTCGGAGACTTCATATCTCTCGACCCGGCATGAGCTTGGAAAACTAGTTTCAGCTCTTCTAACATCTCATATGCTCCGTGTTGCTCAAAACGCTTTTGGAGCCCCGGTTCTAAGTCAAAAGCATGCCGCACCGAACGAGGGAGTAATCATCAAGACGCGCTCGCCAAGCGCTCAAATGCCTTGCAGGTTGGGAGAGCAGGTGGGTCACCTAGCGGTGCTTCTAGGACATATGCCTTCTTGGCAGCTATGAGGATGATCTCGTGTTCCGGACCCAGTCCGATAGTTGCTGCCATCATCTTTCAGCTTGGTTTTCTAGGAACACGCTGAAGTTCATGTTCACATGAGCGCTGGCCATTTGATCTACAAGACATATTTTGCAAAAGTTTTAGACTAAGTTCATGATAATTAAGTTCATCTAATCAAATTATTGAATGAACTCCCACCAGATTTGACATCCTCTAGTCATCTAAGTGTTACACGATCCGATTCAACTAGGCCGTGTCCGATCATCACGTGAGACGGACTAGTCATCGCCGGTGAACATTCTCATGTTGATCGATCTTCTATACGACTCGTGTTCGACCTTTCGGTCTCCGTGTTCCGAGGCCATGTCTGTACATGCTAGGCTCGCTGTTAACCCTAAGTGTTTTGTATGTGTAAAACTGTCTTACACCCGCTGTATGTGAATGTAAGGATCTATCACACCCGATCATCACGTGGTGCTTCAAACGATTTAACTTTAGCAACGGTGCACGCTTAGGGAGAACACTTCTTGAAATTGTTGTAAGGATCATCTTATTTACTACCGTCGATCTAAGTAAACAAGATGCATAAAACATAATAAACATCACATGCAATTATATAATAGTGACATGATATGGCCAATATCATAAAACTCCATTGATCTCCATCTTCGGGCTCCATGATCATCTTGTCACCGCATGACACCATGATCTCCATCATCATGATCTCCATCATCGTGTCTTCATGAAGTTGTCATGCCAACGACTACTTCTACTTCTATGGCTAACGCTTTAGCAATAAAGTAAAGTAATTTACATGGCGCTCTTCAATGACACGCAGGTCATACAAAAATAAAGACAACTCCTATGGTTCCTGCCGTTGTCATACTCATCGACATGCAAGTCGTGATTCCTATTACAAGAACATGATCTCATACATCACAATATGTCATTCATCATTCATCACAACTTGGCCATATCACATCACATGACAATTGCTGCAAAAACAAGTTAGACGCCCTCTAATTGTTGTTGCATCTTTACGTGGCTGCAATTGGGTTCTAGCAAGAACGCTTTTCTTACCTACTTAATAACCACAACGTGATTTTGTCAACTTCTATTTACCCTTCATAAGGACCCTTTTCATCGAATCCGCCCAACTAAAGTGGAGAGACAGACACCCGCCAGCCACCTTATGCAACTAGTGCATGTTAGTCGGTGGAACCGGTCTCACATAAGCGCACGGTAAGGTTGGTCCGGCCACTTCATCCCACAATACCGCGAAGCAAGATAAGACTAGTAGCGGCAAGCAAGTTGACAAGATCTACGCCCACAACAAAATTGTGTTCTACTCAGCAATAGAGAACTACGATAGACCTAGCTCATGATGCCACTGTTGGGGAACGCTGCGAAAATTAAAATTTTCCTACGGTTTCACCAAGATCCATCTATGAGTTCATCTAAGCAACGAGTCACGGGAGTGAGTTTGCATCTACATACCACTTGTAGATCGCGCGGAAGCTTTCGAGAGGATGGTGATGATGGAGTCGCACTCGATCACCGATGACCAAAGCGCTGAACGGATAGCACCTCCGCTCAACACACGTGACGGTACGGGCAACGCCTCCTCCGCCTTGATCCAGCAAGGAGGAAGGAGAGGTTGAGGAAGATGGCTCCAACAGCAGCACGACGGCGTGATGATGATGGAGTGACAGCCCCGCAGGACTTCGCCAAGCGCACGCGGAGGAGGAGAGGTGTTGGGAGGGAGGGCTGCGCCTTCAAGTTGTGTATGCAGCCCTCCCCTCACCCCTCTATTTATAGGGAAGGGGAGGGGCGCCCCTCTAGATGCATCTAGAGGGGGGCGGCGGTTAAGGGAGGGGGCTTGCCCCCAAGCAAGGGGGCGCCTTAGGGTTCCCTCAACCCTAGGCGCATGGGCCCAAGGGGGGTGCGCCCAGCCCACAAGGGGCTGGCTGCCTCCCACGCAGCCCAAGTGGCCCCCGAGGGGTGGCCCCTCCCGTGGTCCTCTGAACCTTCCGTGGCCCTCCACAATACCAATATGACCAAACTTTTCCGTGTCCGCTTGACAACTTCCCATATATAAATCTTTACCTCCGACCTTCCGAACTCCTCGTGACGTCCGGATCTCATCCGGACTCAACAACATTCGTAATCACATACAAGTCTTCCTAATAACCCTAGCGCCACCGAACCTTATGTGTAGACCCCACGGTTCGGAGACATGCGCATATGACCGAGACGCCTCAGTCAATAACCAACAGCGGATCTGGATACCCATGTTGGATCCCACATGCTCCTCGATGATGTCATCGGATGAACCACGATGTCGAGGATTCAAGCAACCCCAGATACTATTCCCTTTGTCGACGGTATGTTATTTGCCCGAGACTCGATCGCCGGTATCCCAATACCTCGCTCAGTCTCAAGCACGCAAGTCACTTTACTCATACCGAATGCATGATCCCGTGACTGCACACTTGATCACTTTGAGCTCATTATGATGATGCACTACCGAAAGGGCCCAAGGATACCTCTCCGCATACACGGAGTGACAAATCCTCGCCTCGATCCGTGTCAACCCAATGACACTTTCGAAGATACCGTAGTGCACCTTTATAGTCACCCAGCTACGCCAGACGCTTGGTACACCCAAAGCACTCCTACGGTATCCGGAGTTACACGATCTCATGGTCTAAGGAAGAGATACTTGACATTGGAAAAGCTCTAGCAAAACGAACTACACGATCTTTGTGCTATGCTTAGGATTGTCTTGTCCATCACGCCATTCTCCTAATGACGTGATCCCGTTGTCAATGACATCCGATGTCCATAGTCGAAACCATGACTATCTCGTGACCAACGAGCTAGTCAACTAGAGGCTTACTAGGACGATTGTAGTCTATGTATTCACACGTATTACGATTTCCGGATAATACAGCTTATAGCATGAATGAAAGACAATTATCATGAACAAGGAAATATAATAATAATGCTTTTATTATTGCCTCTAGGGCATATTTCCAACATCCCGCCCGAGGAGGGGTCTTCGCTATCAGAAGAGCTCTCCACGCAGCACCTTGCCCGGGTCCCGAAGAGCCCGAAGACCTTGACGGAGAGGAGGCCGCCTCCATCGCCTTGAAATGGAGAGTGAGCCCTCCGCAAGCGTGGATATGAGCAAACGCCTTCCATCCCCGACGAAGATACATCACGTGAGGGGCTGGGAAGTCGACGCTAACTCGCTGCATCGCTGATCCCACAACCCTCATGTGCAGCCGCAATGACTCGGGCGGATCCAGCTCCATCTCCCGCCGAATGGAGTGGGAGACGAAGGCGACAACAGAGGCGGCCAAGCAGCCTCGACGAAGAACTCGCAAGGGTCATCCCCAACATGGCCTCCATGGGGGAGGAACTATCAAGGAGGCGAGACCGGTGCGCCGCCTGCCCCTCCTTTTCCCCGAAGGCCGCCCGCCTCCCCTTCCTCAAGGGCTAGCTCTGCCACCGCAGTGTAGGAGAAGGAAGGACGCGTTGTCGAAGGCGCCCTCGCCGCCACCATTGAAGGGCCAGATTCCTCTCTCCATGGCGGATGGAGGGGGAGCAGAAGCTGAAGGAAGGAGGAGATGGAAGAATGCAGACGCCATCCCTCCCGCCTTTTTATAAAGGAACGGGTGGGGCTCGCCGCCTGGCCAGCCAATCAAGACGCTGAAGGCGCAAGGAACTGGACCAACCCGCGCCCCAGCCCGTGACGGCCCGCTTTCCGCCTCCACCGCTCGCCACCCCAAGCGCATGAGAACCACGCAGAGGTATGCGGGACCAAGGCGACGGTGAGGCGACTCTCCCACCCCGTGATCATGGGGAGTGGACGCCTTGAAGACCACGCCGCCCTGCTCAAGAATGGGTCACGCCCACGCCCCTCCGCTTATGGGGAAGGCGCGAACTGCCCCTTTACTATGATGTGACGATGCGCCAGCAGAGCTCAGCCCCACGCATGCCGCCCACGCCACGCACGCCCCCACGCCGAGCCACGCTGGAGGCACGGGAAGCACAAGGCGCCAAGAGACTTACCATGGTAAAACCACCCCGCCTGCTCACAAGATTGCTTTTGGGCCTAGCCCAACGACGCGATTATGCTTACGTGTGGCCCAGGCCCGGGCTCCTGCCGGTGACAAAAAGAGGGGTACACTTTTGTACCCCTATAACTGCACGGGCAGTCTGAGCCATGGCACCACCAAGACCGAGCAAGGCAAGGGAGGTGAGCCAAGGTAAGGCCAAGCTCGAAGGAGCAGAACGACGCCAAGACCAAGACCACAAAGAGCAAGGGGACGGCGGACTCTCGCAAGATCCTTGCCGGAGGCGGTTTTAGCAAACCCGCAAGACCCTTGCCGTGGCAGCTCACCCCACACCTACGAGCGAAGTCACCCTTGAGTCCACTGCCCCATGGGGCAAGGATTCAGAGACATCCCCATGGTGGCATGCAGATCTTTATGAAGACATTCAAGATCGATACACACTATAGAAGATGACGACCCTTGGCGGATCCCAGCCAAGGAGGACTGATAAGGCCCCTGCAAGAGCCTTGCCGGGATGACAGCAGCGCCACGGCAAGACCTTGCCGGGCCCCATGAGGCCCTTGCCAAGAACACCAGAGGGCCACCATCGTGCCCACGCCAATCAAACCTCCACCACCATTCGCATGCAGCTACCGACCACTGGTTGGGCAGGCACTGCATGGCGGCAAGCGGATCTTCATGGAGACCCACCATCGCGCCACCTCACCTGCTCGCCGTCGCTTACATGGCACTCACAGGCACCGCTGGCTGTGCTGCGGTTTACACGAAGGGAGCAGCGACGACGAGATAGGGCTCTCCCCCCGCCCCCGATAAAGCAGTGACACCTAAGCAAGACGATTAAAGCGCTTTGTCATGTAATGCGAGGGATAAACTCGCATCACTGCACTTTTCCACCTCATGTGTGCCATCGTGGCAACCCCTTTCCCTATAAAAGGAGGCCCAAGGCACACTCAGAGGAGGATTCGCTTTTTGGAGCTCCTCACGCCCCATTGCTAGTTCAAGAACACAGATAAACAAACCACCAAAGCAGGAGTAGGGTTTTACGATCCTCGCAGCCCAAACCTCGATAAGGAAACCGTGCTATCTGCTTGATCCGCTTTCTCACGACCTTCGCTACTCATGACCGTAGTAGGGATTCTTGTGATCCCATAGGTGTCGTTCCCACCGACAAATGGCTTCACACCCGGTTCACTCGACCCTACTCTCTTTACTAAATCTTATGATGGTGAACTATTTGTGTGCCAAATATACGTTGATGATATTATGTTTGGCTGTACTGACCAACATTATAGTGATGAATTTGCCTATATGATGAGTGAAGAATATCAAATGTCTATGATGGGAGAGTTGAAATTCTTCTTAGGTCTTCAAATTCATCAACAACACAATGGCATATTCATATCTCACGAGAAATACCTCAAGGATGTTCTCGAGGAAATTCGCATGCAAGATTGCAAAGGAGTCAAAATTCCTATGCCCACAAATGGCCATCTATGCAATCGATGAAAATGGTATTGACTTCGATCACAAGGTATACCGCCCATGATTGGTTCTTTATTGTACTTATGTGCATCTAGGCTTGATATAATGCTTAGTGTTTGCATGTGTGCCCGATTTCAAGCTACACCAAGGAATCACACCATAAGGCTGTGAAGCATATTCTTCGATATCTAGCTCACACACCAACACTAGGATTATGGTACCCCAAGGGCTCTACTTTTGATCTCATTGATATTCGACTCGGACTATGCTGGTCGTCGTGGACCGCAAGTCAACATCTGGTACTTGTCATTTCTCGACGATCTTTGGTCCGTTGGTCGTCAAGAAACAGAACTCGTATCACCGCTTAATGTGGAAGCTAAGTACATTGCTGCTGGCTCTTGATGTGCTCAAATGTTGTGGATGAAGCAAACTCTCAAGGAATACGACATCAACGTGAAGAATGTGCCTCTCATCGTGACAATGAGAGTGCCATCAAGATTGCTCACAACCCAGCTTCAGACTCAAGACAAAGCACATTCAGATTCGCTATCATTTTCTTCGTGATCATGTGTTGAAGGGTGACATCTTTATTGATCATGTGAAGATTGAAGAACAGCTAGCCGATATCTTCACAAAGCCCTTGGATGAGAAGAGATTTAGCAAGTTGCGGTGTGAGCTAAATATCTTAGAATCTTCGAATGTTCTTTGAAAAGGACACACATCCTGACACTTATGCAAAATTGATGACTTAGATGTGCAACACACGAAGAAACGTTTTTCTTCAATCAATGAAGAATAACACTCTAAGTGTGAAGAAATTAATGAAGAATTTGATTCTCAGAACCCTACGACAATTGTACGCGGTGTCTGAAATCATCATTCTTATACGGTGGGACACGCCACCACCAAAGTTGAAAATCTTCAATTTGAGTTTTTCCTCGCTTTTGAAATTCTTCGCTTTTTCAAATTCTTCAACTTTGCAAAATCTTCACTGCTTTTGTTGTCTTTCTTCATTGGCTATATATATATATGGGTTTATGTCCTCTACAAGATTCACTTATGGCTATTTCTTCAAGTTGCATTTTCTCGCTAAGTGAATGTGATCGACCCTTCCCTCTATGATATACTCAACCCAATCTATTCACAAATTCTTCATGTGCTGCTCTATTTGAAACTCGCTCAAAATCTTCACCGTGTCCTTGTCACCAAGAAATTGCGAACGAACTTTTAACTTATCTTATCCAAATTTTCGCTTTGCCGCCAATCCGCTCCGCATCCCATGATAAACGATCTATTCACCCACGATCTAACACGATCTCCACTCTTCAAGACGTGGGTGACACATGTCAAGTTTAATGAGAAGGGTCAGGCACGCTCATTCAAAATCTTCGGCTAACAGTTTTTCACCGTGGCTATATATACCCCTCTCCCTTCCTCACTTCCTTTATTCCGCCGACCGCTCTCTCTCGCCGAGCTTCAAACCCTAGCGCCGCCGCTACTCCATCATCGCCGTGAGGAAGAGCTTCACCGCCGACCTCGCCGTCGTCAGATTGCGCCGATCGCTGAAATCTTCACTCCGCCGTCAGAAGTTGTCTTCCTCCGCCGAAGTTAGGGCGTGAAGATCTGAATCGATGAACTTAATCTACACCTCTCGCCTCATCGTGTTCTTCACTTCGGTAATTAAAAGTTACTTTTATTGCTTGCTTTCATTCTCAAGCCTTCCTCGAAAATCTTCAAAGGTGTTTATTCTTCAAATCTTCACACATATGAACACCTCAAACGTAATATGCTCTTGATTCGCTTTCTAAGCAATGATTTTTCTTCAAGATTCCTCAATTGTGTGGATCCTCGATCTATACAACTCGAACCTAAGACAAAGACCGCTTAGTGAAATTCTTCAAGGCTCATCTCGTCAAATTCCTCAAACTTGTTCTTTTGAAAACCTTCGAGAACGATATGACCTCTACAAATTCCTCGCAACTATACTCTGCTCATAGGTACTCATGTCCGCCGCTGAATCACTAGGTTCTCATCAACTTAACTCATTTGCAGCTCCTTGAAGAAAAGTTGCATACTTCTTCAGAGAATTCGATTGTTCAAATTCCTCATCCAAGACTATGGTCGACGGTAAGAAGCCCCGTAAAGGAGGAAAGAGGCCCGAGGTCATGACTGCTTTGAAATACCCGAGGACATATATGCGACTATTGCACACCGATGAGGCCAAGTTCGAAAGGAGAATAAAAATCAGCGCAAGGTGCGATACAGAGGATTGAAAGGACATGGGCAAGAGAATGGAGGAGTATGTATGTTACTCCAAAGTATATGAAGAAATTCGCACTAAATCCTCCATGCCCAAGAGCTCCTTTGGCACCTGCCAAGAAGTCACCCACCAAAGATCAAGCGTGGTGAGGATTTTCCCAAAGAATGGGCCAAGCGCCAAGCCAAGTTGGCTAGACAAGCCAAAGAAGCAAAGGAGGAAATTCAATGAAGACTCACATCAAGCATCGCCATCGAGGCCCCGCTGCCCGTAAAATCAATGGCAAAGAAGCCAACACACAAGCCAAGTGTTTCACCAACAAAGGCCCTCACGGCCAAAATCTCAAGAATGCCCTCACGGCCGAATCTTCAATGCCCTCATGGCCGCCTCATGCTGCTCCCTGCTCCTCCCAAGTCCTCAGAGCCCTCCAAAGTCCTCAAGACTGCATCCGCCACGTACAAAGGACTGCAGCATCTCTATTGACTATGGTGTCTCAAAGAAGTTCCTCACCGCACCAAATTCTTCATCAGCCCCACTCGACGAAAAAGGCAACCGCTGGTCGAGGTCCTCGCCAAGTCCAAGAAAAATAGGTTGCCTTCCAAGTGCCATCTCGATGATGAAGCCGATGATGATGAACTTGCGTAAATCATCGAGATGATAAGAAAGGGCCAGAGCCAAAGGCACACCTGCGATAATCGCTTTTGGATCCAAGGGCGATCCTCGAGTACATTGATCTCTGGCACAAGGATCCAGACACCCCTATGCCTGATTTTCATTTGACTCCTGGCCAAAGTCACATGATGACCCATTTCATCTCTGAAGAGAAATGGAAATTTGAGAAGGCTAGGCAGATCAAGAAGGCTCAGTTTAGGAAAGAGAAGTTCCTGAGGAAAAATGTTGTCAGAATGACACCTGATGATCTTCTCAAAATCCAGTCTCAAATCAAAGCCCTCAGCCGATGACTTTGATGCCTACTATGCTGATTGGCAAGGAGCCAAAGTCAGATTTGTAAACCTGACCAAGAAGTTCACAAATGTTGCAGCTCCATCGCAACAAGAAGTTCCTCAGATGGAGCCTCCGCCAGCCCATCAAGAACATGCCAAGACTCACCGATGATTTTCAGCCCGCCAAGACAATGCTAGTTCCGTGGCTGATGACTCTGCTCCATCCGCCAAGAAATTGCTGTGGCATCCACTAGTGGTGCGCTCAAGAAATCGAAGAAGTCAGGGCAATCGATCGCCATACCGAGGAAATTCAAACAGATTCCTCACCTCCTCCCGCCGCCACACTAACTCCTATCCTTCCATCCGCATCGATGTGAAGAAGACTAAGGCTGCAGAGCAAGCTGCAAGGAAGAAAAGGAAAGCATCAATCGCTTCTTAATCTTCAGCCCAAAGAAGATGAAGCCTATGACAAGCTCTTTTGAAAATCCGATTGATGTTGTTCCGATTTCTCCATTCCATCAAAGGACCTTGTTCCTTTTGGTGAAGAATATGAGATCCCTAGCGGATCTCGATGAAGAAAATCATTCTCGCTGCTTCACGAGCAGATTGATGAAGAAATTGAAGTGGATGCGATCCTTCAACACCAATCATTTCTCGACAATGCCTCAGCCACAGCTAAAGAGGTCAAGCGTTGAAGAAATTGAAGAAGATGTGGATATTGAAGCACAACACTAGTGATGAACGATGACTTTGGGACAACAAGATCCAAATTCTCCACTCTTCACTCCAATACAACAACTTCCTCACCCCCGCACCAACAGTTCAAATGGGCTCAAGAAACTCATCCCACCTCATCTGCATGAAGAAATTCCAGCCACTAGTGTCAAGAACCCGTCGCTACTCCTTTGAACACGCAGATCGTGATATGAAGAGGAACCAGAAAATCCTCACCAAGAACCCGAGATTGCATTCCCGAGGTTGTGATGCAACTCACCGCCACCTCCTCCCCAAACCAAAGGATCCATTCTCAAGCAAGAAAAGTTCAAGGCTGAAGACTTCTTTGGCGAGCATGTCTTCTTCATCGACATAACCCTTATGACTCGTCAGATAAGGAAGAGGCGCTTTAGACTGCCACCAAGCCAACTTCTATTCCTCTGTGATATTCAAGAAAGACAAAGTCTTCGATCATGCACACATTCCTCACGTGGACATGGAATCTCTGCCGGGCTTCGAGCCAGTCCTCAGTGTTCTTCACGATGCTGGATTGCTAAATTTCTGCACTGACATCTGTGATTGGAATGAAGAACTCATTCTTCAATTCTATGCGACGCTGCACATCACCGGATATTCTGAAGATGTGAACTCATGGGTACTGGACTAGATGATAGAAAATACTCACTACAAGGCACCAGCAACTGAATTGCTTCGTGCCCTCCCACTCAGTCCTCCCCTTGAAGGTGCTCGTTGCATCTACAACGAACCCGAGCTATAAATCACTACATGCAAGTGCCGATGAAGCCTTTGAAGTCGTGGCAGATCCTCGAACCAAATTCTCATTAAGGAATTATCAGATGTGCCTCAGATCGCTCTATCGATTCGACGAAGACAATGAGTCCTATCAAAGGCCATGACTCAAATGATTAAAAGTCGCTGGCATCATGAAGAATATGATTTTCAATATCATTCATGTATGCTCCTGCCAACTTCCATGATTTCTTTATGAGGACTCGCAAACATTGATATGTCACCTTTTGAGTCAAGCCTTATGCACCATGGATTATGAGGTTCATCAGACAAGGTCTTCACTCAATTACAAGGTCGATATCAACCACCGCAGCTACTTGCCTCCAATTGAAGTCCTCAAACGGACATTTTCCTCACCGATGACAAAGGCAAGGCAACTGCTGTGATAGATGAAGGCATTCGCCCATTGATGGTCAATTTCGCAAGGCTACATCCTACTCCACCAATGATGACTCGCCACACATGACTCGCCGCCAACAACTCGCCAAGCAAAATCCTCAAGCCACAAAGACCTGTGGTGATGACTGATTGTGAGTTACTCTCGCCTTCATCAAGGTTGATCGCAATCATAAATGGGTCAAGCGCCGCTTGGTCTAATTCTTCACAACATGACCTCAACACACAATGCAGTGAAGAAAACCAATACTACCTCCATGAAACCTTCAACTGCACTGGCTGTTCTATCTCATCTCTACAACACAGAAGATCTCAAGAACATGGGTCTCAAGGAAGAGTTTGACTGGTCTGCACCTCCACCAAGAAATTCAAGAAGGTCAAGGTTCCTTCCTTGGTGGCTAGCTCCTATTCTTCATCGCGACACCGATGAAAATGAAGACTTGACGACATCGCGGCAGGCCCTACTACGACAACCGACTCTCGATAACGCCGGGCGCCTCCATCAACTTGATATTCTTCGTATGCTAGTCCTCGCCGATCCTTTTGGTCATTCGATGACAAAGGGGAGAAATTTGAGTTAGTCTTCAAGCGGTCTATTATATGGGCTTTTTTTCTAAGTTACAACTCTCGCTTCTTCAAACTTTTATTGATCGAGTTGTAATCTTAAACCCGATGGTGCTCGATACTTTTGATGTGTTCCTCTCGCATGCTTATTCTTTGTTATATGTTAATACACACATGCTGAATTACATCACCACCATATTTCATCATGCATTTCAAATTCTTCATAGTATATGTCAAATACGTATGAATTACAAGATATAGGGGAGATCTCCATGATTCAACTCTTTAAGTGTGCATTGCCTCAAAAGCAAATTCGTCACTATGCACATCTTCAGGGGGAGTTCTTCTATATCTTGCAATCAAATTCCTCAATATCAGTATTTACAGTTCATATGTTTATCCCCGTTGAAAACTTAACCTATATTGTCATCAATCACCAAAAAGGGGGAGATTGTAAGTGCATCTAGTGCCCCTTAGTGATTTTGGTGTATTGAAGACTTATAGGTTAAGGGACTAATGTGTTTATGAGTGTACAAGGTCTATAAGTCTATGAGGAGTTTGATATTTACAGAGAAAGTCGACCCCTAAAAATGAAGTTCTTCGACTGAAGACTTTGGTATTCTGGAGACTTTCTGAAGACTTTGAAAGTGAAGAAATTGGTGTGACCTTGAAGACTTGGTATTCATTTGAGGAACATGAAGCGTGAAGACTTTTGTTTTCAGAGTTCCGCTTTTTCTTTCTTGAGTCATAGGAAACACCGCATCGTTAAAGGGGGTCGAGGAAATACTAAGGAAAATTTTCCATGTGATGCTCAACTCAAAATCCCACACCTACCAATCCCTTCGAGTGAAGCCTTTGGAAATCTCATACAGCCTCACCAATTTCTTCAATCGACAGAGACGAAGTTCTTCCGTCGCTAAGGAATTTGTTCTAACCGAGGAGTTAGGAATTCGCCAAAGCGGATTGCCTACACAAGGAGGAACATGATAGCCCCGAGGAATTTGAGAGTCAAATTTCCGACTGCTGTCAGGCTGCAGCGCCAGCTGTCCCAAAAATATCTTATCCACCTAACGGTCATATCATTGAAGGGCATTTATGTCTTATCATGTCGGGCTGCTTCCTCGGCTATAAATAGCCGCCCCCTACAACCACTAGCTGGTTGGCTGCTCCGAGAGAAACTGCCACTTGTCATTTGAGAGCAACCCATCCTCCGATGACTTTGAGCGAAAATCATTGAGTGAGGAAAAACCCAAACCCAAACACCTACAAACCCAAAGTGATTGAGCATCACTGAAGAGATTGATCCTGCGTGGATCCGACGCTTGTTACCTTTGAAGACTGTGCTTCTTCCAGATGGTTAGGCGTCATGGTCTAGAGCATCCAAGAGGAATTGTGGATCACCGACTGACCGAGTCTGTGAAGGTTTGGAAGTCGCCTGAAGACTTACCACGAGTGATTGGAAGAGGTCTATGTGACCTTAGTTCAAGGAGAATACGGTGAGGACTTGGTGTCCTGAGTTGCGTGCTCAGCGACTGGGTGTCCAGGACTGTTGTCCTCGAGTTTAAATACTCAGCCGCTCCAACCAGACGTACAACTGAGACAGCAGTTGGAACTGGTCTACCAAATCATTGTTGTCGGTGTCAAAACCGGCGGATCTCGGGTAGGGGGTCCCGAACTGTGCGTCTAGGCGGATGGTAATAGGAGAAAAGGGACACGATGTTTTTACCCAGGTTCGGGCCCTCTCGATGGAGGTAAAACCCTACTCCTGCTTGATTAATATTGATGACATGGGTAGTACAAGAGTGGATCTACCACGAGATCAGAGAGGCTAAACCCTAGAAGCTAGCCTATGGTATGATTGTTGTTTGTCCCACGGACTAAAACCCTCCGGTTTATTTGACATCGGATAGGGTTAGGGTTACACAGAGTCGGTTACAATGGTAGGAGATCTACATATCCAGACGCCAAGCTTGCCTTCCACGCCAAGGAAAGCCCCATCCGGACACGGATGAAGTCTTCAATCTTGTATCTTCATAGTCCAGAGTCCGCCAACGGTGATAGTTCGCTATCCGGACACCCCTTAATCCAGACTCCTCAAGAGTCTCCCGAACCAGCTTCAATGACGACGAGTCCGGCGCGATATTGTCTTCGCATTGCAAGGCGGGTTCCTCCTCCAATATTTCATAGAAGATTTTGAACACAAGGATAGTGTCCGCTCGCAAAAACAAGTTCCACATACTACCGTAGAGATAATAACCTTTGCACAGATCTGTCGACGATTCCGTGGCATGACATCACACCACGGCCGTGCCTTTATACTAATCGCTTTTTACTGCTCCACCTCAGCGTGTTTAGCGAGGCGGTTTCTTGGCACGCCTTATCGAGCGAGATCATGCCCCTTATTCCGGATTCCCATCAATACGGACGTGAGTAACCCAACCGCGCCATTGATTACGGCGCTTGGGAGATAAGCGAGTTTTACCAGTCTGCGGGGACGATAGTTTCGTCTCATTCATATAAGGGATAAGGATCCACCTTTTCACCCACGCCTTCTTCCTCCTTTGCTCATCCATTTCGCACTCGAGCTCGGGCGCCTAAGTCCGCACATCCCACCTCAACCTTCTCCAACTATGTCCGGAGCGGAGGCAGGATGGCCTCCTCCACGGAGGGGCACATCAAAAGCTGCGGAAGGCCGGATACTTGTCCAAAGGACATCGCAAGATCGGCTCCCCAACGAGGGGCAGCTCATCCCCACCCCCGGCCCCATGAGAGGGTGGTGTTCTCACCCACTTCCTCCGCTGGACTAGGTTTTCCACTTCACCCATTTGTCCCGGGCTCATGTTCTACTACGGCCCGGACTTCCATGATCCGCCCCAAATTTCATCTTCAACATCTCGCATTCATCGTCGTGGTGCGAGACCTTCCTTCAGATCCAGCCCCACTTCGACTTATGGCTGAAGATCTTCAATGTCAAGTCAAGGTAGTGGGCGGCCGCCAAGCGGAGTGCGGAGGTGCCATGGTTGGCAAGATGGCCAAAGTCCTATGGCTCGAGGGCTCCTTTGTGGAGACCATAAAGGTGGCAATCGGGTGGTTCTACATCACCGAGCCAAGGACTCTCAATGGGCGGAGGCCCCGAATTCGATCTAGCTTCCCCACACGGCTCACATCATAGAAAGAGACGGGCCCGACGGGGTGATTCGGACGAGCTATCCGGACTCCAAACCTCAAGGTCCAAACCTCGGTGGACAAGAATCTCAGGCTTGTCAACGTAATCCATGTGATGCTCATCCGTCGGATTCTCACATGCCAACAACGGGCCTTCAAATTGTGGGAGTTCGATCCGGCACAGCACCAAACTCTAAAAAGGCTCTTCAACACTACGTACGAAGATGCCTGGAAGGTGCTGTTCAAGGGCGCCGAGGTTCTACATCCGCCATCAAGATCGCGGATTTAGCTCGCAGCGCCAAGCTGCTGAGGTAAGCTATTTTACCCTTTACGGGACTCTTGTTTTTCGTAGTTTGACTCTAGGTGGGATCTAAAACTCCCTAACCTTTGACAGATCGGTTGAAGACATCCGGACAGATTAACCGTCCGCCCCTTGCCGAAGACTCCAGCGGACGCCCGATTGACGGGAAGATCTGGCCCGCACTCACGTGGTGCCGAGAAGAAGGCCAAGAAGAAGGCCACGGAAATCAAAGGAGCTCCCGCGCCAAAGTTGCCGACTCATCGTCCGACGACTCGAGATGGAATCCTCCTCCGAGGACGAGGAGGAGGAAGAGCCTCTCCAGCGGGGAGAGAAGAAAAGGAAGGCTGCCCCGACCGGGAGGCCGGAGGGTCCAAGAAAGGAAGGACCCTACCTCCGGACTTCTCCACCAACATTTACAACGACGAGGAGGAGTGGCCAAAAAGGGCCAAGCCCCTGGCGAGATCGTAAGTGTCCGGAATCCGGAATAGCTCATGACTTTTTATTTGTCACATAGTGTCTTCTAACGCCAATATAACCATGCAGCCCGCCTAGGACGCAGCTCGCCGCTTCATCGAGCTGCTCCTCAATTCGCCGGATGTGAATAGCACTTCAGTTCCGACCGCCTCCTCGCGATGCAGACGACATCATGGTGGAGTCCCAAAAGGGACCCAGCCAGGAGGAGGTGGTCCTGGAGGCGCCGCAAGGCGGCCTTCCGGACTCTGGGCGCAAAGGGGGCGAAACCCCATAGGGCTCTAAGTTTGGCCCTGTTCGACTCCGCATCGAACCTTCTGGTTCCAAGTCCGCAAGCGCCCTTCAAAGAAGGGTAAGACTACGACGCCGGTGACCACTGGCCCATCCGGAGGCACCGGATAGCTTGCCGGAGGCGCTTAACGGCGCCCATCGACGAGGAGCACCGCACTGTTATGAGTGTGGTGATCCGAAGTTCAGTCCGCCAAGAGCGGGCTGATGAAGCCTGTACCAGCCTTCTAACAGTGCTTTGAGGTAAGTTTAGAATTTGTAAAATATTACCGATAGACAAGAGTCCCTCGATGCTTAGTTCGCTGTTCGGAAAGAAAAGCCGGACCGAGGATCTAAAAAGATATACGCAGGAGTCTAACATAAGTATGTCAATATGGGAATGCAGGTTGCGCTGCCGACCTCTCGCCAGACCGACCGCAGAGATCAATGCATTGAAGCAGAGCCTCGAGCGTCCGAGAACGAGCTCGCCTTGCCAAGAAGCGGCTCGAGGACAAGGAAGGTAAGTAATACCTTATTAAAGAAATACCTTATAGAAAGGATTTGGTTGCAAAAATGACAGGACTAACGTGGGTATTGTAGGGGCTATGAACGAGGTGGTGACCCTGAAGGAAGCGGTGTCCGCGGCTGAAAGCAAAGCTTCCGTGGAGCGCACCGAGCGAGTGAAGCAGGAGGCGCGGGTGGCGGAGGTGCGGCAAGAGCTCCAGGCTCACGGGAAAAAACACGAGAGTTTGGAGCGTGACTCAAAGACTCGAGAGTCCGAGCTCGCCTCGCTCTTGAAAGTGCCAGAGCCGCCAAGGCCAAGCCCAAAAGCCCTCAAGAAATTGAAGCATTAAAGAAGATAGCGGCGGTAAGGCATTCTTTATGCAAAGCTGCATGTGAAAGTGAATTACCTATTACTTACCCGAATCCGAGCTCTCCAGAGCATTCGCAGATCTGCCCCTGTAGTGTATCTCGATGCTGCCGCTTCTACCGCCAAGGAGGGGAGCTCGACGGAAAAGGTGTTCTGTCTCAAGATGTCGAGGCCAACATCCGGTGCCTCGAGCGACCAGCTGAAGCAGCTGGTCGAGCTCCACAAGGTCGCCGAACAGCCATGAAGGGCCTCATAATTCGCCGGGCTATTGGAAGCCATGCCCGAGCTACTTCAGCTAGTGCGGCGGCTGGTGGACGCCATCCATGGATTGAAGTCATCAAGCCCGCTCTGATTGAAGGTGCCTGTTGGCCCTTGCCCGTGCTAAAGTGCACTGGGGCAAGCTGGATGGTGAGAAGCTTGTGACGGATGGGCCACCGGAGGGCAAGGAGCATCGCAAGCCCGAAATGTACTATGAGGGCGTCATGAAGGGTGCCCGCCTTATAGCGGGTGAATGCTCCAAAGATGTAATTTTTAATAGACTTGCATTTGTTATCCTGTACGCTGAAAACTTGTTCATATGCGCTAAGCAACGCTTGTGAATTTAAAATATTACATTTTGTGCGGCCGTTTATCAAATTTGAGAGATGGCAAGTCGTTGGCTTCAGCCCCCTTGCCACGAGTGCTGGGGTGTTTGGGATAAACTTGAGCACTCTTGTTCCCATTCTTGGGTCCTTCGAGGGAGGCGCCAACGCGATTTAACAAGGCAACCAGACTTATAGTGCTTGAACACTCTCACTTAGCCATAGAATTCTATAATTTTAAATTTCGGAAGCCCCTAGTATTCGAAGACCGAGTTCGGGCGCTTATCCACGCTTTTGGCTGATAATGCCGCCTCGCCTAAGCGGCATAAGTCTTTAGGGACCCAAAACCTCTCGAACAGCGATCGCTCTCGCCTCTATCATGACACCGTTTTAGCTTTCCACCGAGGTGCTCAAGCCAGCTCAACCGGGCACAATCGCAGTGGTTCTCCCAGCTACCTTAGCCGATATAACTAAACGAAGGTACCAAAACATGGGAGCCGGGCAAACCCAACTATTGACCCAAGACATGATTCGAGCCGATGCATATAATGCTATAAGTACGGGTGCCGACTTGTGAAAGTGTTCGGACTTATCACACCATATTTTTGGGGTACTCAAACCCTGATGTATTGGTCGTACCAAAGTGTATGGGTGCAACATGTCATGAATGAACATATATATAGATAAAGAAAGGAGTGCAATAATAGGCAAAAGATATGTATTGTTTATTCAAAAGGTACTGCAATTAAAGCGTAATCGATACAAATAGTGCAACAAGCAAGGATGGGACTATTTAACATGTCCTCTCCGTGGGTAAGCTGCGGATGGTATGTAAACAGGTATAATGCTCGTAGTAGAGACCACCGACACTCTACGAGTCAGCTTCCCTCGCTGTTGCATCGTGAGTTCGACAATTCTAGTGCCGACAGGCTTCGGAACACGGAGTCCCGAAAGTAAGAGAAAAGAAGAAAGAAAAAAGAATGATACAATCGGGAGCCCCTTGTGCGGTTGAGCCGCATTCTGGGCGTGTCGTGGTCGTGCCCCTCCCCTTATGCCCATGGTATCTCCAGAGCGTAGTTATGTACGCCAGAGTAATCGCTTCGCAATTTCGCGAGGGCTGGAATTGGGGCCGGATTGCTACGCTGCGTTCTAATCGCGCTGTGGTCTTGTTGTAGGTTACCTGGGCGCTGCTTGATGTTGTCCGGACGCTTAGTGGCCGGACTCGAGAATTGTTGTGAGAGGCTACGTTGCACCTCCGCCGCAGGGCCGCCATATGCTCCTCCGCTTGGAGAGAGCGCTCGGTCTTTCCATTGACCGTGATTACCCTCGAGGGCCTGGCATCTTGAGCTTGAGGTATGCGAAAGCGGCACCGCATTGAACTTTGCAATGCGGTTCGCCCAAGCAAGGCGTGATAGCCGCCGCAGAACGGGACTATGTCGAAGACTAACTCTTCGCTTCGAAGTTATCCGGGATCCAAGACCACTTCGAGTGTAACCGAGCTCGCATAATTGGCCTCTACACCGGTATGACGCCTTTAAAGGTCGCCTTTGTGGGTTTAACTTTGAGGGTCTATGCCCATTTTATGACCGTATCCCGATATAGCAGGTTCAGTTGCTACCGCCATTCCATCGACTCTAGTGAGGTGAACCACAATGATTGGGTCAAGAACCACGCGCGAATCCGCCGTGGCGGATGCTAGTGGATGGTCCCTTCGATCAAAGGTGATCGGGCAGGAGGACCATGGGTTGAACTTTGGGGCGATCGCTCCATCGCATATACGCCCCTTAGCGCACGCTTCGCTCCCTTTTGGTATATGGGTTATGATATCATGTTCACCGTCCGCACTTGTGGGGGAAACGCTTCGTCTCTATTGTTCGGGCGGTCGGGCTCCTCCTCGCCATCGCTATGCAGCCCCTTGTCATTGAGTTCGCATTTAACTTGCTCGCTTGTTTGAAGACCCAACAATCCCTGCTGGTGTGGTTGGCTGGTTTTTCGGGTGCCATGTATTTAGCATGAGCGATCGAGTATTCGGTCCAGATTGACAGGCCCCGAGTATTTCTTTTGAACGGCTTTTTCCGCTGACCGGTTTAGAGCCTCTCAATCCGCATTGACTGCAGTATCTTCAGCATTATCGCCGCACGCGGGCGCTTGTGCTTGTTGCGACGCGACCGCCATTGCTGTCCTTGGTATCCGAACTACCAGTGGTTTTTGGTTGTTGTTACTACGAGCCAGCTGCTTGTCCTCTCCGCGCAAAAGCGGTCATGAGCGCCAGAGGGCTGCCATGGATTTCGGCTTTTCCTGCCCTAGGTGCCGGGCAAGCCACTCGTCATGGATGTTATGTTTGAAGGCTGCAAGGGCCTCGATCCGGACACCAACGATTTGATTTTCTTGGTTAGGAACCGTGTCCGTAATTGTCCGCCGATTCTTCCGCTGCTGAATTATGTGGCTGAGGTCATCGGCGCCCGTGGTCGCATATATGTGCCCCGAAGTTATCAAGGAATGCGGCTTCCAGTGTCCTCCCAACAACCAATTGATTCTCGGCCGCAAGTGTTAAGCCAATGCCGAGCTGGTCCTTTAAGCTTGAGTGGGAGGTATTTGATGGCGTAGATCATCACCGCGCCATGTGAATATGGAGGAGATAGTCCTCAATCCAAACCGCAGGATCTGTTGTGCCATTGTATGATTCGATGTTTACGGGTTTGAAACCCTCGGGATTTGATGATCCATCACTTCGCCTATGAAGCATAGTGGGTGTGCGGCGCTCAGATATTATATCACGACGCAGCTCAAATGAGCTTTGTTCATCGTGGTTCGCCCGGCCGGTGTTGTCAGATCCGGCGTGAAGGTTATCATCACGGTCGTGGGCGCCCACGCGATTTGTAGATCGATCTTGTTTGCCTAGCCTTGTCCTCCAATATGTCTCGCAGGTCCGCGCGCTTCCCGCGCCTTGGTCGAGCGGGCGCCGGGTGCGGCTTGAATGGAGGGTCTAGAGGCCTTCGTCATGCCACGGGTGGCTGGTCGGCCGATCATGCGCCGGTGATGTAGGTTTGGGTGCTGCTTCTCTAATTGGGGAAGCAGCCTGCTTTTGGTATCTCTTGAAGGGCGCTCGAGTTCATACTCTTCGCTGCAAGGACTTCACCCATCCGTCACCTAGCAAGTCTTGGTCAGCTCTAAGCTCTCGCCGCTTTTTCTTGAGGCTGCTTGCCGTGGCTATAAGCCCGCGCTTGAAACGCCCTGCTCGGCGGGATCCTCAGTGGACGACAAATTGCCGCCGCCGATGCTTGCCTCATCTTCGGAGGGAGGCATATAATTATCGCCCTCCACCTCCCCGCTCCGCCGCCTATCATGAGGGCTGGCTTCTCCTCCTCCGTGCTGAATCCTGTTGAGGGGTTGTCTTCGCACCGTCCCGGTGTTATTATCTCCGCGCCGGAATCACCGCTTTTGCTGTGGCGGATTTAGAGCGGCGCCACCGACGCCGGGCGCTGGGTTGTTTCTTGAGGGGTCATCCTCCGCTGTTCCATCGCTGCTCCCATCTTTTGGGATGTCCACCATGTATATGTCGATGACGAGGTGGCCTTCCAAAGGCCTCGTAGGCGCTGGTTCTTGGTCGCCTCCAAAGATCTTCGCCCATACCGCCGATGTCTTCAAGTCAAGTCGAGCATGTCGGTTAAATCATCGACAGTGGCTACAAAGTGGGTGGTGGGTGGGCGTTGAATTTCTTCGTCGTCCGCATCCCAACCTTCCCGACCGTAGTCCGCCAGGCTCTCCGGATAAAGAGAGAGACTTTAGTGAATTCAGGATGTTGCCAAAGTGCGAAAAGCCGAAGATGTCCGCGGCAAGTGAACTCCATAACCGGCGCCCAATTGATTCGATTAAGGGCGCTGGAGGGTTCGGAGTCCGGAGAGGAGTCCGCACCTAGGAGTCACGGATCCGCAAAGGACAAGGATGGTGTTCGCCCAATTGCCATAGAGATCGAGCCCCGAGGCGTGTCCAGCCACTCGCCCTCGATCGGCGGAGTCGGCCCGAGCTAAGGGTCGGAGCGGACGCTGGTGCGGCAGCCTGTGGCAATCGCTCGGGCAGAGCTAGATCATGCCCATCGAGACAAAGGCGCGCGCTTGGTTGTGGCTCGAATCCGTCAAGATCAAGTCTCCGCGATGTCGGCCGTAGTTTAAACTCCCAAACCTGACTGATGGCTGGGGGCGAGCTTTCGATCTGCTCCATATGGCCAAGTGAATTGCCCGCAGCAAGCGGTCACCGAATACGAAGATCTGTCCGGGAGAAAAGTCTCACCTCGACCACGCCGTTGTTGATGATCAAAGGAGCTATCGGGCCTAAGGATGACGCATACGTAGGAACTCTCAATGAAAGCACCAATGTCGGTGTCAAACCGCGGATCTCGGTAGGGGGTCCCGAACTGTGCGCCTAGGCGGATGGTAACAGGAGACAAGGGACACGATGTTTTTACCTGTGTTCGCCCTCTCGATGGAGGTAAAACCCTACTCCCGCTTGATTAATATTGATGATATGGGTAGTACAAGAGTGGATCTACCACGAGATCGAGAGGATAAACCCTAGAAGCTAGCCTATGGTATGATTGTTGTTCGCCCCACGGACTAAAACCCTCCGGTTTATATAGACATCGGATAGGGTTAGGGTTACACAGAGTCGGTTACAATGGTAGGACATCTACATATCCAGACGCCAAGCTTGCCTTCCACGCCAAGGAAAGTCCCATCCGGACACGGAACGTAAGTCTTGAATCTTGTATCTTCATAGTCCAGAGTCCGCCAACGGTGATAGTTCGCTATCCCGACACCCTTTAATCCAGACTCCTCAAGAGCTCTCTAACCAGGCTTCAATGACGACGAGTCCGGCGCGATATTGTCTTCGCATTGCAAGGAGGTTCCTCCTCCGAATACTTCATAGAAGATTTTGAACACAAGGATAGTGTCCGCTCGCAAAATAAGTTCCACATACTACCGCCGAGAGAATAACCTTTGCACAGATCTCGCTGACGTATTCCGTGGCGTGACATCACACCACGGCCAGCCTTTATATGAATCGCTTTTACTGCTCCACCTCAAATAAGCTTAGCGAGGCGGTTTCTTGGCACATCTTATCGAGCGGAGATCGTGCCCCCTTATTCCGGGATTCCCATCAATACGGACGTGAGTAACCCAACCGCGCCATTGATTACGGCGCTTGGGAGATAAGCGAGTTTTACCAGGCTGGCAAGGGGATAAGGATCCACCTTTTCACCTACGCCTTCTTCCTCCTTTGCTCATCCATTTCCGCGCACTCCAGCTCCAGCGCCCAAGTCCACACGTCCCACCTCAACCTTCTCCAACTATGTCCGGAGCGGGAGGCAAGTGGATGGCCTCCTCCGTCACGGAGGGGCACATCAAAAAGTCCTATGGCTCGAGGGCTCCTTTGTGGATACCATAAAGGGGTGGCAATCGGGGTGGTTCTACATCACCGAGCCGCGACTTCAATGGGCGGCGGCCCCGAATTCGATCCGGCTTCCCCACACGGCTCACATCATGGAAAGAGACGGGCTGACATGGGGTGATTCGACGAGCTATCCGGACTCCAAACCTGCGTCCCAAACCTCGTGGACAAGAATCTCAGTTTGTCAATGTAATCCAGTGATGCTCATCCGCCGGATTCTCCCATGCCAACAACGGGCCTTCAAATTGTGGGAGTTTGATCCGCACAAAGACCAACTCAAAAGGCTCTTCGACACTACGTATGAAGATGCCCGAAGGTGCTGTTCAAGGGCGCCGAGGTTCTACATCTGCCACCAAGATCGCTGGATTTAGCTCGCAGCGCCAAGCTGCTAAGGTAAGCTATTTTACCTTTACGGACTCTTGTTTTCATAGTTTGACTCTATGTGGGATCTAAAACTCCCTAACCTTTGACAGATCGGTCAAGACATCCAGACAGATTAACTATCCGCCCCTTGCCGTAAGACCCAGCGATGCCCGATTGGGGTTAGCGGGTTCGCACCTCACGTGGTGCCGAGAAGAAGGCCAAGAAGAAGGCCACGGAAATCGGGAGCTCCCGGCGTCAGTGTTGCTGGACTCATCGTCCGACGACTCGAGGCGGAATCCTCCTCCGAGGACGAGGAGGAGGAAGAAGCCTCCCAGCCGGGGAGAGAAGAAAGGAACGCCGCCTCGATCGGGAGGCCGGCGGGTCCAAGAAAGGAAGGACCTTCCTCCGGACTTCTCCACCAACGCCGATAACGACGAGGAGGAGGGCCAACAAGGGCCAGCTCGGCGTGATCGTAAGTGTCCGAATCCTGAATAGCTCATGACTTTTATTTGTCGACAGTGTCTTCTAACGCCAATATAACCATGCAGCTCCGCCTATGACGCAGCTCGCCGCTTCATCGAGCGGCTCCTCAATTGCCGGATGTGAATAGCACTTCAGCCCGACCGCCTCCTCGCGATGCAGACGACACCGCTGTGGAGTCCCAAAGGGACCCAGCCAGAGGAGGTGGTCTCGAGGCGCCGCAAGGCGGCCTTCCGACTCCGCGCAAAGGGGCGAAACCCAGAGGGCTCTAAGTCCGCCTCGTGCCGGATTCCATACCCAACCTTCAAGTTCTCAAGTCCGCAAGCGCCCCTTCAGAAGAAGGATAAGACTACGACGCCGGTGACCTCCGGCCCATCCGGAGGCACTGGATAGTTTGCCGGAGGCGCTTAATCGCGCCCATCGACGAGGAGCACCGATCATATGAGTGTGGTGATCCGAAAGTTCACCCGCCAAGAGCAGGCTGGTCAAGCTCTGTACTCACCTTCTAACAGCTTTGAGGTAAGTTTAGAATATGTAAAATTATTACCGCATAGACAGAGCCTCGATGCTTAGTTTGGTGTTCGGAAAGAGCCATCGGTTTAAGGATGACGCATACGAGGAACTCCCAATGAAAGCACCAATGTCGGTGTCAAACCGCGGATCTCGGTAGGGGGTCCCGAATCGTATGCCTAGGCGGATGGTAACAGAGACAAGGGACACGATAAGTTTACCCAGGTTCGCCCTCTCGATGGAGGTAATACCTTACTCCGCTTGATTAATATTGATGATATGGGTAGTACAAGAGTAGATCTACCACGATATCGTAGAGGCTAAACCCTAGAAGCTAGCCTATGGTATGTTTGTTGTTCGTCCCACAGACTAAAACCCTTCGGTTTATATAGACACCGAATAGGGTTAGGGTTACACAGAGTCGGTTACAATGGTAGGAGATCTACATATCCAGACGCCAAGCTTGCCTTCCACGCCAAGGAAAGTCCCATCCGGACACGGACAAAGTCTTCAATCTTGTATCTTCATAGTCCAGAGTCCGCCAACGGTGATAGTTCGCTGTCCGACACCCCTAATCCAGACTCCTCAAGAGCCCCTCGAACCAAAGCTTCAATGACGACGAGTCCGCGCGCGATATCTTCGCATTGCAAGGCGGGTTCCTCCTCTCAATACATAGAAGATTTTGAACACAAGGATAGTGTCCGCTCGCAAAACAAGTTCCACATACTACCGCAGAGAGAATAATTTTTGCACAGATTCGCTGACGACTCGCGGCGTGACATCACACCACGGCCAGGCCTTTATACTAATCGCTTTTATCGTTGCACCTCAAAGCGCTTTAGCAAGGCGGTTTCTTAGCACGCCTTATCGGCGTAGATCGTGCCCCTTGTTCCGGATTCTCATCAATATCGACGTAGTAACCCAACTGCGTTCCATTGGCACGCCTCTATCGGCGAGTCCCAATCGACCACGGGAGGGCTCTTGGTATTCAACCTCTTTATAATGAGACCAAGGCCCTTCTTTTTCCACCTCCATTGAGTTCGCCGCTCGAAGTTCTAACACCCAAAGCTTCAGATTTAGGCGCTCGACCTTCGACGATGTCCGCTCTCGACCAGCTCGGCCGAT
This sequence comes from Aegilops longissima, assembly GCA_021605205.1. Taxonomy (NCBI): domain Eukaryota; kingdom Viridiplantae; phylum Streptophyta; class Magnoliopsida; order Poales; family Poaceae; genus Aegilops; species Aegilops longissima. Next base: position 310,607,510 of record CM038682.1, read on the forward strand.
GGATGTCTTCTTCCGTCACGTAAGAAGATGTGCTAAAGCTGCGAGATGCCGTATCTAACCGCGAGATTTCGTGATAGGCTGCCCGCCTGTGGCAGGTCATTCCCACTCCCGAGCCCGGGAGAGCGTGGTGTTCGTGGTCTCACTTCCTTCGGGTTTAGGCTTCCGACGGATCCCTTTGTGCGGGGCTCATGTTTTATTATGGGCTGGATTTCCATGACTTGAACTGAGTCCATCCTCCATATCTCGCCTTTCATTGTCGATGTGAAGCCTTCCTCCATTTTAACCCTCACTTTGGATTGTGGCTCAAGACCTTCAAGGTGGAGCCAAAGATGATCGAGGGGCAACAAGCAGAAAAGTGGAGGGGCGGTCATAAGCAAGTGTGTTGATGCTCCATGGCCCGAGGGCTCTTTTCAAGAGGAGCTTGGTTTGTGGCAACGGGAGTGGTTTTATATCACCGCCCTAGGGGCACCAAATGGTGGCGCCACCCGCCTTCCGGCCGGGTCCACCACAGCGCTGGCATAATGGGTCAACCGGGCTCGACTGGGGCCGCCCAAGGACGCCTCTCACAGGGCCGATTCGAGACCTCCAAGAAAGAGAGATCATTCTGGTCATGGCGGCGCAGGTTATGCTGATTCGGCGCCTTCGCCTCAAGAATGTCGCCTCCGTCTGTGGGAGTTTAACCGAGGGACCACGAGCCTCCAACATTTTATGGGCGCGACGCCCAAGGAGATGTACAAACTGTTCTTCGGATCACAAGAGAAGTGTACGGACTTGACCGAGGACGCAGGTCTAAGCTGCAATCACCCAGATACTCAAGTAAGTAACCCTGTAATAGGACATGCTGTTCATTCATTTATCATATATATGCCCTTTAAGGGAGCCATTTCTTGAACAGGAGTGGATGGCCAAGGCAAAGTTGATAAGGTGTCCGGCTCCCCTCCCAGAGACCACGCCAGATCCCATGCTGACCAAGATGTTGAAGGCCGCGCCTTTTAAAGAAGGCGAAGGGGGGAGCAGGAAAGCAACTGCCTCCGTGAAGGAGGCTTTTAAGGAAGAGGGGATCAGGGATCCTCCCCTCCAAGGGAAGAAGAGGACCGCTCAAGACCCGAAGCCAAGGCCTCAAAATGGGGAAAGAAGTCTTCGTCAGAAGTCCGCGCCGGGAAGTACCCCAGCCGCACTATTTCTCCAAGGGAATCAGCCTCCAAATGAGCCGTAAGTAAAAAGAAGGGGTCCTGTGAATAAAGAACATCCTCAGATTTATTTCAAGATAACCAAATTGTACCTTGTAGTTCGGATCTCAGCCCTTCAGCAGAGAGCTCGCCTTCGGGGATCTTCGTCCGAGATGATAGAGAGCGAACGCCCCACCTATCGCGCTTCAGGCGAGGCGAGCGACCCTCAAGTGTCATCACGGAGAGTTTCTAAGTCCGCGGGCCGACGGTCCGCGCCAACCGGGCGCGGCGGTCGGAGGAGTCAAGGACCTGCTCGGGCGAAGCGATATCTCGAAGATCACCGCGCGCTAATGGCTACGTTAATTGAAAGAGTTGCATCCGCCGAGAGCGGATTGTATGAAGCCGCCAAGTTTATTGACGGGTTTGAGGTACGTAACATGATGTACCTTCCGACGCTTATGCATATAGAATGCGCTCAGATAGATAGTAGCCCTCGAGACTCGGATGTCACACAATCGACAGCGCGCCGAGGATCATAATCTCGGTACTAACATGTTGTCGCTCCTATGTAGGTGGCGGGTGTCCGTGGCTAGCCGGATCGATGAATTTGCCGAGATGAAGCGGCAACTTGACGTGGCGGATGCGACATCACGCTTGTTAATAAGCGGCTTGAGGAGTCACAAGGTATGCGATTTCTCCGCGACACCGGTAAGGGAGCTTGACGCCCATGCCTTACAACATGTATGCTTAATGCGATGGTGCCGCTGCTATGGAGAGCCTTCATGAGCTCGCCGAGCCAAGGAGCAAACCAGAAAAGTGATGCGTTGCTTTAAAGGCGCACTGCAGAGCTAAAAGTCGAACAGGCTGCTCTCTCGCCAAAGCAAGAAAGAGATGGTCGATATGGCTGTGAAATTGAAGAATGCTATCGACCGCTATGAAGCTTCTTGAAAAGAAGATTGAGCTAAACAAGAGGATCTCAAAAGGCCACCACCGAGGTTAAGGATACTCGCTCGCGATGAGAGCTATGAAGGAGGAGCTACGCCAGTCAAGATATTGCGGCTGGAAATCCTTTTCGCCATGGAGGAAATTCACGGATCCTAAGTACGCCAATTGGACAGGCTGTAAGTGCGGAGGATGCTTATCTCGATTTGGCGGCGAAAAGCCGCAGACGCGCCAACACTTCCGAGGTCAAAAGGATCACGGAATGGAAGAGCTTTTTGGTCGCAGTTCCATAGTCCGGAGTGTCCACTTTCGTTAACCGATCGTTTGGCCGAATGGGCGGAGCTGAATAGGTTGTCCGGACTTGCCATGAAGGCTGTCGTGACTCATTTGTGGCCGAAAATCCCTAAGCCGAAGAGTTATTTTGGCTTGATGCAACAGTTCCTTGGTGCGGTGCCGCATATCGATGCAATGAAGCGGTCATCATGCATAGAGGGAGAGCGGATGGCTCTTGCCCGTGTCAAGACATACTGGGCGGAGATGAAGGCCACCGACGTTGCATCCCAAGATCTGGACAGAAGCCGAGTTCCTGCCGAGCACTATTTTGAGGAAGTCTCCGCAGGCGCTGCTTAATAGAGACGCAAAGGCTCAAGGATATTATGTTTAAATGACATGTATGATTTGTGAAAACAATGTTTCAATATAATATGAAAGCTTTTTATACTTGTGCGTTCAAGTATTAAAACGCCTCCTGTGCGGTCGTTGATGTATATGTGTATATAACCTGAAAGATGGCAGTCTTCGGCTTCAGCCCCACGCATATAGTGCGGGGTGTTTGCAAAAGGCGATTTTCACACTTAATCCAACGCCTTGGTCCTGTGAAGGAGGTGATAGCGTAGCAAACTAGGCAACAGGACTATAATGCTTTATCACTTTCACTTAGCTGGTGGGGCTACTATATAGCCCCTAGGGGCACCGTGCTCTCCCGAATTCGAGGCGCCAGATGTGCCTCGACCGAAACGGCCCTTCACAATGCGGGGAATTCTAAACATTCCGCTGGGTCATCGAAAGTGGTTGACCAGTCTCACGCTATATCATGACACCAGTTTTAGCTTTCCACCGAGGTGCTCAATCCAGCTCAACCGGGCACAATCGCAGTTGGTTCTCCCAAAGGCTACCTTAGCCGATATAACAGTAACATAAGGTACCAAAACATGGGAGCCGGGCAAACCCAACATTTGACCAAAGACATGATTCGAGCTGATGCATATAAGGCCTAACTCGAGACGCCAAACACTCCCTAAGGTATTCGTCTTTATGAAAACGGGCAGAATAATGCCCTAAGCCCCGTGTCCAAGCACGCCGCAAAAATTCTGGTGCGGCCGATGCCAAAACGCCAGCCTCCTCCTCGTTATAGTAAGAAACCGGGGATGTATCAACAAGAGAGACAGAAAAAAGGTTTACGCAGGTCTTAATCTGAAAAGAATCCTTGCGACGGGTCCTCGCCGCACGCCTGCTACCAGTGTTCTCAAGTAGCCAGATCCTCGGACGGTGTAGCACGGTGTTCGCCTCAGAAAAGAGAAGAACTTAGTTGAAAAGAAAAAATATCGTGCGAGAAATGTACTTTATATTAAATAAACAGAGTACGGTTCGGAAGGTGAATAAAATTGAGCTTTATTGTCTCTTGTTGTACGTGTGTGCAGCCCCTTGTATGGGGGTATGCCGCTAGTAGGCGCCGGACTCGTCTAGCCGTGTCCGGGGTTTGAATGACCTATTCAGGTGCTTTGATTAGCGGAGCCGGATTGGTGTGGGGCTGTCAAGGCAGTCTCACGTTCTTCCGTGCTCGAGTAACACTTAATACCCCTTTAATGAGATGATGCCGCTGGGACCGGCATTTTAAGTGTAAGAGATGCATAACGCGGTATTGCGTTAAAGCGGCGAAGCTTCGCTACCCAAAGAGTGCTTGATAGCTACTTTCCAATGGGGTGATGTGGAAGGTTAACTTTTCATGGAGGAAGTTGTCGGATGAGCCAACACAACTTCTAGCAAAGAGGGAGCCCGTGACACGGGCATACAGGCCTGCATTACCCCTTTGAAGGAGGTGTTGCTATGGCTAATTTTGGTTGGGTCTATCCCCATTTTGTAATTGTGTCCTCATATAGCAGGTTTAGATCGCTACCTCCATCCATTAGGACTTGTGTAAATTGGAGTCCGTCGATTATAGGATCTAATATCAAGGCAGTCCATCCTGCGCCCTGATACTTCCGAATAGTCCTCGATGATCGAAGGTGATTGGTTTTGACAACCATCGCTTGACTCTCGCTGATAGACCGTATGCACGTGTTTCTATGGGCGCCGCCTGTTTTTCCCTTTTGTCACTTGAAGTGAGTTCACTGCTTGGACATTTTGTGGGAAATTCTTTTGCTTTCCGTGCTCGCTTGGGGTTCGCATCGCCCTCGCTGGTGTGTCAAGCCCTTGTGTTCGGCGTTGAGTTTGCTTGATCGCTTGAAGACCCAACAATCTCTCATGGTATGGTTTGCGTGCTTCCCGAGAGTACCGTGGATTTGACATATTTTGTCCAAGATTTTGTTTAGGTTGGGTAGCTCTTCGCTGTTGTCCTTGAGGGGCATTTTCTTATGATTCCGCCGAGCTTCGAATCCGCGCTTACTACCGTGCTCTTCGGCTGTTTCCTTTGTCCGTGCTGGTCCTTGCTACGCCGTGGTTTTCCATTTCCATCCCTTACTTCGATGTACTTGGGTTGTTGGTATCGATCTTGCCAGCCAACTATCCTCTCCCGCAAAAGCGGGTCATGAGGCTTGTTAATGCAGCCATGGTTCTCGGCTTCTCCTGGCCGAGGTGTCTAGCGAGCCATTAGTCTCGGACATTGTGTTTGAAAGCTGCTAAGGCTTCGGCGTCCGGACAGTCGACTATTTGGTTCTTTTTGGTGAGGAACCTGTTCTAGAATTTGCGGGCTGACTCTCCGGGTTGTTGAGTTATATGACTTAAATCGTCTGCATCCGGAGGACGGACATAAGTCCCTTGAAAATTTGCCCGAAAAGCATCCTCGAGCTCTTCCCAACTTCCATTGGTATTTTCAGGGAGGCTTTTGAGCCAATGCCGGGCTGGCCCTTTGAGCTTGAGGGTAAGTATTTTATGGCGTGAGATCATCTCTCTAGCCATGTGTATATGGAGGATGTAATCTCAATCCGCATCTGTGATCTGTTGTTCCGTCAGATGCCTCTATGTTTACATGTTTGAACTCACTGGAATTCGTGATCCAAAGACCTCATCGAAACATTGGGGTGTGCACCCCTATATTTGGGTGTGCCGTGATGTTCGGATATTTGGCGGTTGCATTGCTTTGAAGAGCTTGCTTTCGCCATAGATGGACCTAACTAGGCTATCCTTTGATGCTAATCCATATGCGGATTATGATCGGCTTGTGTGCGCGCCATTTGCCGCCTCTCGCTTGTCGTGGGTCGCCCATCCGACCGGTGGCCTGCTTGTTTTTGGTTGTGGGGTTTCACGGCCTCCTCATCAAATTCGCAGTAGTTTTCTTTGGGTAGTTTCTTGTTCGGCGATCGCCGCCATATTTGTTCAAGGTATTGAGTACTTTGCTCCATCTGATTCTGAGTGCATCTTCCGCTGTTTTGAGCTTCCGCTTCGCTTTTTCAGCTACGCCAGCGGCAACGAGCCTTTTGTGGAGGTTCTTCGCTTCGACAATTTGTCCGCGCGGAGATCGTCCGACTGTTATCTTCGCCGGGACGGGTTGTTTATCCAAGTTGTCCTGTTCGGACGGTTGCTCGATAGCATGTTCGCCGCCCACCGTTCGCCTCGCTCTATGGTTGGGTCTTTGTCGAGGCGGGACTTCGGGCGCGCTTACGCTGCCGCTTTTGACTGCCGAGGGATTTATCCTTCAGAGTGTCCCGTTGTTCCTCGTCGTCACTTCCTTTAGGTGTATCCACCACGATACATCATGGGATGAGGTGGTTGTCCAAAGATCCTATAGGTGCTAGTTCATGGTTGTCTCTGCACATCGTCAGTTCATACCGCCGATTTCTTCGAGTCAAAATCGAGCACGCCATTTAAGCTTTCGGGCTACAAAGTGGGCGTGGGTGGGCTCAATTTCTTCGCCGTCCGTGATCTCAACCTTCCCGATCAGAGTCCGCCAGGCTCTCCTAATAAAGAGAGAGACTTTAGTGAATTCAGGATGCCACCAAAGGGCGAAAATAAAGATGTCCGCGGCAGTGAACTCCATGACCGACGCCCAATCGGATTCGATTGGGGGGCGCGGAGGGTTCGGAGTCCGAGAGGAGTCCGCGCCTTGGAGTCACGGCCTCGCAGCGACAGGATGGAGTTCGCCTAATCGCCAGAAGATCGTGAACCCCGAGGCGGTGTCCAACCACTCATCTCGATCGGGGAGTCGGCTCCGAGCTAAGGGTCGGAGCGACTCGTGCGCCTCTGTGGCATCGCTCGGCGGCAGAGCTAGATCGCACTCCATCGAGACAATGCGCACGCCGGGCCGTGGCTCAATTCGCAAAGATCAAGTCTCCGCGACATCACCGATAGTTCAAGCTTCCAAATCTGACCTGCTGGCCAGGGGCGAAGCTTTCGATCCGCTTCCAGATGGCCAAGTGAATTGGCCCGCAGCGCAAAGCCGCCAATACGAAGATCTGTCCGGGAGAAAAGTTTCACCGGATCGCGCTGCTGTTGATGATTGAAGGAGCCATCGGGCCTATAGGTGACGCATACGAGGAACTCTCAATGAAAGCACCAATGTCGGTGTCAAACCGCGGATCTCGGTAGGGGGTCCCGAATCAAGGCCTAGGCGGATGGTAACAGGAGACAAGGGACACGATGTTTTTACCTGTGTTCGGCCCTCTCGATGGAGGTAATACCCTTACCCCGCTTGATTAATATTGATGATATGGGTAGTACAAGAGTAGATCTACCACGAGATCGTAGAGGCTAAACCCTAGAAGCTAGCCTATGGTATGATTGTTGTTCGCCCCACGGACTAAAACCCTTCGGTTTATATAGACACCTAATAGGGTTAGGTTACACAGTAGTCGGTTACAATGGTAGGATATCTACATATCTCAGATCGCCAAGCTTGCCTTCCACGCCAAGGAAAGTCCCATCCGCACACGGACGAAGTCTTCAATCTTGTATCTTCATAGTCCGTGAGTCTCGCCAACGGTGATAGTTCGCTATCCGACACCCCTAATCCGTGACTCCCTCGCTTAGGGTTACACAGAGTCGGTTACAATGGTAGGAGATCTACATATCCAGACGCCAAGCTTGCCTTCCACGCCAAGGAAAGTCCCATCCGACACGGACAAAGTCTTCAATCTTGTATCTTCATAGTCCAGAGTCCGCCAACGGTGATAGTTCGCTATCCCACACCCCTAATCCAGACTCCTCAATTGTCTTCACTAACTTATCGGTTCTATTTCCTCAACTCTTTCATTTCTCATTATCGTGTTGAGTGTTTGTTCATATCTGTGTTTGAAGACTTTGATCAAGACTTTCTCAATTTCCCGCCCAATTTCTTCACCGCTTGTCTTCATCTTGTGTTATCATGTGATTACGCTTTCAGACTGTGATTGTCTTCATTTCATCATGATGACCATCCCGTATTCTCGTTATGCTTACTTGAGTACTTATTCCGCAGCAGTAGTTTTTCGCTAAGGAATTTCTCACCGCAAATTCCTTAGTGAAGAATTCATAAAATCGCTGCTCACCCCCCCTCTAGTCGATATAACGCACTTTCAAGAAACACCCTGCGTAGCATCTACAATGGGGTGGAAGCCGACGATTGGACACTTTCAACTGATAAATGGTCGCAATAGAGTCAAAATAAACATATCATCGGCGTTTGTATTTAATATACGAGGGCTGTCTTCCGTAATCATCATTATAAAGCCATAAATATGCATCAATTTGACTTAAGATTTTGGCCAAGCTGGGTTGCCTGGCTCCTGTGCTTACCCCTACATTCCCGGTAAAGGGAGCACCTTTGTGTTTGTTACTATCAGGTCATCTGAGTTAGTACCTCAGACTGGGTGAAGCCGAAAGCTAGCGATCTTAAAGGATATAATTGGTCGGCAACGAAGGAAGTGAAAATTTAGGTTTGCTACCCATATAATTCAGGAACTTTCCCCAAACTAAATCCTCAACATTTTTCTCCTGCATTGATCGGAGGTGAGGTTTCATGATCATGGTCGGCATGACAACCAAAATAAAGGAACCGATAGCAGGACTATTTTCTTTGGAAGATGTTTCTTACATTAAATAAACATTCTCTCTCCATACCTTTGTTTATAAAACCGTATGGCCGGATTGCCTTGTTTGTCGTAAATATTTGCCCTTGTAAAGGCTTTATAAAGTGGGACAAACACTCCCCGGCTACTGGCCGAGGAGGTTGAAACCGATGATCGGTCAACAAAGTTTTGTATAGTGCGGACCCGAGCATTAATGATGTAGAGTACTCGGATACATAGAATCATTACACATACTTTGTGATTTTACTCTGGATAACGATCCTTAATTCGGCCACCCGTGCCCATATTAAGTCTTGGGGGCTACTGGGCTTCGGGCTTATCATTTACTAATATTAAAGGGGCACATCAATCCTCTGATCTGGTGTTGCCACCCGACCAGTGTCTAGGGGGTACTGCATTGCCTGTTCAATATAGAAAATTCAAAGTGCTCAGTGTTCGGCTTGACCGAACTATGAGCTTGTATACGGTCCAGCGTTGGAGCTCGGATATAGTCCGGCGTTGGAGTTTAGATACGGACCGGCATTGGAGCTCGGCTGCAAAAAGACACCTCGGATGCTGTCAGGCGTTGGAGCTCGGACGCGAGAGGACGCCGCCGCACGGGAAACACTTCGACTCCAAGGTGTGGTGTAAAAATAACAAGGCATTGATAAAGGCTGAAAACTTAAAGGGGCTCCTCGGATACCCGACGTGTAAACTCTTCGGATTGACTTCGGCGATCCTCAAGATCAAAGATGAGAAGATTTGTTGAACCAGTTTTCAAGACCGACCGAAGATGAAGAATAGTTTGGAAGAATCGAGGAGCGTCCCCAACTTGAAGACCGGTTCAGGGGGCTACTGATGGTGTCCTGGACTAGGGGTTACTCACCACGCCGTCTCCCGACCAGCTGGATCAGGCCGAGGACCCCCATGGCGGTTCACTTATGGGCCACTTTCGGGAAGCCCATGCCGCATACAAGGAGGATTCCACAAGACTTGGCGCACAAGACAAGGACTCCTCTAGGCCCTAGGCCTACGGTGCATATATAAACTGAGGCCAGGCTAGTCAATAGACAATCGCATATTTATTACTACAATCTCGTTGTAGATACATGTACTCTATACTACACCCATATCAATACAATTAAAAGCAGGATGTAGGGTATTATCTCATCGGGAGAGCCCGAACATGGGTAAAACCTTGTGTCCATGTTACCATCGCTCCAAGACGCCTAACTTAGGACCCCTACTAGGAGATACGCCAGATATAAAACCGACACCTCCCCCTCACACCGCTTCCTCTCGCCCGGCGGATTGCCGACGATTCGCCCGTGAGCTCTCCCCGAGCCCATGGTTTCACCGCAGTCACGGTGAGCCCCCGCCTTCTTCCCCGCCTCTCGCCGATGTTCGTACTCGTAGCCGCCATCCCTGCCAGGGCCGAGCCTCCGCCATGTACGCCATCGCCGCCACCTTCCGTGAGCAAATGGCCACGCCGCAGAGTCGATCGCCAGACGCGCATGTAGAGGCCCTTGGCCGCTTGTTCATCCAGAACAAGCCGCCGCTGCCCCCAGATCGACCCGAAGTTCACCACCGCTGTCATTGATGATGTGCCCGCTCGTCAACTCCAAATTTCGCGACCACCGCCGTTGAGGCGCGAGATGGACCTCAACCAACGAGCCTAGCCGTCCGATTTGAGCCATCAGAGAAAAATTCGGCGGCCTCCCGTGTGTGCCGCCGGCGCTTTGGTGGTCGGCGCGACTTCGTTGTCGTGGCCGACGTACGCCTGGGCCCCCACACCAAGAGTCGCCGCCATCGGGCCCTATGTCCTCTTGACCGGGCCACGGCCGGTCGGGCATCGCCAACATCGCCGTTGGTTCTCAAGATGGGCCCTGCTATCGTCGATGGTCATTTGACCGCTGATGCAATGGTGATGCCATGGTGACGCTATTTCCTTTCTCGTCTATTTAAATAAATGAAATAAATCCAGAAATTGTTTAAATCTTTAAAAGTTAGTAGAAAATAACCGTAGCTCGGATGAAAAAGTTTTATACATGAAAGTTGCTCGTAAAAATGTGATGACTCAATACGCCCTCCGCTCGTCTCGCTATATGTCCCTACCATAGTGAGCATGCAACCGCCCCTCCGCTTTCATCTCGTCTGAAAATGCTTGACTTCGAAAACATTCCCTGATGTTATCCCCTTCATCGGTATCGAGTATCACCATGCTAGAACACCCTAGCCCTGCGTGTTACTTTGTCTTGTCATGCTTAGTAATGCATATGTGTGCTTTGTATTTACCGTTTCTTCCCCCTCTTCTCTCCGGTAGACCCCGAGACCGATGTTGGTGCCGCTGTGATCGACTACATCATCGACGACCCTTCTTCCCTTTCAGCGGAGCTTCCAGGCAAGCCCCCCCCCCCTCGATCATCCCGATATCGCCCATTCCATTCTCTCATGCTTGCATTAGATTTTGATAATGTTATTGTTTGCTCCTATTCGATGCATAGCCCGCTTTTTTAACTCGCCATTGTACCTTACCGCTTATCCTAAACCGCTTAGTATAGGTTGGTTAGTGATCCATCGGTGACCCCACCTTCTCCTTGTTACCCTCGCTTCATCATCGATTTACTCTATCAACGTGATCAAGGACCGAGCCCGACACCTCACATCACATCACGCCTTTGTTGCTCGACTCAGAGATACTATCGAGTGCCGAGTGTGATACCGTAACGCACTCGGCGATGACTCAGAGGGAGTTATTCGGTCGTGGTCATCGAGGGTGATTCCTCCTGACCACTCCCCGACACGACTGCTGCTGCAACCTCAAGTGTGAACCTCGAGGGTGGTTCCTATTATGTTCATCTTGATGATTACATCGAGTGGAATTCACCGAGGGTGATTTCTCGGGTTTTCCCCTTGATGTTTTCGACACACGGTTACCAGGACTTTACTTGAGACCATTGTTGAAGTCGGGTCGGCCCTGAGGGGTACCCGCGATTTGATGTGAAAGTTGGGCGGGCCTGATACGTCTCCGTCGTATCTATAATTTTTGATTGTTCCATGCCAATATTCTACAACTTTTACACACTTTTGGCAACTTTTTATACTATATTTGGGACTAACATATTGATCTAGTGCCCAGTGCCAGTTCCTGTTTGTTCATGTTTTTTGTTTCGCAGAAAATCCATATCAAACGGAGTCCAAACGGGATAAAATCTGGCGGAGATTTTTTTGGAATATATGTGATTTTTGGGAAGAAGAATCAACCCGATGCGATGCCCGAGGGGGCCACAAGGCAGGGGGCAGGCGCACCCCTGACCCTCGTGGACACCCCGTAAGGTGGTTGGTACCCTTCTTTCGCCGCAAGAAAGCCAATATCCGGATAAAAATCGTGTTCAAATTTCAATCCAATCGGGGTTATGGATCTCTGGGAATATAAGAAACGGTGAAAGGCCAGATCTGAAAATGCAGAAACAGAGAGAGACAGAGAGACAGATCCAATCTCGGAGGGGCTCTCGCCCCTCCGCCGCCATGGAGGCCAAGAACCAGAGGGGAAACCCTTCTCCCATCTAGGGAGAAGGTCAAGGAAGAAGAAGAAGGGGGCTCTTCCCTCTTCTCCGGTGGCGCCGAACGCACGGGCCATCATCATCACCGCAATCTACATCAACACCTCTCTATCTTCACCAACATCTCCATCACCTTCCCCCATCTATCTATAGTGGTCCACTCTCCCGCAACCCACTGTATTTCTACTTGAACATGGTGCTTTATGCTTCATATTATTATCCAATGATGTGTTCCCATCCTATGATGTCTCGAGTAGATTTTCGTTGTCCTATCGGTAATTGGTGAATTGCTATGATTGGTTTAATTTGCTTGTGGTTATGTTGTTGTCCTTGGTGCCCATCATATGAGCGCATTTATGGATCACACCATAGGGTTAGTTGTATGTTGATAGGACTATGTATTGGAGGGCAATAGTGATGTAAGCTTCAACCTAGCATAGAAATTGATGCATACGGGATTGAAGGGGGACCAATATATCTTAATGCTATGGTTGGGTTTTACCTTAATGAACGTTAGTAGTTGCGGATGATTGCTAATAGTTCCAATCATAAGTGCATAGAATTCCAAGTCAGGGATGACATGCTAGCAGTGGCCTCTCCCACATAAAACTTGCTACCGGTCTAGTAAAGTAGTCAATTGCTTAGGGACAATTTCGCAACTCCTACCACCACTTTTCCACACTCGCTATACTAACTTTATTGCTTCTTTACCTAAACAGCCCCTAGTTTTTATTTACATGCTCTTTATATTCTTGCAAACATATCCCGTTACACCTACAAAGTACTTCTAGTTTCATACTTGTTCTAGGTAAAGTTTAACGTCAAGCTGCATGTGAGAGTTGTATCGGTGGTCGATAGAACTTGAGGGAATATTTGTTCTACCTTTAGCTCCTCATTGGGTTCGACACTCTTACTTATCGAAAGAGGCTACAATTGATCCCCTATACTTGTGGGTTATCAGGGCCTGTTGAGCACCCGCAAGTTTTCTACGTGGCACGACCGGGCATTCTGGGCCCTTGCCGTAAGTCCACGAGATGGGGTGACGGGGTCACATTATCGTGAGTCTCTACTCGTCTCCGTGAGCCCCCAATGCAGTAACAGGTTTGGGTATTTGTTCTGAGTTGGCCTTTGGCCTTTACGCACTAACCACCACACAAGAATAGTTATGGGCCTTGACGCTGCAAGACGTCAAGCTTTGTCGACATCCAGCTTCAAAGATTGCGGCATGGCTGGGCCAAGACCATCCTCGTAGTGGTGGAGCTCGACCTCCTCAAGACGCTAACGACCCGGAGTGCAACGGGCGATGGGCCCAGACCCGGGAGTGCTTAGGATGTAGACCGGTAGGGACCTCTTTGCTGAGCCTATGTAGGGCTACGACGTGTTAATCTTCCGAGACCGGGCATTGACCCAGAAAAGTGTGTCCGGCCAGAGTAACCAAGCGTGTTGGAAAACGTGGTGCACCCCTGCAGGGAAGATTATCTATTCGAATAGTCGTGTCCACGGTAACGGACGTTCGGACTTGTATCCTGATCTATTACAACTAGAAATGGATACTTTGGATATGTTGGTTCGGATTGCTTTCGCAGGAGTCGAGGAAGGATCTCTTGCTAATGCTACGACATGTTTGTTAAATATAAAATGCTATTCTTTACTCTTCTACATGCTGCAAGATGCTTGGAGCTGCTTGAAGATGCTAGTCTTCAATAGGCTAGGCCTTCCCCTCTATTCTGGCATTCTGAAGTTCAGTCCACAGACACAACCCTTCCATTTTATACCAATGCATACTTAGTATAGATCTGATGCTTGCAAGTACTTTGGATGAGTACTCACGGTTGCTTTGCTACCCCTTTTCCCCCTTCTTTCTTCTTTCTGGTTGATGCAACCAGATGGTGCCCAGGAGCCAGATGCCACCCCAGTCGACTACTACTACTACCCGGAGGAAGCCTACTACATGGAGACCGCCGACGGCTAGGAGTAGTTAGGAGGTCCCAGGCAGGAGGCCTTGCCTCTTCGATCATTGTTGCTTTTGTGCTAGCCTTCTTAAGGCAAAACTTGTTTAACTTATGTCTGCACTCAGATATTGTTGCTTCCGCTGACTCTTGTGTATTGAGCTTTTGTATTCGAGCCCTCGAGGCCCCTGGCTTGTAATATAAAGCTTGTATTATTTTATTTGTGTCTAGAGTTGTGTTGTGATATCTTCTCGTGAGTCCCTGATCTTGATTGTACATGTTTATGCAGTATGATTAGTGTATTTATCGAATCGGGGCGCCACAGCCCCCGGTCTATTTTCCATCATATATTTTCAGATATATAGACCAAAAAACCCAAAAATACCTTGCTGCAATTTATTTATATTTACTTTAGTTTGCTCTTTTATTCATCTTTTATACCTATATCTATTAGATATCACTCTTGTTCGTGAACATGAAGGGATTGACAACCCCTTTTCGCGTTGTGTGCAAGTGTTTGTTAGTTTGTGCAGGTGCATAGATCGGAGACTTGCTTGTGCCTCCTACTGGATTAATACCTTGGTTCTTAACCGAGGGAAATACCTATCTCTACTTGTCACATGAGTAAAGCAATATAAAGATAAGTCACCCTAAACAGAGGCAGGTTATGTAAGAGATGCGGTCTCTAAACCAACGGCAGATTATTGATATATAGCTAAGCCGCCCAAGATGCTGAGGCGGGTAATCTAAAGTTCAAGGTTGTTGAAAATTCTACTAAGTGTGAAGTTTCACAATCAACAGCTATATTTATGGATCCGTAAGCGTTCAAAAGAAAAATAATTGCTAAACCTAAAAGGTGGTGACGGAAGAACTAGCAGGCTACACATTGATTCTGGAGACAATACAAGTTATCCAAGGTGCGAGATGGTGTCAAAACTGCTACCGCAATACTTCTATGGTGTTTTTCCGGATCAAAAACATGTTTTATTCAAAGATATGATGAACTAAGAAAGGGATGAATGCCGACGAACTCCACAAACTCAGGTGACCTAGTATATATCTGAGAAAGAAGGAAAGGGGTACCTCGCGGCAATGAAGGAAGGCGCAGGCGCGCCACCGAGTTTTGACGACGGCGGAGTGGTGTTGCGAC
Source organism: Aegilops longissima (assembly GCA_021605205.1). NCBI lineage: Eukaryota > Viridiplantae > Streptophyta > Magnoliopsida > Poales > Poaceae > Aegilops > Aegilops longissima. Next base: position 310,622,543 of record CM038682.1, read on the forward strand.
CTCGAGCGAAGAAAGCTGGCGCGGGCCGACGGGAGCGGCGGAGCTTCGGTTGCGAAGGGACTCACGAGGAAGAAGAAGCAGAGAAGACGAGGTAAAAGATAAAAGAAGGGCCCTCGTGCTTATTTATAAGGGAAAGGTAACCAGAATGGCGGAAAGTAGAATCGAGGAGGCATAATAAATTTTACAACAAAGGGACGCCTCGATTTTTAGAATGATGGATTTTACAAAGATTCGTTATGATGTCATGAAGGTTTTCCCGAAATCATGGAGTGACATCATCTTTTTTTCATGGCGGGTTATGAAGATTTTCAAGATGAAGATTGAGAGAAGTGAAAGGAAGATTCGCAAGACGGAGGAGTTTAATATTGACATGAATAAGTTCAAATCAATCTGGGGCCTAATGTTGGGATATGACTCCTCGATATAACCCGCCCAGGAAGGGTCGGGTTAGACCGTTGGCAACTCACGGAGTTAAAGCTTCAGACACGCCCAAGTAACGAAGGGGTGACTCACAAGATGGGCCGATTTAAAGCCCAAGACCGTAAGACGTGTGTGGCCCAAAGGTGTAAGTCATTATTCGATGACTTGCCTTACTGTGCAAGGTGATTTAGCGATGACTCGGTCACGGCTCAGAATCCCGACCGACTCTTTTAAGCCGCAACCTCGACCTGTATATAAAGGCGTAGTCCCGACATAGAATAGACAGTTACAATCAATCGAGAGCTAGGTTGCTTAATCCGCCCTTGTAATCGATACTCAAGCAATAAGCAACAGGAGCAGGAGTAGGCTTTACCTCCACCGTGAGGGGCCGAACTCACAGAACTCGTGTCTCTCGTCCCGCCAACCCCGACAAGCTAATCATCGTAGCGATGGCCTCGCACCTAAGTCCTTTCATATATGGCATCCGCCGTGACAAAACCACGACAAGATTTCTACATACACATCAGCCATCTTCACACACCCACTATCATCATTAATGAACACCAAGCCATTGATAAGCTCTTTCCTGTGAAGCATAATAGAACTTCATCGATTTCTTCAATTGAATATGATCTTTCATATAACCTTTCACTTCCTCAGAGACAATCTATCCTCTCAATCTCGACATTGCTTCCTCCCCCAAAATAGTCCAAATTTGGACCAATACGGATTTAACTCCCTTTGATATGAAATTTGTTTGGTAGACAAAAAGAGGGGTACACTTTTGTACCCCTATAACTCAGCACGGGCAGTCCGAGCCATGGGCACCACCAAGACCGAGCAAGGCAAGGAGGTGAGCTAAGGTAAGGCCAAGCTCGAAGGAGCAGAACGACGCCAAGACCAAGACCACAAAGAGCAAAGGGGACGAAGCGACTCCCGCAAGATCCTTGCCGGAGGCGGTTTTAGCAAACCCGCAAGACCCTTGCCGTGGCAGCTCGCCCCACACCCACGGAGCGAGTCACCCTTGAGTCCACCGCCCCATGGGGCAAGGATTCGAGACATCCCCATGGTGGCATGCGATCTTTGTGAAGGCATTCAAGATCGATACACACTATAGAAGATGACGACCTTGGCGGATCCCACCAAGGAGGACTGATAGGCCCCGCAAGAGCCTTGCCGGGATGACAAAGAAGCGCCACAAAGAAGACCTTGCCGGGCTACGGCGAGGCCCTTGCCAAGAACACCCGTAAGGCCACCATCGTGCCCACGCCAATCAAACCTCCACCACTGCTCAGATGCAGCCGCCGACCCAACCAGTTGGGCAGGCACTGCGGCGGCAAGCGGATCTTCGTGGAGGCCCACCATCGCGCCACCTCACCTGCCGCCTGCCTACATGGCACTGCTGGCGCCACTGGCTGTATGCCGTGGTCGACACGAAGGGAGCAGCGATGCATTTAGACAGGCTCTCCCCGTCCCCGATAAAGCAAGGACACCTAAGCAAGACGATTAAAAGTGCCTTGTCATGTAATGCAAGGATAAACTCGATCATCAGAGCTTTTTCCACCTCCCTGTGCCACTGTGGCAACCCCTTTCCTATAAAAGGAGGCCCAAGGCACTGTGAGGAGGATTCACTTTTTGAGCTCCTCACGCCCATTGCTAGTTCAAGAACACGATAAACAAACACCAAAGCAGGAGTAGGATTTACGATCCTCGTGGCCGAACTCGGATAAGGAAACCGTAGCTATCTGCTTGATCCGCTTTTCTCACGACCCCGCTACTGCGACCGTAGTAGGGATTCTTGTGATCCCATAGGTGTCGCTCCCATCGACATCTTTGGCGCCGTAGGGGGCGCAGCCAGAGAATCGGCTTTAGCAGCTAGTCCGACACTCCTTCATCTACGTGACCTTGAAGAAGAAAGGAGGCCAAGATCGACACTGAGCGATCGCAAATGTAAGCTGTTGCACCGAACCCTTATTTGTGCTACCTTCTTATTTGAGGTTATTCCCTCGAGATGTCACGCCTTTGTATGAGAAAGCTGACGCCAGGGGCTCTCCCATGATCGGCAACGCCTTGCCCTGCTTCGAAGTCCGCCAACAGCTCAAGCGGCTATGTCGAGAATGGCGAGTAACCTTCCGCGATCAACAACGCCTCGATTCTCGACTCGAGTCAAGCTCGATACCGAGCGGCCGCTCGAACGGAAAGGTGGCTCGTCCGGCAGCATGCGCATCCAGCAGGCCTCGGGATCCGTTCCCCAAACGCCGCTTAGGCTTCCGTGTCGGCAAGCCTACCCGATCGACGGGGGATGCATACAAAGAGGAATTGAACGGGAAATAACATGCATGAAAATTAAGAGTACTTCAAAGTTATATTACATCACGCCATAGCTGCGGTTCTAACTAAAGATAAAATTTGTCTTGGTCGGGAACCCGCAGCAGTAAGAAGAACGGATGCCTAATCCCGCGCTGGCCTTCCACCCTCTTGATTTCGCCGATGCAGCCGGTGATGGGCTTGATGCGCCTTGAGCACCGTGGAGGTCAACACCATCCGCAAGCTCTTCATCGCGCCACGGTCAAGGTCGAGGTTCCAGGGCGCCATCTTGGTGAGGACCTTGGTCATGACCTCCGCAAAGTCGCTGGCCTCCTCGCCAGCGGGCTGCCCTGTTGAGTGAAGATAGGCTGGCCCCGAGGACGCCAAGAACTGGGTCAGCTTGGCGTTGACGGTCCTGGGCCGGGGCGCACTCACGCTTGGCATCCCCATGATGGCCAATTGCGAGGTGACCTCGCCGCAACGACTTCCAGATGGCTGATCCACTGCTCACCCACCACATATTCCCGTGGAGGCGGCCTCGCTTGCTCGCAGCTGCTTCTCCTCCTCGAGGCTCCCGGTCAAGGTCTCTCCCGAGCCCCGCCTCCGACAACATCTTCTCGAGATCCTCCAGCCAGCAACTTTTGAGGTCTCGGCGGAGTTCTCGCCGAGAGCTCCCTAGTCCCGCCGATGATCGCCTCCTTGCGCCTACCAAGGCGCTGTTGAGCATGCTCTTCTCGCCGGATAGCTTGAGGGCTCGCCTTCACTCGTCTGCCGCCGCCCTTTACTACGACGTGATGCATGCGCCAGAGCTCAGCCCCACGCATGCCGCCCACGCCACGCACGCCTCCCCACGCCGAGCCACGCTCGGGAGGCATGGGAAGCGGAGTACGCGAAGAGACTTACCGCGTTAAAAACCACCCCGCCTCGCTCACAAGACTGCTTTTTGGGCCTAGCCCAACGAGGGATTGCCTTACGTGTGGCCCAGTGCCCGGGCTCCTGCCGACAGACAAAAAGAGGGGTACACTTTTGTACCCCTATAATCGCACACGGCAAATGAGCCGCTGGCTCCACCGCACCGAAAGCAAGGCAAGGAGGTGAGCCAAGGTAAGGCTGAAGCTCGAAGGAGCAGAACGACGCCAAGACCAAGACCACAAAGAGCAAGGGGACGGCGACTTCCTGCAAGATCCTTGCCGGAGGCGGTTTTAGCAAACCCGCAAGACCCTTACCGTGGCAGCTCGCCCCACACCCACGGAGCGAGTCACCCTTGAGTCCAATGCCCCATGGGGCAAGGATTCAGAGACATCCCCATGGTGGCATGCAGATCTTTGTGAAGACATTCAAGATCGATACACACTATAGAAGATGACGACCCTTGGCGGATCCCAGCCAAGGAGGACCATATGCCCCCGCAAGAGCCTTGCCGATGACAAAGAGCGCCCGCAAGACTCTTGCCGGGCTACGGCGAGGCCCTTGCCAAGAACACCCGTAGGGCCACCATCGTGCCCACGCCAATCAAACCTCCACCATCAGCCAGATGCACCGCCGACCCAACCAGCCAAGGTGCACTGCATGGCGGCAAGCGGATCTTCGTGAGGCCCACCACAGCGCCACACTCACCGCCGCGCTACATGGCACTGCTGGCGCCACTGCTAGGGCGCGTGTCGACACGAAGGGAGCGGCGACGACGAGACAGGCTCTCCCCGCCCCCGATAAAGCAAGGACACATAAGCAAGACGATTAAAAGCGCTTTGTCATGCTTTCCACCTCGTAAAGCATCGTGGCAACCCTTTCCCTATAAAAGGAGGCCCAAGGCGATTAGGAGGAGGATTCGCTTTTGGAGCTCCTCACGCCCCATTAATAGTTCAAGAACATGATAAACAAACCACCAAAGCAGAGTAGGGTTTTATGATCCTCGCGTCTTAACCTCGATAAGGAAACCGTGCTATTTGTTTGATCCGCTTCTCACGACTTCCCCGCCTCATGACGTAGTAGGGAATCTTGTGATCCCATAGGTGTCGCTCCCACCGACAAAATTAAACGCTCAAAATCTCACTAGGGTCCATGATTTCACCGAAATAAACATACAATGCAATCAAAATAAATCATATGAAGCTATTCCTCTTCATAAAAATCTAGCCTTTGTGTCACCAAATCATCCCAAACTTGCTGCTCAAAACCCTAACCCTAATGCCGCTACTACTCTAAACTATGAATAACATGGGAGAGGGAATCCGAACATTACCTTCTTCTTCGACGCTGTCACACGATCGTCACAGCCCCACCGATCAACCACCGCTCGCCATTGCCGCCGGAGAGAAGGCGAAGGCAGGGGGTGAGAGAACGGCGAAAATGATATACCGAACTGGGCCGCCCACTCTTATCAACGCAGGCGCGCCGCATGGAATGACCCGTCCTGGCCATACCTTTGCCACGTCAACATCCCTGTTTTGGAGCAGCATCTGGATTGGTTTAAACCGGAATTTGTTAGTTCAGGTGCAAACAACAGAAAGTTGATTCCAATGTTTGATTCGCCGAAAATCTACGAGTTCAAAGCTTAAATGAACCTTTCCGCCGTGGGCAAACCGGTGAAACGGTCGGCACGAGATGGATCGATTCAACCCGTGCGCGACGCGGGGTCAAGAGTCTCACGTGCACGCGCGGCGCCGCGGCATGGGCAGTAGGCGGAGTACGCACCACTGTGCACACAGGGAGACCACTGTTCACGAGAAGGCTGCCCGGTGCCGGTGCCGGTGCGTGCACCCGTGGTGGGTCGTTGCCAAGGCCTCCTTGGCCTACACGGAATGACTATGCATGCCTTGTCGACGTTCGAGAGAAACGAGAGGCGTCCGTCAGGGCTGACAACGCGCTCTGGCTGGCTGGTCTTGGATCGTGCTAGTAGCAGGAAGATTTCCAGCCCAGGCTACGCGGCTAAATAATTCCATGCGTTTAGGGCGGACGTAGAGACAGCAAGTCAGATAAGATTCAGAGGCCGACGCGCACAAAGTAAAACCACACGGGATGTTTGTCTTGTCGCCTCGCCAGCCTCCTCGCTGCCGGGTTAATTAATCGCATCCGTACGCTGCGCCACACTAGGTCGAGTTTAGACTAAACCAAGATTTGCCTAGGACTTCTCGGTAGCTCTCGCATGCCAGGATTTGCCTAGTGCAGTAAATATTTTCTTCAGTGTAGTCGTACTATGATAACGCGTCGCCGGACTCGTCGTTTTCCGGATTTGCGTCCAGGTCTCTCTCCGAACAGAGGTTAAAGACCTTGTCTTCTTGCCCGTAAAAAAGAACACTTGTGTCCTGAAATGCTGCCAACCATCAGCACTCAGCCATTACTATGGTCTAGATTCTAGAGCGCACAAAAGCGCAACAGCGAGGAGAACATTGAAGTTTCTTCTTCTTTCAAAAATCGCTGTAAGAAAATGACGCGTTCGACATTGTTGGATGTTGCTGCGCCCCATGTCCACGCCGACCATACCTCCGGCATCACGCCGAGAGCAAATGAAGGTAATCCACGCCATGCTTTGGCGCGCGCACGAGGAATCGACTGATCTCACGCACAAACCTGAAGCATCCGGTGACGACTGATGACAGGGGCGGTACGTCGTCAACCGGCAGCAGGTGGCCCCCGGGCCAGGCTCACATGACCGAGGCCCACAATATACTGGGTAGCCCGTCCCGGGGGTGGGCCTGACCGCCTGAGTACATGATGCATGGAAAGTTCTTGAGTGAGGCGCCATGATTATTCCCATGGACGAACCTTGAGGTTTCAGGCTCATGCGGCCATGATGATCGAAATTTCGATCTGGTTACATTCAACACATTGGGTGGGTGCCCAAATCAAGGCAGGTCCAATCGAAGCCCATTTCGGCATCTGCTCCGGGCACGGGGCGCACCCCTGATTGAAGATCCTTTTTTGGGGTGAAAAAGAGGAATGCTGTCATGTGATGGAGTATATTATGCTATTCCCCGCCCTTCCCCCCGGATAGCGATACTGAAAGAAAAAAGAAGACCTAAATCAAGGTGCGCTTCTTCAATTTTTTCGTCTGTTCACCGTCAAAATTTATTTTTCTATCCGAGGTGATACTAATTTTTTGTGCGCACGTCTATTTTTTTAGCAATCCAGAATTCTATAGTTCGCCCGCACACGCTGTGGCCCGGCAAAGCCAGCCCACTTAGTTGCCTGCCCATGTAGCCGAGAAAAGCCTTGTACTCGCCCTGTGCGATAGATAGTCTGCGATTGCACAGGGGAACCAAGACTGGGCCGGCCTGTTTTGTATTTTGGAGCAAATTTTTGTCTTTTACATTATCTCGTATTCAAAATTTTCGAAAAATTTCAGAACTTGAATTTTCTCAAATTTCAGATTTCTTTTTGAGTGACAATATTGTCTTCCCTTTTAAAAATGTTTGAACGTTAATTGTTTTTCTCGTAAAGATTTTTCAAAATTCATAAATATTCCGAAAATGTTAGGCCTTTGAAAAACATGTATTTAAAAATAATCGATTATTGAAATATATTATTGTTTTAGTAAAATGTTCACAGATTGAAAACAATGTCTGCATAAGTCTATTAATTTTAGTAATCTATTTTTGAAATCTAATTTTCTATCCGAGGTGGACTAGATTTTGTGCGTACGTCTATTTGTTTTAGCAATTCATAATTTTATACTTGGCCTGCACACGCTGTGGCCCAGCAAAGCCAGCCCACTTATTTGCCTGCCCACGTAGCCGTGAAAAGCCATTTTCTCGCCCAGTGCGGTACATAGTCGGCTATCGCACATGGGGCCGAAGACTGGGCCGGTCCGTTTTAGTTTTCCGTCCAAATTTATTTGTATTTTGACTTTATTTCACAATTCAAAATTTTCAAAAAAGTTCAGAACTTGATTTTTTGTTAAATTTCCTATCTTTTTAGTTACAATATTGTCTTCCCCTTTTAAATTTTTTTGGAACATTAATTTATTTTCTCATTCCGATTTGTTTTCCAATTTATAAATATATTAGAAAATGGGATTTAAACAACATGTATTTTAAAAATATTCATTTTTTGAAATATATCATTGTTTTAGTAAAATGGTCACAGGTTCAAAATAATGTCTGCGTTTGAAAACATATTTCATAAATTTGTTTGAATGTTTAAAACATGTTCCGCTTTCAAAAGTCAGTCACAAATAATAAAATGTTTGGGTTTTGATAAAAGTTTCATGTCTTCAGAAAATTATGTTGTTTCAAATTTTGGTCATGTTTTTGCAACATGTACGGAATATTATAAACATTGTTTGTAATTTTAAAAAAAATTCAAGAATATTGGGGTATTCATATTTTTAAAAGTTAAAAATATTTTAAGTCAGACGTTGCACTTCGACTTTTGAAATATATTATTGTTTTAGTAAAATGTTCACAGATTCAGAATAATGTCTGCATTTGAAAACATATTTGATAAATTTGTTTTGAATGTTCAAAACAATGTTCTGTTTCCAAAAGTCGGTCACAAATAATAAAATGTTCGGTTTTGATAAAAGGTTCATATCTTCGAAAATGATGTTGTTTCAAATTTTGGTCTTGTTTTTTGCAAAATGTACGGAATATTATAAACATTGTTCGTAATTTAAAACAACCACGCTTCCTAGAATGTTCGGTAATTCATATTTTAAAAAGTTTAAAAATGTTTTAAATCTGACGTTGCACTGTCTTCTTAATTATCCGCTACCGCCATTGCTTAGCCATAGGCGCTTGTTGCCGTGGCTAGCGCACACGATTGGGTAAGGTCATGTGTTCAATCGCTCAACGGTGGTTTTTGGATTATTACTCGTGCCTTGCAAACACAGCTTATTCCGTGCCAGCAAGTGGGCTGGCCCAGACACGAACTATTATGTGTCTCACGCGCTATTTGACGCAATAAGCATTATATAGTCGCCCCACGCAGCTGCCCTAAGAAAAGAAAACATATATGTATAGATTTTGTTCCATCCATTTCGCACGTAGTTCTCCATTTTTTGATATCCCTAGATGGGCCAAACTGACCTACCACGTATTTCTTTTTCTGTCGAACGGACGAGCAGCAAAACCAAAGGGCGCAAGGGAATTGGACTATGAAAAAAGGTACCAGTTGGGTGGTCGCCGCCACGCTGACCAGCCCCACCACTATCAAGATCTGGCGCGCCAAAGATGACCCGTGAGAAGACCGCAGCTCCTCACTGTCAGCTCACCGCCAGGAGACCGCTTTTGATGAACACATCAATTATCTCTCCCACTTGTAAAAAGTATCTCCGTCTGTAACACACACGCATATGTGCTAGTAAAGTAAAAGAAAGACAGGCTAGTGGAGCTTCTAAAAGATGTTTCGTCAAAAGAAGCAATCCTTGCTGGTGCGAGAGCCATGACATGTTCGTCAAGTTTCTCGAATAGACATGTTCGTCAAGTTAGCGCTGTAGCCCGAGTCGATCAGATCACATCACATCACATCACCAGTTCGCGCAAATCTGATCGGCCAATGAAGGGTAAGGGTTCAGTCATTTTCTTAGGGTCAGAACCTCCCATCACTTCAGAGAATTGGGTTAGCTGGCTGTTGCGACATCAACGTAGGGAAAGTCCAAATGCCTCTTCGTTTTCAGGAGATCTACCGTTTGATCCGAAACCTGCATGCTGGCTGTTTATGTGCATGGAATGGAGAAAGGACACTGATGCGTCATTGTCCCCAAGAAAAGTATGCCAGACATAGAAAATGCAAACCTACTATTGCACCACACTTCAGAAGGGCATATGCAAATCCAAGAACCATGATCTCAAGTCAAGATCATCAAGCAGCATCTTTAGAAGAAAACTAAGGTGGCGCCCCAGGATCGATGCACACAACCGACCAGAGCATCACTCTATCTATAGTCGCCGACCTGTTCCAGAATACAAGTCACACGCTATGAAGTTCATGCAATACTTGGAAAAGGCAGCGGCTCTAACTTCTTGATTGCGCACCATCCTAAGCTGTTTGCCGCCAAGATAGTCTGAAAAAAAGGGAGGAATTTAAGCTCAGACTTGATCAGCAGTTGCAGGTAGGTAAACTCGGCGGTAGCTCTTCGGCCCTAGCCTCTTCCTACAAGTAGGGCATTTCTTCTGGGCCTTGATGGCCGCCTTGATGCACTTCTCACAGAAGACATGGCCACAGCTTGTCGCGGACGGCAGCTCCATCTTGTTCAGGCACACCGGGCAAGTGAACGTCGGTTCCTTTGGAGCAGCATTGGCACTTGGTCTACTGACTCGCACCGTGCTGTTTCGCTGTGAAGGTTAGAAAGGGTGAGCTATTTACATAGCCCATGTACAGCACAAAACAATCACAATTCAACCAGAAATAAGGATGCAGTGTTTCAAAACAAAATTGAAGGTACATGTTCAAAATTATCAATTGAGAGTATGTAGCATTAGTAGTGCAGTGTTCAGAAGATGTTGGATATGGATCAAAGTTTCATGTCACTGGTTCCATTTCTGCTCAACAAATACATTGAAAGATATATGTACACTCTAGTGCATTGCAGAGTGCCCACCTGAATATTCTGAAAAGAGAGAAAGAGAGAGCAAAGCACGGCACAGATGTAGCATAATTATAGATGTTCCACTCTACCGGTTTGCTTAAGTTTAATGGATAAAGATAGATGCCATATACCTTGAGAAAATAATACATAGGCTAATTATGGTAATCTGTAAAGCATAAAACTTTAATTAACAAAACAAATGAAGAAAATTAAAACCTGATTGCTGGATCTTTCTTCCCTGTCCGGAGAAAGGGATATAACAGGTGGAACCTTCCGCCTTTTGTTCCCACTGAGACGGTTAAATGTTGTTCTTGCATCACCACAACCTTTAGTCGCAAGGAAAACATGGAATCAGATGCCGCCAAACAAACATCTTTATCAGTGTAATATTTATGACATCTTATTTATGCCTCCATTAGACTGAAGTTTGTTTTAACAATAAACTACAGAGTATGTACTTTTGGAAGAAAAACAGAGCATGTGAAATAAAAATCTTAAGTTCAGTTTCACACTTATCCCAAAGAAGAAATATGCACCAATCCGAGGATGAACATAAAAGGTAGAAGTAAATTGAACCAAGTACTCAATATTCTGCAGTAACTACCAACCTATGATTTGCAATTTAGCACTCGCAGTATTAAACTACTCGAGATCAGCAGTAAACTCACCTTCTTGATCAGCATCCGCCTCCAGATTCACAACAACCACACGGCGCTTTATCTTAGCTCTCGACCTCCCCTATTAAAACGAAACATCATCTCGATGTCAAAATAAAATCATGGTGACTGAAACAAGGGGCAGAGAGCAACGCACCTCGTCGCCTAGCGCTTCGACGTCAATGGGCGCGGCCCGTGTGCCCGCGGTGTTCGGAGCCTCGTGCTGGCCGCCGCAGCGCCGGCGGCGGCGATGGAGATCGATCCAGGTCCACGACGGCTTCACCGGTAGTGACGGAAACATCCTGTGCCCGCCTCCAAGCGCCAACCGTACCCATCCCTTTCGAAGCTGCTCACCAAATACCAATCGTAGTAAACCCTAATCGGCAGCTGCGGGTCTTGGTTTGCAGCGAGGTGGTCAGATGAGCCGATGCGTGGAGGTAGTATCTATGGGCGGAAGGATCGGGTTGGTCCGTGATTCCTGCTTGAAATCGGAGTGCGGCGGGCGGCCTGCGTAGATGGGGTTGCCGCCGCGCCTTCGGGGAGCGCCGCGCGACCTTCGTGGACTAATTAAGTTTCGCGTCCGGATTCGAGTAGTCGGATCGAGCGGGGGGACGGTTGCCATATTCGTTCGGAACCGCGCGTGATTTCTTCCGTTTCCCGCTTCCTTGTTCTGCTCGGCGGAGATTGACTTGCCTGCTCCCTCTCCCCGTGCTCCCATCCGCGCCCCGCGACGCGCTTGATTCGATTGAAAGAAAATAAGGCCGGCCCACTTCCCGAAAATCAGGAGATGATTAGATTAGAAAAGAAAAGAGAAAAGGACAGCCGAGGATGGGTTTGAAGACGGATGAAAGATTTTAAGAAAGAAAGCAGTTCGGATCCCACGACGGTGGGCTGAGATGGCGCAGTCAATCGAGCAAGGTTTACTAACCTTTCAGGCCCGATTCTAAAAAAAAAACCTTTCAGGCACTTGCCTTATTTTGTATTGTCTTTCCTCCATTCTATATCGTATAGTTTACGCTTCTCGAGATTTGTTGATCAGAATTTAATCAACGAGACCGACAGATCGAGTAAATTATACCACTAAATTCGTATTTTTAATATGAATTCAGTGGTATAATTTTTGCATCCGCCGCAGTCGTTCTCATTGATTAAATTTACGGTTAAACTTAGATCTCGGGAAGCGTGGACGCACTACATTATGGAATGAAGAGAGTATTCGAGTGTATGCAAAATGTGTATCATACCTTCATACACCCTCTGTTTCAAGATAGGAGATTCTCTAAATTTTCAAGCCCTGTTCGTTTCACGTTTCCTAGCATTTTCAAAGGAATTGTCGATTCTACGGGTTATTTTTCCTTGTCTGTGTTTGTTTTAAAGGGACTGGCGATAGTGTTACCAAAAGAAAGATTCGCCAACAGTGTCAATTTCACAAGAAACTTCGCATCCATCCTGATTAGTTTTTTATGTTGATGGTACACCGTCAGAGGCAGTTATTGATCGCACGTGGGAGGCCATCAAGGCCATGGTGTTGTCGTAGCAACCCTGGAGAAGAAATTGTTGAAGTGCCACCACCGGAATACATATCCAAGATCCCAAGTGTAAGGGCATATTTATCCCGTAAGTGTTTTGGTGATTGATGACGATACTTTTGCGGACTAATCGTGTGCTTTGAGTTCTTCAGATGGTTCATCTCTAGGCACGTGATTTATTCGTGTCCTCGGAGACCATTGAAGATGGCATCGCCCCACGCTTTTTTTGGTGGAATTGAGTTGTAGGAGAGCCGCATTATTAAGAGGGGTCCGCTTGGAAAGGTTTGGGTGGAATCAACACGCACACTTGTCCCTCCTTTCCCTACATTTTGAGCTTCCTTCGTTATCTTGGTTGTGCGGAAATCTGTGACTATCGCTGATTTCATGTAGTACCGCAAGTACATCGCTGTAGTACCACTGGTGTCACGGTAGTACCGCCTCCGAGCGGTAGTACCGCTGCCCTGTGCCTAGTGCCGCCCGTGCGGTAGTAGGTGACGCTCGATTCAATCGTGACACTAATCATGCACGCAATTGTGTACGATCAAGATCAAGGACTCACGGAAGATATCACAACACAACTCTACAAATAAAAATAAGTCATACAAGCATCATAATACAAGCCAGGGCCTCGAGGGCTCGAATACAAGTGCTCGATCATAGACGAAGCCAGCGGAAGCAACAATATCTCGAGTACGCATATGTTAAACAAGTTGCCATAAGATGGCTAGCACAAACCGATACAGACGAAGAGGAGCAGTGCCTCCCGCCTCGATCCTCCTAGGTCACTCCCGGTCGCCGCCGCCGGGCTGCACGTAGTAGTAGGCACCTCCGAATAGTAGTCGCCATAGGCGGCGGCGCTCGACTCGGGCTCCATCGTCTGCTGCAGCAATCGAGTAGAGGTAGGGGAAAAGGGGAACAAGGCAACCGTGAGTACTCATCCAAAGTACTCGCAAGCAAGGAGCTACACTACATATGCATGGATATATGTGTAAAGGCCATATCAAGGACCGAATCGCAGAATGCCGTAATAAGAGGGGATAGCTAGTCTTAACGAAGACTACGCTCGACACCGGTCTTGCATGTATGTAAGAGGACAACTAAGTCCTCCAAGTAACAACATATAGCAATAATCCTACCCGCAATCCTCGCCATAACCCCGAGCGAGAGCGACCACCGTTGTATCCGCACTTGGAAGGGTGTGTTTTATCAAGTATCCGTTCTAGTTGTCATAAGCTCAAGGTACAACTCCAAGTCGCCCTGTTATCAAGATCACGGCTATCCGAATAGATTAATCACCGCAGGGTGCACCATCTTACCCAAAGACGCTTGATCCCATTTGACCGACACACTTTCCGGTCATGCCCGCCGCGAAGATTAACACGCCGCAGCCCCACCTAGGCACAACAGAGAGGCCAACACGCCGGTTCAAACTAAGCTGCCGCAGGGTCCGGGCCCATCGCCTCGAGCACACTCAAGACGCTATGTAGGGCGGCCGAAGCGCACTCCAGCCTAACAGCGCTCCAGTCCAATCCGCGCGGCCGCCTCCGCCGACGTCAAGTGTTTCTACCGATACCACGACGCCGGATACCCATAACTACTCCCGTGAGATGGTTAGTGCGATAAGTCAGAGCCAACTCAGATCAAATACCAAGACCTCGTTGTTGCAGCAGTAACCGCGAACGCCGAACAGGCCAGCCCACCTCTCCTAGGCGGTCTCAACTCGCCTCGCCTCCGCCACAAAGATCCACTCATGGTGCTCCATCACCACCCGACTTTTAGTCTCACATGTATCATGTATAAGATATAGATATACCCGTGATCAACTCCCGAGTGATCACGCCCGATAGTATAGCACGCGCATTTGACAAGAAAGTAGGGCCACATATGAAAGTACTAGCATCCTATACTAAGCATATAGGATTGCGTGTAAGGTAACAATAGAAGATACAAGGACAAAGCTATGCAAAGAAGATAGGAGTAATCGAAAATAAGAATATGCTATGCTACTCTAATGCAAGCAGGTAGATAAGAGTAGGCGATATCTCGTGATCAAGGGGGGGGGCTTGCCCGGTTGCTCGCAAGAGAGAGGGTCGCCAACACCGTAGTCGAACTGCCAAAGCAGCAGCTTGGTCTCAGAGTCTACCGGAGAGAAGAGGGGAAGAAACAATGAATACAAAGTAAACATATGCATATCGATGCATGATATGACAATAAGCGATGCTAGGCGTGTCTCTAACGTGGTATGAGGGGGTATCGTTAGGGAAAACATCCGAAGTTTTCCTGCCCGACGCCCGCCGCATGATGAACCGAGAGGAAAGTTTGCAGGTTCGATAGGTTAGAGGCGTGGTGGACGAACGGATCGCGATCCGGATTCGCCTGCTGCTCGAGCAACTTTCATGTTGAAAATATTTTAACCGGATTACGGATTAAAAGATATGATTTTTAAAAGATTTTATTAATTTCTCGAATTTAATTAATTATTTAATTAATTTCGAAAATGCATTTATGACATCAAGATGATGTCATGCCGACGTCAAGAATAACAGGGTTGATCGAGTCAACCCCGACAGTGTGGGTCCCGCATGTCATTCACTAATGACTAATTACCCTAATCAGATTTAATTAACATTACTTAATTAAGTTAATTAATGATTAGGTTAATTAATTCGTAATTAATTAGATTAATTAATTACTTAATTAATTAATTAATTAATTAATTAATTAATTAGTTTAATTTAATTTCATTTTATTTTTATTCCCTTTTTCTTTTTATAAAACGCTTCATGCGCAAACGCCCAGATGTAAGTGGCCCCGAGGGGCAAACGGATCGGGCGAATGGGCAAAGGGGGTATGCGAAGTCTCAACTCAAGCTGCTAACGGGGACCGGGCCGAGAGGCTGTCGGCGTCGGGGTCAGAAGACACGGCTGACCACGGGCTGGCGAAGGCACGGAGGCGACGGAGGGGCGGGTTCTGGCCTCGACGGGGGAGAACGAGCTACTGGGGGCGAGCGACGGGCGAGGGGGGGGTGGAGCCGGCGACGGGAGGCCTGGGCGCTTAAGGGCCGGTGGTTCATGGGTCATGGGAAGGGCGCCATGAGGGCGGCGTCCCGGCGGCCGAGGCGCTGCCGACGGGGAGAAGAGAGGAACGGGGGTCGGGCGAGCTCTGCTGGGTCGGGCCGGCGGACGGAGCCACGAGCCGGGCACGGGCACAGACCGAGAGGAGAGGAGCGAGTGGAGGCGGCGGGACCGCTGGGGGAGGTCGGGCATGATGAGGACACAGCGACGGGCGGTTCGGGAGGAGAGAGAGAGAGGGCCTCACAGTGGGCCGGGACTAGGCAGCGGTTTTGTGGAGGCCAAAGACGACGACCATGAGGAGGCTAAGGGCGAAGCCGGGCACGGGCGACGGGAGGGGGGGACCATGGCGATGAGTGCCTGCGCGCTTGGGGGCGATTTGAGGGGAGGAGGGACCCAGCAGGGCGAGGAGGATGAGGGGTTCCGGCATGCTGGAGGCGGGGCCAAGCAGGAGCGGGCGCAAGGCGGGGTGGTTTTATGAGGAGTTCCGCCCGATCCAGATCAGGCAGGGAGAGGGGGGGGAGGAGAGGAGAGGGGCGGCTAGGGTTGCCGGGGGTGGGGGGATAAGTGTCACTGCAATGGCCGCTGTGGGAATGGGCCAAATGGGAGGGGCCAAGTGAGGGGAATGGGCCAGTGGGTTTTCCTCTTTTATTTTGTTTTTCTTTTATTATTTTCTTTTTCTGTTTTAGTTTATTTAAAATGCCGAGCATTTTACAAAAATTAGTGCACCCCACCATAATTAGGTTAGCTATTTTAGACAACCCCTAACATTTTAGATTTTGTTTTTGAAACTTTTATCGCTTGTTTTAGTTTTGATTTTGTTTTAGAACGGGTTCAATCAAAGAGAGGTTAGTTAACCTAACCGGGTGATTACTGCTCCCTAATCATCCGGTGTTACAAATCTCTCCATTACAAGAAATCTCGCCCCAGATTTAGGAGGCGTATGAAAGAGTGCGGGTATTCATCTCAAGACGATCCTCGCTCCTGTGTGGCCTCATCTTCGTGAGTGATTCACCATCGGACTTTGAGGAACTTGATCGCTTCGACGTAGCGGCGCTCAGCTTGGTCGAGAATACGGACCGGATGCTCTTTATAGGAGAGGTCCTGTTGCAATTCGAGCACTTCATGGTCCATCGCCGGATTGGGTCCTTGAAGCAGCGCCGGAGTTGGGACACGTGGAACACATCGTGAACCCGAGAAAGGTTCGACGGAAGCTCCAGCTGATAAGCCACTTTTCCACGCTTTTCAGAATAGTGAAAGGGCCAATATAGCGAGGAGCTAATTTGCCCTTGATCCCGGCCGTGAGCACCCTTCATTGGTGTAACGCGAAGATAGGCCTTTTCGCCAAAGTTGATAGACCATGTCTTTGTGATGACGGTCATAATTACTTTTTGACGCGATCGAGCAGTTTGAGATTCTCGCGAATAATGCGGACTTGTTCTTCGCATGTTGATAATATCCGACCAAGAGTGGACGCCCCCGCTTCCGACCAGTTCAGAGGGTTCGCACTTTCGCCCATATAACACTTCAAGGGGCCATCTTCGCACTAGCTTGATAGCTATTATTATAAGAGAACTCAGATACGGAGAGATTCTCCCATTTCTTGCCAATGAGACGACACAAGCTCAAGCATGTCTTCGAGAATTTGCTGACACGCTCAACTTGCCCTTGTGATCATGGATGAAAAGCAGCATCGAATGATAAATGAGTCCCTATAGCTTCTTGAAAACTTGCCCGTAATCTTGAAGTGAATAAGCTGCCACGGTCCAACCGACAACCAAAGGAATACCGTGAAGTGAAACAATTCGACATATAGAGCGCTGCAAGTGGCTAGCAGTGATCGCTTTTCGACCGCCGTAAAATGTGCAACTTTAGAAAGCCGTCAATGACGACAAGAATAGCATCATTACCTTTCGCGATTTGGGAAATCCAAGGATTAAGTCCATTTCAACATGGTCCCATTTCCATTCGGGAATAGAGATAGGTTGCGAGTTCCAAAGAGGCCTTTGATGTTCTCGCTTGATGCGACGGCAAACGCCACACTCGTAAACATAGCGAGCAATGTCCCGCTTCATATTAGACCACTGTAATCTCCGATTTAATGTCTTGATACATCTTTGTACTACCAGGATGGATACATAGAGGCGATCATGAGCTTCTTATAACCTTCTCGAAATCATATTCAGGTTTTCCTTCTTACATCGGCACCACTAGGCGGCCTTTGAAGTACAAGGCGCCATCATCAAGAATAGTGAAGGATGAGGGATTTCCTTTCCCGATGTCTTGTTTAAGCTTGTAGACTTCAGAGTCAAATCCTCGCATTGTCTTTATGGTGCCCACGAGATCGGAGTTCAACAGCCAGGTATAAAGGGAACCCTGGGGAACAACACGGAGATTCATCTTTGAACTCCGAGGAGGGGAGCGAGTGCACCTTGAGGAACAATATGGAGGTTCAGCTTTTCTGAATTCTTCAACAAGAGAGGGCTGAACTTTGTGAACTCAAGGTGGTTGCAGAAGATTTATGCTCAAGGCATCACCATTACATTAGCCTTGCTCGCGATAGGAAATACCCAAATCAAAGTCTCGCAATAGTCTCCATCCATCTCTCGCCGACGGAGGTTCAAGTCTGGCTGAGTAAACAGATACTTCAGACTTTGGTGGTCGGTGAAGATCTCGCAACGACACGAGAAGGTAATGTCGCCATCGCTTCAAAGGCATGAATGACAGCAGAAGTTCGAGGTCGTGAATCGGGTAGTTCTTCGTGAGGGCGCAATCGCCGAGAGGCATAAGCAACCACTTTGCGCTTCTTGCATTAGGACACCGCTTAAACCTTGACGAGATCCGCCGCAAAGAATGACGTAAGTCCTTCTTAGTATCGAGGAGCTAGCATCGGGCAGACGTCAACTTGTCTTTGAGTGCTCGAAACTTTCCCGACACTTATCTCGCCCATTGAATTTGACGCCTTATGCAACAAAGTTAGTCGAGGTTCGGCAATCTTGGAGAAGTTCTCATTTAATCGACGGCAATAGTCAAGTAGACCGAGAAAACTTCGACTTGCTTAACGCTCTTCGAGGAGTCCAATCGAGAATGGCCTCGAACTCTTTCAGGTTGACGGCAATACCATCCTTAGAAATGACATGCCCAAGATAGGTTACTTCGGGAAGCCGAATTCACATTTGGAGAACTTGGCATAGAGTTGATGCTCTCGTAGCTTTTCCAAAGACAAGACTAAGATGTTCAAGATGTTCTTCTTCATTCTTGAAAAGATCAGATATCATCCAGATAAACCACGCATTTAACTTGTCGAGGTAATCCATGAATATATAGTTCATCAAAGCAGAGAAGGTGGTGGAGCATTGGTTGCCGAAGACATGACGGTGTACTCGTATGAACCATAACGAGTCACAAATGCGGTCTTGGGGATATCCTCCTCACGAACACGGATCTGGTGGTAACCCAACCTCAAGTCGAAGTTTGGAGAACACCGACGAACCAGCCAATTGATCATAAAGATCATTGATCCGAGGAAGAGGATACTTATTCAATGGTAGCTTGATTTATAGGACGGTAGTCTTGGACCAATCGGTTTGTCCCATCCTTCTTCTTGACAAAGAGAGAAGGTGCTCCCAAGGTGAGCAACTTGGGCGTAATGAAGCCACTTTGAAGAGATTTGTCGATTTCTCCTTTAGCTCAAGGAGTTCATGCGCGCGGCATCTTGTAGGGCCGCTATTATAGGAGTGGTGCCTGGTTTCAAGTCGATGACGAATTCGACAGCTCTAGCAGGGGAATCCTCGAAGTTCTTCAGAAAGACGCCTGGAAATCGCAAACGACATGAATGTTTTCAATTCCCCGAGTGGTGCGCGCTCAATGCATTCAATGCATAGAGCCTTGCCTCGCATTTTGAACCGCATTTAGCATTGTAGCTACTATTTCATCGAAGGGTGAAGCAGATGGACGGTCTTAGTGGCGCAAACGATTGACGCCAGATGCGCTTTCAACCAATCCATCCCCAATGAGGTCAATGCTACAAGACTTCAAAGACGATAGAGAGACAAGGAATTCCATTCCTTCGATTTCAACGGGACGCTGCTGCAAATCATGGAGGTCCGACATTGGCCCGCTGGGGTGTGTACTAATAGTGAAGCATTCATGTCTTCACTTTTAATGCCATGCATGAATGCAAAATCTTCGACATGAATGAATGTGATGCCCTCAGATCAAATAAGACGATGCGGTACTGAATTTACGAGAAGTGTACCCATCACAAGAGCAGGTTGGTCTTGAGCTTCATTCAGATCAACGTGGTTGGCCCGAGCTTGCCCATAAGACTTGCCGTGTTGTTGCGGTTCGGTGTTTCCACGGCCACCGCCGAAGGGCCATTGATTCTCGGTTCGTTGCATTCTCTAGCACGGTGCCTCGTTGTCCGCACCAAGCATAAGCCATTATTGGGAGGGGAACAGAGCTTGGGGTGGTGGAGTGGAAGCTTGGCCGCTTAGTTGTAGGCGCACGAGGTGTAGTATAGTTTTGCTTGAAGCAGTATTCGGCCGGTACATGCTGTTGGGAATCCATATCTTGCGCTTCGCGAGGACGGGCCCAAGATGAGCCCGTCACGGCTATGCGCTCGTTAGAGCTCGTATTCCCGCACTAGTTTCGACATTGATAGCTTTGTTCACCAAGGTGGCGAAATCAGCAAAGTCGCACTAGAAGTGCGAGCTTGATGTCGCCTTGAAGACCGCCACGAACTTCTCCGCTCGCGGCATCGCTGTAATATCCTCTTCAAAGATAGCGAGACAAGTCCAGAACTCGCCGATAGGCTTCAACAGCCTTGTTGCCTTGGGTGAGGTTATGAACTCACGCTTCTTCCGGGTCCATGACCCTTGAGGGATGAAGCGGCACGAAGGCAGCCTCGAAGTCCGCCAGTGATGAGTGTTCCAATCGGCAGAGTACGCCGTGGCTGTCCCACCATTGAGCTGCGGGTCCCTTCAGAAGAAGGAAGCAAAGGTGACATAGTCAAGGGGCTACATCAGCACTCCATCTCATAGGTGATGTCACGGAGCCACCATCAGATCCAAAGGCTGGGTTGAGCTGCGGTACACGCCGGGTTCAAAGCGATGAAACTCGCAGAGTTGTTCCGCTTGGGTGCCGGGTTCATATTGGGGCGAGGAACTGAGCCATCATGTTCTCCATGAATCGCGATTCATCTCAAGCTGTTGGACCATACCAGCCATGTACTCAAAGGTGGTGGAAAGTTGGCACCACGATTCACGCACTGCTGGCCTAACCATCCCGCTATTATATAACAGGTAGTTCAAGATTTGAGAAATTAAGCAAGAGATGTGAATCATTCATGATGAAACATGCATAATGGAAGCAAAGATGATAGAACTACATAGTAGTTGGCATATCTTAAAAAAAAGGAATCATGCATAGAGTTCGATACATAGAGTCCAAAGACATAGACTACTACATCATGGGCGCACGCAGCTCACGGCGAATACATCAAACACTAACAAGCAAGTTCACATCACCCCACGCGGCATCATGGAGGTAGTCAGAGCCTCGAAGTCGAGAGTGCGGCAGCGGATAGTCCTCCACGCTGCTGACTGGGGCCGGGATACTCGGTGCTGAATCCAACGCCCGTGTGGTGAAAGGGCTGGCGCGGAGAGTAGCCTCCCACGCCCCGCCAACCGACACCGGGGCATCACGGTCCGGCCGGGTAGATCGCAGAACGCCGCAGCTCTCCGGACCGGACAAAGGGTGCATCAGCCGCCGAGCACGGTAGAGGTGCCGACGGGTGATGTACAACTCGTGGCGAAGAGCTCGGTTAGCTCGATCCAGCCGATCGCGATGCGTAACAAAGTTCGATGGTGGAAGGGCCTTCGTGACAAAGGGTGTAGGCAGCAGCAGTAGTAACCTCCTCACCAACATCGACGCGATAGCAATGTGCCTCAAGGGGAGGTGTCCAACTCTCGATACTCGCACGAAGACGGTCGAGCAAAGATAAGCAGATCGTGGACTGCCATATCGATGGTCACCCAACACCATGTGCGTGTGCAGCATAGTAGTGGACTCATACCCGAGAGTAGAGGTGGACGGCGGCGCTGCATCGCCCTCGTTGTAGTCCCGGTACTCCTCATAGACGGTACTGTGGTGCCGCCGATAACCCGTGATAGGTCATCATCTCGCTAGCACCGCAGTGATCCCGAGGCACCAATGGCCGCCGTGGTGGCGCATTTACCTGCCTCGTGGGTTCCATCTGAAACAAAGACGCTTCAAAGGAGTCAATGACAAAGTGGAAATTGCTCAAATACAATTCCAAAACAACTTAGGCTATATCCAACTTTGGGGTGAATGCGGTCACGGATCCTAGTGATAGTTAGTAAAATCGCTTAACCCGAGTAGAAGAGAGTTCAGAGTCCCACAGTAAAGGTCGAGGAGTAAAAGATCCTAGTACCACCCGATGGCGACGTGGGCCCGTAAGGCACACAGCCAAGTTAGTAAAAGTTTTGCAATGTCTAGACTCGACTTCGCCAAGGAGTGTGGAAGGGGATTCTACAGCAATGGCTCGATATCATCTCAGACGCTTCGATTCAATCAGACACTAATCATGCACGCAATTGTGTACGATCAAGATCAAGGACTCACGGAAGATATCACAACACAACTCTACAAATAAAATAAGTCATACAAGCATCATAATACAAGCCAGGGCCTCGAGGGCTCGAATACAAGTGCTCGATCATAGACGAAGTCACGGAAGCAACAATATCTGAGTACGCATATAAGTTAAACAAGTTGCCATAAGATGGCTAGCACAAACCGGATACAGACGAAGAGGAGCAGCCTCCCGCCTCGATCCTCCTAGGTCACTCCCCGGTCGCCGCCGGGCTGCACGTAGTAGTAGGCACCTGCAGTAGTAGTCGCCATAGGCGGCGGCGCCTGACCCCGGCTCCATCGTCCTGCTGCAGCAATCGAGTAGAGGTAGGGGGAAAAGGGGAACAAGGCAACCGTGAGTACTCATCCAAAGTACTGCAAGCAAGGAGCTACACTACATATGCATGGATATATGTAAAGGCCATATCAAGGACCGAATCGCAGAATGCCGTAATAAGAGGGGATAGTTAGTCTTAACGAAGACTACGCTTCGACACCGTCTTGCATGCATGTAAGAGGAAAACGAAGTCCTCCAAGTAACAACATATAGCAATAATCCTACCCGCAATCCTCGCCATAACCCCGAGCGAGCGACCACCGTTGTATCCGCACTTGGAAGGGTGTGTTTTATCAAGTATCCGGTTCTAGTTGTCATAAGCTCAAGGTACAACTCCAAGTCGCCCTATTATCAAGATCACGGCTATCCGAATAGATTAATCACCGCAGGGTGCACCATCTTACCAAAGACGCTTGATCCCATTTGGCCGACACACTTTCCCGGTCATGCCCGCCGCTGAAGATCAACACGCCGCAGCCCCACCTAGGCACAACAGAGAGGCCAACACGGTTCAAACCTAAGCGCCAGGGTCCGGGCCCATCGCCTCGAGCACACTCAAGACGCTATGTAGGGCGGCCGAAGCGCACTCTAGCCTAACAGCGCCTACCCAATCCGCGCAAGGCCGCCTCCGTCGACCGACGCTCAAGTGCTTCTGCCGATACCACGACGCCGGATACCCATAACTACTCCCTCAGAGATGGTTAGTGCGATAAGCTCAGAGCCAACCCAGATCAAATACCAAGACCTCGTTAAGCGTGTTAAGTAATCATGAACGCCGAACAGGCCAGCCCACCTCTCTCCTAGGCGGTCTCAACCTGCCCCGCCGCCTCCGCCACAAAGATCCACTGCTGGTGCTCCATCACCAATTCGACTTTAGTCTCACATGTATCATGTATAAGATATAGATATACCCGTGATCAACTCCCGAGTGATCACGCCCGATAGTATAGCACGCGCATTTGACAAGAAAGTAGGGCCACAGATGAAAGTACTAGCATCCTATACTAAGCATATAGGATTGCGTAAGGTAACAATAGAAGATACAAGGACAAAGCTATGCAGAAGATAGGAGTAATCGAAAACAAGAATATGCTATGCTACTCTAATGCAAGCAAGGTAGATAAGAGTAGGCGATATCCGTGATCAAGGGGGGCTTGCCTGGTTGCTCGCAAGAGAGAGGGTCGCCAACACCGTAGTCGAACCGCCCAGCAGCAGGCCGGTCTCAGTAGTCTACCGGAGAGAAGAGGGGAAGAAACAATGAATACAAAGTAAACATATGCATATCGATGCATGACATGACAAGAAGCGATGCTAGGCGTGTTCTAACGTGGTATGAGGGGGTACCGTTAGGGGGAAAACATCCGGAAGTTTTCCTTGCTCCGGACGCCCGTCGGCATGATGAACCGAGAGGAAAGTTTGCAGTGTCTGATAGGTTAGAGGCGTGGTGGACGAACGATCGCGATCCGGATTCGCCTCGCTGCTCGAGCAACTTTCATGTTGAAAATATTTTAACCGATTACGATTAAAAGATATGATTTTTAAAAGATTTTATTAATTTCGGAATTTAATTAATTATTTAATTAATTTCGAAATGCATTTATGACATCAAGATGATGTCATGTTGACGTCAAGAATAACAGGTTGACTGAGTCAACCCTCGATGTGTGGGTCCCGCATGTCATTCACTAATGACTAATTACCCTAATCGATTTAATTAACATTACTTAATTAAGTTAATTAATGATTAGGTTAATTAATTCAGAATTAATTAGATTAATTAATTAATTACTTAATTAATTAATTAATTAGTTAATTAGTTTAATTTAATTTCATTTTATTTTTATTCCCTTTTTCTTTTTTATAAAATGTTCTGGGCGCGGGGGCCCGCATGTAAGTGGCCCTGAGGGGCAAACGGATCGGGCGAATGGGCAAAGGCAGGGTGGCTGGCTCAACCTGCTGCCATCAGGGACCGGGCGCCGAGGCTGTTTCCGGCGTCGGGGGCAGTCAGCCACTTGCCACACCGGTTGGCTGGCGAAAGCACATGAGGCGACTTGAGGGGTGCGGGTCTGCCTGACGGGGGGGAAGAACGAGCTATGGGGGCGGGGCCGAGCGACGGGCGCGAGGGGCGGGCGTGGAGCCGGCGACAGGAGGCCTCTGGGCGCTAAGGGGCCGGTGGTCTGCGCGTGTGTGGGGAAGGGCACTGGCGAGGTGGCGTCCGGGCGGCCGGAGGCGCTGCCGACGGGAGAAGAGAGGAACGGGGGAGGGTCGGGCGAGCCTCTGTTATCAAGCCATGACGGGCACATGGCACGACTGAGAGGAGAGGGGAGCGAGGGAGGCAAGTGACTGGGGGGGTGGGGTCGGCGACGAGACAGCGGGCGACGGGCGGTTCGGGAGGGAGGAGAGAGGAGAGGGCCTCACAGTGGGGGGGGACTAGGCAAAGGAGCCTGGAGGCCGGTGACGACCCATGAGGAGGCGGGCGGGGAGTTCACCACACCACGACGGGAGGGGGGGGCACACCAAAGGGCGAAAGTGCCCGCGCTTGGGGCGACGGAGGGGAGGAGGGACCCAGTGGTGGCGAGGAGGATGAGGGGTTCCAATGGCGGGGGAGAAGGGCCACGAGGAGCGGGGCGCCATGGGGTGGCTCGGTTGGAGCCTCCGCCTCGATCCAGATCGGCGAGGGAGAGGGGGCTAGAGGAGAGGAGTGGGCGGCTAGGGTTGCTGCAAGGGAGGGGGGATATGGGTGGCCGTGGCCGGGCCAGTGGGGGAATGGGCCAAAGGGGGGGGCCAAGTGTGAGGGGAATGGGCCAGGGGTTTTCTCTTTTAGTTTGTTTTTCTTTATTATTTTTTCTGTTTTTAGTTTATTTAAATGCCGAGCATTTTACAAAAAATTAGTGCACCCCACCATAATTAGGTTAGCTATTTTAGACAACCCCTAACATTTTAGATTTTGTTTTTGAAACTTTTATCGCTTGTTTTAGTTTTGATTTTTGTTTTAGAATGGGTTCAATCAAAGAGAGGTTAGTTAACCTAACCGGGTGATTACTGTTCCCAATCATCCGGTGTTACATAGGGCGGATGTAATTTTTACATCCGCTACCACCACGGTAGTGCCGCCGTTCAACATGCTAGTAGTATCATGGAGCCCACGGTAGTATCGCTTCCTATGAGCCGTAGTACCGCGGGTCTCCTACCTAGTACCGTAGTTTTATGGTAGTAGGCGCTGCTGCGGTAGTACCGCCTCGGAGCGTACTACCGCCGGATTTTTGTACCACCGCAGTTTCAAAGGGAAGTTGACATATTTTATCCGCGCCTTTCCTGTGCCGTGACTCTCGCCTTTGCGGTAGTACGGCAAGGGGAGCGGTAGTACCGCCGCAAGCGTAGTATCGCCTTAGTCGCTAGTTCCGCCGGTACATCGCCATGTAGTACCGTGGTCCGCCACGGTAGTACCGCTGCAGCCTGCAGGTAGTACCACGCCCGAGCGGTAGTACCGCTGCCGCGGCTGAATATGTGGATAACGGTTGGATTTTTCCCACGACTATAAGGGGCGCCTTCACCTCTAGTTGACCACCTCTTCTCTCTAAGCTCCATTGTTGCTCCAAGCTCCATTTTGGTCCCGATCTCTCCCTAGCCAATCAAACTTGTTGATTTTCTCGGATTGGGTGACAAGGGCCTGATCTACACTTCCACCACAAGATATTTGATTCCCCACTTATCCTTTGTGGATCTTGTTACTCTTGGGTGTTTGAGCATCCTAGACGGTTGAGGTCACCGTGGAGCCACATTCCATTGTGGTGAAGCTTCGTGGTGTTGTTGGGAGCCTCCAATTGTTGTGAGATTGCCCCAACCTTGTTTGTAAAGGTTCGGTCACGCCTTCAAGGGCACCAATAGTGGAATCACGGCTTTGCATTGTGCGAGGGCGTGAGGAGATTACTGTGGCCCTAGTGGCTTCTTGGGGAGCATTGTGCTCCACACCGCCTAACGGAGACGCATTTCCTCAAAAGGAAGGAACTTCGATAACACATCCTCGCCTCCACCGGCTCCACTCTTGGTTATCTTATCCCTTTACTTGTGCAATCTTATTTGTGTTCCTATCCTTGCTTGCTTTTGTGTTTGTGTTGTTTAGATCATATAGGTTGTCCACCTAGTTGCACTTCTAGACAACCTTTATTATTGCAAAGTTTAAATTGGTAAAGAAAAGCTTAAAATTTGTTAGTTGCCTATTCACCCCCTCTAGTCAACTATATCGATCCTTTCAATTGGTATCGAGTCTCGCTCTTTTAAGGACTTTACCGTCCAAGAGTATGGTTGACGCCATAGATGATGTGGGGAGCACCCAAGTAATCCGATATCATCTACGGAGATGGGGTACCTCGATCTCGTCGGAGGAATTCAATGTATGCTGACACATTGAAAACTCCATGACGAAAGCGAGGTCAAGGACATGTTTAAGGAATTCCTAGAAGGGCTTAAACTTTCCACCGCACCGTGAAAGTGGGTGATCCCGCCAACACGGAGCGGATGCTAACTCCGATAAGGGGGAAGCTACTAGTGAGAAAGCCCTCGCCTAGTGGTAAGAATGGCACCGACATCTTTGCCCATGTGCAACCTCTCCCGCTTATGGTGGACCGATTCTTCCACTCATTTGAATCATGCCGTCCACCACCTAAGATTGATAAAAAGAGGATTTTGATTCTGGGTTTATCGCTTTAAGCGCCATTTAAATCATGTGAACACTAACCTTGGAGAATCATTGAAGAAGGTTTCTATCCGCATGATCCGAGCAACTTTTCTCCAAGAGAGGTCGGACCATCAATTCAATGAGAATGCTCTTCATCATCCAAGAAGCAATCCTTCCCGAAGATCTCCTCATCTCCGCCTTACTCCTGCTCCAAAGATGCTTGGCTCAAGGTGGTTTCCTTTATCGAGGAAGCGCAAGCATTCAACGCTCCAATTATGAAGTGGTCCAAGATGAAGCCGATGAGTTTGCAATGAAGGAAGAAGAAGAACCTCGAGCTCTATCGAGAGTAACTAAGCTTGTTGTCTCCTCCGGGATCATGGAAGTAAGGACACGATGACAACTGGATCAAGCTTAAATTCTCAAGGCAATGATGCCCTACCACGGCAAGCCATGTCCTCCGTCATCCGTCAATCAACGACTTCCACACCCTGTCCTCAAGTGATGTGTTGATGAGTTTGTGGCTATGAGCATATTGGACAAGACCGCCGACAATGCGGTGCTTCGCTTCCCAAAGAGCAAAGAAGCCCAACCTCGCTTGAAGGCCAAGATTTGTGTCAAGAAGATGGAGAGGAGGAAGAAGAAGAGAGCAACCTCAAGATACTAAGTATGATTATCATGAACACATGGCCCTTGCTTCAAGAAAATTTTGGAGCAAGAAGAACTCAAGGCCCAACTTCAACAAGAGCAACTCATGGCACTAAGGGCAAGCAACGAGTGAGGACTTGTTTCAATTGTGGCAATGTGAGTCACTTTGTTGCGAGTGTCCATATGAGAAGAGGGAAGACAATGGTGGCAAGCTCATCCGTAAGGACAAGGCCAAGTCTTTCCCCAACAAGAGCAACTTCCCAAAGAAGACTCCTCACAAAGCCTTGGTGGTTCAAGAAGAGTACAATGATGATGATGATGAGGATGGTGAATCGTTGTTATGGCCTCCGTGGGCTATTGCAATGACTCCTGGTGTCTCTCTCTCGTTCACCCAATGAAAGCATCACCGCTTAGTGCCTCATGGCTAAAGCCACCAACAAGGTAACCCCAACATCAAAACTACCATCATCAATCATTCTTCTTGACGGATTGCATTGATGAACATGAGGGGACTAATGGAGGAAAATGAATTTGAAATCTTTATGATTAAACTCAAGGGTAAATCCAAGAAGCACTTCGTTGCTCTCTTGGAACAACTTGGTGAAGCCAATGTCATGATCGAGACTCATGAAGAAACCATACCTAAGATGGAAGGGCATAGTCGTGACTATGCCGATGAGATTTCGGATCTTTCCAATGCTCTTGAGGAAGAGCGTGGTCTTCGTTTGGCTCTTGAGGAGTCATACAACGATGATCATGCTAAATTAAAGAAAGACCTTGATCATGCTCTTGTCGTGTCTCGTGCTTAGCTCCGAGAAGGCAAAGCTTGGAGTTGATCTTGCTAGACTCAACGAGGACTTTGACATTCTCGACAAGGCTCACAAAGTCTTGAAGGGTGCTCATGCTAGTCTCAAAGAGTCTCATGATCAACTCCAAGTGAATCTAACCAAGGAGAAAGCCACCTTCCTCATATGATATTGATTGATAATGCAAATGCTACTAACCCTTGTTGTGAGCATGTGCATCTTGTTGAGGAGAATGCTAAGTTGAAGGAGCAACTTGAAAAGGGCCTTGTCACATGCATTCAAGGTGAGAAGAACTTTAACGACCTTTTGAGTAATCAAAAGGAAGTTGTGGCTAAGGAGGGATTGGGTTCGCACCAAGCCCAAGAGCAAGAAGAAGAATGACAAGACAAGCAACCTCCTCCTCTCAAGCAAACTTTTGTGAGGGAGGAGAGGGTGCTTCCAAGAAGAAGAAGAACTGCTGCAAAGGGTGGCAATGCCAAGAAGGACAACATCATTCCTATGAACATAGCCATGCATTTTAACCCTCATATGTGTTGTGCTGCATAGTGATGGGCATGTTTATGCTAAATTTGTTGGTTCTTCTTATGAGTACATTGAATGGTCTATTTGGGTTCCTAAGACCTCGTTATTAACATCAAAGGACCCATTACCAAATGGGTACCTAAAACCAAGCATTGATCTCTTGTAGGGTTTGCTTCCTATAGGATCATGGTTGCTCGATAGTGGAGCAACAAATCATATGACCGGGAGCAAGGACATGGTGGCGGACGCAAGAGATTCCATCTATGCCCACCAATGTCGAGGGGGTGATGCATCACATTCTAAGGTATTGGGTCTCGCAAGGTTGTAATTTTCATGATCTTACGATCGAGAAAGTCATGCTTGTTGAGTCCCTTGCATACAATTTGCTTTCCGCTCGTCAACTTGCAACATGGGTTTTGCTACCTTCTTTGACATTGATACTGCGGGTCTCTTGTGGAGCAAGACTCTTAAAGTAGTTTTGTTGGGCATGTCGAAAACGGTCTCTATGTGATTAACTTTCGAGCACCCACTAAGACCGCGACATGCCTAATGGCTAAAGTTGACATGGGATGGCTTTGCATCGCCTTAGCCCATGTCAATATGAGATCTTTGGAAAGTCTTCAAGGGGACCATGTCTGTGGACTAACAAATGTTAGCTTTGCTAAAGATCGCTTGCAAAGGTTTGTATTGAAGGAAAGCTTCATGAGAAGGTTTCACCTCCCACCACCATCATATACTCATAGAGACCCTTGGAGCTCCTTCACATGGATCTCTTTGGGCCACCATCATTTGATAGTCTTGGAGGTAGAAAGTATTGCTTGGTGATTGTGGATGACTATTCAAGATACATTTGGGTATATTTCTTCAAGAGGAAGAGTGAGATCAACAAACCGCCATCGACTTTTGGTAAATGAAGCTCAACGTCAACATAATGCAAAGATCTTGACTATAAGAAGTGACAACGGCACCGAAGTTCAAGAACTACACCATGGATGAGTTTCTTAGTGATGAGGGAATCAAGCATCAATATTTTGACCATATACCCTCAACAAAATGGTGTTATGGAGAGGAAGAACCGGACGTTGATGGATGCGTAAGGACCATGATGCCGAGTTCAAGTTCCATACAACTTTTTGGGCCGGGCCATCAACACCGCATGTCATGCATCCAATCGGCTCTTGTAAGTGCATCTAGTGCCCCTTAGTGATTTTGGTGTATTGAAGACTTATAGGTTAAGTAACTAATGCGCTTGTGAGTGTACATGTCTATAAGTCTATGAGGAGTTTGATATTTACAGAGAAAGTCAATTCTTAAAAATGAATTTCTTCAATCAAGAATTTGATATTCAAGACTTTCAAGACTTTGAAAGTGAAGAAATTGGTGTGATTCTCAAGACTTGGTATTCGCTGAGGAATATGAAGCGTGAAGACTTTTGTTTTCATAGTTTCATTTTCTTTCTTGAGTCATAGGAAACACCGCATCGTTAAAGGGGGTCGAGGAAATACTAAGGAAAATTTCCATTTGATGCTCAACTCAAAATCCTCAACTACCAATCCTTCGAGTGAAGCCTTTGAAATCTCATACAGTTCACATTTCTTCAAAGGATGTAGACGAAGCTCTTCTCGGTCATCGAGGAATTTGTTCTAATCGAGGAGTTAGGAATTCGCCAGGCGAATTGCCTACACAAGGAGGAACATGATAGCCCCGAGGAATTTGATGTTCCACTTCCGATCGCTGTTGTGCATGCCACCTGTCCCTAAATATCTCCACCTAACGGTCATATCATTTAAGGGCATTTATGTCATATCATGTCGGGCTGCTCCTTAGGCTATAAATAGTCACGCTTCTACAACCACTAGTTGGTTGGCTGCTCCGAGAGAACTTGACACTTGTCATTTGAGAGCAAACCCATCCTCCGAGGACTTTGAGTGAAAATCATCAAGTGAGGAAAACCCAAAGTGAAAAACCCAAAACCAAACCCCAACAAACCCAAAGTGATTGAGCATCATCAAGAAATTGATCCCGCTGGATCCGACGCTTTTACCTTTGAAGACTGTGCTTTTCCAGACGGTTAGGCCACGGTCTAGAGCATCCAAGAGGAATTGTGGATCGCCGAGTGACCAAGTATGTGAAGGTTTGGAAGTCACCAAGACTTACCACGAGTGATTGGACGAGGTCTCGTGGCCTTAGTTCAAGGAGAATACGGTGAGGACTTGGTGTCCCGAGCTAGCGTGCTCAAGGATCGGGTGTCCGGATCGCGGTCCTCGAGTTTAAATACTCACCGCTTCCAACCTGACGCATAACCGAGACAAGCAGCTTGAACTGGTCTACCAAATCATTGTCTTCACCAACCTAATCGGTTCTATTTCCTCAACCCTTTCATTTCTCATTATCGTGTTGAGTGTTTGTCATATCTCGTGTTTGAAGACTTTGATCAAGACTTTCTCAATTTCCCGCCAATTTCTTCACCGCTTGTCTTCATCTTGTGTTATCCTCGTGATTACGCTTTCGCACTGTGATTGTCTTCATTTCATCATGATGACTATGCTTGTAATCTGCTATGCTTACTCGAGTACTTATTCCGCTGCATGTATTTTTCGCTAAGGAATTTCCTCACAGCAAATTCTCAGTGAAGAATTTTTAAAATTCATAAAATCGCCTATTCACCCCCTCTAGTCGATATAACGACTTTCAATTGGTATCGAGCAAGGTACCCTTGTTCTCAGGTGATTTTGGTTTAACCACCGGAGTTTTAGTTATGTCGACCGCAGTATGATCAAGGTCTCAAAGCAGGTGTCCTACCTTCGATGGGACGGACTACCCCATCGAAGAACAAAATGCTAATGCATCTTGAAGCA
This sequence comes from Aegilops longissima, assembly GCA_021605205.1. Lineage (NCBI taxonomy): Eukaryota > Viridiplantae > Streptophyta > Magnoliopsida > Poales > Poaceae > Aegilops > Aegilops longissima. The sequence goes on from CM038682.1 coordinate 310,654,554, forward strand.
ATTGACAACGATCTCGGTATGTTGTGACAAAGGTGTTTCCTCACCACACCTCTCCAATGATGCTGATGTGAAGAGATTCACAACTCGATTCTCGCGAAGAATATCATATGTGGCCATCCGAGCAAAGGCCAATATGGAAGAGTGAGTGCTTTGAATCGCCAAACTCATCCGGGACAGTGCTGTCCAAAGTAAATGAAGGTGTTTCAACTCAGCGTGACTCTCGAGTTGATGTTCTTCGAATCTCTTCAACCGCTTCAAAAGACTCGACAACGAAAATGTTCAACAAACCTTCGATCGCTTTCACCGACATCTCAAATGAGCTTCAAGCACTGGTGCTACCGACATCACCGACCATGAGGTGGTGAAGAAATTGCTAAGATCACTTGATTCCTCATTTGACACTCGCACCGATGATACAAGAACGAGCTGACTACAAGTCTCTTGATCCTCGCTGATATCCTCGAAGGCTAATACTCACGAAGTTCCAAATTTTGTCAAAAGAGAGATCTCTATGGTTCTGCTATGGAAGAACACGTGCCTCAAGGCCAAGGCTGAATCTGAATCTGAGAGTGAAGAATCTGTAGTAGCCTTGAGATCCCAAGAATTTGGCCAGAGCTAGCATCGCCGTGAAGAAATTCCAGAAATTCACAAGGCGTGGTCGCTTGGAAAATCCTCAAGAAGCAAAGTGATTCCTCATCTAGTGACTATAAGCGAAGACTTTGCCACAAATGCAAGAAACCTGGTCACTATATCCAAGATTGTCCTCGGGAAAAGGAATTGAAGAAGAAGAAACACAAGGATTACAGCTGATGACGGAAGAAGAAGAAGAAATCATCAAAATCTTCATCATCAAAATCCTCAAAACCTTCTTCTCACAAGAAGAGCAGCTCCAAAAGGCTCGCATTCATTGGCAAGGAAATGGACTCAAGCTGAATCTGAGGAAAATGAGGAAGAGGAGGAGTCTCAAGAATCAACTGTGTGGCTAGTCCGCTCTTGCTATCGCTTATGTTAGCAAGTCCATCTTCAACATCAAGAAACTGACTCACCGACAAACCCGATGAGGAAAATGATGATTACGCCCCACCTATTGCTTCATGGCAAAAGGTGCTAAGGTACTCAATTTCACCTCCTCCTAATCTAGTGAAAATGAATCGATGAGGATCTCAAGCCCAGCTACTCTAAACTTGCTAAGATTGCTATAAACAACAAAGGGCTTTTGAAAAGGTTCAAAACATGCTAGATAAGAGTGATGATATGTTAGGTGAAGAAATGGATCGACTCAAGCCCCGATCAAAATCTTCGAGAGTTCAGCCTAGATTTGACAGTTTTCAAAGTCATCATAACACTCTCTTATCTCGATCATGAGAAACTTTCTTATGAATTTCTTCAAAGAAAGCAAGATCTTGAGAAGCTAAGAGCGAAGTTATGAAGATCTTCGTAAGGAGCGCGATTCATTACTTGCTCAACAAATCAGCTTCAAAGAAGAATTTGTTCCTCCATGCTTAAAGTGCATTGAACGTGAATCTGCTAATTCTTCACCTGAATGTTCAAATGCTTCAACTGTTATAAATTCTTCACCTGCCTCGCTATCACAAATTCTCACCGAGGACATTGCTAGTATCACCGACGATGCAGATCGAAGGAATTGTACATGACAGCATGTACAAAAGCCTCAAAGGGCATCGACTCTTTGTGATGTGCTTAAAAGCAGATCCTCAACAGAACCCTAGGAAAGAGGGTATTGCCTTGAGAGGAAACTCAATGCCGATGGAACGATCGAAGCCCGAAAAGATCCCAAAACCTCATGGGTTGTCGCAAAGGGACCTCCAGCTTGATCCATCTACCTTATCTGGTTTTACATGTGAATTTCTCATTCGATGATGAGTCATTTGACTCAAACTATAAACTGTTCAAAAATCAGAATGGTGAAGTATTTGCTAGATATGTTGGCACTAATCGCAGAACGGTCCCTATGAAGAAAATCTGTTCCCAAGAAATGTCTTGAAAATCTTCGTGTGAATGTCCTCATGACACCACCAAAGAAGAAAAGGAACCCCAGATCAAATTCTTCATATGGACAAAATTCTTCATATGGATCCAAGTCCTCATACGGACCAAATTCTCACGTGGATCAAATTCCTCAAAAGGATCAAAGTCCTCATATGATTATCATCGTGGTAACAACTCGCTTGGTAGAGCCAAGGGCTATGAATATGTGCATTATTCTTCAAACCAATATGTTCATAAGTCCTCAAGAATTTCTCCGCTTATTCATATGCTTACCCTAACCCTCTTATGTGAAACGAAATGGTTTGGCCTCTATGCCACCATTCTCGTATGGTGCTCGCATGATGAACTCTTTGCCACCCCTTCGATGTGGGTGGTGAAGAAAAAGAACTAATCTCTTCTGCAGGTCAGTCTCCTGCACGCGCCTTTAACGCCCCAAGAAATTGCTGGGGCCCGACAAATTGTCCGAAGGACGCAGCTAATCATGATGAAATGAACTTTCATTTCACACGCCCTCGCATCGCTTATCTGAATACCGATCGATGAAATTATCTCGATGAACTTGATATCATATTCTTCACCGATGAAGTATATGAGATCGTAAGTTGTACTAATTCATCCGCAGGATGATCAACCCAAAGCCACCGAGTGGTTCTCGATAGTGGATGTACAAATCACATGACCGGTGACAAGAATCTATTGATGGATGCTCCTTATCACCGCCACATCTCAAGCATATCATCTTTGGCCGACAAAGGCAAAAGTCGTATTGGGACTTGGTAAGGTTATATCTCTAAGGACATGCACATGGACAAAGTCATGCTTGTTGAGTCTTTAGGATATAACCTCATGTCACCTCAATGCTTTGTGATCTTGATAAGGTAGTTATCTTTGGCAAGTATCGCTGTGTTGTGATTATGGAAGCTGACATTCCAAAGTCTTCAAGGCTTTAGGAGAGGAGACTTGTATATTGTTGATTTTTCCACAGACCACAACCAGCCATGTGCCTACTTGCAAAAGCTTCGTATGTTGGCTATGGCATCGACGACTTGGTCACGCAGTGCATGAGGAATTTGCACACGCCATGGGAAGAAGAAGCATGTCATTGGCATTGAGAATGTCAAATTTCAAGGATCACTTATGCGGAGCCCGTGAAGTCGAAAATGACCAAGGCCAAGCATCCAAATAAGACTATCATGACCACTACTCGCCCCTTCGAATTGCTTCACATGGACCTCTTCGGTCCCAATCATTATTCAGTTGTCGCCAATGAAGCATCTCTTTATGGCTTTGTTATTGTTGATGATTACTCTCGCTACACATGGGTACACATTGTTACTTACAAAATCAAGTGAAATCTTCAAACGATTTTCCTCGAGGGCTTCAACCAACTTTGGTGTGAAGATCAAGCACATCAGAGTGATAATGGAACCGAGTTCAAGAATTCGGTCTTGATGATTATCTTGATGAACTTAGTATTACTCATGAGTTATCTCGCCCTTATACTCCTCAAAGAAATGGCGCCGTGGAGCGCAAGAATGTAACTCTTGTGGAGATGGCTCGCACTATGCTTAATGAATACAAAACGCCTAGTCGCTTCGATTGAAGCAATTGACACCGCGGCCACATCATCAACAGAGTATATCTTCACAAATTCTTCAAAAGACTGCCTATGAACTCCTCACGCACAAGAAACCCAATGTAAGTTATTTCAAAGTCTTCGGTGCTAAATGCTGGATTAGAGATCCTCACCATCACTCCAAATTTGCACCGAAAGCACATGAAGGTTTTATGCTTGGTTACGGAAAGGACTCGCACACCTAAAGAGTCTTCAACATCACTCTTCACAAGATTGTTGACATCAGAGATGTGCGGTTCGATGAAACTAATGGCTCGCAAAGAGAGCACCTACCTTCTGTGTTAGACTTAACCAGCACCGAGGATTCTATCAGTTCAAGGCAACCGAGGATGTCATTCCCATCAAGAAACTGCTCAAGAATTCATTCTCAGACGCCAAGAACGCCGAGCTGATGCACCAAGATAATGCTCAAGAAAATGGTGCCGAGGAAAATGATCAAATTCTCAAGACAACCAGCTCATCCTCGCTGCAAAAGAAGTGCAAGTTGACAAGATCATCAATGACATTGAAGCGCCAGTCCTCTCACTCGCCAAAGCTTCACACTTATCTAACTTTTGTGGGCACTATGCTTTTGTCTCTATCACAGAGCCCACTAAGGTAGATGAAGCATTTCGAGCCGGAGGGATTCAGGCCATGCAAGAAGAATTACATCACCGAGCTCAACAACGCCTCGGGAACTGGTCAAACGTCCAGATCCTCGCAAGCATAATATCATTGGCACAAAGTGGATCTATCGCAACAAGCAAGATGAAAATGGTCTTGTGGTGAGGAATAAGGCACGACTAGTAGCTCAAGGCTACACGCAGGTTGAAGGAATTGATTTCATGAAACTTTTGCACTGTCGCTAGACTTGAGTCTATTCAGATATTACTCGCCTATGCTAACCATCACAATATCACTTTATATCAAATGGATGTAAAAGTGCATTCCTCAATGGTAAGCTTGAGGAAGAAGTATATGTTGCTCAACCCCTGTGTTTTGAAGATCCAAAGAATCTCGACAAAGTCTTCAGACTAAATAAGGCCTCTATGGCCTCAAGCAAGCCCCTCATGCGTGGTATGATACATTGAAGGAATTCTTCGAAGAATGGCTTCACACCCGTTCACTCGATTCTACTCTCTTTACT